>CAJNRD030001114.1:797154-830608 GCA_905319865.3 Cotesia congregata
GGATGAGCTTATATCTTTAAAAATGTCAATAGTTCACAAAATACAGGGTCATTTCTTAATAATGTTAAATAAATTGCACTCTACTTTTTTAACTATTGACGTTTTTAAAGATATAAGCTCATCCCGACGTTACATTCATCAAGAGCTTTCATATGAGTACCCACATGGATTTTGATATATTTTTCATATATACATATATATAAATATATAAAATATATAAAAAATTGATGTGGGTACTCAAATGAAAGGTATTGATGAGTGTAACATCAGGACGAGCTTATACCTTTAAAAATGTCAATAGTTCTCAAGATACAAGGTCATTTTATCCTATAAATACACTGGCTAAATTTTTTTATTCTCTTAATAATATAGATTATTATATAATCATTAAAAAAAATTTCTTTTAACTTTAATAATAAAAATAAAATAATTTAAGCAAAAAAGATCGATATACATTCGTAACTTTCATTCAAAAAATTCCAGGACACCGAATTAACCTTCGACCCGGCAATGTGCACGTATTGAACAAGTTTTAACCTTAAATCACCGAGTGTAAGCGGAACCCGACAATTTGCCGATTAAAAAAAAATAATAACAGACTTCTTAGCTGTTTTCTCAGCCGAGTTGGCAATCACAAGCTCCTCGGTTTCCCCAAAGCTCACTTAAATATTTATCGAAATATTAAATTACACACCTGTTAAATTACCGGGGATAAAATTATCCCAATACACACTTTTTTGATAAACGGATTTATTAAACAATTTTGTAAATTAAAATAAACAGCATCCTCTTTCTTTAACGATAAAAATGAGGAATAATAAGCAATAACTAATAAGAATAACAATATGTACCACTTTCTTATGTCTAATTGCTCCGGCAGCTGACCAGTCGTGAGCTTAAAAATCTGGGACGGCCTATACTACTACGCCCCGAACCTTGTAAAAAATTTACAAAGGATTGAATAAGTGTTTATTTTCATTTTAACAAGATGACCATAACCCGTGACCATTTTTTTTATTTTGTTGGTTTAAAATAAACCCTTTCTTCAATTGAAATAAGAATAACCCGTCTAGTCTCTATAAATTGGAAAGGTCTCGGGTAAAATTACACTTTAATGGCGATGATTTACATACGGAGATTTTTTTGATAAATGTTGAGTAAGAGGTAAGAGTAAGTAATGGATAATATATAATATAAAATTTATAAGGGAATGGTGAATCACTTATCGCGTAAATAACATGATTATTATCATTATGAAGGATAATCACTTATAGTTGTTATCATACTCGGATATTCTCATTACTTAACGACAAACGATCATTTTGATATTACTTTATGCCGTACTATTATATTTAACTAAATTACTAACGAGCAATTTCCTTGACCGGGATATACTTAATACTCAGTTTGAGATTAATCAAAAAATTCGTACTTTTTATGCCCTAGCTCATTATGTCTCAATAATCTTGAGAAACTTCAAACCTGTAATATATATATATATATATTTTTTTTTGGTAAATTTATTTAATGCTTTTACTAATAATAATAGTTTAAAAAAACTAAAAACACGCTTTTTATAGAAAACCAAACTAAAAAATAGAAAATAAATTTAAATTAAGAATAGTGTTAAAAATTTCAATAAGTATAAATTAATAATAGTGTGAATAAAAAAAAATTATTTTATTTTAAAAAAAGCGTGGGGTGCATGGTGTCAATAGTTATACATATTTTATTGACAGATATGAGTAGAGTGATTATCATTTTGATAATATCTTAAAAAGCACCTATAGTGACTAATATTTATATAGATTTAAAATAACTTTTTAAGAGTTCTAAATTAGTCTTAATTCTAAAATAAGACACCAGGAGACATAAACATTTATATCAGAAGCTCAGTTCGACTTTTCGGGTAAAAATTTTGGGACAAGTCCCCAAAAAGTAGCTATTTTGAAGTAAGCTCTCTCCAAAGCATATGTAGTGCCCAAACTTTTTTTAAATTGCTCTCAATTTCAAAGGAGACACCTAGTAGCTCTAATTTTTCCAACAGAAGCTCGATAAAAATTATCTGGTTAAAAATTTGCGGACAAGTCCGCAAAAAGTAGCTTTTTCGAAGTTAGCTCATAATACTTCTTTTGAATTGGCCTTACGCCCTAAGGAGACATCTAAAGACTTTAATTTTTCCAACAAAAACTCGATTAAAATTCTCCAGTTAAAAATTTGCGGACGAGTCCGCAAAAAGTAGCTTTTTAGGAGTTTTAAATTGGTCTTAATTTTAAAAATGATACCTAAAAGCTCTAATTTTTCCAACAGAAGCTTGATAAAAATTCTCCGGGAAAGAATTTGCGGACAAGTCCACAAAAAGTAGTTTTTATGGAGTTAGCTTACCCCGACCATATGTGCCATCCAAACTTCTTTTAAATTGGTCTTATTTTTAAAGAAGGCACCTGGAGACTCTGATTTTTACTCCAGAAACTCTATTTGACTCTCCAGGTAAAAATTTGCGGACAAGTCCTCAAAAAATAAAAAAAAATCAAAAGATTTTACTGAAACTACTATAAAATTTCGCGGAGTCTCCGGTAAAAAAGAATCTAAGTAAGGGTACTATCCACCGACTTTTCAGCGGCGCTGCAATCGCTCTAGACTTCTCAGCTGTTTACAAAATTTCACATGTCAGTGATCAGTTGCCACTTCATTACAGTTAATTCTAACAACACATTTATACAATTAACATTGTAATAAAATTTTATGCAATTAGTTAACTATTAGATGTAAAGATGTGCTTTAATGACATTCTTAATTATCTATAAATATTTCCTATTATTCTATATATATAGATTGTAAAGTGAAATAACCTAAAAAAATAAATTAAATTAAAAAAATTAAATAAACATTTAATGGTGTTGAATTAAAATCAACTTTTTTTTAAACTTTTTTTTTTAATTTATCATTGTCATTAATTTTATAGAGATTGATAGTTATATAAAAGACAATAAAAATGCAGTTTCAGTATACTTTTGATTGAATAATTTTTTAATACCAAATATAAAATAATTATTGAAAAATTTACATAAATTCTTATAAAATTAACTTCATACTACATTTTTAAAATAATATTTTAGAATATTTTTTATCATTTGCAAGAAAGTTTGAAGCTAACTTATGGATTTTCTTACTTTCTCACTTATTCAAGTACCCTTTAACCCCTACCCCCCAGCCGACACCTTGTAATTCTCCACACTTCATTTGTTTCATAGAATTTTCCACGCAATTATTACTGGAGCAATCACTAGGTTGAGTGCACTTAAATATCCAAAATTTTATTAGTAATTATTACAATATTAACCATAAATTTTAGATCCCAAATCATTGTAATATTTAATAAAAATAATATAACTTACATCGCTGTATTTTTCACCACAAGCATTGACTCCCAAAGCCGCCATGCCTATCAAAAGTAAAACCAATATTAACTTTGACCTTTTTTGCTAATTTTTAATTTTAAAATTAAAAATTTAATTGTTTATTTGAACAATTTAAAAGAACAAATAACTTTAATAAGTGAAGTTCTGTGTTATGATAACTTATATATACTCATCGGATTTCAATAAATATTTATAAAACAATACATAATTTATCGCATAATTTCTAACTTGAACAATTAATAAAACAGGAATTTTTGTAATAAATTTTCTACTGACATTTTTACAACAGACGCAAATATATTTGTTGAAGGTTATTTAAATTAAAATTCAAAATGTTTTGTTACTTGATAATAATAATTTATTTATCGATGTTAAAAATCTAAAAAAATTTATTTGTTAAAAAAATAAATAAAAAATGTTTATAAAAAAAAATGGACCGCCTGTGAATAGATTTAACTTTGTTGAAAAATTATAGAAGGCGCCATCTATTAACAGTCTTTATAACTAACATTTTTGGCATTATGATTGTTTAGATTTAATGGTCCCGTGTGTAATCAATATCGTGATAAAATAATTAATGGTTATTTTATATTTTATTTATACAACAATCAGCTTAACTTGTCAAAGGATTGGTTTGGTAATACAAATCCTGGCAAAGCCATTCCTTTGTGCACAATCCAGTGAATAGACTTGAGCCCGGACCGAAATAAATGGACAATAAGCTCTACTCCGAAGCTCTTGTGATAGAATTCTTCGGTAACAATAACAGGAATGATCGCAATGAATACCAAACCGGAAAACAATCAGAGGATTGACAACAGCACCACAAACAGAGGAAAATTAAGACGTAATCAATTTTCTGGTGATTAAAACATGCTTCAGTTGCAATTAAGATCTCGTTCGGTAGCTAGTGCTCTTCAGAGAAAGTCGGAGAAATTTTAAAAATGGCGAAAAGTGACGCGAGTGTTTCCGCTTTTTCAAAGTCTACTTTAGAAGCGGAAGAAAATAAAACGAAAAGTGATAGTGAGAAAGCTTTAAGTTACACAAAATTACAGCTTCGTATAAAGGAATTGATGCGCAAAGAGAAAAAATTACGGAGGAAAAAAGAAACTGATCCGTTGTACTGGTGTGTGATCGCCGCGGAATATTCTGATAGCTGTAGAATTATTCTGAAGATTATTTCTGGGGATCTAGCTAATCTTTCTATTCCTGCAAGTAAGTGAAATAAAAATAAATTATTATTGGACATATTAATGGAATATTATTATTATAAATTTTCTAGGATTTATGTTTAAAAAAGAGTTGATTTTAATTTAACAACATTAAATGTTTATTAGATCCGAACAAAAACAGTTTCACTGTAAAAAAATCGCGCCAAGTCCACGTTCATAAGACTATTAAGAAAAAAAAATTAGTTTTTTCTTTACAAAAAGATATAAAATAAAAAAATTAAAAAATCCAAGTAACCGATATGATTGTTTATTATTTTCGGAAATTAAAAAAAATTTTTTTGTAAATTTAAAAATTAAAAAAACAATTTTTGAACGTATTTAGTGTGCGTTGTTGCGAAATATTTTACTTTTGATTAAATTCGTAAAATCTATTTACTAGGGCTTTAAAAAAATTGAAATACACAATGTGACGCACACCAAGTACGTTCCAAAATTGTTTTTTTAATTTTTAAATTTACAACAAAATTTTTTTTAATTTCCGAAAATCATAAACAATCATATCGGTTACTTGAATTTTTTAATTTTTTTATTTTATATCTTTTTGTAAAGAAAAAACTAATTTTTTTTTCTTAATAGTCTTATGAACGTGGACTTGGCGCGATTTTTTTACAGTGAAACTGTTTTTGTTCGGATTTTAGTATTTTTTGTAATTATAATAAAAATTTACAATTGGTACCTACTTAAATCTCGCGTTGGCTGCATTTTTTTATAGCAAACTATTCCCTTGAAGCTACAGTTTATATAAAAATAATTCCAGCGCACCCTGGCGGGTGTAGATGCAAGCTGTGAAATATCTTTTTTTAACTGTAGTTTCCCATCTAATGAAGGATTACTATGCATTCTCGAATTATTTAGTCTGTGGCAGATCACTTTGCCCATCGAAAAAAAGTCAGGATCGAAATTTTTGCGTTGCTATAGTTTGTGCTGATCAAATTTAGTAATTTCAAGTAGATTAATTGTTATAAGTGAATATAATTAATTAATAACAGTACAATAAAGTATGAATTACTGTTATAAAATACAATTTAGGAAAAAAAAGTACCGTAGAATTAAATAAAATTTTGCAACCTCAAAATACCGTTCTGCTTAGAGTAAACACAGTCGGTAGTCTAGCGCTCCGTTGACAACGGATTTGAACGGAACTTGGCGCCAGATTCTACCGAATCTGTGGATTTTTTTAATTTAATTTATTTTTTTAGGTTATTTCACTTTACAATCTATATATATAGAATAATAGCAAATATTTATAGATAATTAAGAATGTCATTAAAGCACATCTTTACAATTAATAATTAAATAATTGCATAAAATTTTATTATAATGATAATTGTATATATGTGTTGTTAGAATTAACTGTAATGAAGTGTCAACTGATCACTGACATGTGAAATTTTGTAAACAGCTGAGAAGTCGAAAGCGATTGCAGCGCCGCTGAAAAGTCGGTGGATAGTACCGTTACTTAGATTCTTTTTTACAGAAGACTCCGCGAAATTTTATAGTAGTTTCAGTAAAATCTTTTGATTTTTTTTTATTTTTTGTGGACTTGTCCGCAAATTTTTACCTGGAGAGTCAAATAGAGTTACTGGAGTAAAAATCAGAGTCTTCAGGTGTCTTCTTTAAAAATAAGACCAATTTAAAAGAATTTTGGATGCCACATATGGTCGGGGTAAGTTAACTCCATAAAAACTACTTTTTGTGGACTTGTCCGCAAATTCTTTCCCGGAGAATTTTTATCAAGCTTATGTTGGAAAAATTAGAGCTTTTAGGTATCATTTTTAAAATTAAGACCAATTTAAAACTCCTAAAAAGCTACTTTTTGCGGACTCGTCCGCAAATTTTTAACTGGAGAATTTCAATCGAGTTTTTGTTGGAAAAATTAAAGTCTTTAGATGTCTCCTTAGGACGTAAGGCCAATTCAAAAGAAGTATTATGAGCTAACTTCGAAAAAGCTACTTTTTGCGGACTTGTCCGCAAATTTTTAACCAGATAATTTTTATCGAGCTTCTGTTGGAAAAATTAGAGCTACTAGGTGTCTCCTCTGAAATTGAGAGCAATTTAAAAAAGTTTGGGCACTACATATGCGTTGGAGAGAGCTAACTTCAAAATAGCTACTTTTTGGGGACTTGTCCCCAAATTTTTACCCGAAAAGTTGAACTGAGCTTCTGATATAAATATTAAAGTCGAAAGCGATTGCAGCGTCGCTAAATAGATTACTAAATCTTATTAAACACAACTAAATCCTTACTATTATTCCAGATCTCGATGAAACTCAAGATCTCGACGCTATTAAAAGGAAATATCGCGTCATCAAAGCTTATAATCTTCTTTTGACACTCAATGATTGTTTTAAAAGGATGTATGGAAAAATTAATGAAATTTACGGTCAATATTCCAAGAGTTGTTATCATTCTATTCATTTTGCACCATCTATCCAGGTTTGATGATTTTCTTTCATTAATAATTATATTAATTAAAATTACTTTGAATTTTCGCATGAAATGCAAAAAATCTAACATTTTTTTTTTATTTTAAATATTAAATAAATATATATTTTTTATATTTTCAGGTGTTTGAATCAAAAGCAAATCTCATCAAAGAATACATCGACATGTTGAAGCAATATGTTAATACAATGTTTGAGATGAAACACGTAGACATTTAAATTCAAGAATATATTAAAAAAAACACTCTACAAGAAAAATAAAAATAATAATTATGAAAAAAATATATGTACGACACCCCGAGAAATAAAACCCCGTCGACGGTAAATAAAGACATTTTTTAGTGAGTACACGCTTAAAAAAACAAGACTTATCTCTTACATATCGTCGCAATTAATCACTTTCCGCTGCGTCATTTTTCAACTTTTACAAAAAAAAAAATTTACATACATATATTTTAAAATACATCTTTATGTATATTTGTTCAAGTTTATTTTTATTTTCCGTTAGAAAAACACAATAACTTTTATAATATTTTTAACTACCGCACGGAAGTGATAAAATAAAAATGTCTATGTGTATATATTGTATTTAAAATTAAAATTAATTGGAAAAAAAGAAAATTTTTAATAAAAATTTTTTAACAGTTCAAAGTGAAAATAACTTGACTGAGAAAATCAATGGGGAGACAGCCGGGGGTGTCCTCAGGCTAAAAATTAAATAATGGGAGCTGAACCCCAGCATCAACACCCACGCGGGGTCTGCGGTGGACCCACCGGGTCGTAAATAAAATAAAAATTGTTGACCAGGATCGCTGGTCCGTTAAACGTTTTAACAAAAGGCTGGAGGACATTTTTCGAGTGTATCTTTGATCTCTGTTTGAAGAGCCCACATCTCACCGGAGCCCTCAGTCCTCAACCCCCTTCTCCATTTTTTGCGCACCAAATAATCGGAATAATTATCTGTTAGATAAATATGATGGAAAGATAACGCTTATTTATGGCACGCACTGTCGACGCCGGTTATTAAAGTAATTATTTATTTACAGCTCGAGGTTAAGATTTTTTTGCTGTTTAAATAATAAAAAATTTTTAAAGAAATTTTCTTTATAATTTTTAAAAATTACCGCAAAAATAATATTCAAGAAAGTTAACTTTTATTAATTAAGCATTCTAATAAATTTTATAAAAGTTAGTTTCAGAATGTTCTTACAGGTGGCGCATGGTCGCTAAATCTTCTCACTACCAGAGAGTTAACTTTTATAACCTAAATATTGGGACAAAAATTATTTTTTGTACCTTTCTATGAAGCTTGTGTCATTAATTATTTAATCACGTCTTAATTTAAAAAAAAATTAATTTTTATTAACTTAGTTCTGAAAAATTCCAACAGGTGGCGCATGGGCGCTAAATATTCTCACTGCTAGAGAGTTAACTTTTATTAATTAAGTATTGAAATAAATTTTGTAAAAGTTAGTTTCAGAAAGTTCTAACAGGTGGCGCATGGTCGCTAAATCTTCTCACTACTAGAGAGTTAACTTTTATAAACTAAATATTGAAACAAAAATTCTTTTTTGTAATTTTTTATGAAGCTTGTGTAGTCAATTATTTAATCACGTCCTAATTTTTTAAAAAATTTGGTAATTTTTAAATTGTTTTTTTTTTTTTTCAAAAAATATAAAAAAAGCCTCAGACATGAAAATAAAAATATTGTGCTTCAAATAAGAGCAGCAACAAGGTTAAAAATATTTAAAAACACACCTTGGAATTTTTCTCTTTTGCGAGGGCCACAAATCACCTCTCGGCAGTCCCGCATTAGCATTCATTGGGATATTGCTCAAGATTACAGTCGCCCGGGCCAGTAAACGACAGAAAATTGCCCCGTTAACTAGCATTGTGTTATTATTACAAGTTACAACAAGTTAAAGCCCTTTATTTTTATTATATACACATATAAATAAATATCCTCGGCTAGTTTTTAAGCACTAAACGCAGTGAGTTAACTCGTACGTGCAAACACATAATGTCGAATATTGTTTGAGTTGAAGTTAGCTTTTAAAACTCAACTATAAACAATACACTGCTCTTTCTCTCTGGTATAAGTTTATTTATTTTTAAAAAAGCATTACTACCCGCAAACAATGTGAATACAACCTGTTTACTCTACTTACTTTTCAGCTCAACTGTTTGCAATCATCGGATTTAATTTCGAGAAAGCTTTCAATTAATTTATCTGAAAAAAATTGTTGAAGTTAAAAATAATAAACGTGAAAAATTTAAAAGAATAATTATTTTTGAAGAATTTAAAATTAATTAAACATGTAATGTTAATAAACTAAAAACTAGTTTTTTAAAAATATAAACCCTGGAAATTAATAATAATATGTCTAATAATAATTATATTGTGTGCAGGAACACATGAATTGAAATTTTTATTTTACGGACTAGTCCGTACAATAATTAATTAATCAATACATTTTATAAATTAATTAATTATTTCAAAATTAATTAATCTATTTATACTTAATAAATTCATCTCTATGTTAATAAAAAAATTTAAGAATTAAAAATTGAATTTAAAAAGTTAGTTGAATTTTTTTCCGCTAGGTGGCTGCGGTTCTCGCAGTTAGAACCCTAAAATCTAAGTATATAAGGTTATTAGAAAATTTCTAGGTCCAGGGTTCGAATCCCAGCCCAAGTTTTTTTTTTAAAATGATTTTTTAACATTAAAAAAAAATTAATCAATATATTTAATAAATTATTTAATCATTTCATAATTTATAAATGTATTTATACTTAATAAATTCATCTCTGTGTTAATAAATAATTTTAAGAATAAAAAATTAGATTTAAAAAGTTAGTTTAATTTTTCTCCGCTAGGTGGCTGCGATTCTCGCAGTTAGAATTCTAAAATCCAAGTATATAAGTTAAATAAAAAATTTATAAGTCCCGGGTTCGAATCCCAGCTTATGTTTTTTTTTTTTTTCTAATGATTTTTTAGCATTAAAAGATATTTACTAGTTAAAAAAATATTTTTCGTTCATATTTAATAAATTAATAAATAACAACATAATTAATAAATGTATTGATGTTCAATAAATTTTTTTCTTTGCTAATAAATATATTTAAAAATTAAAAATTGGATTTAGAAAGTTAGTTGAAATTTTTTCCGCTAGGTGGCTGCGGTTCTCGCAGTTAGAATTATAAAATCTAAGTATATAAATCAACTTAAAAATTTCTGGGTTCGAATCCCAGCCTAATTTTTTTTTTTTGATGATTTTTTAACATTAAAAAATATTTATCAATACTTTTAATAAATTAATTAATTTTTATAAACTTAATAAATATATTAATACTTAATAAAATTGGATTTAAAAAGTTAGTTGAATTTTTTTCCGCTAGATGGCTGCGATTCTCGCAGTTAGAACTCTAAAATCTAAGTATATAAGTTAAATAAAAATTTTTAGGTCCAGGGTTCGAATCCCAGACACTGTAATTTTTTTTTAATGACCTAAAGTGTGTTAATAATAATAATAAAAATGAAGTATAAATAAAAATGAAATATCTAAATGCATATGTTATGTTCTGCGTTATTTTACAAATTTATAATCGGGATTACAGCTTGACAAAGCTTAGATAGTGATAAATAAAAACCAATATTTTTATTAATCCATAATTTTGCATCTGGGCGCTCGGAATAAAAAGTACAAAGTAAAAAAAATATAAAATACAAAATACAAAGGTATTCTGTAATCCTTTGGCGGAGGACGGTGCCTTTGATGCGCGTGCGTGGGCACACAAATCGAATTGCCTTGCGTTTCATCACGTTTCGTTTGAAATCGTTGGTATTCCTTTACATCAGCCTCTACTTGGTGTGTATTCCCTTGTTATACGTCTATATATTTATATTTATATTTATATAGAGATGGCCTTATGCCTGATTACAATTTATGTATCACCAGTCAGATTTCTTCCTCGCTTCATCCTGCAATCTTTATCCCACTAGCATTATAATAATGTACACACCAAATTGTATTTATATTTTGCTACAATAATAAAATATAATACGATAATAATAATGTATATTATATAAAATATATGTAACAATTGTGGGAAATTATTTGCATTCAATTTTAAATTATTTTAGATATGAATTATTGTTATTATCGATATTTTTAATATTTTATTCAATTTTATTTCCACTTGTGATGGTTTATTATTATTCAATCTATTATTTTGAATTTTTTATTCTTTAGAGAATGAAATATGAGAGGATCAGTGATCAATGCTCGGGGAAATGGACATCAAATAGAATATATAAATATCAAATTTGTTTTATTAATTCATTGATATTATTCCTATTATTATTATTATTATTATTATTATATAGAAAAATTTATGTAAAATTATTTTTACTAGATTGTAAGAAAATAAAAATTTTTTTATGTTAAAAATAAATAAATAAAATTATATTATGTATTTTGAAAATATAAGCTCATCATGATGTTACACTCATCAAGAGCTTTCATTTGAGTACCCACATGCATTTTTGATATATTTTTCATATATACATATATATAATATATATAAATATATAAAATATATGAAAAATTGATGTGGGTAATCAAATGAAAGGTCTCGATGACTGTAATGTCAAGATGAGCTTATATCTTCAAAAATGTCAAATAATATCTGTAAAAATGTTAAAATTCAATATTAATATATATAAATATATAAAATATATGAAAAATTGATGTGGGTAATCAAATGAAAGGTCTCGATGACTGTAATGTCAAGATGAGCTTATATCTTCAAAAATGTCAAATAATATCTGTAAAAATGTTAAAATTCAATATTTGGATTTTTTTATGATTAAAAAAAATCAAAATTCTTTTTAATAAATTAAAAAATTTTAATTAATGTTTTTGTGATTATTCTTAAGAAAAATGATTTAAATATTAAATTTTAATTATTAATCTATATAAAAATAAAATTTATTATTATTACTATAATTTTTTTTTTTTAGGAAAAAAAAAAGTAAAAGAGAATTGACCGGATATAGATGCTCGAGATGATTTTATAATAATAGAACGAGTCCAATTTTTACATCACAAAAAATATCAAGAGTTCAGGACAATAGACTCTATATATAAATCGATCCGTAGTTCGTAGAAAAATGTATCTTAAATAATTTATATTTTAATATTGATAGTATACACTGTAAATATTAAAAATTATTATTTAAGTCCTTTAAATAAAAAAAGTAAATTGAATTTTAGCAATTATAGACACAGAATTTAACGATAAATTAAACTGGGTATTTGAGGTACTTCAGTGAGTCGGCTTTCAAGTTTATTTATTCAAATTTATAAGGGCGGATTCATCACTGAAGGAGAAACAGTAAGTAAAATGGAAATGAAAGTAATTCTGTTATGAATAGGGTATTCAAATAAATGTTAAATACTCTGTATTTAATTAAAATCAATACGGCCTACAGAGTTCTTTAAAGTACGATCTTAAAAACTTTTAGTCTTTTTAGTTTTAAGGGACAATTATTGCAGGAGTTTTTTATTAACTTTATACAAATTTTTTATATTAAATTTTTTTTTGACTATAAATTATTATTATTTTTAGGTAAGACTGTTTTAAAAAGGAGAACATTTAGAATATTGTATGTATACAAATAAATATAAATATAAATATAATAAGCGTTGTGTTCATAAAGAAGCTCTGAAGAATTAAAAAGTAACCGAGTAGGAAAAAATAGTGGGTTTCTTTGTGGGTAGCCGACCGTGCCCGAAAAGGATCTTTCCTTTCTTGGGCTCGAGGGCTGCGCTGTAAACTGGTGAAGATGTGCCGATTGCTACTCTGACATCGAAGTAATGTAGTTTAACTGTATGGTAGAATGGTAGTATGTAGTCTGTATTATCCTCGAGAGAAAAGAGAAGAAAAGAGAAGAGAGTACTAACCGGGTACGTAAGGATAAGAAAGGCTGGGCGCCAGCTGAGAAAACATGCCCCGGGCAACGCTGTCCTCGGTCCTCAACGTCGTACACCGTCGACATTTGTGGGTGCGCAAGATGCGGAGAAAAATAATGCACTGCAATTTGTACGATCGATTTAACCTCAGGAATTCAACCGCTCTTAGCTCTATAACCTTACACTCGAACCGAGCCATTTTAAACCTCTTATTTACGCTTTTTTTTCAGATTTATTACATTGCTTTTAATTAAAATTGTGCTATTATTTGTTGTGGATTTTTTTTATACTGGCAATTTTCTTTTTTTGCGAGAAAAAATAAATGCTTAGATGGTATTAGTTACATAAAATTTTTTTTAGAAACTTAAATTAAGAATTAATGAATTTTTGGAAAATCATTATGGATATTAAAGTTCAATTATGGGGCATTCCATCGATGATAATATGCACAAAAAGAAATTTTTTTTTAAATTTACCCTTAAATATAATTATTATTGGACATATTATTATCAATGGAATATTATTATTATAAATTTTCTAGGTTTTATGTTTAAAAAAAAGTTGATTTTAATTTAACAACATTAAATGTTTATTTGATTTTTTTAATTTGATTTATTTTTTTAGGTTATTTCATTTTACAATCTATATATATAGAATAATAGCAAATATTTATAGATAATTAAGAATGTCATTAAAGCACATCTTTACAATTAATAGTTAACTAATTGCATTAAATTTTTTTATAATGATAATTGTATAAATGTGTTGTTAGAATTAACTGTAATTCAGTGTCAACTGATCACTGACATATGAAATTTTGTAAACAACTGAGAAGTCTAGAGCGATTGCAGCGCCGCTGAAAAGTCGGTGGATTAGTACCGTTAGTTAGATTCTTTTTTACCGGAGACTCCGCGAAATTTTATAGTAGTTTCAGTAAAATCTTTTGATTTTTTTTTTTATTTCTTGTGGACTTGTCCGCAAATTTTTACCTGGAGAGTCAAATAGAGTTTCTGGAGTAAAAATCAGAGTCTCCAGGTGTCTTCTTTAAAAATAAGACCAATTTAAAAGAAGTTTGGATGGCACATATAGTCGGGGTAAGCTAACTCCATAAAAACTACTTTTTGTGGATTTGTCCGCAAATTCTTTCCCGGAGAATTTTTATCAAGCTTCTGTTGGAAAAATTAGAGCTTTTAGGTATCATTTTTAAAATTCAGACCAATTTAAAACTCCTAAAAAGCTACTTTTTGCGGACTCGTCCGCAAATTTTTAACTGGAGAATTTTAATCGAATTTTTGTTGGAAAAATTAAAGTTTCTAGATGTCTCCTTAGGAAGTAAGGCCGATTCAAAAGAAGTATTATGAACTAACTTCGAAAAAGCTACTTTTTGCGGACTTGTCCGCAAATTTTTATCCAGATAATTTTTATCGAGCTTCTGTTGGAAAAATTAGAGCTACTAGGTGTCTCCTTTAAAATTGAGAGCAATTTAAAAAAAGTTTGGGCACTACATATGCATTGGAGAGAGCTAACTTCAAAATAGCTACTTTTTGGGGACTTGTCCCCAAATTTTTACCCGAAAAGTTGAACTGAGCTTCTGATATAAATATTAAAGTCGAAAGCGATTGCAGCGCCGCTGAAAAGTCGGTAGATAGTACCGTCACTTAGATTCTTTTTTACCGGAGACTCCGCGAAATTTTATAGTAGTTTCAGTAAAATTTTTTAATTTTACTGTAATTTTTAAGATTAAATCAGTAAAAATAACTTTTAATATAATTTTTTTCGTTTATTATTTTTGGAACTAATTTTTTTAAAAATTCATTTATGGGCTTATCAAGTTTTTTAATGAAATTTATTCATCGGAAGTAAATAAATGAATGAGAAAAATCGATCTTCTTATTGATTAAAAAAAATTTTCTTTACAAATTAGTAAAATGTAAACTTTTAATAATAAATTAGGACTGAATTAGAGAAATTTTGAAATTTTAACTCATATTTAAAAAATAAGATTCCAGCTACCAAAAGTACAAACCCGTTTTATTTAGACAAACCATAAACCTTAGCTCAGAAGCTTAAATATAAATATAAAAATATCATTAGATATACTTAAGACATTATTGTCATTTTAATGCTTCTAGCGTAGCTTCTGTTAAATCCGGTCCATAATGATGATCACTGGGCGTTCGGTGTTTATAATGCTATTACCACAAAATAATAATATTATTTAAGACCCGCGTGGCATTAGACGACCAACATTAAGAAACACTAAAATATATTTAATAAATTTTTACAACACTCGGGTATTAACATTAACCGTGACTCGGTTCCTTATTTAGCGGCGTTAAATCTCGACACCTCAAATCAACGATTTCTAGAGAACCAGATACAGAGCTCGAGGAGATTACACTCTAAAAGGTTTATTCAAATAAGGCTGTAAAAGAATAAACTCAAAAGATTATATTAAGCTACTTTACAACTTATTTCTCGGGTTTTAGATTTTTCATTTTTTATTATTTTAAATAACTTTATTTATGTGTCGTCATTTGTTTAATCCAACCTCAGATTCACAATATTCAAATTTTCGTCCCAAGTCCTGTCCTAAATCATAAGTTATAAGTCACCATGCCGGATCTGCTGGGCGACCCATCTAAGGAGGTTATTTTTTTGAGGAAAAATTTTCAGCTGTTTCGTAAACTTGTCAAGCAGACGCACTTTAATTTGGAAGAAATTGAAGGTAT
The DNA here is from genome assembly GCA_905319865.3 of Cotesia congregata. Lineage (NCBI taxonomy): Eukaryota > Metazoa > Arthropoda > Insecta > Hymenoptera > Braconidae > Cotesia > Cotesia congregata. Next base: position 812,959 of record CAJNRD030001114.1, read on the forward strand.
GGGAATATGAATTTTCTCTAATTAATTCTAATTTATTATTAAAAGTTGATATATTTTACTAGTTCATCTTACTGCATACAATATCATCAATATAGGACATATTATTATTAATCTTTAGAAAGAAGTAACTGATTTGAAAATTCACCACAATGTTAGTGTGCCAATAATTCCAAGGACAATTTTTAAGTTTAATCGATAACTTTCCTTCGACATAACTCACGTGATAACTAAACATTTTGGATGTTTTGAGGTACACAACTTTTTCAACTTCAATTCCCGTAATCGTTTTTCGTTCCAATCTCTGAATCTTTTGTGGATTATTTCGATAATCAATACTAAAATCGTCCAGAAAAGAGACAGGGGGATGAAAATGTAGTCAAATTCGAAATACCCGAAGTCTAACTGGTCATATTCTTCTTTTGCTTTAATCCTATCGATTAGCTTCTTGAACCGTAGCATTTTTTTTAAAAAAGACTGTTTTTCAAAAAAATCCGCATTCCCGGCTTCGACAAAATTCATTGCCGCCTTATCGACTATATCTTTGAGTGGCCAGTTTCTTCTACTTACAACACCGTCATATTCGCTAAAGTACAGGTATTTTGATACGTGAAATTCATCAGGTAATTTATCAGGAAGCCGAAATGTACCTATGACACAAGCAGTTGAAGGTTTTTCCAAGAAAGCTTTACAATCGTAAAAATCGAACGATCGTTTTCCATGTAAATAATTTTGATCAGATTTATTTGACCACAATTCCAGTATTAACAATTCGTTATAAATATCATTACTAAATATTACGTGAAATTTATTTTGATATAAATCATCTAATGTATGGATCTGCTGACGAGCCGGCTTTGTCAGATGAGACGTCACTTGACTTTGAAACGCGGGATTAAACATCAACATGAACAATGTCGCGGAAAAAAAGGCAATTTTCATAGATATTCTATTTAGCGGGACCATCAAATCCATGTCTAAGAACAGTGCCAACATATCCAATAGAGCTTCGCGTAAATTTTGGTTATTGTTCACATAAATAACGATCAAAATTAATACCAAAATAATGCAAGAAATAGAAACTGTCCAAACATTGAAATAACTTTCTACAATTTGATTAATTACCAGCACTGTGCTTTGCTTGTTTGTGATTATTACGTACCCTAGCTGATCATAAAAGCTCAAAAAATCATAATTATTTACATCGACCTTTTTAAGAGGATACAATGGTGTAACGTTCTAGAATTTTGGGTCTTCCAGATAACGACTTTCAATAATTTTAAAAATCCCAGGTTAGTCTCGTTAGGGAGTCGATAGACCCCAGGTGGGCCGCACAGATGATCTCTCTTACCATGATTTTTATTAATATGATTATTTTTAATTTTTTTTACTGATAGGAGCAGGGTGGAACAGCTAATAAGCGTTCGCCCCTATAGAAATATTAGGAAATAGGGTAGAACGCTAAGAAGCGCTCGCCCCTATTAGAAATAATTAGTCAAGATTAACATTATAATATAAAAATTTATTACCGAATTTCATTATAATATAACACTTATTAAAATAATAAAATAAATAATGACTTTATTAGGTAGTAGCAGAGCAGACAAAACATCTCATAGGAAATGAGACAAATTTTGTATTTCAGAATCATTTAAATGTAATTATAAACATCATTTTACACTTTTTGTGATTACCAAAAAAAAATTTTTTTTCAAAGAAAAAAGTTTTATGTATGTTAATTATATATAAGCATATATAATTATATATGGGACTATATACTGTAACGTTCTGGAATTTTGGGTCTTCCAGATAACGACTTTCAATAATTTTAAAAATCCCAGGTTAGTCTCGTTAGGGAGTCGATAGACCCCAGGTGGGCCGCACAGATGATCTCTCTTACCATGATTTTTATTAATATGATTATTTTTAATTTTTTTTACTGATAGGAGCAGGGTGGAACAGCTAATAAGCGTTCGCCCCTATAGAAATATTAGGAAATAGGGTAGAACGCTAAGAAGCGCTCGCCCCTATTAGAAATAATTAGTCAAGATTAACATTATAATATAAAAATTTAATGATACGAACAAAATTAGATAGAAGCCGGTGGACAAGGTCCGAGCTCGAAGAGCTCTCCCGGTCGACTGACTTAGTTAATTATTTAATTATACAAAATGATCTGTGGCAGCCATTGTTGGGTTCAGGTTACACTTCGGGAACGTCGTCGAGGCCCGGATCCCATGCTGACGTGGGTATATTAACGTTTCGCGGGCCGCGATGACTTCTTATCGTCTAAAATTTCCGTTGGAATGTAATTCCGAGAAATTCGTTTATTACATTTAAAATAAATTATCGATTCATAATTCAAATCTTTTGCCAGAACGTCACAATGGTATTAAAAGACCATATTTACCATTGTAAAAGATATTCTCATCATTATTATTAGTAATATATGCTACCGGGGTGCTATTTGATATTGACTCTAAACTTTGAAATAAAGCGACGTTCACTGGTAATAACCAATTAGATATTGCTGGTGGAATTCTGCCGATAATAACTTCGTTGAGACCAAATGGAATCGTACTTTTTATTTGAAATCCTTTCAAATTTTTAGATTTATCAAACTTGATACTCTGACAAATTGTTGGATCTGTTAAAACAATTCAGAAAACATCTTTGGCTTACTTTGATAATTTTTATTATGAATTTCACAGTAAATATTAAAGATAATTTTATTTGTATACAATACCATTACTGAAGGGTTGACGAAATAACGTCCATTGATTCCCTGGTTCTCTATCGATTTCCACTCGTCTCCAAGGTCTCGGCACGTAGTTACAATACGGATTAAAAGTATAGATCATAGTTCTATTAATTGCATCATCTCGACAAATGAAAAACGATGCAACAGCTTCAATTTCCCAAAGTAATTTCAATGACTGAGCTGAATCCTGGCACTGCGTCCCGATGATCAAGAACAGTGATTTTACGTTCCAAATTTCCGCAGATTTTACTTCAAGTAGAATCACCTTGAGTGTATCTATGGAATTTCCCGACAAAACAAACGATGGATGCCGCGGGTAGTACTTTTGGATTGCTTTCGATGAAAAATTACCGTCGATGACAACAACTGATGACTCGATGGTTTCATTTCTCAGAATTGCGTAGACGACGTCGATCAGATCGATAATAACCGCAACCGGGTTCAACTCATCAGGAAAGCACATCCCCAGCAATTTCCTCTGTTGATAAAAATCAATATCAAGTCACTGTTTTTGATAAATTACTCAAAATATATTACCGTATGAATGTGGGCTTCTAAAGACGTTCGTCATGAAGAATCAATGTTGTCGTTGCACTTGATCACACTCACAATCAAAAAATACAAAAGGATACTTTTTAAGAAAAATTTAACAGCTAACATGATGTCTGTTCACCTGGACTTGTCACTTATGACTGACTCGTCGAGTACCTGATGACATACATTTGTTGTTGGCAAGAATACGTGTTATTGCAGGAAAATACTACGTATGTCATCCTACTACTGCGTACTTATGGTCAAGCACATTGCGTGCGAACGAATCGGCATGCCTCGCAGAATTCTCCCTGGAGAATTCTCTCAGCTCAAGCCTACCCGGGAAAATATTTTGTTTTGCTTAAAGAATCAATATTTTTGACCTACATTGAAAATTAAGAGTGTCGAATTAATTGAATTTTTTACTTGTCACAAAAAATCATTTATATCTTTTTAAAAACTTTAAGGTGTCTCCTTTGAAGTTAATTAAGAGTTATAGCCGAAAATAAATTTTTTTCAGACTACTATTACAACTTTTATGTTCAAAAAATACCATGCTTTTTTATTTTGTATTATAGCAAAAATTAAGTTGATGACTTACCCAGAAGTAGAATTTTTGGAAATCCAGTTTGAGATGATCTACATGAGAAAAAAAAAGATTCTTACCTTATTTAGAGTCTTAAAAGCTACATTTCTAAATTAAGATTTTTAAAATCAGAATTTATTATCAATAACTTACACAAAAAATAGATTTATTAGTCGTTACATTTTTTATCATTAATATTGTTTTTATTTAAATTATTCCATGTACATTAACATGTTTCAGACATAAAATTTTACATTACAATCAAAAATTATTCAATTGAAGGAAAAAATCTTGAGTATGCTGAGAATAATAAGTACATGAAGAAAAAAATGTTCTAATTTAAATCGGAAAACTACTCACGGCCGATTTCACAAATTCTATCAGCAAACTTGTATTTTATTATATCTTTTCAGAGCTTTGAGTATCTCGAAATTTATAAAAATTAATTGAAGAAATTGTGTATTAAATTTGTCACAAATTCAAGCTAAAGCTTAAATAACTATTTGGAACTGGTCTCGAGAAAATATCTCCAAAAATCGGGGAAAATTCTCGATGCAGAATCGACAATTAAACTAGACCAAGTATTGTTCAACGGTCTGCTGGAAAATATTGTTTAATTTTCCGCTAGTTTGGAAACTAAATCTTAGTTAACTGTCTCGATCAAGAATTGTTCAAATCTTTACCAAAATCGTGTTCAAGAATCTTCTTTAAATTTAATCCTACGAGAGTAGGTCTGATTATTGAGCAATCTCTATTTTAAACTCCAACATTAAACAACAATAATACCTTAATGCAAATCTTTAGGAAAAAGTGACTGATTTAAAAATTCACCGCAATATTAATGTTTCAATAATTCCAAGGACAAATTTAAAGTTCAATCGATAATTTTCTTTCGACATAACTCACGCGATAACTAAACATTTTGCATATTTTGAGGTACCCCAGCCATTTGTTTAATGGCACACGCAATCACCTCGCGAGCCTGCGACTTTTTGAACCTCAATTCCCGTAATCGTTTTTCGTTCCAATCTTTGAGTCTTTTGTGCATTATTTCAATAATCAACACTAAAATTGTCCAGAATAAAGACAGGGGGATCCAAATGTAGTCAAAATCGAAATACCCGAAGTCTAACTGGTCATATTCTTCGTTCGCTTCAATCCTATCGATTAGCTTCTTGTACCGTAACATTTGTTTAAAAGTAGACTGTCTTTCGAAAAATTCTGCGTTCCCAGCTTCGACAAAATTCATTACCGCTTTATCGAATTTATCTTTGAGTGGCCAGTTTCTTCTACTTACATGACCGACATATTCGCTAAAGTAGAGGTATTTTGATAGGTGATATTCATCAGGGAAATAGTTAGGAAGCTGATGTGTACGCATGATGCAAGCGGTTGAAGGTTTTTTCAAAAAAGCTTCACAATCGTTGGGATACAAGTACCTTACTCCATGTAAGTATTTTTGATCAGATTCATTTGACCACAATCCCATTGACAACAATTCCTCATGAAGACTTTCAACATATTTTACCTGAAATTTATTTTGATATAAATCAGCTAATGTATCGATCTGCTGAGGAACCGGCTTTGTCAGATGAGACGTCACTTGACTTTGGATCGCGGGGTTAAACATCAAAAAGAACAACGTTGCGGAAAAAAAGGCAATTTTCATAGATATTCTATTTAGCGGTACCATCAAATCCATGTCTATAAACAGCGCCAACATATCCAATAGAGCTTCGCGTAGATTTTGGTTGTTGTTTATATAAATGACGATTAAAATCAATATCAAAATAATGCAAGAGATAGAAGCTGTCCAAACATTAAAATAATTTTCAACAATTTGATTAATTACCAGGACTGTGCTTTGCTTGTTTGTGACAATAACGTACCCATCCTGATTATAAAAGCTCAAAAAATTAAAATTAGAATTTTTGAGGCTCTTCAGAAGGACCAATGACATTTGGAGATCATATTTACGCTTGTCAGTGATACTATTCAAATGACTACCCATATATAATACCGGGGTGCTGTTTGATATTGATTCCAAATTTTTAAATAAAGCAATACTCATTGGACGTAATAACGGCTTATATATTATTGGTGGAATTTTCCCGATAATAACTTCGTCTCCGGAATGAGTTTGAAATGCACTTCTAATTGGAAAGCCGTTTAAATGTTTGGATTTGTCAAACTTGATGCTCTGACATATTGTTGGATCTGTTAAAACAATTAAGAAAACATCATTGGCTTATTTTAAAAATGACTGTTGATCTACACACTGATCAACAAAAAAATTTTGAACCAAATTTTGATAAATTTTAAAGAAAATGATATTCATGGTTCGATGTTTTCTCTTGAATTTAACTATCTGATCAGTACATGGTCATAAACTTTTTTTAAGGTTACCGCGAAAATGAAGATTATCATAGAACATAACGTAATGTGGAAAATTGAATATTATTTGTAATTATGTACTTTAATGACTTTTGGGATTTTTTTTTTTACTATTATTTATTCTGAATCTATTTTCAAGTAGAATAACCTTAAAAAGGAAATTAAATAATAGTATTAAAAATTAAAAATAATAATAATAAATTAAAAAGTAAAAATAATTAATTAGAACATTCAATCTTATTATGCTGCAATTTAATTTTCCCAAAATATAAAACCTAAACAATCAATAATAATATTTTTTAGATTACAATAAGTCCAATGATAATTTAATTCAAGTGCAGTAAGTTGCATTAAAATTTTTTTCTTGATATTACGGAAGAGTACGGTAATTTTTACAGTTATAAGCTGATAAATTTTGAAGCAGGACACTAAATTACAATACCAGTTCGGTAATTTTTATCATGAATTTCACAGTGAATATTAAAAATAATTATTTCTGTATACAATACCATTACTGAAGGGTTGACGAAATAACGTCCATTGATTCTCTGGTTCTCTATCGATTTCCACTCGTCTCCAAGGTCTCGGCACGTAGTTACAATAGGGATTAAAAGTATAGATCATAGTTCTATTAATTGCATCATCTCGACAAATGAAAAACGATGCAACAGCTTCAATTTCCCAAAGCAATTTCAATGACTGAGCTGAATCCTGGCACTGCGTCCCGATGATCAAGAACAGTGATTTTACGTTCCAAATTTCCGCAGATTTTACTTCAAGTAGAATCGCCTTGAGTGTATCTATGGAATTTCCCGATAAAACAAACGATGGATGCCGCGGGTAGTACTTTTGGATTGCTTTCGATGAGAAATTACCGTCGATGACAACAACTGATGACTCGATGGTTTCATTTCTCGGAATTGTGTAGAAGACGTCGATCAGATCGATAGTAACCGCAACCGGGTTCAACTCATCAGGAAAGCACATCCCCAGCAACTTCCTCTGTTGGTAAAAATCAATATCAATGCACTATTTTTGATAAATTACTCAAAATATATTACCGTATGAATGTGGACTTCTAAAGACGTTCGTCATGAGGAATCAATGTCGTCGTTGCACTTGATCACACTCACAATAATCAATAAAGGCAAAACAATACTTTTCAATTGCATCTTTTGCAAAAATTTCATACTTATTGTACTCAAAACCACTATTGGGTTATTTCAATAAAAAAAAAAAAGGGATTTTACTGCTAAAATTGTTTTGATATTTTGTAGAACGTTAATAATGTGCAAGGAATCCTCTCTTACCTCTTTCAGTATTTTTTTGTTACTGAGACAACAGAAAATGTCGACAAACGCCGCATTTCCCCCACAAAGTTGTAGGGTAATGGATACGTGGCCATCCGTTGATTGGTTCACACAGAGCAGTTATTTGATTTATACATACAAAGTTTGTCTGTGTGTGGTTAGCAGTGTTAATTACTGGACTGTTCTAGGCATTGACAGGGTTTAGAAAAAAAATCCATAATGAGTAATTTCCGTTTGTGGTTTGGTCAAATATCTTTATTATGGAATGTTAAAACTTGCATATAATTTCACTTAGGAACAAATATTTAACAATATTTACCAAATCTTAAAAAAATTTACAAATCATTTTTTTCAGCTATCAGTAAAAAAAAATTATGAAAACACACTTAACAATTTATTAGAAAACTCTTAAATTTCTGATGCGATTTTAAACATATCCTAGTACTTTTTAGCGTCTGTACGCAAATTAAAAATTATGCTTAAAAATGCTAATTAATGTAGTCGGAAGTACAATTAAAATGTGATAATTGGAAATGAGCAAAAAAAGACATTGTAATTAATATCCTAAACCTATTTTCGGTAAATTCCACAATTTTTATTAGAACTCTTGTCTTTTATGATATGAGTTCAGAGCCTCAAGTATCTCGAAATTTATAAAAGTTTATTGGTGAAATTATGTATTAAATTTGTCACAAAATCAAGCCAAAGCGTAAGTAACTATTTGGAACTAACCTCGAGGAAGTATATCCAAAAATCTAGAAAAATTCTCGATGCAAAATCGAATAGTCTCTTCTCCAAAACTAATTCTACTAGGGTAGATCTAAATATTGAGCAACTTTTATTCTAAACACCAACATTGAACAGCAATAATCACTAAATGCAAATCTTTAGAAATAAGTAACTGATCCAAAAATTCACCGCAATATTAATGTGTCAACAATTCCAAGGACAATTTTAAAGTTCAATCGATAATTTTCCTCCGACATAACTCACGCGATAACTAAACATTTTGCATATTTTGAGGTACCCCAGCCATTTGTTTAATGGCACACGCTATCATCCAGCGAGCCTGCAACTTTTTGAACCTCAATTCCCGTAATCGTTTTTCGTTCCAATCTATGAATCGTTTGTGCATTATTTCGATAATCAACACTAAAATCGTCCAGAATAATGACAGGGGAATCAAAATGTAGTCAAATTTGAAATACCCGAAATCTAACTGGTCATATTTTTCGTTCGCTTTAATCCTATCGATTAGCTTCTTGAACCGTAACATTTTTTTAAGAAAAGACTGTTTTTCGAAAAAGTCCACGTTCCCGGCTTCGACAAAATTCATTGCCGCCTTATCGAGTTTATCTTTGAGTGGCCAGTTTCTTCTACTTACAGCACCGATATATTCGCTAAAGTACAGGTATTTTGATACGTGAAATTCATCAGGTAATGTATCAGGAAGCCTATTTGTACCTATTATACAAGCGGTTGAAGGTTTCTTCAAGAAAGATTCACAACTGCTAAAATTCAACCATCGTTGTCCACGTAAATATTTTTGATCAGATCTTTTTGACCACAATCCCGTAGTTAACAATTCTTTTTTGATTTTAACACTATGTCTTACATAAAAATGATTTTGATATAAATCTTCTAATGTATGGATTTGCTGACGAGCTGGCTTTGCCAGATGAGAAGTCACTTGACTTTGGAACGCGGGATTAAACATTAACATGAACAATGTCGCGGAAAAGAAGGCAATTTTCATAGATATTCTACTTAGCGGCACTAACAAATCCATGTCTAAGACCAGCGCCAACATATCCAAAAGAGCTTCGCGTAAATTTCGGTTGTTGTTTATATAAATGACGATCAAAATCATAATTAAAATAAAGCAAGAGATAGAAAATGTCCAGACATTAAAATAATTTCCAACAATTCGATTAATTACCAGCACGGTGCTTTGCTTGTTTGTGACAATTACGTACCCTTCCTGATTATAAAAGCTCAAAAAATCATAATACTTTTCATCGACCTGTTTAAGGTAAAACGATAGCATATGAAGATCATATTTACCATTGTAGAAGGTATCCCTATCATAATATTCAGTAATATATACTATCGGGGTGCTATTTGATACTGAATCCAAATTACGGAATAAAGCGGCGTTCACTGGTTTTAACTTCTTATATAATGTTGATGGAACTCTGCCAATAATAACTTCTTCTCGATCATTTGAAATTGTACTTTTAATTGGAAAGCCGTTTAAATGTTTGGATTTGTCAAACTTGATGCTCTGACAAATTGTTGGATCTGTTGAAACAATTGAGAAAAGATCATTGGGTATGTTGATAATTTTTATCATGAATTTCACAGTGAATATTAAAGATAATTTTTTCTGTATACAATACCATTACTGAAGGGTTGACGAAATAACGTCCATTGATTCCCTGGTTCTCTATCAATTTCCACTCGTCTCCAAGGTCTCGGCGCGTAGTTACAATACGGATTAAAAGTATAGATCATAGTTCTATTACTCTTATCATCTCGACAAATGAAAAACGATGCAACAGCTTCAATTTCCCAAAGCAATTTCAATGACTGAGCTGAATCCTGGCACTGCGTCCCGATGATCAAGAACAGTGATTTTACGTTCCAAATTTCCGCAGATTTTACTTCAAGTAGAATTGCCTTGAGTGTATCTATGGAATTTCCCGACAAAACAAACGATGGATGCCGCGGGTAGTACTTTTGGATTGCTTTCGATGAGAAATTACCGTCGATGACAACAACTGATGACTCGATGGTTTCATTTCTCGGAATTGCGTAGACGACGTCGATCAGATCGATAGTAACCGCAACCGGGTTCAACTCATCAGGAAAGCACATCCCCAGCAACTTCCTCTGTTGGTAAAAATCAATATCAATGCACTATTTTTGATAAATTACTTAAAATATATTACCGTATGAATGTGGGCTTTTAAAGACGTTTGTCATAAGGAATCAATGTTGTCGTTGCACTTGATCACACTCACAATCAAAAAATACAAAAGGATACTTTTTAAGAAAAATTTAACAGCTAACATGATGTCTGTTCACCTGGACTTGTCACTTATGACTGACTCATCGAGTACCTGATGACATACATTTGTTGTTGGCAAGAATACGTGTTATTGCAGGAAAATACCACGTATGTCATCCTACTACTGCGTACTTATGGTCAAGCACATTGCGTGCGAACGAATCGGCATGCTTCGCAGAAATCTCCCGGGAGAATTCTCTTAGCTCAAGCCTACTTGGGAAAATATTTTGTTTTGCTGGTAGAATCAATATTATTGACCTATATTGAAAATTAAGTGTCCACTGAAAAATAAGTTTTTTTCTACCTAGAAAATTTTTCTCTCCAATAAAGAAACTGGTATACCTGTGTGGAGAATACCAAAGTTTTTTCCTACACTAATAAGTATAGTGATTTTTATAAAACTTGGTTTCCTCCTCAGCAAAATACCCAAATAAAAATATCGCCGACTTAACCTCATTTGACACAAATGCATATGATATGTTTATCATACGGTGGATCTTTTTTATTATAATTAAGAAATTAATAATTATTAATTTATCAATAATAATTAAATTTAATAAAATTAAATAAATTAAATTATAATAATTAAATTTAAGAATGACACTGAAGTTGACAGACATTAAAAATTTTTTCAGAATTTTATGGCAATTAAATTATTAAAAAAAAATAAATTTAATTAAAAAATTCCACATGTGAAAATTAATAAAAATTACACGTGAAAATTTTTTAGTAGTATTCTTTTATGATAATTGATTTGTTATAAAAATTTTTAAAATTGACAGCTTTTCAGCATAATATTTAAGAAAATTAAATTAATTATAATTCAATTAAAAAAAATTAAATTATTGAAAAATTCAATTTTTAATTAATTTCAACGACTTGATTTCTATTTTTATTTTATTGAATCGAATTTGTACAATGAATAACTCTTAAAAAGACAATTACCTTCAAAGATTTTTTTTAGAGATGGTAAATCCCATTTGAGCAACTTTTTTCCTACCCAAAAATCCATCCAAATTTTAAGATCAAATGTAATACAGCTTGGTAATTGTTCAATAAATAATAAATTAGTATATACAACTTTCCAATGATGTAAACAAACACGCCAGGACTGTGAAATTGGAGGGAAATCAGAGAATTGGCGGCGGTTGCTATGGTAACGCAGCGTAAAGTTTTAGCTCCAGAAAAAACTTAGGTATTCTCAGGCAAAGAATACCAGTTTTTTTATATTAAGAAAACGTATATTGGATATAAAAAAACTTGGATAAAAATACTTTGTATTCTGGGTGGAAAAAAACTTTTTTTTTCAGTGCATTGTTATTTTATTGCAACCAAAAACTCCTTTAGATTTTATACTACTTTTACTAAGACACATTTTATTTCCCTGCAGTTCTAAATATTTAAATCCTTAAAAATAAGGGACTTTCTCTAAAATTGTTATAAAATACCAATATTTTAATTAACAATTAATAACAGCAATACTTTATAAAGTTTGTAAGTTAAATTTACGGACCAGTCCGTAAAATGATTAATTTTTCGCGTTTATTATTTGTAACTTTAACAATATTAAAAATTAATGTAACTCTCCAATATTTTTTCCATTGTAAATAATTGTAATTGATTTGGTCCCAGCTCTTGCCTTGATCTACCTAAAAGTTGTCAACGACCGCGGCCCAATAACAAGATCATCATTCCACGACATCTTGCACGCAGGATTCGATTTCACCGAAAACATCCGCCATTTGTTAATCGACAGAATATTTTCCGTGTTGACGGATCAAAATGCGCTGCACCTGGACCTGGAGCGCTGGATCAAAGCTCTGTCGTTGACCTTAAGAGGAACTTTGTCCGAAAGATCCAAAGCTGCCTTCAACGTATATGACTCACTGATGTCCGGAAAAGTGAAGCGCGAGCAGATTTATCTGAACATGCGAGGCTGTTTGGTGGGGCTGAGTGACGAGGATCAGTCCGAATCTTTAAAAGTGAGTGATTTTAAACCTATCCAAGCCCAAAAAATCATTAATTGTCCTTTTAGGATTTAGTAGAGATGATTTTGAAGAACCTGGACCTGGACCGCGACGGACACATCAGTGAGGTGGATTTCTGCCAAGCTGCTGATAAGAATCCGCTTCTGTTGGAGTGCATGGGACCTGTGTTTCCCTCGCGAGAAGCCTGTCACGCTTTTTCGACGACTTTCACTCGCAGTCCTGGAGATTTTTGAGGTATTTAAATGGATATTTTCGCCGGGATCTACTTTAGTGGAAGTTACTGGAGAAGGTAACTGCACAAAGGTTGCTAGTTTGCTTCAGACAATCAGACAAAAGATATCTGTTGATGTTACAAAGACTATTATGAAGACTTGGAGTCTTCCAGACAGATATAAACTGTAACGCTTCATTTGGTTTTGGATAAAGCGACGTTTGAGCTTCAAGGTTTGTTATTACGTGCTGTGGAACGTGATGATCGGTAATGAAGTGTTGTAGATTTGATTTATGGGATTAATATATAAAGAGGGTGATTTTCTTTAGATTAGAGAGCCCTTTTTGCTGGGATACACAGAAAAAATTTTGAAAAATCCAAAAGTGCACACCTCACTCACAATAAAATTGATTAAAATAAAATATAAAAAGCAAAATAATAACGCTTCGCTTATGAGGCGTGCAAAAAAAATTAAATTGGTTAAAGAGAAACATTTTTGAATAAAAAAAATAATATAGAAGAGTTTCATTGTTTTGAATCAAGTCAAATTTAGTTAAATCAAGAAAATTTCTTTTAAATTATTTAATTAATTTTTTTTTCTGTGTAGACTTTGTTTTTTTTTTTTTTAAATTTGGAAGAGAAAGATTGACATTTATATTATAATTTTTTTTAATAAAAAAAATTTAATTTTTTTGAAAAATCAAATTTTGGGCATTAGTAATGAATTTTCAAGGATATTTCTTAGATTTTATCAATTTTTTTAAGTGCAAAAAATTGAAAATCTGACCTAAGAAGTAAATTGTTTTATAATTAAAGAAGAATAATCAAAAAAATATTTTAAATGTCAAAAAATCAAATTTTGATCATTATAATTGAATTTTAAAGGATACTTTTGAATTTTGTTTATTTTTCTTGGATGTAATTAATTGAAAATATGGTCGAGGTTATGAATAATCTGAAAAATAAATAAAAAAAGATTAAAAATACATTGAAAAAGTCAAAATTATAATTTTGACCATTTTAGTGCCTAAAAATTAATTTTGAATGGCTTTTTTTGGAATTTATCAATTTTTAACGCTGTAAATAATTAAAAATGTGGTTGAGAATGTAAATATTCAGATAAACACAAAAGAAAGTAAAAGAAAAAATTAAAATTTGATAAAAAACCAAATTTTGGTCATTATAAAAGATTTTAAGAATAATTTTGAACTTTTTCAAATTTTTTTAAGTTTAATTTTTAAAAAATTTGAGCTAGAAAGTGAATTTATATAAAAACTATAAAAAAGTACCAGAACAACTTCAAAAATGCCAAAAATCAAATTTTGGTTATTGTTAATGAATTTTAATAGATAATTTTGAACTTTATCAAATTTTTCTAAGTTTAATTTATTAAAAATTTGATCTTGAGAGTAAAAATTAATCAAAGCTATGAAAAAGTATCAGAAAAACTTCAAAAATGCCAAAAATCAAATTTTGAACATTGTTAATGTTATTATTAATAAATTTTAAAGGATAATTTTGGATTTTGTCAATTTTTATAGCTTTAATTAATTAAAAATGTACTTAAGAATGTCAATAATGTAAAAAATAAAATTTTTAAACCTTAAAATTATAAAAAATCCCAAAAATCAAATTTTGACAATTATTAATCTTATTACAGATGACATTTTATGGATAACTTTGGTTCTAATCGATGGATTAACTTCAAATTGAGTATGATTGTCCTTCAAGGTGTCAAGAATAAAAATATCCACTTTAAAATGCTCAAAAAAAAAAATCTTTTTTTAATTTTGAACACATCAAAATTTGGAAAATTGGAAAAAATCAAGATAAATAATTACTTTTTTTTTTTAAATAAATTAGTTTGTAATAAAAAAGGTGAATAAACTTTCTAGAAGCAATTAGTTACGTTTTTTAGACGACAATCTTTTATCTTTTATCAATAGAGTGTCACTGTGAAAAATAGTCTTGAAGTTGATCAAAGAAAAACCTTTTGGTTTCTTATTACCTTCTCCAAAGTCCCAGAGCAATTTATTTCCTCACTTTTGGTGTGTTTAAGTGTTGGAGATAATGATTTTTTAAAAGTTTACCAAAAAACCCAGTCAGAAGATTCTGTCCGCCCTAATACTAGTAGAAGACTTTAACAGAGAGTCTCGGGTTGTCAGGTAATTAATTACTGGTGTCAAAAGGAAAAATTGTAAGTCGTTAGTCGTATCATTTGTTGTAGGATTTAGAGCTCTTTTAAAAATATCACAATAATAAAGGATTGAATTACTTTGGTATGTGAGTTTTACAAAGCAGGTGATCTTCCATTATATTTTTTTTTTAAACTAAGCCGTAAATATATATAATATATGTATAATACATTCTTGATTTGCATGTCTTCTCTTTAGATATCCAGATTGAATAATGTCAGATGTAGCGATTATTCTTCACTTTATTCAATAAAAAATTATTTTTTTACGTCGAAACTAATTTGATCTATTTTATTATTATTACAAATTCAAATTTCGGCTTTTCACACTGAGAAAATAGTTTGATGATAAGTATTTAGGCTGCATTCGAAAATGTTCTATCTCTAGATACATAATTGAGAAATGACCCTGTATCTCGTGAAATATTGACATTTTTAATGATATAAGCTCATCCCGATGTTACATTCATCAAGACCTTTCATTTGAGTACCCACATCAATTTTTTATATATCTTATATATTTATATATATTATATATATGTATATATGAAAAATATATGAAAAATGCATGTGGGTACTCAAATGAAAGCTCTTGATGAGTGTAACATCAGGATGAGCTTATATCTTCAAAAACGTAAATATTTAATAAAGTAAAGTGCAATTAACCAAAAATAATTATAAAAGTTAACAATAATTAACATCAATTTTATTTAACATGTCCAAATATTCACATATCGAGTGCGTTTCATTAGAACGATCAGTTGTTGTGTTGGTACGAGCCCACAATGCCACTCTATTTCTTTGACGCGTATCCGTCTTTCATAATCCTGTTAGAAGATGCTCCACTGAGTTCTATGCTCTCGATGCCCCGCTGCGAGGATCCAAAGATCTCCGTGGATACAGACGGGCCTTCAACCGTGCTGATTTTTTGATAAAAGATCAACGTAAATATTTTTTTTATTTCTTCCTTCTGTAATATCACAATAAAGCTTTTCCGACTTTATTTTTTAACGATCCACCGAGTTGATGTCGTAATTTACGATTTGGAAAAATTTTTAGCTATTCACTGAGATAACAATTTATTTAAATTAAATGAGACTCGTTTATTATAAAGTAATTTCTTATTTAATTAAATACTATCAACTAGTATTTCGCGTGCCTTTTACTTTTAATTGATAAAAGTTAACTCTCTTCTATCGAGAAGATTCAGCGGCCATGCGCCACCTGTCGGAATTTTCCAAAACTAACTTTTACAAAAAAAGTGATCAATGTTTTTATATGCGTAAATAATAATCTAAAATAATTGTATCAAGAATTTTAACATCCATATTTTTCAATTTTTATACAATTAAAAAAAAGTAATGTTAGTTTTATAAATAATAAAATTTTGGTAGCAAATAATTTAATTATACATATCATAATTTAAAAAAAAGAAAAGAAATTTCTAATTATACATTTGACCTTTATTTTTTATTGTTATTAAACATAATATCAGGATTCAAAGGTCTCGTTAATCTGAGAGCTGTCGAATATAAAAATGAGCTTGAGATAAAATATTCGACCTCGATTAACACACCCGATAAGTAATTCAATCCGAATAAACCTCAATCTGACGGAGCTATCCAATTTCTCGTGAGACCATTTGCGGATTAAAGTGTATCGGCAATTGGAGGAGGATCAAAAAGATGCCTCAGGCGCTTTACTCTGTTTGTTACCTCACAAAAACAATGCAATGAAAATAACAATAAAAAAAAAAAATATTTTTCAGCAATATATAAATTTATAATCCGGAAATTTTTCCGACCTAAAATTACAAACTTGGGATTGAATTTCGTCAATTGGATTAAATGTTCCGATGATAAATAAAAACCGGCTTAATAATATCATATTTAGGCTCGGTAATATTATTAGTATTACACACTTATGTAAATATGCAAATACAGGTTCATTTATAAGCTACTTTTGATGCGGCTCTGCTCGTATTCCCTTTAATAATAAAAAGTTTCACGGATAAATGTATACGTAATACCGCGGAATATTGCCTCGGCTTTTTTAATACTCTATCTCTCTATCCTAAGTATATATTTATATCCGCAACCTCTTTCAAACTTTTTCACGGTTTTACGTTTCATAAACATCCAAGAATACTAAAAGGCATAAAAATTCTGTAATGCTGATATAAAACCAAACGGTAAAAGGGAATTACAATATTCCTTGCTCAATCAAATTATTTTTTTTAACCTCAAGTGAGGACAATAAGCTAAGTTTACTTTTTTAATCTTAACTTTAAAGTTTATTCAATTTATTTTAATAATAGATAGCAACTTTGCAGTGACTACGTGACTGCAGTAACTTGTGATCTATAAATACATAAAATTTTAGTTTATTAAATAATGATTTTTGGTAAACTGCTCTGTACTTTCTTGAATATTAATGTTTTTTAAGATATAAGCTCATCCCGATGTTACACTCATCAAGAGCTTTCATTTGAGTACCCACATCAATTTTTCATATATACATATATATGTAATATATATTTTATAGATATAAGCTCATCCTGATGTTACACTTATCAAGAGCTTTCATTTGAGTACCCACATGAATTTTT
>CAJNRD030001114.1:849251-860993 GCA_905319865.3 Cotesia congregata
ATATATATATATATATATATATATATATATATATATAATATATACAAATATATGAAATATATGAAAAATTGATGTGGGTACTCAAATGAAAGGTCTTGATGAATGCAACATTGGGACGAGCTTTATTTGGGAGAAAAATTATTTTATGACAGTATTATGCCCCTGATTATTAAATAAATTATTATTGTACATATGTTTACAGTTCAGTCTACTACCATGCCAGATATGTTCACTTCCACATAAAAAAATACCGCAAATTTTTTCACAGGTATTCGATCTAATCCAATCTCCATTTTTTGACTCTCAAGCCCGGAGGCAGGTACCTTCCAGTAGTGTGCAATTAACCATTCTCTTTTCTAAAACCAACACGTAATTATCTCGCCAGCAGCCGTTTCGAAATTGCGCTCATCTTAAAGCCACTAAAGCAGTCACCGTGGTGATCCTAAGCCTGCTACTCGGCAGGTGGCTTCAATTATTCCCCCAAATTGTTCCGAGTGTACGTACTTGTTTTAATTTCGGCCATCAGATTCAATTGGCTCGTCGTAAACAGCAATTGAGCGTCTGACAAGTGCTTCAATCACCAAATTCAGATAAACAAACAGAGCCTGAATTGGTTTTGTCACGACATCACCTGGAGGTGATCACCATCATCGATGTCTGATATCACCGGAGGTAATGACAGCCCGAGGGCTCTGTCACGTTACTAAAAAACGGAGCCGGGTCATTCATTGGGAATAAAAATGAATCAAGTGAGGAAAGAGGAGGGATCGGAATCGATAATATTGGAAGGATCCTCTGGGCTGGAGGATTCCAAATTCGATTGATTACAGGGCGCTCGCCCCGACGTATTACGGTGTTGGTTTTCGAGCCCTTTGTGTTGAAAAAGACACATATAATCATCGAGGCTCACCCAGAGTTGGGAACCGACCTATACTATTGGCTCCTCGCATGCTCAGACCGATTTTGCATGCCCCGGGGGAGCCATTTTTTTGTATGGAGATTTCGGCTCACCCTACTCTCCGCTTTGCATAGGAATCCGCCGGATGTGCCTCGTAAAATTTATAAATTTCGCTTTTAACTAAATCACCGGGGCAATTTTATTGTTTAGTCAGGTACTTTGCATGTTTACATTTGAATTAGGTTTACTATTTTTTTGGTTTCGGGGTTTCTAAAATGAAACCGGATCTAACGTTGCCGTAAATTTTCATTAAATTTTTTTTTAAAATAATTTTATTGAAGTAAAGATAAATAATTGTAGAAGAAATTGATGGTAAATAATTCCTCGTTTACTTTGTTCATATAATATTGACGTAATTTTTTTATTTTTTGCTTTATTATTTCTCTCAGCCTCTTCCTTTAGTTTTAATTAGATCATAATTAGCTTGTAAGTAAATTTAAAAGCAATTATTTTAATTTCTTGGCGCGGCTCATGGGTCAATACAGTAAGTACTAATATTTTAATTAATTATTCGAGATGAGATTATTAAAAAAAAAAAGTTCGAGTAATTTATTGTTAGTTTCTTTTAAAACTTAAACTTTCTTCTCAAACTTTTCCTCTTAAATTCAAATTATTATTTCAATAAAATTTTCTTTTTTAAGTATTGAATAAAAAAAAAAAGAAAAAAAAAAAAACAAAGCGATTTAATAAAATATAAATTTATAGTTACTAAATCACTTTATTAAAGTTAATGGGTAAAAAAATATTATTTTTTTTTTTTATTATTTTGCAGTTTCTGGAGCTGTAAAAAAATTATTAATTTTTTTTTGAAGGCTTTAAACTTTTAAATTTAATATTATACTAACAAAGAATTGATTTTAGATAAAAAAATTTTTTTTTGCTTATATATACTCTGGTAGGAATTTTCTGGTAGCGAGAGAGCGTAGCCACCTAGCGGCGAAACAAAAAACTAAGTTATAAGAAAACTTATTACATAATTTTACTCTATTTAGAATAAATTTCACTGAACTTTTTTAATTATAATTGAAAATTATACTCGAGAGAAATTTTTTTCAAAAAAATAACATTTTTTTTTTTTCTTTAGGGATTTTGGTAGCTCTAAAAAATTTCTTACCCTTTTTTTGGAGACTACGCTTCTAAATTTAATCTTACAATGAAAAAAAATAATTTAATGGAAAAAACAAAATTTTTGCTTATATATACTCTGGTTGGAATTTCTGATAGCGAGAGAGCGTAGCCACCTAGCGGCGAAATCAAAAACTAAGTTCTAATAAAAATTTCCAATTAATTTCAATTTATTTAGAGTAAATTTCACTGAACTCTTTTAATTATATTAGAAAATTATATTCAAAAAAAATTTTTTTGCAAAGTAATAATGAAAAAAAATTGATTTTTTCATTTTGGGATTTTTGTAGAGGTCCAAAAATTTATTTACTTTCATTTTACAGGCTTTTAGCTTGCGAATTCAATTTTATACTGAAAAAAAATTTATTTTATTAGAAAAAAAATTTTTTCCTTATATATACTTTGGTAAAATTTCTCTAATAGCGAGAAAGCGTCGCCACCTAGCGGTGAAACCAAAAACTAAGTTCTAAAAAAAATTACTAATCAATTTTATTTTATTTAGAGCAAATTCTAATGACCTTTATTTATAATTTTTGAAAATTTTATTCAAGAAAAATTATTGAATAAATTTTTTTACTTGATTTAAAATCACGAAACTCTTCGAAATAATTTTCTTAATTCAATAATTTTTATTTTGAATCAAATTAAATTTTTTAACAAGGCAGAAGCTTAAAAATTGCAATTATTACTTGATAAAAATAATTTTTACGTCAATAAAAATTAAACCAATTATTTAAAAAAATTATTACTATTATTACTAATTATTTAATTATTAAAAAAAAATGTTTTGACAAAATTATGCAGTTAAAATTAAAAACCGCAATTGACTAACAACTTAATAACTCCTACAAGCTTCAACATATTTACAGTCAAGCAAGGGTTCATTCCACTGCTAATGTCCGCAAAAGTTGTAGCTGGACATTGAAAAGTTGGAGTTTTTTCTAACTGACTGCGGACAAATGAATTAACGAGGCGTCAAGCCGCGCTGCAGCTGGCGACATAAGTCACCGCAACAACCGAAAAATATACATAGATTATCTCTGGGTTGCAGCAAAAACACAGAGATGTTAACTTTAAAGTTGCCCGTGATTTATTTTCCCCGAGTTTGTTATTAACTTTATGAATTACTGCCGCTTCAATCTTCGTCACTTCACCGGGTTTTTTTACCGGGCAGCTAAATTACCCAGTTAGCTTTTTAAAATCCTGTGGAGTAATTTTTTTTTTCAATCGAAAATTTAAAAATAAAAAATAAAATAACAACAATTGATCATTTAGATTGATTCTTGTGAAGAAGTTCCGGCTAACACATGTTGCCTATGATTTTCTCACGATCAGGCGGCGAATTAAATTGAGCCCGGCTGTTGCTAGTTCCGAGTTACTTAAGACGCCTTATAGCCAAACTAGACAGCTCGGAAATTCAAAATTCGCAACAGCTCACTTTTATTTTTATTTTATTACACATTGTGTTGGAAATTATTTCCTAGAAAAAACATATTTCGGGCCTCTAAAGGCCGCGTGTTATATTTAGGCGTAAAATAGCGATTGTAGCCTCAAGTGTTTAATTTGAAGAAAAAAAAAAAAAAAAAAGAACCACTTGAGTAATCGATTTCTATAAACGATTTTCTACTCTGCGCTTCACTCGATTCTTTATCGTCTACTCAACCACTAAATTTATGCACCGCAATACATTTTAACTCTGTAAATATACTTTACGATTCAAATAACCAGGGGCGTAATACTGTCACGAAATAATTTTTTTTTTATTTTGGGATTTTTGTAGCTGTAAAAAATTATTAACTATTTTTTTCAATTTCTAAATTTAATCTTATACTGGAAAAAAAATTGATTTTATTAAAAAAAAATTTTTTTCGCTTATATATACTCTGGTAATAATTTTCTGATAGCGAGAGAGCGTAGCCACCTAGCGGCAAAACCAAAAACTAAGTTTTTAAAAAAATCTTTTTATTTATTTTACTTCACTTAGAGTGAATTTTACTGAACTTTATTAAGTATATTTGAAAATTAGGTGAGTAAATATTAAATGTTACATCGAAGAATAAATATTAATTGGCCTATCTCTTAGTAAATACACATAAAAATATTTTTAAAAGTGCGCAACACGATTACGGGCGTTTGTGTTTCAATATTTCTGAGTAAAAAGACCGGGGGTTAAAATGACCGACGGGTCAATTTTGGAGGGTGAAGTGACCGGGTTGAAATAACCAAAGGATCAATTCCAGAGGGTCAAATGACCGGGGGTTGAAATGACCAGCGGTTCAATTTCAGAGGTTCAAATGACCGGGTTCAAATGTCCGGAAACGAATTTTATGATCTACTATCATCAGCTAGCCATCATGTACCAGTCCGAAGAGTTTGTCGTGGAAGTATCGAAATCATTATCTAATATTTGTCACCTCATAGGTCAGGAGATAAACTAAATGTTCATTTTTATACCAGAGATCGAAAAATTTTCGTGTTTCTTTAATAATTTTTATAAGTAACAGGATATTTTTGTCGAAACTAAGAATTTAAAATGAATAATTAAAGTTATTAGAGGCTATATTATATTGAAGTCAGTTAATCAGACCAAAAATTTACTGTTTTATGTTGACTTATTTATTTCACTTACGTACAACGTTTCGTTGGTTATCGCCAACTTCCTCAGGCATATCTATGGGCCACAAACATATTTCGTAATTTCAGATAAAATTCAATCATTCATTAAATTTTGTTATGAATCATTAAATTATCATATCAATATATTCAACCACTACAATTTTAGATAAACAACTTGGAATATATTCTCACCACGAAAAATTCTCATAAAATTAAAAAAAATTCTTAATTTTCTTAGCGGGAAGTTAAGAATTGATTTTATTGAAAAAATAATTTTTTTGCTTACATATACTCCGGTAAGATTTTTCTAATAGTGAGAAAACGTGGCCATCTAGCGGCAAAACCAAAAACTAAATCGAATAAAAAATTATCACACAACTTTACCTCACTTCAAGTAAATTTTACTGAACTTTATCAATTATAATTTAAAATTATAATCAAAAAATAATTTTATTTAAGAAAAAAAAATTTTTTTTTCTATTTTGGAATTTCTGTAGAACTCTAAAAAATTATTTATTTTTTTTTTGGAGACTTACAGCTTCTAAATTTAATCTTACAATAAATAAAAATTGATTTTATTGAAAAAATTATTTTTTTGCTTACATATACTCTGTTAAGATTTTTCTAATAGCGAGAGAGCGTGGCCACCTAGCGGTAAAACCAAAAACTAAGTTAAAAAAAAATTATTTAATAATTCTACTTTATTTAGAGCAAATTTTACTAAACTTTATTAATTATAATTAAAATTTTTTTTTCAACAAAAAAAAATTGTTTTTTTTTTTTTTAATTTGAAAATAAATAACTTTATTTTTTAGCTAATGAATATTTCATAAAAAATAAAATTATAATATCAAACAAAATTTCCAAGACCAATCGTTCCTCCAGCAAACTACCAAAAGCCTTTAAGTAAACAGCGTATTTTCCTAAGCAGAACACAAAGCCTGCACTTGTATCTCTCCTCGAGTCTAGTAAAAACATCCGGCTTATAACTTAGCCTGAAAAACTCTAAGCAACTAAAATAACAAAATATTTGTACAGATGATCAACCCTTTTTATTTTCCCATTTGTTAAACCGCGTATGAAATTAGTTTAAATTAACCATAGAGCACATATTTGTCCTCAAGCGAAGGAAGCAAAAACACCAGAGCAAACACAGGTGCCTAAAATATGTTGAATATTTTTCTCAAAATTCATAAAACCAAAAGTCATAAATATAGATTTATGGACAACGCCCTCTTCTAATCGAGCAATCACTTAAAAAATTTAAAAAGTGAACTCTTATTGAGTGGAACAAAAAACGAGCACACTTGTATTATGTCGGTGCAGACGAAGACCATAATATAAAGAGTGGAGAACAAACTGAAACGAAAGTCGGTCGGTTCCGCCCTCACACTCCACCCATCCATCTCGCGGTGAATATTTTCGGGCAGTTAGCTCAACTCGTTCTTTACATTTAACATTATACTTTTTACCTTTTTTGTGCCTCTAAGATTTATCACACATCGGTAAAGCTCGTTATGCTGCCCATGGGCTTCCCCCCCCCCTTCCTCCCCCTTCTCCCCCACCACTCCATCTCCCTTCTCTGGATGCACGAGTTGTGATCTCCGATCGTGTATTTCTGTTTTTATGGACCATGATAATTAAGAGAAAGCATGAATAATAAAATATAAATTTATAACTTTTTATTTTACTTGAATTCCTCCGCTGACGTTAATTACTTTTTCATTTAAACTTTTTTAAATAATGTTTAATTTTATAGAAAATTAGTAAACAAAAACTTTTGCTAAACTATTTTTATTTAAGAGCAACCCTGTGATTACGAGCGATCTATCAAATTTCTGTCGACACCTCTGCCTTTTTTAGCAAAAGTCTATAATCGAAATTCTGGAATTTATAATAATTATGATGATTAAGTTTAGGAACGGGTTTGTTGGTTTACAGAAGCCTGAAATCTTAGATTTTTATTTTACTTTGGTTGTAAACATTTATAAGGGTTTGCTTCTGTGAAATTATTTGTTTAAGCATATTTTATTTGTTAAATAAAAATTTGGTGAAGGATTTTGGAAAGCCTGATACTAGATCATGGTTGCTAGGGGCGTTGCTATGGGCATTGCTATGGGCGTTGTTATGGGCGTTGCTATGGGCGTTGCTATGGGCGTTGCTAGGTTACGGTTGTTAGAGGGCGGAGCTAGAGAACGTTGCTAGGGGCGTTGCTGAGTTACGGTTGTTAGGGGGGCGGAGCTAGAGGAGTTACTATTTTGTAGTTGCTAGGTAACAATTGTTAGAGGCGTTACTTAGTTGTAGTTGCTAGGTAACGATTTTTGGGGGCGTTCCTAACTTATAGTTGCTAGGTAACAGCTTTGGAGGCGTTACTAGTTTATAGTTGCTAAGCAATGGTTATTGAGGGGCGTTACCAACAAACAATTACTAGTGAACCATTGTTCGGGGCATTACTAGGTCTCGATTGTTAGGTAACGATTGTTAGGGGCGTTACTTAGTTATAGTAGCTAGGTAACTATTTTTAGGGGCGTTCCTAACTAATATTTGCTAGCTATAGTTACTAAGTTAAACTTACTAAGGGCGTGGCTAAATAGTGTTCACTAGGGGCGTTACTAAGTAATAGTTGAGAGATTACGATTGTTAAAAACGTTCTGAACTACCTTATAGTTACTAAGAAAGTTTATTAAGAATAATTGATGGATAACAGTTGATAAGTAGAGATTGTTAGGGGCGTTGCTAGGTAACGAGTTTTGGGGGCGTTACTAGATTATTGTTGCTAGGTAACAGTTACTAAGGGGCGTTACTAACCAATAGTGGCCAGGTAACAATTGTTAGAGGCGTTACTAGGTTACAGTTGCTAGGTAACGGTTGCTAAGGGGCGTTACTAAATTATACTTGTTAAGTAACGCTTTTTGGGGGCGTTACTAGGTTACAGTTGCTAGGTAACGGTTTTTGGGGGCGTTACTAATTAATAGTTGCTAGGTAACGGTTGCTAAGGGGCGTTACTAGCTTAGGTTGCTAGGTAACGGTTGCTAAGGGGCGTTACTTAATTATAGTTGTCAAATAACGGTTTTGGGGGGCGTTACTAATTAATAGAGGCTAGGTAACGGTTGTTAAGGACGTTTTTGCACGCTACTAAAATTAAAAACGTAATGATTGATTTCAAAAATATAACCTTGCACTAAAGGAAGAACCAGAAGTGTCAATGGCCCTTTTTTAGGGCGAGCAATTTGTGAGCAAGTGTCAATGTCACGTGCAAGAAAGTCAGAGACGAGAAAAGTAACCTGAAGCGTGGCACCTGGGAGCGGATTTAACGGATAAAAAGTGTGATGCCGGAATGCCAAAGTTGATGGACATTATTGCTTATTACTCTTGTCAGAATTGAAGCAATTTCGAATCCCAAAAAGGATTCCTGCTCTCTGTAAAAGGAACTCTAATTTATCCTTCGGAATCTTCGATCTCATGTCTTCTGCTGCTGACAATCAGGTTCGAATCGAACAAAACTGAGGCATTAATTGAAGACTGGTATTTTAGCTATCCCCGGAAATAAAAGGACGGTCTTTATATCTCATGGTCCGAAATAAAATGAAACCTGGACGGAAGTAGGGAATCTTCAAACGATTCATTCAGGTGCAATGGTCAGTAAAAGAAGATAATGGTTTATTTAGTTGTCCTATGTCTGAGCCGGATGAATTGATTCATGTTACAAGCTCCCGCTGAGCATCCTCGGTTCAACTGCGCGTCATTATATTATTCTGGGGAATATTGTGATGACGTAGAAATGAAGAATCAATTTGCTAGGACTGGCAAAGGGGACTCGAGCTATTAAATATTGATTTAAACTGGTGTTTAAGTTTTACTTCAGGTGGGCGAACTATTAAATCTTTAAATCCTAAATCAACTTGGAAGAGCTTGAGTAAACATTGTCCAACGGCGCAATCTGCCGAAAGTTAAATATTGGGTAAACAAACAGTCTCTAGACTCGGGAGTTTTTATCCGACTGGACGATGTGAGGATGTGAGCATCGACGGGAGGTCCTGAGCTTTGCTTTTTCTTCAGCTCGTTTGTCAGCGCTTCTATGTGGACATAAGGAAATTTAAGAGTGGTTGTAGAAAAATTTTGTTTAAGAATGAAGCGCAAGAACAAAAAGAAAAAATCTTTTTTTTTTTATCTCTTGCAAGTGTTTTTGTGAATTTTCTCAAGCGTTATGTACACGATGATCCCAGACACTAAAACTGGAATTACGGATATCGAATGTCTTTTTAGAATGAGTTGATCGCTCACCGAGCTCTCATACAGAGCACTTTTTTTCCGGATAAAGAACATTTTATTCTATTCGGAAAATAGTCTAGTCTTGTTCATAAGAGCTAGGAAAAAGTAAAAAAACCGTTTTCCTTACAAAGCACGGGCCAGGCTGCAGTTCCGCCCACTTCCGGCACTGTCAATACCTTCATTTAACTACGAGTGTGTTAAGCCACGTGTGTGCGTCCTTTTCGCTGTAGGTTTTTTGTGACCGAGGATTTAGGACCCAACTTGAATTTCTCCTGTTTGCTCCGCTTTCTTTATTTTGTTCTTTTTTTTATATAAAATAAGCTCGTTATTTACAAGGGATGTTGTAAATTTTCTGATGACGTTAATTTAATGACAAGTAGGTTTATTATGTGAATAAATAATTGCTCAATAATGGACGCTAGTCCATTGATGAGGAAAATGAAAGTCGATTTTATTTTATTTCTCAGAAGTAACAATTCGGATTTATTTCCACACTTCTTTTTGTTGTTGTTTTCTTTGTGATGGAAACTGCGCTTTAAAATATACCGTTGTAATTATTTTTATTTAATATTAAAAAAAAAGTAATAATAATAATATTAATAATCTATATTATTAAGAGATTAAGAAAAATTTTGTGTACAGGATGGTCTAAATTTAAATTTGTACCTTTTCAAGTTTTCATATCATTTTTATAATTAAGAAATGACCTTGCATCTCGTAAATTATTGACATTTTTAAAGATATAAGCTCATCCTGACATTACACTCATCAAGACCTTTTATTTGACTACCCACATCAATTTTTCATATATTTATATATTTTATATATGTATGTATATATGAAAAATATATCAAAAATGCATGTGGGTACTCAAATGAAAGCTCTTGACGAGTGTAACATCAGGATGAGCTTATATCTTCAATATATATATTATATGTATGTATATATACAAAATATATCAAAATATAAGTAAATAAGTTAATAAAAAATTAATTCTAACTGAAAATAGTCATATTTAAACACATGTCCCAATTCTTGACAAGGATGTCCCAATTATTGTACCAGCTAAAAATTTGTAAAATTCTTAAATTAAATCTTTTGAATGAATATAAATGATATAGATAATATATTTTTTTATATTTAATAAAATATAAAGGGGAAGAGTTTTGACATCAAGTTTAGTCAAAGGAACCCTATTTTGCTTATATATATATATATATATATATATATATGTCTACGAAACCCACTTTATATATATATATATATATATATATATATATATATAGATAACGATACAAAATTAATTCCAACTGAAAATAATCAATTTTAAGCACCTGTCCCAATTCCTGTCAATGGTGTCCCAATTATTGTACCAGCTAAAAATTGGTAAAATTCTTGTTGATAAAATCCAAAAAATAAGTATATAATCGTCTACGAAAAATTCTGCGTTGAATGATAGCAGTCCCATCCCGATAGCTTCAGTAATTAATAATAATTATTATTAATAATAATTCAATCAAATAAACCAAAACAAAATAGTATTTGGTTAAAAGTAATCCAAATTTATATTAAACAAATTTCTTCATATTAAATACGTATTTTTAAGTTACTTTAAATAAATCTACGAATTTAAATCAAACGTTTTTCTCAGTGTATGTTAAGTGGGGCCATGACGTGAGCGAAAATCGAGAGCCAAAATTGAGCCTCTAGAAGATAAAAACAGTAAATTCCGTCATTTGAATATCCAGATCTGGATCTAAACCTGCTTTACAATGTAAATTCGGTTTTTCTTTCGTATTTTACACCTCTCTTTAATCGACAAAGACATTCCGGCCGGGATCTGAGCGGCTAAGCCAATCAAAGGAACAATCGATGATTCAGAATTTAGAATTTAGAATTCTTCGAATAAAACAATCGGGACCTCCTGAGTTTTTTTTTTGCTTTCAAGAATTGTCACTCGAAACTTAACAGCTTCTGTGAATATGGAGATTTTAGAAAAGTAACATCTGCCGGCCTCTTGTTCTGGCACGTGTGTTTAAAAAAACGTTTTTTCGGCCCAAAAATTAATCCCCAATGACAACCTTTGAAATACGGAGGTCATAAATCCAGATGGGATAATTAAAATTGAGATTTTCAAATGGGATTAAGGTTGGTGACATCGACAAACAAACAAAGAAAATTTTATTTAATTGAGAGAGCATTACGTTGGGACACATAATGAGGAGGAATATTAATATGGTGTATTTTTAAAAAAAGTTTTTTTTTAACGCATGTGGCTTTTATTAATGCCCATGAATTTTTAAAAAATCTGATTTAAATATTAATGTTGTTTATAAAAAAATATTTTGAGAAAAACCCCCGTAAAAATTTTCTATGTTCGTATTTAATTTTTGATATAAAATTATATCAAAATTAACGGTATCAGCCACGTACATGGCCATCAGGCATATGGCATTCATATATTTATATATTTTATATATATTATATATATGTATATATGAAAAATATATAAAAAATAGATGTGGGTGCTCAAATGAAAGCTCTTGATGAGTGTAACATCGGAATGAGCTTATATCTTTAAAAATATCAATAATTAAGAAATGACCTTATATCTTGTGAACTATTGAAATTTTCAAAGATATAAACTCACCCCGACATTGCACTCATCGAGACCTTTTATTTGAATACCCACATCAATTTTTCATATATTTATATATTTAATATATATTATATATATGTATATATAAAAAATATATGAAAATGCATGTGGG
>CAJNRD030001114.1:865482-886031 GCA_905319865.3 Cotesia congregata
TATAGAATAATAGCAAATATTTATAGATAAATGCAAATGTCATTAAAGCACATCTTTACAATTAATAGTTAACTAATTGCATTAAATTTTATTATAATGATAATTGTATAAATGTGTTGTTAGAATTAACTGTAATTCAGTGTCAACTGATCACTGACATGTGAAATTTTGTAAACAACTGAGAAGTCTAGAGCGATTGCAGCGCCGCTGAAAAGTCGGTGGATAGTACCGTTACTTAGATTCTTTTTTACCGAAGACTTCGCTCAATTTTATAGTAGTTTCAGTAAAATCTTTTGATTTTTTTTTATTTTTTGTGGACCTGTCCACAAATTTTTACCTGGAGAGTCAAATAGAGTTTCTTTAAAAATAAGACCAATTTAAAAGAAGTTTGGATGGCACGTATGGTCGGGGTAAGCTAACTCCATAAAAACTACTTTTTGTGGACTTGTCCGCAAATTCTTTCCCGGAGAATTTTTATCAAGCTTCTGTTGGAAAAATTAGAGCTTTTGGGTTTCATTTTTAAAATTGAGACCAATTTAAAACTCCTAAAAAGCTACTTTTTGCGGACTCGTCCGCAAATTTTTAACTGGAGAATTTTAATCGAGTTTTTGTTGGAAAAATTAAAGTCTTTAGATGTTTCCTTAGGAAGTAAGGCCAATTCAAAAGAAGTATTATGAGCTAACTTCGAAAAAGCTACTTTTTGCGGACTTGTCCGCAAATTTTTAACCAGATAATTTTTATCGAGCTTCTGTTGGAAAAATTGGAGCTACTAGGTGTCTCCTTTGAAATTGAGAGCAATTTAAAAAAAGTTTGGGCACTACATATGCGTTGGAGAGAGCTAACTTCAAAATAGCTACTTTTTGGGAACTTGTCCCCAAATTTTTACCCGAAAAGTTGAACTGAGCTTCTGATATAAATATTAAAGTCGAAAGCGATTGCAGCGCCGCTGAAAAGTCGGTGGATAGTACCGTTACTTAGATTCTTCTTTACCGGAGACTCCGGTAAATTTTATAGCAGTTTCAGTAAAATCTTTTGATTTTACTGTAATTTTTAAGATTAAATCAGTAAAAAAAATTTTAATATAATTTTTTACGTTTATTATTTCTTACCGGTATACTACAATAAAAATTAATGGTACTTTTCTGGATTTTTTACATTGTATTTGTGAATAATTATTTAAAGAATTGTAATTAGATCAGGAATTTACGAATGTCCCACGATTACTGTAATTTTTAAAGAAAATTTTTTTCCGTGCTTATATCATTCTAAATGTCAATTATTTTATTTTTAAATATTTAGATATTTTATTTTTTCTAAAATTAATTAGAAATAATTTAAAATAAATTCTTAGAAATATTAATAATAATAAAAATATTTATTACATTTAATATTACCCTCGAAAGTAAAAAATATTTCTAAAACAAAATTTTTCTAAAAATTACAAACCGAAAAAAGAACAATAGCCTGAACCACAGGAATGTTAATTAAATTTCAGCATCTAGTCTCTAAACTTTAAAACCAAACTCAAAGTTATCCTTGGGCGTAATCCTGATGAAAAATGGCCCTGACCATAATATTTTTGGGCGGTTTTAAAATGTTGTGGTTTGCAGGGCCTTTCTCAAAAGACCTTTTTTTTTATGCGCCAAAGTTCACGCGCGGAGCGTTAATTGTTCGTTAAAAGTAACGGCTCGGTTTTGGCAAATCATCTAGCATATGGTGAGACGGTTCTTTCGGAAACGGATCCCCGGAATCGGTGCTCCACCTACCGAGCCGCAATTACGCCCGAAAAAATAGTTGTGAACGAAATACGCGGGAGCGGATCGGCGCTAGGTAATAACAGGCTCGGATAAACTGTCAAAAACGGAGTCCAGTCTAATTGGAAAAGTATCACTCTAATTACAGACATTAGACGGTGAATTTGGCGCCCAAAGTGACGGAAATTGATTCCCGTTGAAGTATCGGCAATTTCTCTACACACATATTCATATATATTTATATATATAGAAAGAGAAAGAGAGAAAATGAAGAATGTGAGGTATCAACGTTTATATATATATAAGATTGATTTTAAGACGTACCACCAACTGTGATAATGCTACCATTAATTTAGTTTGAAAAAAATCCTATCATCCCGTCGACTTGACAGAAGCTATTGTAACTGATGTCCTTCCAATTTCGTCGGGTATATTACGTCTGAAACCGGTACTAAAAAATAAATAAGCCCGTTTAAAAGACTTATTTTGTGTCTGGAAAGGGCGATCTGCACTGGACCGAGAAAAAAGTAAAACAACAATTACAAATTGCACCCCAAACTCTCATCTCGCCATTCAGGATTCAGGACTCAGCTCTCAACTCTCATTTCCGGTTATACGACCGCCATTATGACAGACCAAAGGTCAGCGATATGATGAACAAAAGACGCCGGGGTATTATAACGTTTAGAGAAAAAAATCTTACCTGGATGTTTGGAGATGGACCTTTAGCGAATTGCGCGTGATAGTTTTAAATAAATAATAGTTTAGGAAACTTAAAAATATTTTTATACACCAAGTAAAATGTAGAAAATTATTTTTAATGAGTTTATGATAAGAGTGATTGATAATAAAATTTATTTTGTTGTAAAAAATCTGCAGGTGCTTCTTAAAATATTAAAAAAATTGGTAAACTTTAAAAAATATCTCTCAAGAATTAAATCTTAAAGATAAACAGCAAGTTTAAAAAATTTCATTAAAAATATCAAATTAATATTTGTTATTTTTAATCTACTAAATTTTATTTAGCAATAGGCAGTCACTACGTGACTGCCGAGATTTACGAGGAAACTTTAATGATAATCACACTAATAGTTTGGGGAATTTTTAAATAAATTTTAAAAATAATAGTGCTATCACAGGATCAATTACAAATAATTTAATGGACAAATTGTGACCGAACAAATTTATAGAACCAAAAAACTATTAAAAACTCCTCCAAAAACTTGAAATAAAAAATTTTCTAAAAAATATATAAAACCCAGGCACTAATTGTTATCTTTTTCTTTCTAATGATACCAAATTAAACTATAAAAATTCCTTTAAAAATAATAATATGCTCGTCACAAAATTTTCTTTTCTCTCTCAATTATTTAAATGATAAATAACTATCGGTAAAAAATATCAAACCGAACTTACGATAAAGATATACCCAAAACTAAATTTTTCTTAGTCTCTTAATTATATAAATTTATTTTTGACCCAACCACATTGACG
This sequence comes from Cotesia congregata, assembly GCA_905319865.3. Classification (NCBI taxonomy): domain Eukaryota; kingdom Metazoa; phylum Arthropoda; class Insecta; order Hymenoptera; family Braconidae; genus Cotesia; species Cotesia congregata. Next base: position 868,731 of record CAJNRD030001114.1, read on the forward strand.
TGTACAAAACAAAATAAATAAATAAACAAATTTTGTTTATCGCTAAATTATAACTATACGGAGAGAAAAATATGGAAATCATTCCAATAATTTTAATGAAATGTTTTCCTATACCATTTTAGGAGCGATTACTTAAATTATGGAAATTGCACTCATAATTTTTGGGAAATATTACTATAATTATGGAAATGGTTCCTATAATTATAGGAACGATACCTATAATTATAACTGTAATATCGGCATGATTCCCATAATATTTAGGAATGGTTCCCATAATATATAAGAATAGTTTCTATAATATTATAGGAACAATGCCTATAATATTATAAGAACCGATCTCAAAGAACCAAATTCGAATTTGGGTCTGTGGACGGTCGTTCAAATTCGAAGCAGTGTTTGTGGTACTGGGAGACGTCTTTTGCCTCCAATAATATGTCCTGAAAATTTGGAAAGATTTTATTAATTAGGAAAAAATTTTTCTTTGTTACGAAATTCAAGGTCATTGATTTTTACGCTAAAATTCGCTTTTTGAGGCTTGGAAATGACTAATCCAGAGCCATAATCTGGACCATAATTTTTGGGAAATGTTACTATAATTATGGAAATGGTTCCTATAATTATAGGATCGATACCTATAATTATAACTGTAATATCGGCATGATCCCCATAATATATAGGAATAGTTTCTATAATATTACAGGAACCATTCCTATAATATTATGGGAACCATTCCCATAATATTATAGTGATGATGCCTAATAATATTGAGATATTTATCATTACAACTCAAATTATTTGTGACTTCGATGACCACTTTGAAGCATTTGAAATTATTAGTAATTTCGATAATTTCACTTGCTTCCCAATAACATCATTTGAAATATGTAAAATAAGTAATATTGTTCATATGAACGATAAAAGTTACATACCCAAAAGGTGGATTTAATAAATATTCAACGTATGTATTGTAAATAAATAATTTGTTTTAAAAATAAAATGAAATTGTAAAAATAAACAATGAATTTCCATATCTACTTTGCTCCTTTAATTGTATAGTGAGAAAATATCCCTTTTATTAGAGAAACATTAGAATTGTTACAATATTTTTCAATATTATCTAACACAATAATAACTGAGTTGGAATAAACAATTTAAGATTAAGTACACACGTGAATAAAAATTATGAAAAAGAAATTTTTTCACTCTAGTGAAAGATCAATTTTTATTTACAAAAAAAAATTTATTAGCAAAAAAATATATACTAATTACTTTATATTTTTGATGTAATTGCTTCATTCCCATAATATTATAGGAACCATTCCTATTTTTGGAAATATTCCTATAAATTTCTCTCCGTGTATCTGCATTTCACTTAAATATTTAAACTCACGCTCTAGTTTCATAACCGATTTATAATCATTTTTTCATCGTCCTGTAATATATAAACCCCCGCGAGTAAATTATTTCATTCTGACCAAGCAATTGACAATTGCAGTAAGTTACTATTAATTCTTCTGTATTAATAATTGATTATTAATAACAATTCATCAATTTTCCAGAGAAAATAGCTACAGAAAATTTTCTCACAGTTCAAGACATTATTCAGCACTAAAAAAAAATAACTCTCGTAATTTGCATCCAAAAACTGGCTCTTAAATCGAGACCACATCAAAGAAATTCAAGATAAAAGCAAACTTAATCCATCGATCACCTTCATCGTTGAATCCTCAGCTGGAATTCATTACCAGGTTCACCCACTAGCAGCCTACACTCGATTTTTTTTCCTGGACCAGAATCCCAAGCCCGGCACTTAAGCTTTCAGACCATCACTCTCCAGCGCCCAAAGTCATTTGTACTCAAGCAACGATTTAGCTTTTTGTTGACCGCAACAATAGGCCCGCGAATTATTTACCCATTTGGCCGGGGAAATTTTTATTTGTAAACCACCTGAGCAAAATCAACAAAAACTCCAGCTTAGCTCTGAGAAATTAAATGGACATTTAAATTCACTTGCAAAAAGTGAATTCCATCTAGCTTTTAGTTGAGACATTAAGACCGGCTCGTTGATGAGGTTTAGCTGCCGACAATTTCAATCTGCAGATTGCTGATCGATATTCACACAAGTTGCTGTTAGACGGTTATTGGAATTGTTCGGGGCAATATATTAGACCGTGACCTCATTGGAAGTTTGCTTGGTTTTGATGTTTATATTCTATGAGCTTGCTCTGTTAGACGCTTAACTTTGAGAGGAACTACTTGGCTAGGTCACTTTGAAGTTTCCCGATGACAATATCATGTTAACAATGCATTTACTGATGGTCTAAACTGTGGCCACTGGAAACTTTTGTAATAATAGCAGCATGGATCGGTTCGATGATTTTTAATCAATTATTAATTACAAATAAATTATGATATTCTGATAAAAATTTTTTAACTAGATGATTAAATATTTACGTTGATTTAAAAAAAAAATTTGTGTAAAAAATTAATTCTAATTTAGTCCTAGTTTATTATTAAAAGTTTATATTTTACTAATTTGTAAAGAAAATTTTTCTTAATCAATAAGAAAATCAATTTTTCTTATTAATTTATCTACTTCCGATGAATAAATTTCATTACAAAACTTAATAAGCCCATAAATGAATTTTTATAAAAATTAGTTCCAAAAATTTCCGACAGGTGGCGCATGGTCGTTAAATTTTCTCGCTATTAGAGAGTTAATTTTTTAAATATAAGTAAAGATCTAAATTTTTTTTTTTACCATTTTAAAGCGCCTGTTCATTATAATTTATTATTAAAAGTTTATATTTTACTAATTTGTAAAAAAAATTTTTTTTAATCAAAGGGAAATTTTTTTGACAAAGGGATCTTAATTAGTTATTCTTCTATATAAGATAAATTTTACTATAGTATAAATTTCAGTCTCATAATTATGTATATTTCATCAAATTCCAATTATCTCTGATAATTTACTCACATTATCGATTTTAATACCCAAGCTTATATATACTTTGATAAGATTTCTCTGATAGCGAGAAAGCGTAGCCACCTAGCGGCGAAATCAATAACTAACTTCTAATAAAAAGTACCAATAAGTTTCTTATCATCAAACCTAAACTAAGAATAGTTTTAAATTACAAAAATTTAGAATTAAAACATAAAATTTTCTTTAAAATAATTTTTTTTAAGAATATTAGTGACCCCCAAAGATTAGATTTTACCCGAAGTCCCACTCTTAAATTCACCACAAATCACGAAGTTATTTTGGATAAAAAAGATGAAGCATAAAGATGGTCGTGAGCATTGTATCGCTGGGAGCAAAATATTCGGACAGCATTATTCATCTTAGCGTCCCAGGAGTGACTGTGCAAAGCTCGCTCCGTAGCGTTTTTTTGCCTTGGGTGCAGTCTCAAGAGCCATACGGCTTTTAGCACACATACTCTTATGTAGGCACGGAGCTCGCTACAAGCAAATATGTATCAACGCCCCCTTTACTTCTCTTTCTTTATATTCCTCAGAGCTGACTTATCCGGACAGGGGTGAGGAGGCACCCCGGAGGCCTCCAGGCCAGGCGAGTCTCTCTCCTTCAGAAGAGAGTGAGCAGCGTAGGCTGATCAGTCCAGGCAGGTGTTTCCAGGCCTCTCGCGTTGTCTGTAAGCGCACGTGCTTTATTACTCCAGTCTCCAGTGACTTAGTGTCCATCAGGGTCCAGCTCTGTCTTGGGGAGCTCTTCCAGCTCTTCTAGGGCGTGGACCCCCTCCAGCACCTGCTGGGCCTGATACCCAGTTATTCCCACACGATTAACTAAATATCTCGGATATTCCTTGATGATCTTCCTCCCTCATCTCCTCTTTTGTGAGATTATGATGGATCACCGGGGTTATTAGAAGGGGTGACTAGAGCAGTGATTAGTTTGACTGACTAGTCTCATGACAAATTACCCGCCGGATCTCTTTTAACGCTTCAGGCGCTTGGAACTCTAACCTCTTCTCTTATTCTCCATCTACGGTTATTTCTTCGGTTTCTGCTTCGTCTTGTTCTCCCTCATGCTGATTACGAGTTAAGTAATCTTCATTTGCGAGTACTTTATATTCGAGGGATTGATTAATTTTTTAAATATAATTTCTATATACCACTTTAAGAGCGATTACTTAAATTATGGGAATTGTACCCTTGATTTTTGGGAAATGTTAGGTACTGGGAGGCGTCTTTTGCTTCCCATAATATGTCCTGAAAATTTGGAAAGATTTTATTAATTAGGAAAAAAGTTTTCTTTGTTACGAAATTCAAGGTCATTGATTTTTACGCGAAAATTCGCTTTTCCTGCCATAAAAAAATTCCTGATCTGATCCAACTTGACCATATTAAAATTTCTGATATTTATATGTATAAAAATTATCAATATCAAGACACATGAGGTCATGTAGCGTTATCACAAAAATAATTCCCGGATATGTAACCCAAATTCAAAATTGGGTTGTTGGATGATTGATGAGGCCATTTTCACTAAAATTCACTGGTCGGCTATCGTGTTATTGATACATCAGGAATTAATGAGGTCATGCTAATCAATACCATCGGCCTTAGTATTGACGTGGACCCAGGCTGTGGTAACATGACTCAATTACCCGCGACATATTCGGGTAGCCTTTTCACAACATCGAATATCAACATCACCAATTTGGAATTGGCTCCCGATCTCCAAACTTCAGCTTCCAAAGTTCCTTATTCCGTTCGACGAATCGTTAACTCTACAACTATCCGTCTGGAGGCTCCTCATCCGTGAATTCAAGTAGTTAAAGTTACAGCTCGGATGTCGAACTGCTCGTCCACATTATAAGATTGTAAGTAATTGTCTGGAGTGTTCTTCTGATATATCCTTGAGTAGGAGCAATTCTACGAGCGGAGCTCTGATATGCACACTTAAATACTTAACTCAACTCGAATTAGTTGGAGCATTATTGTCATTATCACGGTGATTTGCGACGCTTTCGTAACGGATCTTATTAGAGGTAACTGCACGTTTAATGACCAAGTACCGATTTCGTATGAACAAATTCATTTGGCAGGTAGTGAGTGCTAGTCACCACAATTTTAAATGATTTTTCATCTCAAGAAAATAATTAGGAAGAAAAATATTTTCTTGGCTCAAAGGAACCTTTTTTTTCTGTGTACATTACTGATTATGATTATCTCAATGATGGCGATGATTGCTGACGTACAAAATAATACCTCGAGTCTTATAAATATTATTATCAAGAATAAAAAGCGTCTCAAGATGATTGGCAAGCGTATTTAATACTAATTACTGCGTTGCCAGTTGTCATGACAGGTTGTTAAGTGTCATTGAGATTGCAGTGTTTAACTGGGTATGAGTATGAATTTCCACTCTCCACCACCACTACAACCACCACTGCTCCTCTCACAGATATAGATAGTATTGAACATAATATGCAATGTTACTTTCACGCGCACGCGTTTAAAAGAGTACGCGTGCCTTGGTTACCATCAGCATTAGCATCAGCTCTTTCCGTATTATACAAGATACAATATAATATAAGAGACGTTTGTTCAAAAGGACACCTGCATTCACCTACTCTCTACTCCGGGATTTTATTTACTTGGAACTCCAGGCGTACACTCATTGCCATTGGATATATCACCGAGATCCCGCATGTTAAAGCGTCGCTGATCCCATCTTGAGTCAGAAAAACCGTAAGGTACAAGACACCATGTGTTATGAAATTTATTGTGAGAGTCTTTGCATAAGTGCTGGTAATACTCGATAGGATTTTTGTTATTAATATTCATCAATTGGTCATTTTTAAGAAAATTAAGTTGTAACTTTATTGCGCTTACTCAAGAAACTTTAGAAATCAGATTATGACCATATTTAACTATATATAATCAGATCAGGCCAAGAATGATGACATAAAACCTCATCCAGGTGATATATGACCAGATCAAATCAAGATTTAGTATATGTAACCAGATCACATCAAGATTTACAATATATAACTAGATCAGGCTATTTATAACTAGATAAAATCACTATATTTAATCAGATTAGGCTATTTATGACCAGATCAGATCAAGATTGGCTATATATAACCAGATCATAACAATATTGACTATATATAGCCAAATCAGGCTGTTTGTAACTAGATAAGATCACTATAACCAGATTAGGTTATTTATGACCAGATTAGATCATTATATCTAATCAGATTAGGTTTTATTAAATCAGATCAGGCTATATATGACCAGATCATAATAAGATTGACTATTTATAACCATATCAGGTGATATGTAACCAGATCAAATCAAGATTTAGAATAACTAACCAGATCAGATCAAGATTTACAATATATAACTAGATCAGGATATTTATAACTAGATAAAATCACTATATTTAATCAGATTAGGCTATTTATGACCAGATCAGATCGTTATGTTTGACTAGATGAGGTTATATATGATCAGATCAGGCTATATATAATCAGATCAGGTAATATATGACCAGATCAAACTAAGATCGCTATATCTAACCAGGTTTCAAGGTTATATATGACCAAATCAGGCTATATGTGACCAGATCAGGTTATATATAATCAGATCAAATCATGGTTGACTGCATATACCTAGATCTCATTAATATTGACTATATATAGCCAGATCAGGTTGTATATGACAAGATCAAACTAAGATCGCTATTTCTAACTTAATTATTAGATTATATATGACCAGATCAGGCTATATTTAACCAAATCAGGCTATATATGATCAGATTAAATCAATATTGACTATATATAGCCAGATCAGGCTGTATATGACAAGATCAAACTAAGCTCACTATTTCTGACTAAATTAGGCTGTTTATGACCAAATCAGATCGTTATATATAACCAGATTAGGATATATATGATCAGATCAGACTACATCTGATCAGATCAGGCTACATTTGACTAGATCAACTAAAATTGACTATTTAAAACCAAATTAGGCTATATATGACTAGATCAGGTCATATATGACCATATCAGATAAATCTTGACTATATATGATCAGATGAGGCTATATTTGATCAGATCCATTAAGATTGATTATTTATAACCAAATTAGGTTATATATGATCAGATCAGAATGTATATGACCATATCATATAAATCTTGATCATATATGATCAGATGAGGCTACATATGGTCAATTATGGCTATATATGATCAGATCAAGGCTATAAATAAAAATTTCTCCACAGAATCAAAAGTCTTTTTGCAAAGAATGTGATTGGCATAAATATTTAGGGAACAAAAGTATGTCAGGCTGTCATATTCAAATAGTATTCTAGGAATATTTAACGCTTGATAGTCGAGGATGGTACTGGACATGCACAACATATAATAAAAAAAGAATAAAGGAAAAAAGTAATAATACACCGTTACGAATATAATCCCGTCAAGTTTTGCGATAACCCGCTGTGTGATCACGCAACTTGAGGCGCAGAAAGCCTCGTGCCGTGTAGAATCAAGGTAAGGATGATGCCCCCGGTCTCCTTTATGTTTACGGCGAGCGGCTAGTGGGAGTAAGCCTGTCAGGGTCATTACGTTCCTCGCTGTTCGGGCCAACAGAGAAAGGTTTACACAGATACTGCTGCAAAACCGATGGGAAGTGAAAGAACCCTAAGAATACGGTGTGACGAGGATAAAATGGATGTTCGGTGTATAATGGGCTGCAGGTTGGAGAAAAGGATAAATTGTTCGGCTGGTAAGAGGGGAAAAGAGTAGACGAGAAGATGCTTGCGAATCCTGCGTGGAGACTTACTCCGCTGCATCTCCTCCCGCCTCCTGATCCGGCACGTATATATCTTGGAGCGTGCACATTAAGAGGTCACGCTCCGGCAGGTGGCGTGCGCATGATTCACTTGGGTCTTCTTGTGTGCTATACTGGAAATCTTTACCCGTGTTTGTGCAGAATCTTTCCTCACTAATACAACTACGTATTCACTTATATACTTAATTGTCGTACGGACACTGATTTAAGGCCGCTGGATCTCATCTGGATGCTGCGAGGGTCCGCATTTTTTTTTTTACTGCTGTTCGTCATCTCTTCTATGGTTCCATCATCAATTCTTTAGGCTAATTCGCCGGTGATTTCAATCGAAATCTGCTGAGATAATAGAGAACCCGTACTGTGATCTGGGGTCCTGCTCAGACGGTCTTTATTCGACTGGATGGTAATGAAGGCAACCAAACTGGACCTGGATCTCTTGGGTATTATTTTAGAAAAGAATTGCACGCGAGATTATGATTCAGAGTTATTTTTCAAGTTCAATTTTGATCATGCTAATCTAATATCATTTATAATAAAGTTTCTGATAAAGAATTTTTATATTAGATTATGCTAAAAATTATCAGGTCATATTAGGGCATGTATAAAAAAATAAAAAAAAAATTTTTAGGTCATATATTTGCCATATTTTGCCGTTTCAGACCAGATATGGCCATATGTGACTTGATATAGCAAATTTTTACATATGGTCACATTATAAATTGTAAATGGACATTTGTAATCATATCAAACCATATATGGTTATATATAAAGCCATATGTGATCCTACGTGACTATATCAGCCAGATATGGCCATATGTGAAGCCATATATGGCCATATGTGACTTTATATAGTAAATTTTTACATTTGGTCACATTAAAAATTGTATATAGACTTTTTTTGACCATATCAGACCAGACATAGCCATATATGGTCACATGTGACCGTATCAGGCTAGATATGGCCATATATAGAGATATATTTCGTAATATGTGACCTTATATGGAAAATTTTTACATCTGGTCATATTGAAGATTGTAAATGGGCATTTTTGACCATATCGGACTGGATATAGCCATATCTAAAGCCATATATGGTCACATGTGACCATATAGAAAGCCATGGTTTATCATATTTGACCATATATAGGAAATTTTCACATATGGTCACATTAATAATTATAAAAAAACATATATGACCATATCAGGCCATATATATAAAGCCATATATGGTCACATGTGACCATATCAGACCAGATATGACCATGTGGAAAACCATATATAGTCATAGATGACCTTATATGGCAAATTTTTACATCTGGTGATACTAAAGATTGTAAATGGACATATTTGACCTTATCAAATATGTGACCATTTATGGAAAGCCATATATGGTCACTTGTGACTGTATCAGATCAGATATGGCCATATATAAAGCCATATATGGGAATATGTGACCTTAGATGGCCAACTTTTATATCAGGCTATTCTAAAAATCATATATAAACCTATCAGGCCATATTTGGGTCCTTAAAATTTTTTTATGACCATATATGGCCATTTTAGGTCATATAAGATTGTGATATAGTCATATATAATCTTATATGGCAATTTTTCATATTAAAACCTATCAAAAATTGTAAATAGACATATAAGACCATATCTGACCATATCGGGTCAGATATAGGTGCACTAATTTTTTTAAACGGCTATTTATGGCCATATTAGGTCGGATGAAGTTACATATGGCTATAGGTGACCTTATATGGCAAATTTTCGTATTAAAATTTATCAAAAATTGTAAATAGACTTTTGAGGCCATATTAGGTCAGATATTGGTGTATAACTTTTTTTATATGGCTATTTATGGTCATATCAGGCCATATATGGTCATATGACCTTATATGACAAATTTTCGTATTAAGGCCTATCAAAAATTGTAAATAGACTTTTGAGACCATATTAGGTCAGATATAAGTAAATTAATTTTTTTATATGGCTATTTATGGTCATATATGGCAAATTTTTGTATTATGACACAAAAAATCATATATGGCTTTTTGAGACAATGTCAGAAGATTTTTTAAGAGAACTTATATGCATTAACAAGTGATCAGAGACTGAATATTTGCGATGTCCAGGTCGGTTAGATTAAATATAAAATAACCTTGCTTGCCATAAAATGCATTATAATTTATCACGGAGGTATCTTATTCCGATGGCAGCATTAAGGAGCCCCCTTGGTAAATCTCCTCGTTGAATAAACTGCCGTAGCATATCCAGCAGCCAGTCTTAACAGTAGTTGTAATGAGCATGCAGAGTGCGCGGGAGTGCAATCAGACTTAATCTCGTTGCTGAGAAGAAACTCTTCCCCTCATGACTGAGCATACATCACAGTCTGCCCCCAAGAGATCCAGTCCATTGTTCCCATCTGGTAGTCCAAGGTCTTCTTCCATTCTATCCGAGGCTTTTATTTTCATTCCTCCACACATCCATGCATACCCTAATGGACTCGGCTAATTACTCACCTCAAATTAACCTTTTCAAGCTTTTAGGTTTTTTTGTTTTAAAAAGTGGGGGCCGAAATCTCTGAGGAATTTTCATCATACAGGGAAAAAAAGTATACTTTAATATTTATTATTAAGATTATCTCTTTATGTAACTCATACGTACTTTTTTTGCGGATAGACATATACGAGAGGATTATAACGTGAGCTCGACATGACACGGTATGCTCACGGATCTTACATCAGTTCTCTCTTCTTTTATCTCTTAGCACTTGACTTGAGCATCACCGAGACTGAAAATTCTCCTTTCTCCCCCGCTGGAGCTCACTGCTCCTCTACTCTACTATATAGTGCTCCGTAACCGCACACTCGTTCGCTCACTTCACTCTCATCTGGCTCATACTTCTTCTCTCTGTGCTCTTCTTGGAACAATCACGGTAAGCCTCAGCCGAAGCGCACACCAACTCTGGATCCGAGAGCATGCCAACTCTCTATGGCACGAGCACTACGTCAAACCTTTTACCTTTCCAAAGGTGCAGCTGCTGCACGTCTACTTTATGTGAGCATTATTCACGGTATTTCTTTTAAGGAAAAAATAATAAATACCTCGACCATTTTTTTTCTTTTTAAGCTTAAAGAATTTTCCGACGTCTTATGTTAGAACGTGGTTTTAATTTTCCGGTTAGAAAATTGCTAACTCAGTCGATTTTTTGCACGGTTATAATTTATTTTGTTTTTATTATTATTACTACTGAAAATAATCAATTTTAAGCAAGTGTCCCAATTCCTGACAAGGGTGTCCCAATTATTGTACCAGCTAAAAAATGGTTAATTCTTGAATAAGAGACCATATATATAGATTTTTTGTCCTTAATTTTATCTCCCAATCAGAATTTTTCATCCGAAAAAGCAAAAAAGGGGAAAAAAACGTTCCAATTAAAGCTCGAACAATTTTCCTCGTGAAATTTATTCACCGATTAGTTAACGAATTTCGTTCACCTCTCATTGAGAGAATTCTCGTGAAACTTTTAAATTGAATTTAAATCAATGAATAATTTAACACTCGATATCACAATCCGATCTTGTGTAGCCTTTAAGTTAATCAAAAAGTGTATCTGCAGCTAAGAAAGACGAATTGAGACAATATATATATCAACGGTTGAAGAATCAGGACCACCGAGAATTAAAGTCCTCGTTTGGTTTTTGTTACAACAGTGTATTATTGTCACCCACTTGTGGCAATTTTTTTTTATTTAACCTCAGGGCTTTTTGCAGGTTTATTTTTTACCCCATCAAGATCAGCTGCACTTATTCCAACAGACAAACAGAGAAAAGAGAGACTGCAGGCTGAACCGTAAAATGGCTAATGCGTTGGAGACGGTTTCATATCTACCAGTGCCATCTGGTCTCATCTGACACCTTGGGTGGCGTCTTCATTTGCCGAGTATCCCTCTCACGTACCTATACCTACTATATCTCTGTTAAATCTCAAGTGTCACTCAAGACAACTCCCATGTTTTTGTCTCCTGTCACATTTCCATTTCCACGCTTCGCACCAATTTGTCTTCCATCCGACTCTGTAAGCGTGATTCCTGGATTATTACCGCACTGGACACCGCTCTTTATCCCCCCAAAGAGACCCCTTCAAGTCCGGAGCGTCTAACTTGAACCAAAAAAAAGTTTTCTTTGTTAGGAAAGTTCAAGGTCACCGTTTTTTTTTACGAAAAATCGCATTTTTTCCGTCTGTACTCGTTTTTTCACCCAATTAGCGCTCATTAGCGCTTATTTTCAGCTTCTCGCCGAAATTTTACGAGCACAGAAGTAGGTTGGTCCACATTCTGGCCAGACATTGTAAAAATGACATCGCCGTTATTTTTTACAACTCAATTAAACATATTATACTTATAATTTATCAGACATGGAGAAGAAAGATGAAGCAGGGTCATTAGTATTAGTTATTATTATTATAAAATTGTATGTAGACAAGACCGTCAATTATTAACTCATTACTCGTCTACTCTTGGCCGCAAGTGCGAAAGGCTTGCAAAGAGCTGAGACATAATCAGCACGCAGAAGAGAATGTGGTATATTACTCTGCCTGCATGAGTATGGAATATGGATGGAATATGGTGGTAAGTCTCCGCGTGGTTAAAGTGCTAAAGATTACTACTGGGTTATATTATAGCGGCATCTTGCCAGCGCAACTCTTTATTCCTTTCTCCTCTGCAAAACTATTCTTAGATCTTAGAGACAGGTGGTCGAGCCAGAGCGCATAGGCAAAACTACTTATTGCTAGATACCAACCACAGACTTTTGAATCATCATCTCCATCAGACGCTTCATCCACCTGGTGACGCCTACGTAGCAATCAATATTTTTACTATTCATTTTTTTTATAAAATATTTCTTAATTAGGCTTAAAATGGAAATTTATATTATTTTTGACCAGCTCAGCCGATATTAGAAAATTTTTTTGAGGATTTACCAAGCTAATTATGTACTTTCACCGATAACCAATGACGTCCATGCAAAAAAAATTGGGATTAGTCATTTGCAAGCCTCAAAAAGCGGATTTTCGCGGAAAAATCAATGACCTTGAATTTCGTAACAAAGAAAACTTTTTTCCTAATTAATAAAATCTTACCAAATTTTCAGGAGACATTATTGGAGGCAAAAGACGCCTCCCAGTACCACAAACACTGCTTTGAATTTGAATAGGAGCAGACTGAGAGGCAAAAGTGTATCCCACGTCGCACAAGTGAGCTTGGCGACGGGATGGCGCGCGCGTGACACTGCACATTGGCCTGGTCATTGTCCATCCTCTCCATTCTGGTATAGAATGTCCCATGCCAAGCGAGCTTAGTGGGCAGTAGTAGGCAACCACGAAAAAAATTTATTCAAACATCCGTTGGTCATAATCATGAACCGAGACCTCACGCCGAGATCGAAGAGTTTGTTAGGCTTAGCTTCAAAGTCGTGATCTTCAATGAGGATCCTTTTTACACACAGCAATATGTTTTTTCCTTTTTTCACCGTACCTCCACCTAGGTGGCTTGCATTTTCACTTTTATTATTATTTTAGGACCAACAACAAACCCAGACAAACTTTGGATTTACTCTCGGGGGATTTGTTTGTTATTACATCTTGGGGGAGGTTATTTTTGTTGGTTAAATAGATATGTCTGGTGGTATGGTAGTAAATAATGTTAGCTGGAAATAATTTTTTTAATTTTATAAAAAAAATAAACTTTACAGGATAATCAAAGTTGTGAATAATTAATTTTTTTAACTTTTTTTTTTTATTAATCATTTAATTGGATTTATTAATTTTAAGCTAAAAATTTTTCTGATAATTATTTGATTGAATTTTTAAATAAATAAAATTTTTTATAAAATAAAAATTAATTAATAAAATTATTTTTTATTAAAAAAAAAAAATTCCGGCAATTAATATTAATATTTTCTTACAAAAAAAAAAATTTGTAAACAGTCTGTAAGTTGTATCTGCAACAAAGATATCACAGAGAGTATGAATATGCAATTTTGAATAGCCATGAGAACATATACCTCAGATCATGGTTTCTAAACAGTTGATATGTCTGTTTCGTTAGCATTCAAGAGCCAGCAAGTAGACTATTTACTTGTGTGCCATTGAAACGTCGAAGATGATGAGACTTGGCGCTGGTTGAATTCCATTCGTTTCCTTAACATCCAACTCCAACTACATAATACACAAGGATGTCTTTTAAAATGACAAGACAACTTGGCGTTGTGCCCAACGTTGAGAACTGTGTTGTGTGCATTGGACACTGCTGAGTTGTGACAATACCTCGTATTCCCACGCCTTATACTCATTCAACCAGGAATAAGTTCTCACTGAGTGTGACAACAATACTTATACAGTTATACTGGTGGAGTCTTACGTCTTCAACACATTTATCTCTGAGATATTGGAATAACTTTTAGACAACTGTGTGAATCTAATTGTCTAGACGGTTTTCAAGCCCACCTTCTTTGTCAGAAGGATGTCTGTGCTTTACGAGTCCGAATTAATTCCAATATTCCGAATTTTTTCCTCCATTATATTCCTTTTATGTCTCTTAATGCCTATAAATATATTTATATAAAAAAAATGTAAACGCGTGCCGATTGAACCGTTAAGGAAATGAAATCCCTGTAGACTAAAAATATTTAACGTTTGCCATTTTTCACGCTCAGTGACTGAAGACCACCACAGTGGGATTTAAAACGTCGGTTTCTTTACAATCAAAGAACAATATAAACATATTTTTATTTGGTCAAGGTTATTTTTGTCAGAAAGGAGAATTATAAATAAATATACGTTCAAAAAAAAATTTTTTATATGGCTAAATTTGGTCATGAGTAAAAAACAATTTTTTAAAAATATTTTTACATCAATTATGTAAGACAAAAATTTATTTAGAATATTTAAAAATGATAGTATTAGATCAGATTTAAAAAAAATTCAAAAAAAAAATTTTTATTTTAATACTTATATTATAAAATTTAACTCTCTGGTAGGGAGAAGATTTAGCGATCATGAGCCACCTATTGGAATTTTTTAGAACTAAAATTATATATGGTCTAATAGAACCATATTAAGCCAGATATGGACTTTTATAATTTTTAACATGGTTTTATATAAATATATTGGGCTAAATATGGCCATGTATATGGCCATATCAAGTTCAATGTAAGTATATTGTCATGTTTGGATTATCAAGCTATATATGGCCGTATATGGCCAGATCGTGTTCCATATGGGCATATTAAGTGATTTTAGGATTTATTAAGCCATATATGGCCATATTAGATTTAATATAGGCTTATTTTAGTATTTATTAAGCCATGTATATATGGTTATATCAAGTTCAATATGGGTGTATTGTCATATTTGAATATATCAAGCTATATATGGCCAGATAGTGTTCCATATAGACATATTAAATTATTTTAGGATTTATTAAGCCATATATGGCCATATTAGGATAAATATAGGCATATTAATTTTTTCAGACTATATTAAGCCATATATTAGGTCTAATATTGCCATATAGTCATATTAGGATATATGAAGCCATCTATGGCCATTTTTGGGCTAATATGACTATATTAAGTTATTTCAGAATATATTAAGCCTTATATTAGGTCTAATATCTGCATATTGTCAGTGTAGGATATATCAAGCCATATATGGCCATATTAGGTCTAGAATGGGCATATATTAAGATATATGGAGCTATATATGGCCACATTGTGTCTTATATGGGCAGATTGTCAGTGTAGGATATATTAAGCCATATATGGCCATAATATGGTCATATATTGCCATATTAGGTCTAGAATAGGCATATATTAAGATATATGGAGCCATATATGGCCATAACTTTGCCATATATGGCCATAATATGGCCATATAAATAAATATGGGTATATTAAGTTATATCAAGCCACATGTGGCCAGATTAAAGTATTTTTTTACGAATTAAATATGATGGAATTTATAAATGTAATTTTTATGAGTATGACTGGTTGAGAATAACGATTTTCTTAAGGTTGAAAGATCACAACTGGGATAACGAAGTGAGAACTGAGTAGGAGGACGTCATGTTCATTTGGGAAGTCTATCGAGAGACATCATGCATGACTGTCATTATTAATTTGACTCGTCTGGCCACTCTCGTATCTGAAAGTAGCCAATAATCCGAAAAAGAAAGAAAAAAAAAAGAGAAGAATAAAAGTAAAATGATAATAATCGATTACGAGGACATTATCGATCCCAATTACGGAATATTACGACTAATATAAATCTATAATAACCCATTATCCGAAATGATAAAACTTTTATTTCCCACTCTCGGGGTCTATTCATCCATAAGAAATTGGATCCAATCTCACGCTGAACCGTAAAAGCATCCGAGTGGCCTTCGGGCATCAAAACTATTTTCGATTCTCCTCTACTCACACTGTCCCACTAAAACTTCCTCGGCTAGCTTATAGCCAAGGATACCTTTTTTGCTGGCTGGAATCCTTATAAAATCATCCGAAAACAATGAGACACGTTTATCTGTAATGAGTTAACACAAAAACTTGATCTATTGAATAGTTTGAGCACAATGTACCCGCGGAACTATTTTAGTGCCACCTGTGCCGTCTCAAGTGCCGGCTAAAAAATATCTCAGCAGTGATATCCAGCACAATAACACAGAAATGAATAGAGGTGGATGTATATAGAAGTAGGGGAGATCCTTGATGATCAAAACGATGAGAAATGCCGCGCTTGGTGCCTTAAGATCTATATGCGAGGTTTGATGCGAGATCCGAGATGCTAAATGGATGTAATCATGATTATAATGGTGTATTTTAGGGTGTAAGGGTGGTAGTGGTGGTTTTGGTGTAAAAAGGGACCACCGGGAAGAATCTGTGTTACGAATTAAACCCAAATCCTATAAAAGGTTATATTAATTCAAAATCCTGTGATTCATGATCGTATCTCGGGTGTCCTATAGATCCTGGGTTATAGATTTCTTTGTATGGGGTTTTATTATGTGCGCCACTATTTCTTTTATCTAAATTAAAAACTATTGTATAGTTTAATTTATTGCTTTAGATTGTTATTATTATTAAGAGAATAAGAAAAATTTTGTCTCCAAGATAGTCATATAAAATCGGTTTTATTAGTGAAATTTAGTGTCTTGAATTTGTGCTTGATTTCTAGAAATATAATTAAGAAATGACCTTGTATCTTGTGTTTTAAAGATATAAGCTCATCCCGATGTTAGTCTCATCGAGACCTTTCATTTGAGTACCCACATTAATTTTTCATATATTTATATATTATATATATATATTTATATGTATATATGAAAAATATATGAAAATGCATGCGGGTACTCAAATGAAAGCTCTTGATGTGTATCATCGGGATGAGCTTATATCTTTAAAA
>CAJNRD030001114.1:886545-912932 GCA_905319865.3 Cotesia congregata
GGGCTACAAAACTATCAGCTTAATCATAATAAATAGCCGATTTAATTTTTGCTTTTTCGATATTTGTGTGTCTTTTGCGATATAACATCACAGGGGACTGTTCCCAGAGTACTGTTTTTTTTTTTATACAAATTGAAGAAAAATCAAGCAAACTATTTCAATGCATTCAACTTTTCAAGTTCTCAATCAATATTTACATTAATTAGAATAATATTAAGACTTATGGACGGAATTTTATAAATAAATTATAAATAAAAATAGTTGCCAGGGGACTGACATTTTGAAGTGGCCCAGACACATATTTCCAGCACAAACGGTGCTTTTACACTAAATAAAATCCCGATAAAGCGCTAACAGCCCTATGGTTATTAACTCAAGGCTAATTAGGTCCTTATAAACCTTACAAAAGGTAAAATAACACGCTGGATTTTTTTTTTGGCTTTGAACTTCTGGCAGGGGACTGTTCTTAAAATGCCTGGGACAAACTTTGGTTTAATGAATTTAATTAAACAAATTAATTTTCGGTACTTTTTATTGAAGAAGATTGTTAGTTAACTAATTAAGTTTATGAACATTATGGACGAAATTATATATTATGGACGAATAACTTAAAATTTAATCTTAAAGTTTTAATTTTGGGAATGGGACAGCCCAGGGGACTGTTATTTCGGTGGTTTACCAATTTATATCAAAAAAACCAAAATTTATTTCATTTTAGTTTTCAATGCTCCAAATAAAAATGTTTTTTTACTTTCGTAATAAATTTTTTTTAGTAACAAAATAACAATTATTGATAAAATCACTTTTTATATATTTGTATTAAAAATAAAATGTATGAATATTAAAAAAACGGTTGACCCTAAAGGCCATCCCTGAAACTTCTCGCTAATTTCATACTTAAGCGCTCAAAATTGCACTTACTTCGTTTATGAGCTCTTCGAGCTATAGAATATAATTTTTGTGTCATTTTGAGCTCTTCGAGCTCAAAAATCTGGTAGAAGTTTAATAAAACACTATTTCTTAAATTTTCAATGGTGGACTAAGATATCGAATTTTTTGTAATGATATACTAATAAAAAAATTTTTTATTAATGTTTTTTTTCTAATTTGCGGTTTTTCCGCGGATTGATATTTTTAAATAAATGTAGACGTGTGAAAACTTATTTTAAAAGGAATTTTATGATCTATATGGTACTACAATTTATTATCATTATTATTATTAATTTAAAAAAAAATGTAAGTGGTTAAATTAAACTTTAATCGAGACAATTAAGCGGTTTATCAAATTTACGTGTATGACCCTGAAATTTAATTGATCAATGATTGAGTTTCTTTTAACACAACACGGCTAAATAGCCTTCTGGGCGCAAAAACGTGCGCCATAAAAATTTATTCACACTTACAGATTTATCGAATAAATGTTCGAATGTGTTGTCCAAATATGGCGAGCGCACCTTGGATCGTCGATGAGGCGAATATCTCGCTCTCCGTGCTATAAACCCCAGATTTTAAGGTGATTCAACACCATTTACGGCTCATCACCATCCGAATCAGTACATCCACCAAGAATGCTTGCAAAAACCACCAGACCAATAATTGCAAATTTTATTCACATAATTTACATTTTTTTTTAATTTCCTTTACTTTACTTATTTAAAAAAAAATAAAAAAAAGCCAAGTAACAAATTTTATTTATTTGTATTAATTATTAAATATATTTAAAAAATAAACTTTTATTAAAAACAAATAATTTTTTCTTTGACTCAAAATTTTTTTCTAAAAATTTAAAATTCTAGATCTGATAAAAAATCCATCTTGCTTAAGCCCACCTCGAACATGGTATTAAGTAGATGGTTAGTTTAAGATTAGCGAGGAGGTGCTGTGAGGACAGGTGTGTGAATTAAGAACGAGTACAAATTGGTTGAATGAGCACAAGTATAAGTATTGAGTCTCATCAATGAGCCGGCTTATGAATGAGCGGCCCGAAAACAGCCAATTACAATAGCGTTGAGTGAAGGTAATCTGGCGTCAGCTTCAAGGGTTGTTAAATATTTCATCAAGTCCGTCTGGCTATTGTCCAAAGTGTCAATTGAGATTTGTGCCATTGATCCTGACTAGGAAGTAAAAAGTAGAAGGTGTAAATTTAAGAGGAACATTGTAGATAGACGCAGCCGGATGAATGCTTTTGAGCACAATGGAGAGTTTAAAAATATCTAAAGCTAGAAAGGTAGTCGTCCGTCTTAACCAGACAGGATTTTCCGGAAGCACTTCAGAGTAGTCTTTGCTACGATCTCGTTTCTTGGCGTCTCGTAAAAAAGAGTGCAGTAGAATGGTGCTCCAAATGAAAAAGATACCCAGGTGCTCTTAAAAGGTTACTCAAATGACCGCTTGCAAAAAGCTAGACGACCCGAAATTGCTTCTATGAATATTCTCCGGTTAATTCGATGGTCGCTAGAGGTGTCGATCCGGAAAATACAGCTTATAAATTAATAAGCTTCATTTTAAAGGGTAAGCGCTTGGAATCTAGCAATGGATATTTTTCTGCAGGTGGTCTTGGGGAAGATTGCTTTCAGCTTGATGGCTTTTCTCGGTAGCCCATGCTATTGAGAATTTAGTGTAAAAGAGGCAGGTATTTGCCGCTCTGTAATCACTCAGGTGGACCCAGTAACACTTTTGGGTTTTTACTACGCGAATTTGGGTCTGTAAATGATCATAAGAATCAGATATTGATGAAAAAGTGGCGAATATGATAATAATTAAAGAAGTATTCTGGTCTAACCATATTTGGGTGACGTGGAATACACTTTTGTCCCTCAGTCTGCTCCTATTTAAATTCGAAGCAATGTTTGGGGCACTGGGAGGCGTCTTTTGCCTCCAATAATATGTCCTGAAAATTTGGAAAGGTTTTATCAATTAGGAAAAAAGTTTTCTTTGTTACGAAATTCAAGGTCATCGATTTTCACGCGAAAATCCGCTTTTTGAGGCTTGGAAATGAATGATACCAATTTTTTTTTGCATAGATGTCATTGGTTATCGGTAAAAGTACATAATTTGTTTGGTAAATCCTTAAAAAAATTTTCTAATATCGCCTGATTTGGTCAAAAATAATTTACATTTCTGTTTCAAGCCTAACTAGGAAATTTTTCTAATTAGTAGTAAATATTAGTGTAGTAAAATAAAATTAGTAATAAATATTAGTGTAGTAAATATATTTTAATAACTAAATTTTGGCTGATTTTCATATATTTAAAATATATCTTAAAATACATAAAAAATAAATAGATAAAAAAAAAAATATTTTGAATATATCTAAAATATATGTGAAAATCGGTCAAAAGTTAGTTATTAAAAATATATTTTATATATATTTAATATATTTAAATTAGATTTTTAATGTATTTCTACATATATTCGACATAAATTTTAGAATTGAAAGTGCATTATTTGAAATAATCACTAATTTTTATGGTTTAATTTAATTTTTATAAACTTAATAATGAAAAAAAGTATTACAGATTATTATTATTATTTTTTTTTTTCAATACATCGGAGACTGTTTTCATTCAAACTAACTTTTAACTTAAAATTACTAAAAAATCATCAGTAAATTTCCAAATTTTTGATGAAAAAATATACAATTCAACATTAATTTAAATAATCTAATTTTAAAATGAGTTTAAAAGTTGTAAATAAAAATAATATGACACTTTTAAGTCATTAAATGCTCAAGGGCGTAACTACGTTTATATCCGACAGACAAACTTATCCCAGCCCGGCCCGGATAGCTCAGCCGGTAGAGCATCAGACTTTTAATCTGAGGGTCCAGGGTTCAAGTCCCTGTTCGGGCGATATTTTTTTTTTTTTTTTTTTAATTAAATTATTTTTACCCTTATTATTTATTTATTAATTTAAAATGACTCAGAAATTATTTGGAGAAAGCCTTCGACTCTGTATGGCTTAATGGCCTGATATATAGATTAATAAAGCTTGGATTTCCTGAATGGATGACTCTATTAATATTCGATATGATACACGACAAAACGTTTATTATTTGGGACGGAACCAACTCCACAAACACAACCTTTAAAATACTTCAGGGACTTCAACAGGGAACTGTCAACTCTCCCACCCTCTTTTCAATTTATTTTAGCACCCTACTCAGTTCGTTCGATTTAAATAAAGGTGATGAGAATAAAGAAATTGAAAAGATCTTGGAAACACCTGACCAACAGATCTACATCACGAACCACAACTCAGTTTGCCTACCACCCCAAGCTACTTATTTTATCTACTTTGACAAAAAAGGCATCATACAAGACAGCAACAACGTACCAACAATATATCATTGGGGCAGAAATGTAGCAAACAAAAGAATTAATTTGACATCTGATATGATTGCCAACAATAAATATCATCCAGTTTATTCAATGGCCTTACCAGAACGAGATAAAATGGACTTCTACAGTCTTGATGAAAGATACTGGTGGCTAGAGGACTCCTGCCATCGTATAAAATTAAAATTAAGAAAGCTCAACGGCTGGTCAGCGACGTGGTGAAGTGTTAATATGTATATTTGTATATATGTATAGATTTAAGCTATAATCTTTTTTCTTTAATATTTTTATTTTCTTTTTTCACTATTAATTTTTTTTTAATAAGCTAAGCGAGGGTTTTTGCAATTTTCCCACCGCTCCTCAACTAACAAGAATATATATCCTAATTGGATACCTCAAAATACATACTTAATTAATAAAATACTTAGGTTCTGATAATTCAGATCCACATATACGATTGATATGAGTAGCTTCACACGCGGAGACTAATATCTTATTAATAAACATAACATAATGGCTAGTTTTTAAGTTTATTTGCAGCCGAATATTTATTGTAAAACTTATGTAATTTAAATAAAGCAAATAAACTTCTTTTCAAAAAAAAAAAAAAAAGTAGAGCATCAGACTTTTAATCTGAGGGTCCAGGGTTCAAGTCCCTGTTCGGGCGATATTTTTTTTTTTTTAATTAAATTATTTTTACCCTTATTATTTATTTATTAATTTAAAATGACTCAGAAATTTTTTTCCAAAAAAAAAAATTTTAAAAATAAATCACAATTTAAAACGAGATCAGTAAAATAATTTAAAAGTATTCCCGAGGTTCTAATTAAATTAACACCAGAGTTTATTTAACTCGGAATATATTTACCATCCTGATTATTATAATTATCATCTAGAATATCCCGTGTAAGACCTGTAAAATAATGCTAAATAAATTAGAGCGAGTAGAATGGAGAGCTGGTGATTGAGTCAATAGTAAATTTATTTTTTATATTTTTATTCCCCCGGTAGAACCGCAAACGTGTTAATTAAAACGAAAGTCCCAAGTTCGAACGAGTAGTAAGTAAAAAAGAAACTGGATGAGATTCAGATCCAATTAATCCAATCAAGTTAACTTGTGTTTGTGTGATTAACAAACGTCGAACAAAAAACACAAAGCTTTGTTGAAAAAAAAAAAAAAAAAAAAAAAAAAAAAAAAAAAAGCATGAATATACAAATGCGGATTTGTGACGGACTTTAATCCAAGAGTGGAATGACAAATGCGCTACTGGCTGTTCTGCTTGACAACAAGTACTCCGGCTTTAAGCGAAAGCTCATGTTGAAATAACGTTTCGCTGATTCTCTCTCCAGTCTTTTAAATTTTTATAAATAAAGCGGGGTAAAATGTGTGACAGTTCCCGAGTGATGCTTCAACAAGGATGAAATCTCATTTACATGCATCGTCTGCTATTTATTTTACGCATTACAAACACACACATATGGGTGGATGTTTGTACCTTGCAAGTTATACTTACACTTGATATTTCCTTACCTTATCCGTGTGTCGACGTGTAACAGGCTTTCGTCATTTTCTGCTCAGAAGCTTTAGGAATTATTGCGCCGAGTAATTAATGATACAGTTGATACTCTCGACAGCCGGTAGACAGCATTTCAACTTTCGGAATTACGCTGATTAACATTTTAGCTGTCTACTTTTGAATTTTTTACTCACGACAGCTTAAGAATTTTTTTTTTCAGTCAATAATTATACCAGTGCTAAGCAACACTCTGTTTATCGGGTTTAAGTTACCAAGGGTGCATATTTTTATGATTACAAGTTTATGTTGACGCTCTGCAGATAATTAAAGGACTATTTTTTAAGGGAAAAATATTGTGCTGTAAAATAAATTATTTTTAGCTTTAAAAGTTGATATTTTCTTTAAAATAGACGAAAATTTTATTAAAAAAATTTGCTCATAAGGATGTTAAGGAAACTATTTGAAAATTTGGAAAATATTAAATTTTCTTAGAAATTAAATTTTTAACGCCTAGGGCCAAAAAAAAAAAAAAAAATTTTTATTTCTATATATATACTATTCGGTTGATAATAATAATTAATTACATTTTTTTTTTTTCATAAATTTTTAACCATACCAAGAAAAAAATGCAAAATTTCATCAAAAAATTTTTAATATGCTCAATAGCAAAAAAAACCGAATTTTTATGTAAATTTCAAATTTTTTGACTTACCTCAAACATCAATAAGAAATTTTTAAGCTCAAAAAATTTTTTATATCATTAAAAAAAAGTAAAAAATCGTATTTTAAAAATATTAGAGTTTAAAAAGGCTTTTTTCATTATAAAATGAATTTTTTTAAAGAAATCTCTAATTTTTCACCCGAAAAATCATCTAAAAATTCAAATTTCAAGTGTTAGCTGCAGAATTAATATTATTAATAAAATAAAAAAAAGTCGAAAATCGTGTTTAAAAAATATTAGAGTTCAAAAAAGGCTTTTTTGAAACAAATCTCAAATTTTTCATCTTAAAAATCATCCAAAAGTTCAAATTTCGAGTGTTGCCTGCAGGATCACTACTAAAAAAAAATTTCCGTCAAAAATAAAAACCCATTATATGAAAAAAGATTTATATTTTATTGAAAAAAGCTTGAAAGATTACACATTAGACATGAATGAGTATGTAAAAGAATGAAGGGATGAAAGAGGGTCAATGACAATCAACTATATTATATATATTTAATTTCATATATAATATGTAAATAGTAATACGTGTACAGTCTAAAACTTATGACTTGGTCATAATAATAATTATAAACAATCAATAATCTCGAAATAACCAATCTTAAAACGAACCAACCAATAAATAATTTCATAAATATCACACAATAAAATTTCTATCACTTACTCAAACTAAGATTGCCCTTACGACGTCTCGTAGCGACAGATAACTTCCCTTCATCATTTCCAACAGATCTCCTAACATTCGCACGATACTCGTCCTCGTAGGCGTTCAAGTACAAGTTTTTAAGAATAATTTGATTATCTAGTTCAGCATTAGGCAGGAATCTTTTAGAGCGGCTCTGCTGCTGCGCATCCAACCCGTTCAAAGTGAATAATTTCCTACCATCGTCATCAATCTTCCTTCGGCCGTTTGAATTCACCGAAAGGAGCTTACGGCTCTGCCTAGAATCCTCTTTGACGTCAGTAGCGTTTCTAATTCGCTTGCTGCGATGTTTTCCAATTTCGGTGGAATTTTCCCTCAAAGGAATATCATTAATGGCTTCTATTTTGATTGAACTGGTTGTAGGATCAGTAGCTTTCAAAGTCGTTTCTGTAGAAACCAAGCTTGTTCCGTTTGTTTGCAACCCATTATTTTCTGTTCTATTTAGATTTTTGCTTTCATTCCTCAAAACTTCATTCTTTTCCGCTTTATCATCCAATTTTTTTTCAATGATATGTTTGAAAAATGCATAAATTTCCCCAACTGTAAAGGTGCTGCCCTTCAGATCCAATTTATCCAGATCAATATTCGAAAGCAGATCACCTGACATATTATTTTTTCCCGATTCAATAATCGACAATTTTTCATTAACATACCCATTAATGAATTCATAGAACCCACGATAGTAGTTTTTAGATTTATTTCTTTTTTTGCCGTTAGATTCACTGTCACCATCACCGGAATCATCACTATCATTCCTATCACCACCACCACCACCCTTATGCTTCTTACCATGCTTTTCACTCCATCGCAACGACTTGTTATAAAACCGCATAATCTTCTCAAACTCGCGCTTCAATTTGGTAAACTCTCGCTGATTGTGAACCTGAAGATTGTCATGATGCGTCGAATTGCGATGAGTCTCCGCAAGATCAACATGGAAGAAATTTTTGCTCATAAGATTCAGGATATCATGCATAGTCATATTGTGACTCGTCGAATTGTTCCTGCGCTTAGAATCAATCCGCTTCAATTTCCGGTAAGTGCTCCTTAAGAATTCAATCATCTTCTCGTCCTTATTCCTAGACTTTTTGTGAAAGTGCTTTTTTCTGATCACAAGATTGTCAACAGTGCGATTAGAGTTTTCCCGCCTTTTGAAACCACGATCATCACTGGCGTTCAAATTGATGATTTTGACCACATCTACATCAGGAAGGTCCCTTAATTGGGATTTCTCGAGTTCTAGGTGCAGGAGTTTCTTCCCGACGCGTCTGAAGTAGTCGATGAACTTCTTGAAGTTGGACGTCGGATTCGCCGTCAAATTAGCACCAGTATCATTACTAATCGAACCATTAAAGCGATCAAGGGACCTTCTTCTTCTGCTCCAACGAATCCGCGGATGCTGCCCAGGAACACACACAGGAAGCTCCTTGGGGCTCCAATTCCCGCCAACACAAGTCGCTCCAGTTGGTCCTTCATTCAAAACATATCCTTTATCACAGTCGTACATGATTTGCTTGTTATTGGGGACTTTCTTGACGTACGGACGATAATCATAAACACCCATATTGCCAACCAGGAGGACTTTCCCATTAGGAACGTAGCCAGGAAAAGCGCAGTAGACTTCAATGCAATGAGGGATATCTCCAATCCAGGTCCCGTAATGGCACTCCACGTGAAAAGATGAATTGTAGGGTCCGCCGCCAATCTGGGTGAACCCGTCCTTGCACTTGAAGATCGCTTTCATGCCATGGTTCATTTTGGGAGCGATTACCATTCCGTTTTTCGGAGACTTGGGCATCTGCTTACATCGCGCTGGAGTGCAAGAAGGAATTATGGTCCAGGTGCCATTATTACAGGTGACTGGGGTGTTATTGGCTGCGAATTCGTAGTTCTCGATGCAGTGGACGTAGATGCGCTCGCCGTGCTCGACGACAGTCACGTTGTTGATGTGGTCGTTGTCGTGGGAAGCCACGGATATGTGGCCCTTTTCTATCCGGGGTATTATACAAGGCGCCAAGCAGCTGGGTAGAGGGTAACGCCATTTGCCGTCACTTTCGCAGACTGAGGAGGTGTTTCCTTCCAGCTTCATGTGACCCTTGCAACGGAAAATGATACTGGCACCCAATCCAGTTCCTGGAGACAGAAAGAAGATTTTTTATTGATGATGAGGGAGCTTTAGGGAAGATTAAAGTGTCAAAATAAACGGTGATTAATATTGGCTGATTCTGAAGATGCTTTTAGGAAGCTCAGTGACGCGTGAGGAGCTTCTAGGGACAGCGGTATTGACAAAGTAAGTGACGGAGGTGGAACAAAGAAAAGGTCTCGATCAATTAAAATGTCAAGTTTACTCAGTGTCTCGGGGTATTTTTAGCTAACAACCCTGTTATTTCAGCTCACCGTGCTCGATGTTCTCTATCCAACCATTGTAGAGGATTCCTGGTGAGCCGCAATTTATTTCCTCGCAGACTGGAGCTTGGTCTGACCATTTTCTATCAGCTTGGCATTTACGGGTTGTCATTCCCACCAATACGTATCCGTGATTGCACTCGTAAGACACTATTGCATTGTACGAGTGGGAGGTTGAGATAGCTTTTCCGTACCTTGGATTCTCGGGAATTGGACACTGGGCTGGACCACCCTGGAAATAGAAAAGACCTATTAAAAAAATCCATATAGGAAACCAGCCTCTTTTCCTATATAGGATTCCACATTGTGGAGCATTCCATAGTGACTGGTGGGACATTAGACTCTGAAATTCCATCAATTATATATAATTATGTGAATGAAACTAATACAGTAAAATATAGACTTTTAATAATAAATTTGGACTAAATTAGAATGAATTAATCTCTGCTATTAATTAATTTTGTAATTTCTATCTAATGAAAAAACTACTCCCGTCTGACGAACTCGAACCCGGTACCTTATGGTCAACAATTTTCTACCCTACTCACCAGCCTAATTCACCTCTTACAAGGTCTGTTTTTATTCCATTTATATAAATTCACTATAGAAACTCATATTTTCTATATAGAGTCCCATATAAACTCATATAAATTTTTTTTTTTTTTTTTTTTTTTTTATAGGAACCTTCAATTGTCTTACTTGGAGACACTGTGGAACTTCTTTAGGCGACCATGTTCCATCAGCCAAACAAATCTTCTCCGGCTTGCCAACCAGTTTATACCCGTCCACACAATGATAAGTGATCCTGCAGTCGTAAGTATAGCACTCTCCTGAAAAACCAAATGAAACCCTCACTTCTTCCAGCCAATTCCTTGAATCAGAATCATCAGTACTCACCTCCATGCCATCCGTTAGCAATATCCGGTGGAAGATTACAATTAACAGGCTTGCAGGTGATATCAGGCCCGAACCAACTAGCTTTACCTTCCATGAGAAAACACATCGCGTTCTGGAACCCAGTGGTCTGGTACCCATAATCACAAAAGTACTGAATCGTCGAATTGAGCTCGAATCCTTTCTGGTCCACGGGAGCGTAATGCTTGGCATTGCTGACCTTCGGAGGCTCAGTGCAGAAAGAGTTCCTGTCCTTGGTGCAAATCGGCGTGGAGCTGCTCCAGTGGCCGTCGGCTCGGCAAGTTCTGTCCGGAAGCCCAACAATGAAGTAATTGTGATCACACTGATAATGAGCACTGTCGCCAAATAAATTTCCAGTGACTGTCATCTTGCCGTGTTCAATTTCAGGCTGGAGAATTGGACACTCGCGATCTGGCTTGATGCAAGACATCCCACAGGGTCCGTCGCAGCGGCACTTTTTCTTCTTACTCTTGCAGTCTTCGTCCGTTGAGCATCTCCTTAAACACTTCTGCTCCAGCACCTCAGCTTGCTTTTCATCCCTAGGACACATTGCTGAAGGAGAATTCCTCGGGTTCTTATAAATCCTGCCATCATCATCAACTTCTGGTCTAGAACTGTCGATGTCATCATCATCATCTTCATCATCAGCATCATCGTCCTCGTCATTGGAGTCCACTGCTCCCGCTTGTTGGAGCTTAGACTCAGCTATTATCACGCTGATGCTCAAAAACAGGAAAAAAAGCACTACTGCGCGGGGTCGCATTGTCTTAT
This sequence comes from Cotesia congregata, assembly GCA_905319865.3. Taxonomy (NCBI): domain Eukaryota; kingdom Metazoa; phylum Arthropoda; class Insecta; order Hymenoptera; family Braconidae; genus Cotesia; species Cotesia congregata. The sequence goes on from CAJNRD030001114.1 coordinate 897,913, forward strand.
GGGGTTTTTTTTAATTAAGATTTTTTACTTAAGGGTGATTTCACATTGCACGATTGTTGATATGTTCTTCAGATATTTTTAGAGCATTTGCGGTGATTTTATAGAACTTAGGGGAAAATTGTCATAGATTGACGCTCACTGGTCACTTGTCAAGCACGAGGAAGCTTTAGAGAACTTTAACGGAGCTTGCGGGGTCAACGCGCGAGTTTTTGTTGCAGACTGCGGAGCTAACTGAGAGAAATCACAAGCTCCAGAAGCGCAGCTTTCTTCGCGCATCACATCCAACCCTAGTCAATACATCTCTGGCTCGCCCAGCATCCACCAGATGGCACAGGATTATGTTTTATTATCAATGGCTATAAATTTTAATGTTATCTCGTTTTTATTGCGGGAATTTATAAAAACTATCGGTTTTTTGCATGATTTTCCACAGAGAGAAATGACCCTGTATCTCGTAAACTATTGACATTTTTAAAGATATAAGCTCATCCCGAAATTACACTCATTGAGACCTTTCATTTGAGTAGCCACATCAATTTTTCATATATTTATATATATTATATATATATGTATATATGTATATATGAAAAATATATCAAAAATGCATGTGGGTACTCAAATGAAAGCTTTTGATGAATGTAACATCAAGATGAGCTTATATCTTTAAAAATATCAATATTTCACAAGATACAAGGTCAATTTTATAAAATACTTTTTAATATTCAAATTTTTAAAAAATTTGAATGATTTTATAAATAACAATGAATGAAAACGTTCGATTGTTCTGATCAACACTTATGCCAAGTATCCGATTGTTATCAATCCGATACGCCAACGCCTAAATGCCGAGATTTTATCAAGTATGTTGATGTGTATATATAGATATACATTAAAGTATATTGTGTCTTAATTTATCTTGTTCAAATAAAGATCCCAGGCTTGAAAAAAATTTATTTCTCATGACCTTATCTACGTGACTGAATCCCAACGTCACAAACATCAGCCCGTCATGTGGAAAAAATACAAGTCACTTTTTTTTGGTTATCGGTTTACCGATCAAAATTGTTTCCAAGTATGAAAAATGGATTTATCTTGCCAGTTGAAGATTTATGAAAATTTAATACAATATAAAATTATTCGGGATTGATTTTTGGGGAATATTTTTATTGGATTAGAACAATGGAGAATATTTTTCTTGACTGATGAATCGGTAAGTGGTTACGGCAGCGTATTTAAGCGATACAGAAAGTATTGATTGATGAAAAAGTTTTATAATAATTGCATCGTTGAAAAATTTATTATTTTTTAAACTGTATAGAAACTTTGTTCATTGAGAAAACTTTTAATTGTCCCGTAACATTCATGAAAATAGTAATTGACGTCGATGTAATATATTTATAAACTCCTTGACCTATCCTACTTCTCTTATACTATTTCCGTAGAACATATGACTATTGATTATTGATTAGCTAATGTATTCAATCCAGTGGAATTCGCAATAAAATTATACGAATTGAGCAGTCAACTGTAATAAGCCGGCAATTCCCGTTTATTTTCGTTGGACTGCTTATTGATTTTCCTGTAAGCGACCCTAACTGTACTCGCAATGATATCATTTGCAAAATCAAATATTTGTGTTGGCATAGTATTATTTCGTTAAAGATAATGTTATGCTATGATATGGTCAAATATGGCAAATTTTTATATAAATTTTTATTATACATTTTAAAACCCATATGTCAGAAAATGTCCATATCGGGCCATATAAACCCATATTTATGCCATATAAACTCATACGTTGCCATAAAAATCCATACTATGCCATATAGACCCATAGTATGCCATATAAATCCAGATTATACCATATAAAACTATAATATGCCATATAAATCCAGATTATACCATGTAAAACTATAATATGCCATATAAATCCAGATTATGCCATATAAAGCTATAATATGCCATATAAAATCGTATATTATGCCATATAAATCCACACTTTTGCCATATAAACCAATATGATGTTATATAAACTCATACGTTGCCATAAAAACCCATACTATGCCATATAGACCCATAGTATGCCATATAAATCCAGATTATGCCATGTAAAGCTATAAAATGCCATATAAAGCTGTAATATGCTACATAAATCCAGATTTTGCCATATAAAGAAATAATATGCCATATAAAATCGTATATTATGCCATATAAATCTACACTTTTGTCATATAAACCCATACTATGCCATATAAAGGCATATGCAATATAAACCTATAGTAAGCTATATTAATTCAGACAATGCCATATAAAGCTTCAATATGCCATATAAAATCACATAATATGCCATATAAACCCATGTGATGAAATATAAGTCCACGTTTTGCCATAAAAACCCATACTACGCCATATAAACCGATATGATGCCATATAAAATCATATCAAAGTTGATATATGGCTTGATATGGTCAATTTTCAGATTAGGCCATATCTGACCATATAGACTCACATGATGCCATATAAAAAGGCATAATATTCCATATAATCTTATACTATGCCACATAAAGACATATGCCATATAAACCTAGATGATGCCATACAAATCCACATTTTTGCAATATGAATTCACTCTTTTGCCATATAAACCCATACTATACCATATAAAACGATATGATGCCATAGAAACCCATATCAGAGTTGATATATGGCTTGATATGGTCAATTTTCAGATAAGGCCATATCTGGCCATATAAACCTACCTGATGCCATATAAACGCATATTATACCCATATTATAAAATCACATATTATGCCATGTAAACCATCTTGTATGCCATATAAAGCGATATGGTGCCATATAAACCCATATTAGAGTTAATATATGGCACGATATGGCCAATTTTTTAGATCAGGTCAAATTTGGCCAGTTCCAGCCATTTATTAAACCTGATATGGATTTATAGCATAGTATGGCATAACATGGGATTATATGGCATTTATATGGCACAATATGGGTTTATATGGCATTTAAGTAAAATTTTCCAAATTTCTGAATGATTATTTATTATTAGTCACATCATCATTACACCCCATAAAATTCTCTCCAACTTCATAAATATTAATCAAGCTTGACTAAGAGGGGGAGTTTATTATTCTCCACAATCAAGATAGCATTCAAAGTCCGATTGTGTCCATAAACATTGTATTATCCGCTCGAAAAAGAAAGCGATAAAGACTAAATCGGGTGATACTGACACCGAGTATCGATTTCTATTATCCAAACGTATGATAAGAATGACGCTTGCTTATCCTTGACTCCCTCCGTTTTAAAAATCACAAAAAATATAGTTTTCTTTATGTAATATTACAAACTTTTTTTTGCTAATTATTTTTTATGTAAATTTGAATTATAAACTTTGACTTATTAACTAAGAGATTATATTAATATCTATAATACAAATCTATTATATTTAAGACAAAGAAACAATGTTGTATAATAGCAGTTGATAAGCATGACTTTGACCTTTACCCTTGATTTGAAAAAAATTTATAAAAAATCACTCCAACCTTCAGTGACAAGTATATAATCATTTATGCATTAATCAGCTTTTATTCAATCTAGCAAGTCTAGAAAGATATCAAAAGTCTTCAATCTTCTGCAAGATGAAGCCTCAAAAATCATCAGTAGTCTATCTGATAGCAGCCCTTGGGTTTGCTGGTCTGGTGGTGCCAAATCATGGAGCAGCCTTAACCTCGCCTGCAAAACGTAAGTAGCTTTCTAATTTTCCAATAAGCTACTTGATGATTGATTGATAATATGTTTGATAAAACAGCTGGCGAGCACAAATGCACCTCCGACGAATGCATTGTAGAACGTTTGGACACGGCGACGCACGTGATGAAGTTCAGGGACTCAAACGTCAACCCATGTGATAATATGTACCGCTTCGTTTGCGGCAAATACGACGGAACGGACGTATCACATACTCCGTCGGCTGAAATACAAATGAGAAACGCCATAATGAACAGCTTCATCGGAGTCGTCGACGCGCTGACCAGCGACTTCAGGCCCTTCAAGATGATTGAAGAACTCCACGATATCTGCACAGATGACAGTAAGTTCCTATAGGCTCTATCTTTTGATCAAGTGATTGTAATCAGTAATTACAATGACTATCTGCTGGATCACCGATTAGATGCTCGCAACCAAGACAGCGTTAATCTGATGAAAGGAGTCATAATGCATATGGGAGGATGGCCATTGGTGGACGGCGACAAGTGGAAGGAAGCTGACTTCGACTGGATGAACTTCAGCGGAGAGTCTAAGAAGAGCGGGTACCCTATTAACTATTTTGTTGATTTTGAACCCCTGCTAGATGTCGAAGAAGACGGGGAAAAGATCATGGTCTTCAAAGCGCATGTAAGTTTTGCATTATTTTAATGAATATTCCAAAAGTGGTCTGATTCATCCATATGTCATTTTTAATGTCCTAATCTAAGCTTGATATCAAAATTGAGCACATCAGACTGTATTGAAATGTTTCTGATGATATCTATACATATATAAGCAAAATAGGGTTCCTTTGACTGGAGTTGACGTTAAAACTACTGAAGCTAAAGGGATGGGACTACTACCATTCGACGCAGAATTTTTCGTAGATGGTTATAGGCTACTTATTTTTTGGATTTTATCAACCCTTCCCCATTATATTTTATTAAATATGAAAAAAATATATCATCTATATCATTTATAGTCATTTAAAAGATTTAATTTAAGAATTTTACAAATTTTTAGCTGGTACAATAATTGGGACATCCTTGACAGGAATTGGGACATGTGTTTAAAAATGACTATATTCAGTTGGAATTAATTTTGTAACAAGTTATCATATATATGTAAGCAAAATAGGGTTCCTTTGACTAAAGTTGACATAAAAACTGAAGTTATCGAGTCGGGACTGCTACCATTCAACGCAGAATTTTTCGTAGATGGTTATAGGCTACTTATTTTTTGGATTTTATTAACCCTTTCTAATTTTTTTACGATTTAGTTTTATATACATTTTTTCCCGCTAATAAAAACAAAAGACTCTCATTTTTCATTCATTTGTTTTTAATACCATTTTCTTTTGTTTTTATTACATAACCTTAATATTTGATTGATTTAACGTAATTTAAAAAAAGTTTAAGAAAGAAGCTAATTATGTCTGGTGAACTAAGTGTTGAAAATTTATATTTATATGCTGATCGTGTGTTTGGTTATGATAATTGGTTCCATGAAATAAAATAGTTAGATTTCTATGAAATCTACTAAAAATGTTGTTGTTTATAAACTAGGACTCTTTGAAAGATGAAATTTAGGCCATGTCTATTGAGTTTCAATAACATTTACTGAAAATTTCCTTACAACAAACGTCTCTTTAGCAGCGGGAAAAAAGTCATTGTAAGGTTTCCAAAACTTAACATTACATGTAGTAATTCAGTCAACGGACTAACAATTTTACATACATGTTATTTTTGCTGATTACATAACTCATAAATTGTTGTTATTGCGGGATCACGGGAATGTAACAGATTAAAATGAATGGATTTTCCAAACACTAGATATGTGAAAAATAAATTTGGCTACTTATTTAAATAGAATTCGTAAAAAACATGTTAAATTTATTTTCTATAAAAAATTGATGTCACTGAGAAAATTTTAAATAACAGAAAAATTGTTGGCACTTTAAGCTAGACAGATTTAAACTTGACTTATGAGACTTGCAATGACTTTAACTAAAACTTTTAATGCTAATTTGTAATCTGTGCAAATCAAAATAATACTCTAATTAAATTTCAAGTCTAGATCTAAAAACGCAGTACTATAAAGCGCCCGCGAAGCGGGCGCATAACAGCTACATCAAAAAATACCTCTAGAAGGTCATTAATCTTTTTCTTCCTTCTATTCTAGCCCTCTCCCCAATTCTTCAAGTACGCAGCAGAAATGATGAAAACTCCCGAACCTTACAAAGAATACATTATGACCATCGCCAAACTTTTGGGAGCAACTGGAGACATCAGCAAAGACGTCGACGATCTCATTGAATTCCAGAAGAAGGTGCAAGCAATCGACGCGGATCATGACGACAAAACCGATAAGAAAATGAGCATTGCAGACCTTCAAATAGAGTTCCCAGGCATCGACTGGAACACCTGGGCCAGCAAGACGTTAATACCCTTCATGGACAAAGGTGACGAGCCAGTAATAACAATCTGGAACAGAGAAGCGATGAAAGCGTTCATCAAATTGATGGCAGAGACTCCCAAGCGCGTCCAAGCTAACTACGCCATCTGGAGAATGGTCCAGAAATCGGTTTCATTCCTGACCCCTGAGTTCCGCAAAGAGCAGGATAAGTTCTGGGAGACAATTGGCTATCAAGAAGTTAGCGAAGAAACTTTCTGTGATGACACTGCCAAGTTCTACATGGAGGAAGCTATGAAGTACTTCTTCATTGACCAGTTTAAGAATTCCGCTGAGTCGATGCAGAACTTGGTCCAGGATATGAAGGACTCGATGGTCGCTATGATGAAGGACTGCAAGCATCTTGATGCTGAGGACAAGGAGAAGGGCTCGAAGGTTGTTAGTGAGATGCCAGTGACGTTGGGTTCTTCCACTAGGTTCAGCGATCCAAAGGAACTGGAAGCTTTCTATGCTGAGTCGGAATTCCACAAGAACAATTTCCTCCAGACGCTTTTGAACTTGAACATGTTCAGGATTGAGATTGACTACAGCAAGAAGCTCCAGAAGGACTTGAACTTTGTGAATGACCAGCCTGAAGGCTTGGAGACTCCAAGGAACATTCATGACCATTTGTGTGAGTATAATTGTTTGATTTTCTAATTTTCACTTATAAATTAAAATATTTTCAGTCATTCCTCCAGAAATTCTGGACAGTCCGATGTTCGACAACAACCGACCAATGTACATGAATTACGGAGCCGCTGGACCCAACATAGGTCGAGAACTGTTCGTATCCGTGTACCAACACACTAAGTTGAAGGATGAAGACAAGCAGTCAACTCTCATGAAGCAGATAAAGTGCTTCGAAAATATGTTTGGCAACTTTACAAACACGGACGTTAAAGAAGATGTAAGTTATTTCATTTAGATTTATTGGAAGTTATTTAATTAAGAAGCTAAAGAAGTTATCTAATATTTTGATGTTTTAGATGGACTTGGGCACCATGTCAACGATGATGGGTCAGTTCATAGGCCTCCGGTCAGCCTACAAAGCCTACAAGGATTACGAAGCCAAGAACGGCGCTGAAGCACCTCTTCCTGAAGTTCCTCACACTCCTGAACAATTATTCTGGATGGCGTACGTCGGACAATTCTGCAAAGCTAATGTTGACGTAGAAAAGGAAGATGATATTGAAGGCATTGAGATGAAGATGATGGAGTTTATTATGCAGAAAATGTTGGCTCAGATTCCGGAAGTCGCTCAAGATTTCTCGTGTCCTGCTGGGTCGAAGTTAAACCCTGAAACTAAATGCGAATGGTGGTAAGAAAAGAAGCTTGATTTTAAGTTTTTAAAAATTTGATGATGCTGAAAATATTGTGATTGTAATTGATACTTGTATTTATCTATTATAATAAAGAGTTATTATCAAAGCAATGATTTTTTTCTACTTTTTAAAATGACCATTAATTATTTGATCACGATTTTGTGAGAAATATTAGTTAATAACATTTATTAAAGATATCTATGACAAAAAATACCTTGGAAATCAAACGCAGCACCTAAATTTTTTCTATCCTCGCAAGCGTGGGAATTTATTCTCATTGGAGCTCCACTTATGCAGATAGCCATCTCTCAGTACTTAGTCCTTATCATGCACAGAATGATCGGGGTCTCTCGAGCCTTTATAGCAGCGAACCCATCAGAAGCTCGCTATTCCCATCAGAAGGACTATTCACTTGGTAGCCAGTTCGTGATCAGCATTCGTATATCCTCGTTCACTCTACAGCTAAAGCCAGAATCGTAAATGTTGGATCCACGCTTTACTTTATTATGTGTCTCTGTAAAGGATTGCTTACTCTGCTTTATCTAAGCAGCGATACGGAATTCTGCTTCGTGAAAATTTTTCCTACATTGCAGTATTATGTTACATATCATCAGCATTAAACTTCAATTGAAACTCCTTAATTTTGTTTTATTTTTTTGAATATCAATTTTTATAATTTCTTGAATTAATCAATATATCTGATAATTATTTCAGCATTAAGCCCAAAATTTTGATTTTAAACTTTCTAAACATGTGGTGTTATTCCAAAAAATTAAAATTGGATTTGAAACTTTTGAACGACTGAACCGATCGGAACGTACTAAACGGCGTTCTAAAGAGTTCCCTTAAACTTAGATTTCCTGAGAATTGGAACCGATTTGGACCGATAGATTTTGAGAAATTTTGAAAAATCTCAAAAAAAAAATAAGAAAAAAATCATTTTTGAAAGAGGTTTTTTTGGAATAACTCTTAAACGGCTCTATCGATCAACTTCAAAAACTAATCAGCTATTAGCATGAAAAAATTACGTCGATCGCCGTCAAGCCGGTCAAAATTGGTCAATTCGTTCAAGAAATATCATGAACGAAAGAAAACCAAAAAAAGTGTTTTTTTAGAATTACTCCAAATTTCCTAGTTTTATCAATTCAAACTTAAAGATTCTTCATGAAACTAATAAAATTGCGTCAAATACTGCCAACCGCGTGAAAATTGGTTGATTCATTCAAAAGTTAGTGCGGTTTGGAAATTTTAAAAATATTGTTCTATGGTACTTCTATCAGACTTTTGAGCTCGAAGAGCTCAAAATAACACATAAATTGTATTTTTGAGCTCAAAGAGCTCAAAAACATCATTAGTGCAGTTTTATGCACCTAGGTATGGAATTAGCGGAAAGTTGCACGGATGGCCTTCAGGGTCTACCGTTTTTCTATTTTTTTTTTTTTTCAAATATTAATGTATTGTATTTTTTCATACAAGTGATTTTCCATCCAAATTTAAAAAAATGAAAGTAATAATAATTATTTAAAAAATGATGAAAGCCTTTATTAAACCTCCACCTGTCGAGATGAGCAAGTAAATTTATCACACAATCTCTTATAGCAATAACCGCGTTATCTCAAAACCATCAGTAGAGAACAACCACGCTTACATTGTACTTTTCACACCTCTATTACCTCGAAAAAAAAAATAAGAAGAAAGACGCGTCTTTTATTTTTTATACAACAAAAATATTGCCGAACAATATATACATACTTAAAAATACTCAACAATATTATTATTTTTCCTTGATGACCGCATGCGTATGTCATATCCGCAAACGCCTGGTGCTTAATTTAATAGCAAGTTCATATGTGCTTATATGACCGAACAATTGCAAATTAAAATGACAGGCAATAAACGACAATGACAAATAACGAATGCGGAACTGCTAACAGTTACCGGAAAAGGCACTATATTATTTAAAATCTACCCGGAACTTGTTTTATTCTTACACGTGATAAGATTCTCATTATAATTATTATTCATTATCCAAAGTGTGCTCACCAATCATGACTTTATTACTAATTATTTATCGTTGATTATTTTTTCATAAGAAAAACAAACAGTTAAATATTTTTTAGTACCAGTAAAATAATTTCCTCGGAAAGAACGAGCTCGTAAAACCTCTCGGCAAACTAGTATGTTAAGCAAATGTATGCTAAACTCGATGTTCACATGTACAAGCAAAATAAACCGTCCTAAACAGCGAGTCACTTGAGGCTAAGCGTTAATTGAATGTCAAACTCAAAATAACCTCTCTAAGAGTTATGTTTGTAATTTCTGGTTTATCATCGTAATACTTTGCGGTTTAATTTATAACCAGCTCTTTCTTGTATTGACCGAACTCTCTATAGAAATATACTTTAAATGAGTCGAAAAAAAAAAAAAAATTGTTTAAAAATTTATTTTTAAGAGAAATTTAAATTGATTAATACTACACGGAAAGAACAAGATGACACTGGATACCATCTCAGATTATACTCAGTGACATCTGAGGTGAAAAAAAATTTCAGATGGTAGCTAGTATAATCCAGATTATACTGAATAATATCTGGATTATACCTATTGTAATCTGGATTATATTCATTGTTATCTGGATTATACTAGCTACTATCTGAAATTTTTTTCACTCAGTATAATCTGGGATTATATCCAGTATAATCTTGTTCTTTCCATGTAGCAACTTTGCAGTCACTTATCATATATATATTGATTATTGACATTTTTAAAGATATAAGCTCATCCTGATGTTACACTCATCAAGAGCTTTTATTTGAGTACCCACATGCATATTTGATATATTTTTCATATATACATATATATAATATATATAAATATATAAAATATATGAAAAATTGATGTGGGTACTCAAATGAAAGGTCTTGATGAGCTTAACATCGGGATGAGCTTATATCTTTAAAAATGTCAATAATTCACAAGATACAAGGTCATTTCTTAATTATTTACCTAGAGACTATTCTGGATACCAAATTTTTTTTTTTTCATAAAAAAAAATTAAAAATATTTTTAAATTAAATAATTATTAACTTATTTAAAAATTAAAAGAAAATTTTTTTTATAAAAATAAATTAATAAGCGCATTGTCCGGCGATTAAATCCTTATAAGGCTCGTCTGGTATTTCTTCATGACTGTCAAAGAGCATTATTGTCAACGACAGATGGCCACACATGAAATTTTCGTTCTTGTTTTTTACATCTCCGTTATAACTTACAACAAAAATAAAAAGTATGACACATTGGACATTAAATAATATTGAATAACCAGCCAACAAAAAATCAAAATTTCATTTTAAATACCACCACTTTAAAACGTTATTTTAAGTTCCCTTTTTTGCAATCCACTCACTTTTAATCTGCAGCCTGACGCTTGACGCCATGTAGCATGTTACACAAATTTTATTTTTATATTTATTGGTCCGTATTTAGCATACAAATTATTTTTTCACAAATTTTTAACTTTTAATTTAGATAGTTTAAGGTACTTTTCAAGCAATAGTATTCAGATAAATAGGTAATTAAATGACCGAGGGGATCGTTAACATAGTAATGAAGATCGTTGACGGTTTCTTGAGAAATATATGTGGCGATAAAGTGTCTCAGGTTCCTCATAAAATTTGTATTTTAGATTTTTTAGAGGGCTTGAGGATAAGGATCTTTTTGTCGCGTTAAAAATAAACATTTTATTTTATATCTTCGGTTATTGTTTTTATTTGGTAATAATAATAATAAAAACTAGTAACCTGCAGTCCTAGTAACTTTTCAGCCGTACTAACTTGTATCCGGGTCAAATGTTGTTTTAATAGTTTTAACAACAAATTCATTTTATCTTTGTTATTAACTAACATATTTATTATTATAGTTTTAAGAACAAATTTTGTTTATCTTCGTTATTAATTAACACTTAAGTTTATCAAGATCGTGTTGTCAGCATGCTAAATCCTTTATTTGTCTTTTTTAATTAGTTTTTTTTAATTATCCTAAATAATTAATAGTTAAATATATAAACAATAATGTTTCTAAGGTTGAAATAATATAAAAGTCTTTTTAATAAACAACTTGATGTAGACATTTTGTACTTGTCCCACCAGTCACAAATGTCTGTCCCACCAGTCACAATAAAAACAAATTTTTTTAATTGTTTCTACGTAGGTAATCAGTCTAATTGTTCATAATATTGAATGTTTGTAGGATAAATTTTGTATTTTCTAGGGAAGTATTTTTTTTTAGTTTAGTGGTCGAACTGACAATTGGACTTTAAGTATACCTTTGGTAAGAGAGAAGGATTTGTTGTTAGTCCCACCAGTCACACTCAGTCAAATGATAATTACGAGAAACTTAAAAAGTAATCGAGGTTTTTGACAAAGGGATGTTGTTAATTAGTTATTCTTCTATATTATAAGATAAATTTTACTATAGTATAAGTTTCAGTCACATAATTATATATAATTGATGGAATTCCACAGTCAAATGTCCCACCAGTCACTATGGAATGCCCCTTATATAAAAATTTATTTTTCTATTTTAATAAAATGTTAATGTCATTTATTGATTTGGTTCCTGCGAATAAATTTCATCAAAAAGCTCGATAAGTTCACAAATAACTTTTTTAAAAAATTAGTTCCAAAAAATTCCAACAGGTGGCGCATGGTCGTTAAATTTTCTCACTACTAGAGAGTTAATTTTAAAATTATAAGTAAGGAACTAATAATTTTTTTTTATCTTTTTTAAAGTGCCTGAAGATTTATATAAAAATTTTGATAACTATGAGAAACTTAAAAAGTAATGGAGGTTTTTGACAAAGGGATGTTGTTAATTAGTTATTCTTCTATATCTATATATATCGAAAAGAAAGTCGTGTTAGTTACACTATTTATAACTCAAGAATGGATGAAGCTATCGGGATGATACTGCTACCATGCGACGCAGAATTTTTCATAGATGGTTATAGGCTACTTATTTTTTGGATTTTATCAACCCTTCCCCATTATATTTTATTCAATATAAAAAAAATATATTATCTATATCATTTATATTCATTCAAAAGATTTAATTTAAGAATTTCACAAATTTTTAGCTGGTACAATAATTGGGACATCCTTGTCAAGAATTGGGACATGTGTTTAAAAATGACTATTTTCAGTTAGAATTAATTTTTTATTAACTTATTTACATATATATATATAAGCAAAACCCTTTCTATTTTTTTTACGATTTACTTTTATATACATTTTTTCCCGCTAATAAAAACAAAAGACTCTCATTTTTCATTCTCATGTTTTTAATACGATTTTCTTTTGTTTTTATTACATAACCTTGATATTTGATTGATTTAACGTAATTTAAAAAAAGTTTAAGAAAGAAGCTAATTATGTCTGGTGAACTAAGTGTTGAAAATTTATATTTATATGCTGATCATATGTTTGGTTATGATAATTGGTTCCATCAAATAAAATAGTTAGATTTCTATGAAATCTACTAAAAATGTTGTTGTTTATAAACTAGGACTTTTTGAAAGATGAAATTTAGGCCATGTATTGAGTTTCAATAACATTTACTAAAAATTTCCTTACAACAAACGTCTCTTTAGCAGCGGGAAAAAAGTCATTGTAAGGTTTCCAAAAATTAACATTACACGTAGTAATTCAGTCAACGGACTAACAATTTTACATACATGTTATTTTTGCTGATTACATAACTCATAAATTGTTGTTATTGCGGGATCACGGGAATGTAACAGATTAAAATGAATGGATTTTCCAAACACAAGAAGTGTGAAAAATAAATTTGGCTTCTTATATAAATAGAATTCGTAAAAAACATGTTAAATTTATTTTCTATAAAAAATTGATGTCACTGAGAAAATTTTAAATAACAGAAAAATTTTTGGCACTTTAAGCTAGACAGATTTAAACTTGACTTATGAGACTTGCAATGACTTTAACGAAAACTTTCAATGGTCATTTGGAATCTGGGCAAATCAAAACAACACTCCAATTAAATTTTAAGTCTAGATCTAAAAATACAATTATAAATTATAAATTTAATTTTTATTTTTTACATATTTTACTGTAATAATATTAAGCAAGAACATGCAAATATTTAATTATGTTAACCTTGTGATAATACTAGTAACAAGCCTCGATAACGAGGTTTATCTAGAGACAATTATTTAACTACATACCTACCAAGTTCGCTCGCAGTATTTGTTCACTAAACATTGTCACAATTTTTTTTTACGACGAAAATAAATAAAATAAACTTAAACAATGTTTCAGTATTTTATTTTAATATTCAATATTTTGGGCGTAATTTTGTCAGAAGAAGTATGTATATTACTTTTAGACTTCTTAAACTCTCAATTGAGAGGTTCAGGGTTCGATTCCCGGCGGGGGTCAAGCAAAAAGAAATAAGTAATATTATTTTATTTTTCAATTTTTTTTTTCAGGATCAAGTTTATAAAAGTCATCTGAAAGTTTCAACGCGGCTAGACTTGTCGGGATCATTGAAGCATCTTTGTGCTGGAGATGATCAAAATGATGACGATCAAGTGGTCTCCTGTGCTTGTCTCAGTAAATTGTCAGTTGTATCGACCGTCCAAGTGGGAAAGTACCAAAATGTCTACCATCACAACGAGAGCAATCAAAATGGCGTAAACGCTTACGCGTCGCTTTACCAAACTGAAGAAAATTTGAAAGTTTTAGGCTTCGGACGCTTCAATGTATTTTTTTTTCTTACTTTTAGAAGTTTTTGGAGGAAAAATTAATGTAATTTTTTTTTGCAGTTACATAATGTTAAATGCGTAGAAAATAATGAGGTTAAAGATGTTGAGAGTCGGTACACTCATTGGTTCCACGTTTATTCTACTTGGTCAAGTTTACCTCCATATAATAAATTTTTTGATTACGAGGACTATGCGGCCGATGTTCTATTGCCAATAACGATTGTGGATATTACTCTTGATAATGCACCTAAATTTGTAAGTATTGTTATTATTTAATAATAATAAAAATAATTAATCGGAATTATGGTATTTTACGGTGAGAAAAAATTTATTTCTTCATTAATTTTAGAAAAATTAATTTTTTATTAAAATATTGTTCATTTTTTTTTAATAGAAAATTTTTTCTCAGTGTTTAGATCATGAAATTCATTTCAAAATGAGACTTTCATTTAAAAATACCCATGAATTAAGAAAGAAAATTATTTTCTTTTTAATTTCAAAAATTTTGTTATTTATATTATTAATCACAAGTAATTTTTCATTAATATAATAATAACTAGCAACCTGGCAGTCACTACGTGACTGCGATGACTTGTGAACTATAAATAAATAAAATTTTGCTTTATTAAATAATGACTTTTGTTAAATTGCACTGTACTTTCTTAAATATTGACGTTTTTAAAGATATAAGC
>CAJNRD030001114.1:921435-937046 GCA_905319865.3 Cotesia congregata
TATATATATGTGTATATGAAAAATAATCAAAAATGCATGTGGGTACTCAAATGAAAGCTCTTGATGAATGTAACATCAGGATGAGCTTATATCTTTAATATATATGTTTACAAATTAGTAAATATAAGGATTATTCTCTGTAAGGACATCTATAAATCTATACATACGGTCTCTTATTCATGAATTTCACCATTTTTTAGCTGGTACAATAATTGGGACATCATTGACAGGAATTGGGACACGTGCTTAAAATTGATTATTTTCAGTTGGAATTAATTTTGTATCAAGTTATCTATACATGAGTGATTCTCTGTAAGGACGTCTCAAATCTGTATAAACTTTTAATAATAAATTAGGACTAACTTAGAATGAATTAGAGAAATTTTTTAATTTTATTGAAAAATTTAATTATTTAAGATATTTTGTCCAGGAATATTTTGTCGGGGGATCAAAAATCATGGAACCAAGAAGGAACAGCCGTCTGGTTTGTGTAAGCAAAACTCATTGAGGCAGACACCAGCGAATTTCAATTACCTGAATGAAGGGACTGACAAGGGTAGTGCAGAAGAACAGTCGGAAAGTGAACCTGAGCCAGTTGTTGCTCTCAAGAAGGCCAGAAGCTCATTCGAAATTCGGTAGCTCGCTGAGCGCCTCGCAGTAATGAAACATTCACCGGCATACCACAAATTACCCTTTGCTTAAACCCATCAGCCACTCTCTATATATATATAAATATATACATATATATTTATACTTTATACCACTTGCCCAGCATCAAGGAATCAACTGCTAGCCTCGGCCTTAATTTACTTTTTTTTTTCCATCAGAATATATTTTTTAAACCCACGGGTTTTGGGCGCCAAACCTTCCGCCGCGGGCAATCTCCAAAGGCAATTATTGGTTTTGAACGGGTAATTTCCCACCGCAAAGGTAAACTCGACATTCTATCTGCTTGATGTTGTTCTTCACTTGGTTTTGTTTATAAAATCGACCGATTTTTACAATAAAAGTAAACTGTATTGTCTTTTTGGAGCGGCTTTGATCTTCAAGTCTGCGGTTGATAAGAGTGTAATTGATTCCGTCAAAGACACTGAGGCTTGCGGGCAACTTTGTTGTTTAGAATAGAAAACTTTTCCGTCTCTATTCATGAGAAAAGTTCCTAAAAATTTTAATTTTCAAGCTTGCCGCTTGGAATATAATTATTATTGGACATATTGTTATTAATGGAATATTATTATTATAAATTTTCTAGGTTTTATAATTAAAAAAAAGTTGATTTCAATTTAACAACATTAAATGTTTATTTGATTTTTTTAATTTAATTTATTTTTTTAGGTTATTTCACTTTACAATCTATATTTATAGAATAATAGCAAATATTTATAGATAATTAAGAATGTCATTAAAGCACATCTTTACAATTAATAGTTAACTAATTGCATTAAATTTTATTATAATGATAATTGTATAAATGTGTTGTTAGAATTAACTGTAATTCAGTGTCAACTGATCACTGACATGTGAAATTTTGTAAACAGCTGAGGAGTCGAAAGCGATTGCAGCGCCGCTGAAAATTCGGTGGATAGTACCATTACTTAGATTCTTTTTTACCGGAGACTCCGCGAAATTTTATAGTAGTTTCAGTAAAATCTTTTGATTTTTTTTTTATTTTTTGTCGACTTGTCCGCAAATTTTTACCTGGAGAGTCAAATAGAGTTTCTGGAGTAAAAATCAGAGTCTCCAGGTGTCTTCTTTAAAAATAGGACCAATTTAAAAGAAGTTTGGATGCCACATATGGTCGGGGTAAGCTAACTCCATAAAAACTTCTTTTTGTGGACTTGTCCGCAAATTCTTTCCCGGAGAATTTTTATCAAGCTTCTGTTGGAAAAATTAGAGCTTTTAGGTACCATTTTTAAAATTGAGACCAATTTAATACTTCTAAAAAGCTACTTTTTGCGGACTCGTCCGCAAATTTTTAACTGGAGAATTTTAATCGAGTTTTTGTTGGAAAAATTAAAGTCTTTAGATGTCTCCATAGGTTATAAGGCCAATTTAAAAGAAGTATTATAAGCTAACTTCGAAAAAGCTACTTTTTACGGACTTGTCCGCAAATTTTTAACCAGATAATTTTTATCGATCTTCTGTTGGAAAAATTAGAGCTCCTAGATGTCTCCTTATGACCAAGATTTTACTTTTTGGTATTTGAGTATATAGGTCTATTTTTATTAATTATTTAAGTATTAATGGAAATATTTATTATGATTATGGCGGTGATTATTATTAATTATTGTATGTATTTAGTTAATAATATTATATTAGTGTTACCGAAGGTGTGATTAAATTAAGAAATTAAGTCTGTGAGAATTTATTTTGAAGCCGAGCGAATTAAGCGAGCAAAAGAAAATAATTGTAAAAGAAATTAAAAGACCGGGGAAATTATTCTAAGTCCCAAGCCGATTTAGTATGGGAAAGCGGCGAATGGATATAAAATGAAAGAATTGACAATTATTATAATTTAGGTAAGCGAAAATTTTCTAAGTCCCAAGCAAGTTTTAGTATGGGAACTCGACGAATGGATAGAGAATGAAAGACATAACGATTAAAATAATAAAGAATTGTGAATTTGCCGAAACGAATGGATGTATAATGAAAGAAATAACGATTATTATTTTAAAGAATTGTGTTTGAAAAATAAAAACTTGGAAAATTTTCGACAATTGATGAGCTTGCGCGAGCCTCGATAGATGGCGAAGATGTTTCGTTTGTAGTGATAATTCAAAAATATGTTAAGTTCCATTTTGAAAATGATTTTGACAAGCAATTCTTTCTCTGGAGAATTACTCGGGCGAATACTCTTCACCAAGTAATTCTAGAGGATGATACTCTACCTGGAGTCTTACCAAGACCCAGGTAAGTATCAGGGACCGACCGGATGAAAGTGCAACTCCCCGTGCCGAGGCTTTCAGCTGAGTTACGGTAGGTGATCATAAGCCGTGCAGGTGGGAGCAAGGAGGATACTCTCCACTTGCTCTCAGGGTAGAGTTTAGAACCCCACAGGGTTGACGGCTAGTCGCCCAGGGGGGAGGGGGGTGTTATTGGGAAACTAGTTAGTGTTTTGTAGACCGCGTTTTTGTGTTTGATCCGCGAATACTGTCGTGTATATTTTGGATAGAAAGTTTCTATTGTATTAGTTTATATTGCTTACATTGTTTATATTGTTTATTGATTTCGAACCGCGTTAATGATTTTGAACCGCGAATATGTGTGAAAAGAGTGTTCTAATGTATTGTTTATACTGTTAATTTGTTTAATTTGTTTATATTGTTTATTAACATGATCAGGTCAATAAAGAGTTTTTTTTTCTTTATTTTGATTTATTTAAAATGAAGTGTTTTCTTGATATTTTGTTATATTTTGTAATCCCCGTTTATGACCCTGGACTTCGGCGAGCTTCAGATTCGAGCAACGGGGACGTTTGTGTCGCAGTATCGTTCTTTAGTGTTTAGTTATTTAAAAACACTCAAAACTTACCCGTTACATCCTTTGAAATTGAGAGCAATTTAAAAAAAAAGTTTGGGCACTACATATGCGTTGGAGAGAGCTAACTTCAAAATAGCTACTTTTTGGGGACTTGTCCCCAAATTTTTACCCGAAAAGTTGAACTGAGCTTCTGATATAAATATTAAAGTCGAAAGCGATTGCAGCGATTTCGAAAGTAAATTTTATAGTAGTTTCAGTAAAATCTTTTAATTTTTTTTTTATTTTTTGTGGACTTGTCCGCAAATTTTTACCTGGAGAGTCATATATGAAAATAAACACTATCATATATTTTTTTTACGGATAGTTTCTAGTTCTCGTAGCTATCGACAAGAATCAGGTTGAAAAATATCCCGAGTATCGGTATCAGAAGGCGCGGAGGTAACTCAAGCAAGTACTTTTGTAAAAAGCATCACCCACGCTTCCAGGTGAGACCACACAAGTCGCGTCATTTGTTAGACATGCAACATCATGTCGTTTACTTACACCATTGCAATTAAACACTTCTCACGTTAAATTGTTCTAAAATTTTTATTCCAGCTCCAGCAATTTTTTTTTATCCAATATTTCTTTAAATTTGCCGATTAAATATACACGAGCCCAAAATTAATGAATTGGAATAAAAATTAGATGAATAGAATCAAATTAAGAGCCAGGATGATTTAACCTGGAGGCAAACAATAAAGGTTCTCATGAGTTCGAGACGCTCTAGTAAGATAGCGCTGCTAGTAAATTTATAACTTAGGTCTTTTAAGATGTCAGTGATTAATCCAGTGAGTGAGGGACCACCCAGTTCTTTGCTACCAGCACCCAGTATCTTTCTTATTAGTTTATAACACTCGAGGTGATTCTTTTCCAATATCTAAATATCCAATTAATCATTAACAATTAATTGCCAATCATCAAATAAGATATATTTATATATTTTCTTGCAATGATTTAAAATGATGATTCAAAGTTTTGCGGAATATCAAGCACGCAAACAGAGACAGTCTTTGTCGCGGATTCCGCAAAGGGCCCAATCATTCAGCTGGGCCCCGGGAACGTGTAATGAATGGCCGGCATTTACATACCAAGATGGCGAGTGGTATCTTATTACAAACGATAGCTGGACTCTGGATGGGATGGGATGGTCCAGGATCTGTTTAAGAGAAGGGAGAGCTTTCAAGGAATTAACAACGCACGACGATTCCGTCTGCGTTTATATACAGTCCCGTAGCCTTATTCTGGTTATTCTATCGTATAAGTCGTATCAGTCTTGAGATTAACAATGAACACCAAGGTGGTCGCGTACACTTGCCGTTTAAGACATGATTAACATCCGTTAATAAGATTAATGCTGTTTGATGATAACTTACTATTGTTGAAAACTTATAGATGTTTTTTTTTTATTTTTTTGTACAATTCTATTGAAAAATATTTTAATTCCGTGAAAAAAAATTTTTTTATACCATCTATATGGCAATATATGGCATGCTCTGGCCATATATAGCGATATATATGGCCTAGTTTGGTAATATATGGCATGATTTAGTTATAGATGGCTTTACTTAGTCTATATAGTGCGATTTGGTCGGAGTTGACCCGACCTGGCCATATATGTCCATATATATGGCATAATTTAGTCATTTATGGCATAACTCGTTCATTATGACCATATATATGGCATAGTTGGATCATTTATGGCATTACGTGGCCATATATGGCCACGTATAGCATTATTTGGTCATAGGTAGCCTGATCTGATCATATATGGCCATAGATATGGCATAGTTTGGTCATTTATGGCATGGAGTGGTCATTATGGCCATATATATGGCATAATTTAGTCATTTATGGTATATCGCGTTCATTATGGCTATATATATATGGCATATTTAGATCATTTATGGCATCTCGTGGCCATATATGGCCGTGTAGTTCATTATTTGGTTATATATAGCATGATTTAATTATTTGGTCATTCTGGGCCACATATATGGTATGATCTGGTCATATATGGCATGATCAACAAAGAGAAATAGATGATTCGAGCATTATGAGAGTAAGCGAAAGGCGTTGGGTCGGCGCGTGGGCGGCCGCGGGCACGACGCACGTCTTCTATTCGAGGCATCGAATAAGAGTGAGACAGATGGAGATAGAGATGACGATGATGAAGGGGGAGAAATTCTCGAGCTGCACATTGTATATATATATTTAAAGCGAAGAGGACTCGAGGAAAGAAGAAAAAGAAGAAAAGTAAGAAGCGAAGAGATGGGAAAAGAGATCTGAGAATGCGAAGGGGAAAAAGATTGCCAAGTGGGTAGAGATCTGAAGAAACGTGGGCTCACGTGTGGGAAAGGATGTTCTGTCCGACTCTCGTACTCTTCCCAGTGTTTGAATCTAAAGAAAAAATAAAACCTCATCAAATCGTTTCTTTTTACTCGAAATTGGACTAGTTTATTCGAGGATATTAAATCCGCGATATTTCTTCTGGTGATCAAGTTTTTAGTTGAATTTTTGGGTGAAGTTTGTTGAAGAGGTTTTAAGAGTACAAATTTATTTTTTTTCCTAGACATTTTAAAAGTGTAAAATCAATCATTTGGAAAAAATTAAAATCAAAATATTGGGTTAAATATTGAAAATACAAAGTCATGAGCTGTTACGCGCCCGCTTCGCGAGCGCGTTATAGAACTGCATTTTTAGATCTAGACTTGAAATTTAATTGGAGTATTGTTTTGATTTACACAGATTCCAAATGACCATTGAAAGTTTTCGTTAAAGTCATTGCAAGTCTCATAAGTCAAGTTTAAATCTGTCTAGCTTAAAGTGCCAAAAATTTTTCTGTTATTTAAAATTTTCTCAGTGACATCAATTTTTTATAGAAACTAAATTTAACATGTTTTGTACGAATTCTATTTAAATAAGTAGCCAAATTTATTTTTCACATATCTAGTGTTTGGAAAATCCATTCATTTTAATCTGTTACATTCCCGTGATCCCGCAATAACAACAATTTATAAGTTATGTAATCAGCAAAAATAACATGTATGTAAAATTGTCAATCCGTTGACTGAATTACTACATGTAATGTTAAGTTTTGAAAACCTTACAATGACTTTTTTCCCGCTGCTAAAGAGACGTTTGTTGTAAGAAAATTTTTAGTAAATGTTATTGAAACTCAATACATGGCCTAAATTTCATCTTTCAAAAAGTCCTAGTTTATAAACAACAACATTTTTAGTAGATTTCATAGAAATCTAACTATTTTATTTGATGGAACCAATTATCATAACCAAACACACGATCAGCATATAAATATAAATTTTCAACACTTAGTTCACCAGACATAATTAGCTTCTTTCTTAAACTTTTTTTTAAATTATGTTAAATCAATCAAATATTTAGGTTATGTAATAAAAAAAAAAAAAAATCGTATTAAAAACAAATGAATGAAAAATGAGAGTCTTTTGTTTTTATTAGCGGGAATAAATGTATATAAAAGTAAATCGTAAAAAAATTAGCAAGGGTTCTGCTTATAGATGTAAATAAGTTAATAAAAAATTAATTCTAACTGAAAATAGTCATTTTCAAACACATGTCCCAATTCTTGACAAGGATGTCCCAATTATTGTACCAGCTAAAAATTTGTAAAATTCTTAAATTAAATCTTTTGAATGAATATAAATGATATAGATAATATATTTACAATTCGTAAATCTCGGCAGTCACGTAGTGATTGCTAGTTATTACTATTTTTTATCCGTTTTAAAAAAGATCCGTAGAAAAAAAAAGTTATTGCAATCACAAATACAGATCTCTCTTAAAAAATAAAAATAAAAGTCATCCTCTTCCCCTCAGAGTTTATCCTTATCCTTAAAGGCATTATTGGATGCTTTGTGTTCCTCCTAATCAGGTTTGGTGAAAAGGATCCCCGGAGATAGACCCAAATAGTATCTAGTGCAGGAATTAGCTCGAGCCAATACAGCAATCTAGATCTATCGGGTGGTGTTGGCTACCCAGGAGAGTGCTCTGAAGGCCAGAGGCGTTTCACAATGAGCAGAGATCCGGCTCCATAAACCATATCTATATCAGCGTTCAGTGTTCACCGTCTCACGGTTAACGCTCGATGTTCTCCACAATTCGCAGCTGTGCATTTGCCGGATCAGAGCTAACTGGACTGGCATTCTCCCGGTACTGCACATTACGGTGATCGCAATCCTCAGATTACCCTTCGATTTCGATGCTTTCACGCTTCCTTCCAGCCCAGGCTCCATTATCACCTACTAGTTAATTTCTGATACCGGCTACAGAGCATCAATGCCTTTTCACTGAGGTTGTTTTCATAGGAGCGGCTTCAACAGGAATTGGATAATCATCATCATCATCATTAACTTCAACATGATCATTAGATGGATTCATCAGCAAGTGAACCAATACAAGATTACCGAAAAGTAACTGAAATTTATTATTATTATTTTTAGTAGCATAAATACCTAGATTTTATTGCAGATTTTATTTTTCAATAATTTAAATATATCAATCCAAGAAAAACCGTGAATTAGAAAAAAAAAATTTTTAAAATGATTTTTCATTGAGTAAGATAAGAGCCCCCATTATTGACACTATAAGAGTGACGGCGAACATTTGAATTTTTTAACCGTATTCAAATTAATCTGATTAATTTTTTTTTGTATTAGACACTTTTTTTTGATTCATTAACTTGTGTATTTTAATTTTTATACTTAAATAGTCGTTAATTAAATGACAAATATATTAATTTGAAATCAGCAACTCAAGTGTAGGTATTATTGACAGGGTGAAATGGTATCGGAGCCAACTATTGGGGTCATTTTTGGCCGTATATTTAACCTTCTTTGGTTGTAAATGGCAAAATGGCATAAGTTGACAACATATGGCATAATTGGTCATATATGGCAATTTATATTTAACTTTCTTTGGTCATATAAGGCAAACATGACATGATTTGGTCGTGTATGGCAAAAATAGCATGCTTTGGTCATATATGGCATGTTCTGATCACATATGGCCTCATTTGATCATTTTTTACCATATGTATTTAGCCTCCTTTGGTAATATAAGGTATTACGGCCACAAATCTATATTTAACTCTTTTTGGTTATATATGGCAAAAATGACATGATTCGGTCTTATATGGCAAAAAGGACATGATTTGGTCATATATGGCATGCTCAGATCATATATGGCCTGATTTGATTGTTTTTGGCCATATATATTTAGCCTTCTTTGGTCATACATAGCATTATGACCACAAACGGCATAATTTAATCAACATATGGCATGATTTGGTCATACATGGCATGATCTGATCATATTTGGTCACATATATGGCCTAATATAAGTATATATGGACACTGTTATGCATTAATGTGTTAAGTGCTATGGAAATCCTATGTACTTAACACACTATTGCATAACAGAGTCCATATGTCTATATAAAGCCATATTTTAAAATTTTTTTGCAAGATAATGATTTGCACGAAAATTCTTCAAATTAAGTATTCAATTAGATAAACTAACATAAAATAAAAAAAAAAAAAGAATAATTTAAATTAATAATGGTAATGAAGCAAAATTAATTAAACTTCTCTTGCAAACAAAAAATATCACCATATGTTGTATAAAGTAATAACCTCAGTAGTTGCTCATGCATGTAAATGCACACATACTTTTGTTTGAACACTTACAGCCGTGTACCTGCGATATTACTGTGCACATATATATTTATATAAATTTTATAGCTTGGAGGTAAACATTAAAACCCTTACCACCTCATACTACTCATCATCATAATCCGCAATCGCACTTGCACAGCCTCTTTTACCGGTAAATATTGTATGTATATATTTATATATGTATGTATATATATTTATGGATGGATGTAATACTTACTTGCGCTATCACGGTAACAGCTGCTACGCGAGTCCTACACTATCATTGAATCTTGCGGTTTCACGCGAATAAGAATTTAAGAATAAATCAACTGAACGATCGATTCCTGCTGAAACTCCTTAAACTCAAAATATACTTAAATGCAGGCGATGAATTTTTATTTCAATATGAGAAAAATTTTTTTATTAAAAAAATATAAATATAAGCGCTTTATAAAATTGCATTTTTAGATCTAGACTTGAAATACTTTTTACAGGTGTGAGTAAAATTTACCTGTCTCTGGTATAAAAAAAATTTTGATTTTCAATGCAGCTTGCCGCTTGAAATATAATTATTATTGGACGTATTGTTACTAATGGAATATTATTATTATAAATTCTCTAGGTTTTATGTTTAAAAAAAAAGTTGATTTTAATTTAACAACATTAAATGTTTATTTGATTTTTTTAATTTAATTTATTTTTTTAGGTTATTTCACTTTACAATCTATATTTATAGAATAATAGCAAATATTTATAGATAATTAAGAATGTCATTAAAGCACATCTTTACAATTAATAGTTAACTAATTGCATTAAATTTTATTATAATGATAATTGTATAAATGTGTTGTTAGAATTAACTGTAATTCAGTGTCAACTGATCACTGACATGTGAAATTTTGTAAACAGCTGAGAAGTCGAAAGCGATTGCAGCGCCGCTGAAAATTCGGTGGATAATACCGTTACTTAGATTCTTTTTTACCGGAGACTCCGCGAAATTTTATAGTAGTTTCAGTAAAATCTTTTGATTTTTTTTTTTATTTTTTGTGGACTTGTCCGCAAATTTTTACCTGGAGAGTCAAATAGAGTTTCTGGAGTAAAAATCAGAGTCTCCAGGAGTCTTCTTTGAAAATAAGACCAATTTAAAAGAAGTTTGGATGCCACATATGGTCGGGGTAAGCTAACTCCATAAAAACTTCTTTTTGTGGACTTGTCCGCAAATTCTTTCTCGGAGAATTTTTATCAAGCTTCTGTTGGAAAAATTAGAGCTTTTAGGTATCATTTTTAAAATTGAGACCAATTTAAAACTTCTAAAAAGCTACTTTTTGCGGACTCGTCCGCAAATTTTTAACTGGAGAATTTTAATCGAGTTTTTGTTGGAAAAATTAAAGTCTTTAGATGTCTCCTTAGGAAGTAAGGCCAATTCAAAAGAAGTATTATGAGCTAACTTCGAAAGAGCTACTTTTTGCGGACTTGTCCGCAAATTTTTAACCAGATAATTTTTATCGAGCTTCTGTTGGAAAAATTAGAGCTACTAGATGTCTCCTTTGAAATTGAGAGCAATTTAACAAAAGTTTGGGTACTACATATGCGTTGGAGAGAGCTAACTTCAAAATAGCTACTTTTTGGGGACTTGTCCCCAAATTTTTACCCGAAAAATTGAACTGAGCTTCTGATATAAATATTAAAGTCGAAAGCGATTGCAACGCCGCTGAAAAGTCGGTGGATAGTACCGTTACTTAGATTTTTTTTTTACCGGAGACTCCGCGAAATTTTATAGTAGTTTCAGTAAAATCTTTTGATTTTACTGTAATTTTTAAGATTAAATCAGTAAAAATAACTTTTAATATTATTTTTTACTGGTATACTACAGTAAAAATTAATGGTACTTTTCTGGATTTTTTACATTGTATTTGTGAATAATTATTTAAAAAATTGTAATTAGATCAGGACCGTCCAAAAATAATTTACTTGCTCGAAATAAATTTTCTTGCAATTTTCAGCTCAGTTTGCGAAGTAGGTTGCATTGTATAAATAAAAAAAGAGAATATTCTCGGCTGTATCTAAGATTACATTCTCCCCGCTTCCCCAACGACATTATTTTTATCCCTCTTTGCTAAGAGCAAGCCGGGCTGTTAGCATTCCACGTATCCTTGATTATCGGCGTCTTCGGAGCATGATCATGTACGGGGTATTAATTTACGCTCTTGAGTTCTCAGTGATACATAGTCGGGATGGACACGATCGGTCAACCTTAACGAACCTTGTAGAGTCGTGTATCACCTCGATATATCTTATTTAGTCCTCAAAGTACATTGGAGTGCATCAAAATGCACATGTAGGCCAGTTCGAGTGATTTCAATGGGTTTCTTCGTCCTCATGCTGGGTATTAATATTAAACCCGGCAGCACTTGTACGCCCGAGTGGTTCCAGGGCGGAAAGTCCAGACAGCAACCACACGGACTGTTAAGGCTTTACTTGTGAAGATAGCCGCTTACAACACGCACATTTTTTATGCTGTCAGGACCACCAATCGATACCCTTTTTTATTCCTCCCTACTTCGTCAATGACACCTTTCTATCACGATAAATAAGAACATGTCCATGTTTTTTAACCTGTCGAGCTGTTCCTGTCCGGCTGACAACTATTTCAGACACATTATTCGTGTTAATTAGTCCGAGGATTTATTGGTTTTTTTGTGAAAACAACCAACAGGAGCCTTTTATCCGGAATTTATCGAGGGGAAGGTGATTCATGTATTTTTTAATATTTTTTTAGCAATAAAACATTATATACAAAAAATAAATAAAAATTTTTAAGTTTGACTTTTTTTAATGGTCATTTTTTAAAAATATTTTTTGTAAGGATATTTTGACGGAAATTAAAGTAATTAAGTAAAAAAAAAGGATCATAAATTTGAACTATTTTAAAAATAATCAAATTTATTTTTTTAATATTTTTTTTTTGTTCAAAAATTTGATTTTAATTTTTACAATTATTTTTGGAAAATTGTTATTTTTTTTTTTTCAGAAAATTTTAATATTAATATTAATTAGAATAATTTTATAAAAATAGTCGAAATTATTTTAAAGCTTTCAAATTTTTATAAAAATCTTTCAATTCATCATTTATAGAAAATAATTTTTGTAATACTTATTTTTTCATTAAATTTCTATATTAATTAATATAATTACTAGCAACCTTGCAGTCACTATGTGACTGCTGTGACTTGTGAACTATAAATAAATGAAATTTTGCTTTAATAAATAATGACTTTTGTTAAATTGCACTGTACTTGCTTAACAATTGATATTTTTAAAGATATAAGCTCATCCCGGCGTTATACTAATCAAGAGCTTTCATTTGAGTACCCACATGCATTTTTGATATATTTTTCATATATACATATAAATATAATATATATTTTAAAGATATAAGCTCATCCCGATGTTACACTCATCAAGAGCTTTCATTTGAGTACCCACATGCATTTTTGATATATTTTTCATATATACATATATATAATATATATAAATATATGAAATATATAAAAAATTGATGTGGGTACTTAAATGAAAGGTCTCGATGAGCTTAATGTCAGGGTGAGCTTATATCTTTTAAAATGTCAATAGTTCTCAAGAAACAAGGTCATTTCTTAATTTTATATCTAGAAAGTACCCAGCTAAAAATTTTTGTTTATAATTTTTTTTAAAATACATTAATTAAATTTTTTAATTCTTAATTTAATAAAAAATCTATTAATTAATTTTTTAAATAATTAATTTGAAAAAAAATAAGAAATTAATTAAATTTTTTCAAGTTTAATTATTTGAATTAAAAATAAAAAAATTACAGTCGCTCTTTAGAAATAAAATGAAAAAATTTACTTGTAGAAGGGAAGAAATGAAGAAGGAAAAAAAGAAGAGAAGCAGAGAGGATTCAATTAATCGACGGGCGTACACACGACGAGTGGTGAGACAGGTTCGGAAATCCATGGGCGTCATCCACAGACAATTTTAAAAAAGCCAAAAAAATTTATTATTTCGGCGACTCAAACTTACATCACGCTGGGGAAAAAATTCCGGGTGGTTTTATTTGTGGTTTCTGCACGTACGCTCATGATATAAGTAATTATATGCCGTATTACCGCTAATTGACACGCTAATTATCGATTCGCCGAGGTTACGTTAAATAAAATCTTATTCCTGAGCACACGCTGCCAGCAATCAATTTTATATTGCAGCCAAACTCTAACTTTTACTTTTTTCGTTATTTATTGATTATATATTTTAAGCTTTTTTTTTTTAATTATATTATTTATTGCAGGAGCTTCAGGATTAAGGATGAAATTTTGTCATGCCAGAAAATTAAGAAATTATTTTAATTGGATTAATTACAAAAAAGTTTTTGTAATAACTATAATTAATATAAAAAAATTATTACAAAAATTATGATAAATATTTTTAGAAAATTTTGAAGTATCAAAATTAAATTTTTGATTTTTTTTTTTACATAATAAATATAATTAGTATATAAATACTTTGAATAAAAATTATTATAAAAATTACGATCAAAAAATGATAATTAAAAAAAAATTTTTCAAAAAATTAAAATCAAAATTTTGAATTTTTCTTTGAACAATTGTTTTAATTAATATTTAAATATCCTGAAAAAAAAAAATTATTTTTCAAGACCCAAATAAAATATTAAACCCTTGTCTAATCGTCAAATTTACGAGCCTCACTTCCTAACCGAAGGGTTGAGTGTCCCACATTTCTAACACCAAAGCGAAGCTAACTTAAACACTAAACCATCCATAATTCACCCAGAAAAGTCAGTAAATATTTGAGAAAAGTTATAATCCCATTAGATCGAGCCAACCGGTCAACCCTTTGCTTTCCTTCACGCCCAAATTCACAAAAATAAAAATTATATTTTTCCGGTAGCTCAAAGTATTAACGATCTTCTAACTACATTGTCAGCCGGTTGTCAAATTTTAGCAGAAAATTTTGTGATTGTCTTGACAATCACAACCCTTTCCTTTTAAATTTCTGACTCCGCCCACGCTTCTGAAAAATATATGACCCGACAAATAATTTAAAATGACAAAACAAATAACAAAAATATAAATTTTCTAAAATTTTGAAGTTCAAATTTATTGTTAATTTTTTTTTGTTTATTCTGACGAGGACTAAAAGTATAATAGGCAAAGCTACATGTATATTTATAAAGAGAATTCTCTTGAGAGTGAATTGGCGCTTGACACACTCGAGAATTGGTTAATTTGAAATTGAAATTACGACACGATCCAAACGCATGCCAGCTCTTTTAGGCCTGCTTTTATATAGGCATATTCCACTCGTTTCAATTCTATTTAACTTTTTCCCTTTTTTTTTTTGTTCCCATATGTGTTAGTGTGCAAGCGTGTAAGGCTATGGAAGCATTTATATTGGTTGCATATAAGCGAGTGGCTATTGTTCTTTTCAGAGCACTGGGAAACAAATGACACTCACCCATAAATATAAATTCCAAAAAATGTAAAATAAAATTTTGTCTCTGAGTTCAGTTCGTTAAAACTAATATATGGCACCAGTTATTTAAATTATTGCTAGGATAGTTAAGGGTAAGTTTTTTGTAGTTGGTGGTTATTTTTTTTTTATCAAAAAAAAAATAATAATAACTAGCAATTGGCAGTCACTACGTGACTGCCGAGATTTACGAATTATGAATAAGAAAACTTTAATAATTTTTTTAATCAAACTAAGGTAAGAGCCCCCATTATTGACACTATAAGAGTCACGGGGAACATTTGAATTTTTTAACCGTATTCAAATTAATCTGACTAATTTTTTTTTTGTATTAGACACTTTTTTTGATTCATCAACTTGTGTATTTTCATTATTATACTTATACACTGTTAAAAATTTTTGTAAAATTACAATCATATTACAAAACAAATGATATGTAAAATTACAAATCAGTGTATAGCAATGCGAAATAAAATACAATTCCTGTAATTTTCCAACACCTGTCAGGAAATCTACTAAGATGTATTGTAATTTTACAATCTTCTTGTATAAACCTAACACGCATTGTAATATTACAGAACTGTTCGTCAATTTTCAAGAAAAAGCTTTTTAATTTTGCAAACATTATTTTTAATTTGATTCGGCATAATTGTATGTAAAATCATTAAAAAATATTGTAATTTATATTACAATAATCACATAAAAAATTTAAAAAGCTTTCTTTTATTTTTACAATTTTCATTGTAAAATTATACAGTGCAATGTAATGTTACCAGAAAATTTTATTTATATTACACGAATTGTAATTCTACTTCACCGTTTTCTAATTTTAAAAATAATACTTTTCAATTTTACAAAAATAAGACTGAT
>CAJNRD030001114.1:943287-953375 GCA_905319865.3 Cotesia congregata
TAACATCGAGATGAGCTTATATCTTTAAAATCGTCAATATTTAAAAAAGTACAGCGCAATTTCAAAAAAATATTTTGTGAAAATTTGATATTTTTAAAGATATAAGCTCATCCCAACATTATACTCATCGAGACCTTTCATTTGAATACCCACATCAATTTTTCATATATTTATATATATTTACATATATTTTATATATGTATATATAAAAAATATATCAAAAATGCATGTGGGTACTCAAATGAAAGCTCTTGATGATTGTAACATCGGGATGAACTTATATCTTTAAAATATATATTATATATATGTATAAATGAAAAATATATCAAAAATGCATGTGGGTACTCAAATGAAAGCTCTTGATGAGTGTAACATCAAAATGAGCTTATATTTTTAAAAAAGTCAATAGTTAAGAAAGTACAGTGCAATTCAAAAAAGTAAATTTAAGGGTTAAATTTTGATATTAAATAATTTTTGAAGATAAGGATTTATCAAAAAATCATATAAGAGACCTTTTTTGTGGAGGATTTAATTCTTTATAAAAATATCTATCATTTATCTAGATAATTTAATTTTACAAAGCATAAATAATTAAAATTAAAGAGAACATTTTCTTGAATAGTTAAAAATTAAAAAATTTGATCTTTAACTTTAATATTTAAATTTGAGGGATCTATTTTATCATAAATTTTATATTTTAGGAAATTTATCAGAAAAACCTGTTTACTAATATTTAATTTTTAATTTGTCCTTTTTGTTAAAAAACTTTGTTAAAAATTTCATCAAATTACTAATAAAAAAAAAAATTTGTAACTTTTTTATAATTAAAATAAATTAATAATTTATTTTTTCTTCTTTATTTAATTAAAAAAAAAAAAAAGTCTATTTTTTACTAATTATTGATATTTTTTTTAAAATTCATTTCTAAAATATATTCCAATTTTTTATCAATTAATATTTACTTAAATGAAAAAATAAATTTGTAGAAATAGAAAAAAATTTTTTTTGCCTAAAACTGACGGTAATATACACGAAGAAACCCGACGAAGCGTGATAATGGTTATAAAAATTTTCTTGGGTCGTAACTATGCAAATGACCTTCCTTTATACACCCGTCAATGATTATACGAAACGCTAAATCCAAAAAGAGGAATTTAAATGCCGGGTTTATTGAATAATGCACAGTAGCCTGGCACCTGCTGCACACCAACACTCCTATAATACAATAACAATCAAAGGAAAATTAATAAAAAGATTTATGCCCATAAAAGTGTTAGTTTTAATCCGAGTGAACAAGTGCCGACAAAAATTCTTAAGACCACACTACTCACACTATTGTTAAAATACCAAGAAAAACTAATTTCAAAATCACTGGGTGCTTACCGACTTTCTTCGTGTAAATTATAGGCGGTACCGAACGATCAATCATCTAATTTACGTCACCGAGAATCTGTTTGTTGTTTTTTCCTGTAATTTGCACTTTTTTTATTAAGAATTTAATTTTTTGAACACTAATACATACAAGAAAAAAAAAATTCAATTTTTTCTGATAGAAAAAATTATTATAATGATAATAATAATAATTGTAATTTTTCTTACGATTGTATATTATTACACATCTCAATCTGTTATTTTTTTCATGTTTTATAACTTACAGGTCTCCAAGACCTTTAATCTTTCCTTTCTGTACGTGATGGGTCTTAAAATGACCCCAAGTTCGTTATTACGTCTTAAGGTTATTTTTTTTATTATTTATTTCCCTCAATTTTCTCTACTTTATTTGACAATTTTTATATTACCCGGGTCAAAAAATTTAATCTGTTTTGGGATAAATGAAAATTTTTAATATTTATCATTCAATTTAATTTTATTATGTCTATCTATTTTATCTAATAATTTAATATGTTTCAGCCCGTACTATTCCCAATTCAGACCATTTTTAATGTTATAATAAAATTATTTTCAATTGTTTCTAGATCAAAATCAGACTTTTTTTGCCACAATCACACTGTTAAAAATTTCTATTGTAATTTTACAAGAAATGTATTGGAAGCTAATAGGCAAAACATTTATTTAAAATTACAATCGGGTATAGTAAAATTACAAAACACATTTAGCTCAGTGAGGTTACTAATTTTACAAATCAGTTTTGTAATTTTACAAATATTTTTAGATTAGCTAAGTTTGTAAAATTGCAATACTTTCCTTGAATTTTACTTGAATTGAAATAATAAAAAAGAAAGATTTGATTTAATATTTGTTGTCATTTTATTGTTATGAAGCGCTGACTAGATTTGGTATCTCACGTAGACCTAATTTGTTCAACTCAGATGATTTAAAGTGAAAATAATATATACCCTAACTAAGAACCGAACCCGAGCCGCGCGCTTGCCAGACTGATACCTAACGCCCTACGCCGTACGACCGATAGGTTATTCAACATCTTAGTATTCTTATAAGCTAATCCTATGTGGTGATTGAGCATTACGGCTTATTATTTATAATTTACATTAATTGTGTTATTTTATGCTGTTTATTGATGGAAAAGTCTAACATATACTCATTCAAATATATCGATTTCGAAGTGATCGTTTGAGCATAATATTAAAATTTATAAAAGATAAATTATGCCTCGAATTTATTATTACAAATAAACAACCATAGACTAAAAATTAGTAAAAATAAATATGAAGGACATTGTTGTTTTTTTATACATCAGTCTCATTTTTGTAAAATTGAAAAGTATTATTTTTAAAATTAGAAAACAGTCAAGTAGAATTACAATTCGTGTAATATAAATAAAATTTTCTGGTAACATTACATTGCACTGTATAATTTTACAATGAAAATTGGAAAAATAAAAAAAAGCTTTTTAAATTTTTTATGTGATTATTGGAATATAAATTACAATATTTTTTAATGACTTTACAAACAATTATGCCGAATCAAATTACAAATAATGTTTGCAAAATTAAAAAGCTTTTTTTTTGAAAATTGACGAACAGTTCTGTAATATTACAATGCGTGTTAGGTTTATACAAGAAGATTGTAAAATTACAATACATCTTAGTAGATTTCCTGATTGGTGTTGGAAAATTACATGAATTGTATTTTATTTAGCATTGCTATACACTGATTTGTAATTTTACATATCATTTGTTTTGTAATTTTACAAAAATTTTTAACAGTGCATTTAGTTGGTTTTGTACTTGAACTTTATGTATTGTTTTTAAATTCAATATGAAATCTTATACTGTTTTTGATCTACAATTTTAACTCTAAAAATTCGAAGGCCAAAAATTGACTAAGATGGCGACTCATAATTTTTTTGACTCAGAAGTATCTTATTAAAAATTACTATACGTCGCATTTATTTGAATAAATAAGTTAATTTATAATCTAATCATGCGCTCTCTTGTTTTATAAAATTGATCGTTGATCATAACCTTACATCTGTTATATTTATTTGTCACAGCTTAACATTTCACGGATGATAAATGTTTTGTATCTGCGAATATTAGTTGCAATTATATAATAGACAAGATTAAAATGTTGGCAAGATGACTAGATAAATATTAAACTTTATACTTCCAGGCATGATTTAATGAGCAGTTTCCACTATTTGGTAGTGATAAGTGCACTACGAAATAGTGAATAGTCACTATTTCAGTTTCAGTGAATGAAAAGCCGTACCCTGTAAAAATTAATTATCGCGGGAATTAAAAATTTCAAAGAAGATTCAACAGAAGAAAGTGACCCCAAGCCCCGGGTTCATAAGTTGACTATCTGCAGACTAAAAGGGTAAAAAGAGCCTGAGAGCTCTCGTGCCAGGATCGCAAGTTAACTTCTTTACAAAATAATTATTTTGAGAATAATAAATTAGTCATTGCACCCGGATAGGAACTGGCTGACTCACACCCGTCACATATGTGTGTCATATTTATAATCCCTCATGTCATGTGTATCAACTAATCGGCACTCTTTGTCACACGAGCTGGCGTCATCTCGAGATTAAGCTGTTCCCACACTCGCCGCGACCTTTTTGCCAATTTTAACCGCTACAATTCTTTTAAAACGACTTTTTTCATAAATTTTAGAACTTTTTAATTTTCCACAATTTGCATCCGTTTATGTTTATAATAATGAAGCAATCACTTCAAAAATATAAAGTAATTATTATATATTTTTTTGCTAATAAATTTTTTCTTGTAAATAAAAATTAATCTTTCACTAGAGTGAAAAAATTTCTTTTTCATAATTTTTATTCACGTGTGTACTTAATCTTAAATTGTTTATTCCAACTCAGTTATTATTGTGTTAGATAATATTGAAAAATATTGTAGCAATTCTAAAGTTTCTCTAATAAAAGGGATATTTTCTCACTATACAATTAGAGGAGCAAAGTAGATATGGAAATTCATTGTTTATTTTTACAATTTCATTTTATTTTTAAAACAAATTATTTATTTACAATACATACGTTGAATATTTATTAAATCGACCTTTTGGGTATGTAACTTTTATTATTTATATGAACAATATTACTTATTTTACATATTTCAAATGATGTTATTGGGAAGCAAGTAAAATTATCGAAATTACTAATAATTTCAAATGCTTCAAAGTGGTCATCGAAGTCACAAATAACTTGAGTTGTAATGATAAATATCTCAATATTATTAGGCATCATCACTATAATATTATGGGAATGGTTCCCATAATATTATAGGAATGGTTCCTGTAATATTATAGAAACTATTCCTATATATTATGGGAATCATGCCGATATTACAGTTATAATTATAGGTATCGATCCTATAATTATAGGAACCATTCCCATAATTATAGTAACATTTCCCAAAAATTATGGTCCAGATTATGGATCTGGATTAGTCATTTCCAAGCCTCAAAAAGCGAATTTTCGCGTAAAAATCAATGACCTTGAATTTCGTAACAAAGAAAACTTTTTTCCTAATTAATAAAATCTTTCCAAATTTTCAGGATATATTATTGGAGGCAAAAGACGCCTCCCAGTACCACAAACACTGCTTCGAATTTGAACGACCGTCCACAGACCCAAATTCGAATTTGGTTCTTTAAGAATGGTTCTTATAATATTATAGGCATTGTTCCTATAATATTATGGGAATGGTTCCCATAATATTATAGGAATGGTTCCTGTAATATTATAGAAACTATTCCTATATATTATGGGAATCATGCCGATATTACAGTTATAATTATAGGTATCGTTCCTATAATTATAGGAACAATTCCTATAATTATAGTAACATTTCCCAAAAATTATGGGTACATTCCCATAATTTAAGTAATCTAAAATGGTATAGAAAACCATTTTATTAAAATTATAAGAATGATTTCCATATTTTTCTCTCCGTGTAAGGTAAGAGCCCCTATTATTGACATTTTAAGGGTGACGGCGAACATTTTAATTTTTTAACCGTATTCAAATTAATCTGACTAATTTTTTTTTGTATTAGACACTTTTTTTGATTCATCAACTTGTGTATTTTAATTTTTATACTTAAGTAGTCGTTAATTAAATGACAAATATATTAATTTGGAATCAGCAACTCAAGTGTAGGTATTATTGACAGGGTGAAGTGGTATCGGAGCCAACTATTGACACCCATAGACCCTATTATTGACAGGTGTCAACCCTATTATTCAGGTTTAATTGAAATTTAAACTTCGAATATAATTTATTATTTACTAGTAAACAACAATATTTTGCTCAGACAATTCTTTTTTTATTATAAAATTACGCGAGGCAACATGTAAACAAATCCGCTATGTATGTTAAAGAGGTTAAGTTTCTTAAAATTGTAGGCTGTCGCTAGTTAAACACATGTTAATTTTTATGTACCTACTATTGACACCCGCTATTTTTAAATCATAATTAAAATTTATCAGCTTAAAACAATAAATCTAAGATTATTTAGAGTTTAAAAACCTCAAATAATTTTGGATGATAGGCTTATATCAGAATTATATAGAAAAATTCGCTATTTAAAATTCACTCTCTCTTAGCGAAATTGTTAAGAAATTTTAAATAAACTAGCCGTAGTGGTTTACTCGGAAAAATAAAATTTTTTTGCAGTTTATAATTAATACCCAGGCATAAAATTTGACTTTTTTCTTACTAAAAAATTTCTAAAAATTGATAAAAAGCAATGTTTACTGTGATTTAATCATAAAATTGATTTAATAATCAATAAAATAAAACAACATGTCAATAATAGGGGCTTTTACCTTAGTATAAATTTCAGTCTCATAATTATATATGACTGATGGAATTCCAGAGTCTCATTTGATTCAAATAAATAGTTTTTTCAGTAAACAAAATTACAAATTACAGTTCTTTTTTCAACAAAGTTTCGACATAACATACTACAGTTCCTAACAAGAGTAAAAAAAATGTGCAAAGTCCCAGAGGACATTGCAGAATCAAAGTTGTAAAATAAAAAAAAAATGACAAACTTACCAAAAGTTAAAATAAAAATAAATATAAAAATAGTCTCGGGTAAAGTTTAAAAAGTTTATGAGTTTACGACTCTGTACAGAGGCGTACAGAGGTACGGAGCTTCTTTGTATATAATATATATGTATCGTAAGATAACCCTTCGAGCGATTTCTATTGGCCCGAGCACTCTTTTACAACATTTACAACTTTTACCGAAAAAAGAGTTTTTTCATAACACTTTTTTTGTAATAAGAAATTCTTAAGTGCGTTTACCGTATATTTTTTGGCCATTCACGCGACAATGACCCTGGCACAGGACAGTTAAATCCTTTCCCAAGGTAAAGGCTACGGAAAATCCTTTACTTTCTTTGTAGGTTAAAATTACCGGTTGTAAAAAAATATTTTGCTTTTCTAACTCTTCTCTATTTAATTCTTTTTTATTTTTTTCGGTCAACGCTTGAGTTTTAAAGGGGTTAAAAATATTATTGCCCGTCGTAAAAATTATCCTTTTTTTTTTAGTGCTCACTCGGAAAAGGGTAAAAAAATTTATTTTCTCTAAAAAAAATGTTTATTTCCTCGGAAAAAGGGTAAAAAAAATTTATTTCTTTTTTGTAAAGACTGAAAAAATTTATGTCTTTAAAGTACAATAGACGGAAAAGGGTAAAAAAAATTTTATAAGCCTTTAAAAGGGTAAAAAAAAAATAAATTTAATTAGTGGACCTTTAACACTTTCTTTGAAAGTTTTATTTTTTTAGTGAGACGGATAATGTTATAAATTTTTTTTTGGGTAAAGGGTAATGGCCTTAATAAATTAACGAGTTAGAATTGTAAATTTTTGAGAGTTTATGATTATTTTTTATTTTTTTAAAATTCTATTTAAATTTACTGAGACTAATTGAAATTTTTTTATTAAAAAAATTTTGAATATTAATTTAATGGGGATGAAATTGTTTTTTGCAAAGATAACTATTTTATAGAAAATATGTGAGCAATTATTTTAGATTAAATTCGAAGCAGTGTTTGTGGTACTGGGAGGCGTATTTTGCCTCCAATAATATATCCTGAAAATTTGGAAAGATTTTATTAATTAGGAAAAAAGTTTTCTTTGTTACGAAATTCAAGGTCATTGATTTTTACGCAAAAACTAACTTTTTGAGGCTTGCAAATGACTAATCCAGATCCATAATCTGGACCATAATTTTTGGGAAATGTAACTATAATTATGGGAATGGTTCCTATAATTATAGGATCGATACCTATAATTATAACTGTAATATCGGCATGATTCCCATAATATATAGGAATAGTTTCTATAATATTATAGGAACCATTCTTTTAATATTATGGGAACCATTTCCATAATATTATAGTGATGATGCCTAATAATATTGAGATATTTATCATTACAATTCAAGTTATTTGTGACTTCGATGACCACTTTGAAGCATTTGAAATTATTAGTAATTTCGATAATTTTACTTGCTTCCCAATAACATCATTTGAAATATGTAAAATAAGTAATATTGTTCATATAAATAATAAAAGTTACATACCCAAAAGGTGGATTTAATAAATATTCAACGTATGTATTGTAAATAAATAATTTGTTTTAAAAATAAAATGAAATTGTAAAAATAAACAATGAATTTCCATATCTACTTTGCTCCTCTAATTGTATAGTGAGAAAATATCCCTTTTATTAGAGAAACTTTACAATTGCTACAATATTTTTCAATATTATCTAACACAATAATAACTGAGTTGGAATAAACAATTTAAGATTAAGTACACACGTGAATAAAAATTATGAAAAAGAAATTTATTCACTCTAGTGAAAGATCAATTTTTATTTACAAAAAAAAATTTATTAGCTAAAAAATGTATGAAAATTACTTTATATTTTTGAAGTGATTGCTTCATTATTATGAACATAAACATTTTTCTATTATTATGTGCGTCATTCCGATAATATTATAGGAACCATTCCCATAATATATTGAAGCTATTCCATTATTGTATAGGAATGTTTTCAATAAATTATAGGTATGGTTCCCATAGGAGTGAAAAATCGATTTTCTTATTGATTAAAAAAAATTTTCTTTACAAATTAGTAAAATATAGACTTTTAATAATAAATTAGGATTAAATTAGAAATGATTAAAGAAATTACAAAATTTTAGTCATTTTCTCATTTCGCATGAAATGCCCCTCATTCTAAATTTATGAATAAACGACACCATTTTTTTCTGCTAAATCAAATAAAACTTCCAATTAATTTTTGATTTTTTATTATTCATTCATTTGATTTGCAAACTTTGTTTCAGTATCATCGATAAAGTCAGAAATTTTACGCTTCACAAATCTTCGCCATAGCGGCGGCAATTTTTTAGTTGTCCGATACCAAGATAAAAAAAGAGGCATCAACTCGTCTTCAGTATCATCGATCTGCATTGGTTCGCTGGACTCAAAAACGGACATGCGAGAGTTTTTAATCTCGCTAAAGGGCGAGTGACGACTTAAGGACGTTGACGGACGATTTTCATTGGAGAAACGAGCTATTCTTGAGCTATTCTTCCCTGATAACGATGATATTGGTCTCTGATAGAAGTTTTCTCTCATCTTAGGTCGGCTTTCATCTTCCTCAGGTTCTTGATTAGTTGATAACTCCATTTCATCATCTTCAACATCATCAATTTGTTGTACAAACGGATTCAAAAAATCAAGCTCATCATGGTAAATTGATTTTTCTCTTGGATTTCGAAGACCCTTTTTGTATTGGCGAGTGAGATAACTCCATCTCGCTTTAGCGTATTTTACGGTATCTATAATTATATTAATTGTGACAAGTTATTGTTTTTATATTATTTTACAATATATTGTTTATGACATTTAAGACGGTGTTTAAATTTCTAGTTTAAATATTTAATCATCACCACACTGAAAATAAAGTTGTTTTTCACCCAGAATACAAAGTATTTTTATCCAAGTTTTTTTATATCCAAAATACGTTTTCTTAATATAAAAAAACTGGTATTTTTCGCCTGAGAATACCTAAGTTTTTTCTGGAGCTAAAACTTTACGCTGCGTTACCATAGCAACTGCCGCCAATTCTCTGATTTCCCTCCAATTTCACAGTCCTGGCGTGTTTGTTTACATCATTGGAAAGTTGTATATACTAATTTATTATTTATTGAACAATTACCAAGCTGTCTTAAAATTTGGGTGGATTCTTGGGTAGGAAAAGAGTTGCTCAAATGGGATTTACCATCTCTAAAAAAAATCTTTGAAGGTAATTGTCTTTTTAAGAGTTATTCATTGTACAAATTCGATTTAATAAAATAAAAATAGAAATCTCGCCCTTGAAATTAATAAAAAATTCAATTTTTCAATAATTTAATGTTTTTTAATTGAATTATAATTAATTTAATTTTCTTAAATTGAATTATTATAATTAATTTAATTTTCTTAAATATCATGCTGAAGAGCTGTCAATTTTAAAAATTTTTATAACAAATCAATTATCATAAAAGAATGCTACTAAAAAATTTTCACGTGTAATTTTTATTAATTTTCACATGTTGAATTTTTTAATTAAATTTTTTTT
>CAJNRD030001114.1:960988-971979 GCA_905319865.3 Cotesia congregata
TGCGTCATGTTGTGGATTTCAATTTTTTTAAAGTTCTAGTAAATAGATTTTACGAATTTAGTTAAAAGTAAAATATTTTGCAACCGCGCACACTAAATACGTTTCAAAATTGTTTTTTTAATTTTTAAATTTACAGCAAAATTCTTTTTAATATCCGAAATTCATAAACAATCATATCGGTTACTTGGGTTTTTTAATTTTTTTATTTTATATCTTTTTGTAAAGAAAAAACTAATTTTTTTTTCTTAATAGTCTTATGAACGTGGACTTGGCGCGATTTTTTTACAGTGAAACTGTTTTTGTTCGGATTGATTTTACTTTTAATCGGCATAATGGCTGTAGGAGCCAATGCTTGTCTTAGTTATCGGGCAATCGTAAGTTTTCTAATTAAAATTTTTAAAAAATTTATTTATATATTGAAAAATTAATGGCTAACTTTGATAATAATTAATTAATTAATTAAAAATGTTAAATGTTAAATGTAAAATGTCGCAGTGCGATCGGCACAGTGATTGCTGCGGTAAATATTGCAAGAGGAGCATGGTTGCCGAACCCTCATGTGTTAAAAAGCTAGAAAAAAAGAACAATTTATAAATATTATTTACTAAAAAATTTTTTTGTAAAATTTATATTGTTAAATTAACAGTTTTAAAATATAAATTAAATAAAATATTAATTAGATTATTTGCCTTTGAATAATTAAAATTTTTATTTCTCCATTGATAGGATTTTTTTATAGTTAAAAATATTTTTTAGTATTAAAAAAATATTTCTTTTTAATAAGTCTTTTTAAATACTAAGAAATATTTGTTGAGGGTCTCTAATAAATGATTTGTTAAATATTAACCTTTAATATTTTTAAATATAAACAATTTCTTCTATCAGTAATTAGAAAATCATTTATTAATTTTATAAATTCAGTAAAAATAATTATTTAGAAAAAACAAATTATATAAATTGAAATTTTGAATATTATTACAATTTTTTTTAGTAAAATTTACAATATAAGCTATTCATTATTGTTATTATAATTTTTATTATTATGTTCGGAATTTTTGGCTTTTTTTTTTTAAATAATAATTAATTTTTTGATATTAAGGTAAAAATATTTTTTATTTTATCTAAAAAATTTTATCTAAAAAAAATATTTTTTGTAATTTTTTCTTAGAACCAATAATAATGCCGTAATTTAAAAATAATTAATTTTAAAATAAAAAAAAAATTTTAATCATTTATTTTTGAATTTCGTGAAAATCTTAGCCTTAATTTTTATTGAAAAAAAAAAAAATCACAGTAAATTTTAATTTACTTTTAATTAATATTATTGACAGTAAAATGTATAAATATTATA
The DNA here is from genome assembly GCA_905319865.3 of Cotesia congregata. Classification (NCBI taxonomy): domain Eukaryota; kingdom Metazoa; phylum Arthropoda; class Insecta; order Hymenoptera; family Braconidae; genus Cotesia; species Cotesia congregata. The sequence goes on from CAJNRD030001114.1 coordinate 962,340, forward strand.
AAAAACTTTTTTAATGATGTTTTTCTTTTTAATTCACGGATTTTTCCGGTTTTTATTTATTTCAAAAAAAATTTCATAATTTTTTTTATTAAAATTTATTATTACTTTTATAATTATTGAAATTATGCATTCACATATTTATTAAAAAACAATTTTTACCAAAAAAAATAAATAAAAAATTAAAATCGCAATTTTACCAATTGAAAAAAAATCCAATAATTATCCAGGTAGACAAATTATTTTGTAGCAAACTTTTCCATCAATCTCAACTTCTACGCATGCATCATCGCAGCAATCTTCATCTGTTTGACACTGTAGGTACAATTTAAATTAATAAAAAAATCATAATAATAAATTTAAATACTCACAGGCTCATTCAAATTAAAATTGTAATTATAATAATAAAAATAAAAAGCTTTAACATTGTAAGAATTATTTACTTGAGTTTTCAAGAAAGTTTGTAGCTTTACACCTTTACTTTGACTGTTTCAAGACCGCGTGTACTTACATCAGCGATAACAGCGATAGTAATTAGCTAAGTTTATTTTGAATAGATATAATTAGCTACTGATAAATTTATGCGCAGTATAGTTTGTTTACTTAGAAACTTTTATTCACTTGGAAAATAAGCGGCTTAAGGAAAATTTTTTAAATTTATGATTTAATTATTTATTATGAATAATTAATTACTAATTATTATTATCTCTAGATACATAATTAAGAAATAACCTTGTATCTTGTGAACTATTGACATTTTTAAAGATATAAGCTCATCCTGACATTACACTCATCGAGACCTTTCATTTGAGTACCCACATCAATTTTTCATATATTTTATATATTTATATATATGATATATATATGTATATATGAAAAATATATAAAAAATGCATGTGGGTACTCAAATGAAAGCTCTTGACGAGTGTAACATCGGGATGAGCTTATATTTTTAAAATATATGATATATATATATATGTATATATGAAAAATATATTAAAAATGCATGTGGGTACTCAAATGAAAGCTCTTGACGAGTGTAAATTGGGATGAGCTTATATTTTTAAAATATATGATATATATATGTATATATGAAAAATATATTAAAAATGCATGTGGGTACTCAAATGAAAGCTTTTGACGAGTGTAACATCGGGATGAGCTTATACCTTTGAAAATGTCAGTATTTGAGAAAGTACAGTGCAATTTAACAAAATTCATTATTTAATAAACCAAAATTTTATTTATTTATATTTTACAAGTCACGGCAGTCACATAAGTGACTGCAAGGTTGCTAGTTACTATTATTCAACATAAATTTTCTGACACTGTAAAAAAAATATTGTGGGACTTAAATTTCAGCTATAAAAATAATAAATCACAAAAAGTAAATATTTATTATGATAGCAAAGAAATATAAATTTGCGATACATGTCTGAGGACTAATATCGCTGCTATCCACCTGTACTATTTCGACTACTTGTAATTATTTATCCATCCGACGCCCGCGGTTTTTATCGTATAACCAGAGAAAAGAGAAAAGAGAAAAGAGAAAAGAGAAGTCGGAGTTGGCTCAAAAAATAAAAACCTGGTAAGGTGATAAATTCAGATGTGTCCAGGATCTTGTAAACAGCCGGGGAATTAACATAAAGCGTACATATATAAGCCGATAACTCGTTATGTGTTAGTTTTTTACATGCTGATATAGAAGCTGCTAGATTACTATTTAATCGGCAGCTATTATTTTCACCTGACGTATCAAACATAAATATCTACATATTTTTATCTCTTTTAATACTATTTCGTGGTTTTGAGGGCTTTATGCTTCTTTTATGAGCCACTTAAATATACGGCGCTCGAAATTACCTCCCACTTTTCATAATTTTTGATATTATTAATTAGAAAATTATTTTAATGCGTACTTTATATCATTAATAAGTTAATTAAGAAAAATTTTCTTTGGTGTATTTATTATAAGATAAAATTTGGGCTGTGAAGAGGTTGGCGCAACGAGCAGAGAGTGTGTGCTGACACACGAGTCGCAGAAGCCTTAGCTACTGAGTTTATACATCAATAAATGTAATCTATATAATTAAGAGAGTAAAAATAATTTGTCTCTGGGGTAAAATGGGTTTTTTAGGTAAATTTAATAAAATTAAAAAGGGCCTGACCTGAATTTGCCTTTTAAAGGTTTCATATGCTTTTCTAAGATAGTTCATTTATTATGATAACTTTTCGGAGTTGTTATAAATAGATTTTAATTTAAAGCTAGATTTAATTTGTTTATTTATTTATTTTGTTTTGTACACGTCAATGTCGTTGTATATGTCAAATATTAATCCATATAATTAAGAGAATAAGTCTAATTTAGTGACGGGGATATATTTATTATAAAATGGGTTTCTATAGTTAAATTTGGTAGCATCAGAAAGTTAATAACCTGAATTAATGTATTTTCACGGTTTTATATTTTTTTCGGCGATAGTCAATTTATCATCTAAATAATTAAGAGAATACGCTAAATTTACCCACGGGGATATTTATATTTAAAAAGGGATTTTTATAGTTTTATTTGGTACCATCAGAAAGGTCTTGAGGTGAATTTGTGCCTTTTAACGATTTAATATATTTTTTGGTTAGTCAATTTTTTATTTAAAGTTTTTCTCGGAGTTTTTAATAGTTCGTTCTATAAGCTTGCTCCGTTACATTTGTCCTTAAATAATTACCAATTGATCCCATAGCAATATTATTTTCAAAATTAATATAGTGACTGCAGAATATTAATTGCAATTATATAAATTAATTCTTCTTCAATTTATAATTGTATTTTAATCATAAATTCTTTTATTAAATTTTTGTAATTTATTTTTATTATTAATTTTTAGAAATTTTTCCCACGAAAATTTAAATCAAAATTTTCAAATACCTTCTAATTAATTACTTCTCACTATTTTTATCCGTATATAAAGAATGTGGTAGACCCTCAGTAATTTACACCCACGTAACCACGTGCATTCTTGTAATCTATAGATTTTTACACCTCGGAATGTGTGGGCTTGAACTCTCTTTTACATCCACATACATATATTATAAAAATTATTTTAAGTACAGTCCCCCCTGCGGAGAAGACCATACTCGTGTCTAATCGGCGTGTCGATGCCCAAGCGGTCATGGGAATCCTCAAGTGCGCTGTGATTATTCTCATATTGGTCAGATAATTACACACTCACACATACAGTTCGCCGCTTTAACAAGACACATTTAGTTTCAACCCACGCCTGTAAGTAATTTTAAATCTAAATTGAACTTTTAATTAAAAAAAAAAATTTTTTTGAAATAAAAAAAAAACAAATTTTTTTTTTTTAACTAAAAGTTCAAATTTAAGAATTTTTAATTTTGAAAATAAATTTGAGTGTCCCCGAGTCGAAATTTAAGTCGTAGATTCAACGTATTGAACGTTCAAATCGTACATTCGACGTATTGAACGTTGAAATCGTAATTTGAACGTATAGTATTGAACGTTAAAAACGTTAGTTGAACGCATTCAACGTATTGTGAGCGTAAATCGATTTTAAATTTTGCTGGTGCACCATGCATGCAAGTATATTTTACAAATTCATTCCCCTGAAGTGAAAATTTTAATTATTAATGAAATTTTAGGTATATTGAAGCTTTATGCTTGAAAATCTAACTATAAGTCGATCAAATGAGCTCCTCAAATCTTCAAAATATTTTTGAAATGCAAATGAAAATCAATCTAATAGTTTTCAAAGATCTCAAAATATCGAGATTGAATGAGAATTTGGCTCTCAAAAATCAATCTTAATTGAATAACTTCCTTAATTCCAATCAACCGTAATTTTATTAGTTGATTAAATATGCAAGTAGCTAAAAATTAACTCAATCAAATCTTTGGGAAAAGCTTTTAAATAAATTTAGCCTATAGGTTATTTTTTACGGTTTGGTATATGACATTTGTAACTTTTAATTTTTACTACGGATCATATATTCTTCTTAAAACAGTTGAATCTATATTTTTTACGTTCAATACGTTCAAATTACGATTTCAACGTCCAATACGTTGAACTTACGTTTTCAACGTTCAATACGTCGAATTTACGGTTTAAACGTTCAATACGTTGAATCTACGACTTAAATTTTGACTCGGGTCCGTACGTGAGTTTGAAGCTAGTGAAATAAAGCCGGGTATGAAAATATAGGCTTACTGTCATAAAAGCTGACCAATAAAATAAATAATGGTCGTGTAACCCCGCATTTCCGTTCACTTAATTGGCTCGTGTCATTCTCTTATACCTTTATCTAAGCGCATTAGTATTAATTCTTGAACAATAAATAGTAAAATTTTATGCATACAATTTAAAACTAAAAACTAAAGTAAATATAATAAAAATAAAGAGTAATAAATCTGCTTAGTAATAGAAATATTTAAGAATTATTTGAAGGCATTAAATAGTAGAACAATTCTAGGTACTTGAAGGTAAGTTCTAAGGGTACTTAGAAGGAAAAAATAAGACTCAGATAAATCAAATTGGAATTATTGTAAATAAAAAGGAGAACTGATAAGAAATTTGAAAGAGGGATTAGACGATTGTTTGAATGGAATTTTAGTGTGTATTTAAATAGTTGGGATATTATATAGATGCTTGATGCTAATGAGCAGATGTCTTGGAGAAGTATGTCAGGTATTGGATATTAGTGCAGAGTCATATGGAATGTTAGACAGTGGGGAAAAAGAAGAGTGAAAAGACCGCGTGGCGGAAAATTTACTTGTCAGTAGTTTGAGTGATTGTATAAGTATTTAGACTGCATTTGAAAAAAAATCTCTAGATACATAACTAAGAAATGACCTTGTATATCTTTTGAACTATTGACATTTTTGAAGATATAAGCTCATCCTGATATTACACTCATCAAGACCTTTCATTTGAGTACCAACATCAATTTTTCATATATTTTATATATTTATATATATATTATATATATGTATATATGAAAAATATATCAAAAGTGCATGTGGGTACTCAAATAAAAGTTCTTGATGAGTATAACATCGGAATGAGCTTATATCTTTAAAATATATGTTATATATATGTATATATGAAAAATATATCAAAAATGGATGTCGGTACTCAAATGAAAGCTTTTGATGAGTGTAACATCGGGATGAGCTTATATCTTTAAAAATGTCAATAGTTAAAAAAGTACAGTAAAGAAAAGAAGAAAGTAGATAATAGATAGAGAATCTGAATACTTGATGAAAAAGAGTATAAGGGTCTTGATATGGAAATTTGAGAAAAATAAAGCATTGGAAAAAGGAATAAAATAGAAAAATTTTAGGTGAGTGAAAAGGACGCGTGGCGAAAAATGATGTACTTGTCAGTGGTTTGAGTGATTGTAAAGTTTTAGGGTTAGCAGTTTGTTTTTTAGAGGACATGATGAGGACGTCAACTCCTTTTTTAGGGAATAAAGGAGAAAAATTGTCTGGCGTGCAGTAGCTGACAATAAAAAGGAGTGAGTGTAAATACAGTAAACCGGAGACTGGTTAAAAAAGGGTATACTGATGAGCAATAAAAAACAAAATAAATCTCGTCGTGTGTTGGACACAAAGAAAAAACCGTAAGCCTTTTTTAAAAAAAAAAAAAAAAAAAAAAAAAAAAAAAAAAAAAAAAAAAAGAGTAATAAACCGATGAAAAATCCTTAAAAGCGAAGCCTAGAGTTACTGGCAAGGGTTTATGACCCCTTTAAAAAGTTTTTTCTCTCTACACAAGTTTAATTTTTCCTTTCCCTTTTCTCGGGACTTTCGTCTCCATAACTCTAAACTCTGGAGCCCAGTCCCGGCATTGTTCCACCCTTTTATAATCATCCTTACCTCCTTATAGACATTTCTTTATTACTTTATTACCCCATCACCTTCAACTCGTCTTATGCTGCCCAAAAAAGTCCCCCAAGAAAAACCTATCAAGTACTCAGGTAAAAAGTTTTGCTTGTCAATGAGTTCTTGGGATGTTTTCACGGTATGTCCACTTTATTGAACCCTAAAACGCTTACGCTATCCTTCACTCAGTAGCTTACAATTTGTTTAGTCTCAAAACTACTAAATTTATAAACAATTTTCCAAAAACATTTCACCAACTCACTTTGATTATCATCAAATATTTCTGCAATAAAAAATCCCAATTCTTCAAACTTATTCCCCAAAAAAGTCATCTTATATCATGCAACCTTCATTTCTCAAAATTCGTCACCAGAAAAGCCATTAAAATCATCAGTAAGTCCCCAATTCACCCCGAAAAACTCTTCAAAATTTGTATCTCTTTTCTACAATCTTCAAAGAACCTTTTCCAAAAACATAAACCATTTGAAAGACTAGACAAGACTAATTGCCATTGACATAACTCTTAAAGCAATCCATTAACTTACTTTTCTTGTCGCCTGTAACAGATCGGCCTCGATATTTTGCACCAATATTGCGTCTCACTCATTTGTTCTAGCTCCCTTTCGAAATGCTCTAAATCCTTCAAACACAATAATGACACGTGACAAATGTCTTTCGCAATACTCAAATCCCCCAAAGGCCTCCATAATACATAATATATATAACACACCGAACCCTTAGAGAGCACGAGTTATTTATCAAAGTAGTCTTTTATATATCTATACGTAGCAAGTTCCCTTTATTCACCCCATGGTCAATGTCCATGAGCCTTTTCTGGCCTTTACCTGCGCTGCAATAACTCGCTGCATGTTAACCATATTTTCATATTTCCTAAAATTTTGTCTATTTATTTAAAAAAAAATAAATTAAAAATTTTTTTTAATTAATTTTTCTAAATTAGTTACTGATTAATTTTTCTAAATTAATTACTAATTAATTTTTCCAAATTAATTACTAATTAATTCTTCTAATTTAATTAATAAATAATTTTTTCAAATTGATTAAGAATTAATTTTTTCAAATTAATTAATAATTAATTTTTCCAAATTAATTAATAAATTAAATGCAAATTTATATTTTGCATTTGTTTTAATTTTTATCAAGTTGAAATTAAAATTTGAAATTTTTATTTTGAAATTTTTTTAGTGAATTAATTTCTTAAATTAATTATTTAAAAAATTAATTATTATTTATAAATTTAAAATTGAGAGTTTTTTTTTATTCGGAAAAATTTTCTGGTTCTTGAAATTGAAAATTAAGTTGTTAGTGGCACGCGTCAAACCCTTTCAAAAAGGTTTTGGCAAGTGTATTCACAACCGGTTCGAAACCCAAACCTTTATTGACTGAGAGACTGAGAAATAGGGTTATGGTTTATATAATACTTGCCCTTTCAGGTAAAAATAATCACTTAGGCCAGAGGATTTAAACAGACATTACTCTTCATAAGTCTGTCGTTAGTCATTAAAAAAAAAATTTACGGATTACTTTTAAACGTATAAAACACGAAAAGTTAATTATCAAAGACTATAAGTAATTAATTAATTTATTTTTAAAAAAATTAATTAAATTTTTTAAAAATCAATTTTTCATAAAATGTATCAATTAAATTTCTTCAATAATTAATTTTTTCAAAAATACTTAAATTAATTTTAAAAAATTCAAAATTTTAATAATCAATTTTTTAGAAAAAGAAATTATTGAAATGTTGTATAAATTAATTTTTTCCACAATGGATTAATTAATTAAAAAACAAAAACGATCAATTGGATTTTTTGATGATTAATTTCAAACAAATTGATAAATTAATTTGATCAAAAACAAAATATCTGCTTCATACACGGAAAGAACAAGATGACACTGGATACCATCTCAGATTATACTCAGTGACATCTGAGGTGAAAAAAAATTTCAGATGGTAGCTAGCATAATCCAGATTATACTGAATAATATCTGGATTATACTCATTGTAATCTGGATTATACTCATTGTTATCTGAATTATACTAGCTACTATTTGAAATTTTTTTTCACTCAGTATAATCTGGGATTATATCCAGTATAATCTTGTTCTTTCCGTGTAATAACCCCAAAATAATTTTCCCATGAATTGGACTTCAACCTAGCATAAAATGGTATTTCCTCTCATAAAACCGAAACCCTTTCTGGACTTTATAACGTTGGCCAAAATTCCGAATTAATTTGTGTAAATTATTTAAATGTCAGCGAAACTAGTCGTCGTAGGGATGGAAACTGTCATGAAATGCAGAGAATATACTGCTAGTAGTTTACTAGTTTATAGTCCTTGGTGAAGAGGAGCCAGCAAATTAAAGCTCTGGAGTTAGTAACATATAGACTTTCCGGAGTATTGGAACAGCGGCTTCTGTTGGGAAACTTTTGCCATCACTAACTTCGGGCTCGGTTAGTCCCAGGATTATAAATAGCAGACGTTTTATTGTCAACTGATAGTCCGAGCATACATCTCTGCAGTCCTGTTTGATAACAATATTAATAATAATAATAATAATAATAATAATAATAATAATAATAATAATAATAACAGCCTATCCAAAAGTAAATTCCGTATTAGAGTCTTCTGAAATTATTGGGGTTAACTTTTGGAACTTTGAAGACAATTTGTGATCTATCCTTGGGATTCTTGGAAGCACAAGCCTAAAATAGGGGATTTGCTGGCCAGTTGGGCTGGAAAGGAACAAAGCAAGGAAGTGCAGGCAGGTAAGTATGTAAATTACGGTAAATTTGATGAGCATGACCATCCCTTTGGTGAGAAACGGTCTATTCGTGGGTTACCAGTGTAGAATACCAACTTTAGAAGGGTATTGCGAAAGACATTTGTCACGTGTTATTGTTGTGTCTGAAGGATTTAGAGTATTTGAAGTTTGAAAAGAGTAAGAGGCAATATTGGTGCAAAATATCGAGGCCAATCCATTATAATATTTGCGACGGGAAAGTAAGTTAATGGATTGCTTTTAAGAGTTATGTCAATGGGCTCTATCTACTTTTCAGGAATATTATGTATGCATAGAGATTTTTCAAAGCGGATACAAGTGGCTTTTCTGGTGACGAATTTTGAGAAATGAAGGTTGCGTCATATAAGATGACTTTTTGGGGAATAAGTTTGACGAATTGGGATTTTTTATTGCAGAAATATTTGATGATAATCAAAGTGAGTTGGTGAAATGTTTTTGGAAAATTGTTTATAAATTTAGTAGTTTTGAGACTAAACAAATTGTAAGCTACTGAGTGAAGGATAGCGTAAGCGTTTTAGGGTTCAATAAAGTGGACATACCGTGAAAACATCCCAAGAACTCATTGACAAGCAAAACTTTTTACCTGAGTACTTGATAGGTTTTTTTTGGGGGACTTTTTTGGGCAGCATAAGACGAGTTGAAGGTGATGGGGTAATAAAGTAATAAAGAAATGTCTATAAGGAGGTAAGGATGATTATAAAAGGGTGGAACAATGCCGGGACTGGGCTCCAGAGTTTAGAGTTATGGAGACGAAAGTCCCGAGAAAAGGGAAAGGAAAAATTAAACTTGTGTAGAGAGAAAAAACTTTTTAAAGGGGTCATAAACCCTTGCCAGTAACTCTAGGCTTCGCTTTTAAGGATTTTTCATCGGTTTATTTCTCTTTTTTTTTTTTTTTTTTTTTTTTTTTTTTTTTTTTTTTT
>CAJNRD030001114.1:982741-1030552 GCA_905319865.3 Cotesia congregata
TTACACTCATCGAGACCTTTCATTTGAGTACCCACATCAATTTTTCATATATTTTGTATATTTATATATTATATATATATGTATATATGAAAAATATATCCAAAGTGCATTTTAATATTTATCTTTGAGTATTAATATTAAAAAATGATAAATAAAATTGAATATTTAAATCTTTTTTCCTAAGAATAATCACAAGAAAAATTTATTAAAATTTTTAAAGAAACTTTTTCATTTATTAGAAAGAATTTTGATTTTTTTTTAATCATTAAAAAATCAAAATTTCGAATTTTAACATTTTTTTAGATATAAATTGATATTTTTAAAGATATAAGCTCACCTCGACATTACACTCATCGAGACCTTTAATTTGAGTACCCACATCAATTTTTCATATATTTTGTATATTTATATATTATATATATATGTATATATGAAAAATATATAAAAAATGCATGTGGGTACTCAAACGAAAGTTCTTGATGAGTGTAACATCGGGATGAGCTTATATTTTTAAAATATATGTTATATATATATATATGAAAAATATATCGAAAATGCATGTGGGTACTCAAATGAAAGCTCTTCATGAATGTAACATCAGGATGAGCTTATATTTTTAAAAACGTCAATAATTAAGAAAGTACAGTGCAATTTCACAAAAGTCATTATTTAATAAATTTTATTTATTTATACTTTACAAGTCACAGCAGTCACGAGGTGACTGCTGACATTATTATTATCATAAAAAATTCCCCTTTGATGATACTATATCAATAAAGTATAAAATAAATTTTTTTAATATCTTAATTTTGATTTTTTTTCTCCGCGGTTTTTCGCGGATTAATTTTTTCAAAATAATTCCATCATGTGGGTATTCAATCAAACGGAAATTTCATGCTTTACAAGCATATGATATTTAAATTTGAAAAAAAAATTTTTTTTTTTTTCTATTTAATTATAATCATAATAATGCATCCATTGTATAAGTACAAACATACATATATGATCGAATACGTAGAGCAGAGTGTCAGTCGCGTGGTTTCAAGGACAAGGCAAGGTTGACACGCGCCGCGACTTGGTTGCAATAATAGTGGGGGGTCTATCTCACTCTAAGCGCAGCAGTGGAGTGCCACGCCGTAAGGTCCCTGTCGTATGGCTTAACACGTGCCTACTCGTGTCACGGACTCCGGTCACGGTGCGTCCGGTTTCCCAAGCATAAGTATCAAGAATACACTCACATTAGACAATCGCGCAATACACATACAAAAAGCTAGATCCTAGATCTTGAGAGCTTAAACTCAGAATGTCGCAATTATTAAGTACGCTTGCGTCAATTCCTCTTCGCCTTTGTCTCTCTCTTTTATTGTATTATTAGTTTGTCTGCGCTGTACTTATAGCTGGCTTTATCTGTCAACAGACGCGGGATTTGCATTATCATACTTGTTATTAAGATACCGGCGATAAATGATAAGCGTATTTGCTGGTGATTAGACCAGCCTAACAAGCCAAATGTTTTATTAGAAACACTTGGTAATTATGGCCCAAGATTAATACAAGGAGCGATGAACTCTTCGGTATCTCATACCTGATAAATTCTCGAGGTTTTTCTGAGAGATAACGCTTTTTAATCGAATTTGTGGATGATAAATAGTAGAATTGTGGGTTTTTTAGAATTTTTCAGAGGAAAAATTCTTTTAAAATTGATTTTTGAACTTTGAAAGGTTCAAAAATATTTTTTAAACTCTAATTTGGTGAATATTTGACGTCACATTTCGGAGAAATGTGTATAGAATTGGTTTTTGAATTTTGGAAGGTTCAAAAATATTTTTTAAACTCTAATTTGATGATTTTTTGAGGTCAAATGCCTCTAAAATCGATTTTTTTAACTTTAGAAGGTTCAAAAATATTTTTTCAATTTTATTTTGATGATTTTTTGAGGTCGAATGCATCTAAAATTGGTTTTTGAACCTTGAAAGGTTCAAAAATATTCTTTAAATTCTAAAATGATGATTTTTTTGGTCAAATTTTGGGGAAATGCCTTTAAAATTAGTTTTGGAACCCTAAAAGATTCAAAAATATTTTTTAGAATTCAATTTGATGATATTTTGAGGTCAAATTTCGAGGAAATGGCTCTAAAATTGATTTTTGAACTTTAGAAAGTTTAAATATATTTTTTAAACTCTAATTTAATGATTTTTTGAGGTCAAATGCCTCTAAAATTGGTTTTTGAACTTTAGAAAATTCAAAAACATTTTTTTAATTTTAATTTGATGATTTTTGAGGTCGAGTGCATCTAAAATTGGTTTTTGAACCATGGAAGATTCAAAAATATTTTTTAAACTCTAATTTGATGATTTTTTTTGGTTACATTTCGGAAAAATGTCTCTAGAATTAATTTTTGAACTTTGGAAAGTTCTAAAACATTTTTTAAACTCTAATTTGATGATTTTTTAAGGTCAATTGCCTCCAAAATTGGTTCTTGAATTTTGGAAGGTTCAAAAATATTTTTTAGTTTCTAATTTGATGATTTTTTAAGGTCAAATTTCGGAAAAACGCCTCTAAAATGTATTTTTGAATTTTGAACCGTTTAAAAATATTTTTAAGACTGTAATTTGATGATTTTTTGAGGTCAAATTTTGGGACAGTGCCTCTAAAATGTATTTTTGAACTTTAAGAGGTTCAAAAATATTTTTAAGAGTAATTTGATGATTTTTTGAGGTCAAATTTTGGAGAAATGCCTCTAAAATTGATTTTTGAACTTCGGAAAGTTCAAAAATATTTTTTAAACTCTAAATTGATGATTTTTTGAGATCAAATTTCGGGGAAATGCCTCTTAAATTGATTTTTGAATTTTGAACAGATAAAAAATATTTTTTTAAGTAATTTGATGATTTTTTTGATGTCAAATTTTAGGGAAATGCCTCTAAAATTGATTTTTGAACTTTGGAACGTTTAAAAATATTCTTTAAATTCTAATTGGATGATTTTCTTGGTTACATTTTGGAAAAATGTCTCTAGGAATTGATTTTTGAATGTGAGAAAGTTCAAAAATATTTTGTAAACTCTAGTTTGATGATTTTTTGAGGTCACATTTCAGAAAAGTGCCTCTAAAATTGATTTTTAAACTTTAGAAAGTTCAAAAATATTATTTAGACTCTAATTTGATGATTTTTTGAGGTCACGTTTGAAAAAAATTTAAAATTTTTGGACTACAAATTTTCCAAAGCCATCAATTGTATAAATTTGAACAATTTTAACCATTTTTTTATAGTTTGAGGGGAAACTTTCGGTAAAAAACGATCAAATTTTCAAATTTATATTTTTTACAACTATTTCATCAATTTTTGGTATTTTTAATTGATATATACTATTAAAAAATCATCAAACCTCTAAATTTATGATTTTCATAATTGCTGAGCCAAATTTTAGTCAAAATTTGGTATAAAAAAAAATCATTAAATCTCCAAAGTGATATTTTTTATAGCAATTTTCCAAACTTTTGATATTTTCAATTGATATTTAGTGTCAAAAAATCCCAAAAATTCCAAAATATTAATTTTTGACTTTTAATTAGTCCATTTTTTTATTTTTAAATGATATTTAGGGTCAAAAAAATTAATAAGCCTCCAAATTTATAATTTTGACACCTTTTAGATCCAAAAAATTTTAATTAATCCTAAAAGTCACCGTAAAACCCAAAAACGCATTACTTTTAATCAATTCTTATTTTTTTGGGGTCCAAAAATAAAATTTCAAAAAATTCTAAATCCAAAATTTAAAATGTTTAAACCATTTTATCAGTTTATAATTTTAAAACAGTTATATTGATAAACAGGGCTTGGCCTTGGAGTGTTTATCTCCCCTAATGCATACTGACATTAAAACAAAACGATAAAAGACCAAGATCCCTGTAGTAAAGAAAGTAAAGTCCCTGTTGCAAAGTTGGTAGTTGGCAAACTTGAAAAAGTTGAAAAACTCGTTTAGCGACAAGGCAACTATTGATAACGAGTTTGCAACTGATACCGCAATTTATGTATTAACCGTTCAGCGACGTCATAACCCGCTAGATAACGCATTCATTCATAAGCTTTTTAATTCAGCTTACGACATTGACGAGAATCCGAATTTGAATAAATAAATATTCCGAGTGTGGCTTCTGAACAAAGAGTTTGGCTAATTAAATTCCATTACACTCGACACTGAGCGCCGATCGACCGACAACCAATATAATACAATGACGACCGTAAGTTTATTATGAAACAACGCGTATTAGTTATTATTATTCAGTGGCTGTGACGTCTTATCTGATGGTCTTATTTTATAAGTCGGATAGGAGCCCATTTTCGAATCACGACACGTGTCAGCCATCAACCAGGCTCATACTCTTAAGTTAATATATAAGTCTTACCCAGTATACTAGCTTCTGTTGTTAGAATATCTTAGTGTTGTTGTTATTATTGTTAGTGTAAAGGCTGTGGATTATGCAACGCCCTCTCACGGTCTCGTTTGACCTCAGACCCGAGATATTTAAATTCATCGCCTGAGTTGAGAGGTTATTCTACGGTTATCCTTGTAAGACCTATTTCGAAATCATCACAAATATTGATAGTGAGAAAAGAGTTTGTTTGATTTAAATTCGGAGATTTATTTAAAATAAATTAAAAATAAACAGAAAAAAAGGTTCACTTGACCCAAGAAAATATCTTTCTTCCTTGTGAAATATACACGGAGAAAAAAATATGGAAATCATTCCTATAATTTTAATGAAATGTTTTCCTATACCATTTTAGGAGCGATTATTTAAATTAGGGGAATTGTACCCATAATATGTATATAGGAATAGTTTCTATAATATTATAAGAACCATTCCTATAATATTATAGGAACCATGCCTATAATATTATAAGAACCATTCTTAAAGAACAAAACGCGAATTTAGGTCTGTGGACGGTCGTTCAAATTCAAAGCAGTGTTTGTGGTACTGGGAGGCGTCTTTTGCCTCCAATAATATGTCCTGAAAATTTGGAAAGATTTTATTAATTAGGAAAAAAGTTTTCTTTGTTACGAAATTCAAGGTCATTGATTTTTACGCGAAAATTCGCTTTTTGAGGCTTGGAAATGACTAATCCAGATCCATAATCTGGACCATAATTTTTGGGAAATGTTACTATAATTATGGGAATGGTTCCAATAATTATAGGAACGATACTTATAATTATAACTGTAATATCGGCATGATTCCCATAATATATAGGAATGGTTCCTATAATATATAGGAATAGTTTCTATAATATTATAGGAACCATTTCTATAATATTATGGGAACCATTCCCATAATATTATAGTGATGATGCCTAATAATATTGAGATATTTATCATTACAACTCAAGTTATTTGTGACTTCGATGACCACTTTAAAGCATTTGAAATTATTAGTAATTTCGATAATTTTACTTGCTTCCCAATAACATCATTTGAAATATGTAAAATAAGTAATATTGTTCATATAAATAATAAAAGTTACATACCCAAAAGGTGGATTTAATAAATATTCAACGTATGTATTGTAAATAAATAATTTGTTTTAAAAATAAAATAAAATTGTAAAAATAAACAATGAATTTCCATATTTAGTTTGCTCCTCTAATTGTATAGTGAGAAAATATCCCTTTTATTAGAGAAACTTTACAATTGCTACAATATTTTTCAATATTATCTAACACAATAATAACTGAGTTGGAATAAACAATTTATGATTAAGTACACACGTGAATAAAAATTATGAAAAAGAAATTTTTTCACTCTAGTGAAAGATCAATTTTTATTTACAAAAAAAAATTTATTAGCAAAAAAATATATAATAATTACTTTATATTTTTGATATGATTGCTTCATTATTATGAACATAACCATTTTTCTATTATTATGTGCGTCATTCCTGTAATATTATAGGAACCATTCCTATAATATTATAGAAACCATTCCTTTAATAGTATAGGAACCATTCCTATAATATTATAGGAACCATTCTCATAATATATTGAAGCTATTCCAATAAACTATGGGTATGGTTCCCATAATGAATATAGGATTGATGCCTACAATGATCATTTTATTATAGGAACCATTCCCATAATTTTTGGAAAGGTTCCTATAAATTTCTCTCCGTGTAATATTCAATGTAGGTCAATAATATTGATTCTATAAGCAAAAAAAAATATTTTCCCGGGTAGGCTTGAGCTGACAGAATTCTCCAGGGAGATTTCCGCTAGGCATACCGATTCGTTCGCACGCAATGTGCTTGACCATAAGTACGCAGTAGTAGGATGACATACGTGGTATTTTCCTGCAATAATACGTATTCTTGCCAACAACAAATGCATGTCATCAGGTACTCGATGAGTCAGGCATAAGTGACAAGTCCAGATGAACATACATCATGTTAGCTGTTAAATTTTTCTTAAAAGGTATCTTTTTGTATTTTTTGATTGTGAGTGTGATCAAGTGCAACGACAACATTGATTCCTCATGACAAACGTCTTTAGAAGCCCACATTCATACGGTAATATATTTTAAGTAATTTATCAAAAACAGTGACTTGATATTGATTTTATCAACAGAGGAAGTTGCTGGGGATGTGCTTTCCTGATGAGTTGAACCCGATTGCGGTTAGTATCGATCTGATCGACGTCGTCCACGAAATTCCGAGAAATGAAACCATCGAGTCATCAGTTGTTGTCATCGACGGTAATTTCTCATCGAAAGCAATCCAAAAGTATTACCCGCGGCATCCATCGTTTGTTTTGTCGGGAAATTCCATAGATACACTCAAGGCGATTCTACTTGAAGTAAAATCTGCGAAGATTTGGAACGTGAAATCACTGTTTTTGATCATCGGGACGCAGTGCCAGGATTCAGCTCAGTCATTGAAATTGCTTTGGGAAATTGAAGCTGTTGCATCGTTTTTCATTTGTCGAGATGATAAGAGTAATAGAACTATGATCTATACTTTTAATCCGTATTGTAACTACGCGCCGAGACCTTGGAGACGAGTGGAAATCGATAGAGAACCAGGGAATCAATGGACGTTATTTCGTCAACCCTTCAGAAATGGTATTGTATACAGAAAAAAATAATCTTAAATCTTCACTCTGAAATTCATGATAAAAAATATCAAAAGAAGACAATGATGTTTTCTGAATTATTTTAATAGATCCAACAATCTGTCAAAGTATCAAGTATGACAAATCCAAACATTTGGACGGCTTTCCAATTAGAAGTACAATTTCATTTGATTACGACGAAGTTATTATCGGCGGAATTCCACAGATAATATCTAATGGGTTATTACCAGTGAACGCCGCTTTATTTCAAAGTTTGGAGTCAATATCAAATAGCACCCCGGTGGCATATATTACTAATAATAATGATAAGAATTTATTTGATAATGATAAATATGATCTCTTAATACCATTGTATCCTCTTAAAGAGCTCGATGTAAATAATTATGATTTTTTGAGCTTTTATAATGAGGAAGGGTACGTAATTGTCACAAACAAGCAAAGCACTGTGTTAGTAATTAATCAAATTGTTGAAAATTATTTTAATGTTTGGACAGCTTCTATTTCTTGCATTATTTTAATATTGATTTTGATCATCATTTATATAAACAACAACCAAAATTTACGCGAAGCTCTGTTAGATATGTTGGCGATGTTCTTAGATATGGATTTAATAGTGCCGCTGAATAGAATATCTATGAAAATTGCCTTCTTTTCCGCAACGTTGTTCTTTTTGATGTTTAACCCCGCGTTGCAAAGTCAAATGACGTCTTATCTGACAAAGCCGGCTCGTCAGCAGATCCATACATTAGAAGATTTATATCAAAATAAATTTCACGTAATATTTAGTAGTAAGATTCATGAAGAATTGTTAATAATGGGAATGTGGTCAAAAGAATCTGATCAAAAATTTTTACATGGTCAACAATGGTTCGATTTTTTCGTATGTAAAGATTTCTTGGAAAAACCTTCAACTGCTTGTATCATAGGTACATTTCAGCTTCCTAATGAATTACCTGATGAATTTCACATATCAAAATACATGTACTTTAGCGAATTTGACGGTGTTGTAAGTAGAAGTAACTGGCCACTCAAAGATAAACTCAATAAAGCGGCAATGAATTTTTTCGAAGCCGGGAATGCAGACTTTTTTAAAAGACAGTCTTTTTTTAAAAAAATGGTACGGTTCAAGAAGCTAATCGATAGGATTAAAGCAAAAGAAGAATACGACCAGTTAGATTTCGGGTATTTCGATTTTGACTACATTTTGATCCCCCTGTGTTTATTCTGGACAATTTTAGTGTTGATTATTGAAATAATGCACAAAAGATTCATAGATTGGAACGAAAAACGATTACGGGAATTGAGGTTCAAAAAGTTGCAGGCTCGCGAGGTGATTGCGTGCGCCATTAAACAAATGGCTGGGGTACATCAAAATATGCAAATTGTTTAGTTATCGCGTGAGTTATGTCGAAGGAAAATTATCGATTGAACTTTAAATTTGTCCTTGAAATTATTGACACATTAATATTGCGGTGAATTTTTAAATCAGTCACTTTTTCCTAAAGATTTGCATTAAGTTATTATTGTTGTTTGATGTTAGTGTTTAAGATAGAGATTGCTCAATATTCAAACCTTCCCTAGGAGGGTTAGTTTGAAAGAAGATTTTTCAGCACGATCTGGGTAAAGAATTGGACATTTGTTTATTAAGACAGTTTACCAAGATTCAGTTTCAAAACTAGCTTAAAATTGGACAATATTTTCCGGCAAAGCGTTGAATAATACTTGGTCTAGTTCAATTGTCGATTCTGCATCGAGAATTTTTCCAGATTTTTGGAGATATTTTCTCGAGACCAGTTCCAATTAGTTATTTAAGCTTTAGCTTGAATTTGTGACCAATTTAATAAATAATTTTTCCCATTAACTTTTATAAATTTCGAGATACTTGAGGCTTTGAAAAGATATCATAATATACATGTTTGCATAATTAAGAAGCATATTTCTAACCTAACGTACAGACGCCAGAAAAAAAACTAGATTATGTTTAATATCGCATTAGAATTTTAAAAGTTTTTGATAGATTGTTAAATGTGTTTTCACAATTTTTTTTCCTCTGATAGTTGAAAAAAGTGATTTGTAAATTTTTTTAAGATTTGGTAAAAAATGTTATGCACTCGATCAGAAGTGGAATTATATGCAAGTTTTAACATTCTATGATAAAGATATTTGACCAAACACGGACGAAAATTGCTCATTATGGATTTTTTTCTAAATCCTGTCAATGCCTAGAACAGTCTAGTTATTAACATTGCTAACCACACACAGATAAACTTTGTATGTATAAATCAAACAACTGCATTGTGTGAACCAATCAACGGATGGCCACGTATCCATTACCCTACAACTTTGTGGGGGAAATGCGGCGTTTGTCGACATTTTCTGTTGTCTCAGTAACAAAAAAATACTGAAAGAGGTAAGAGAGGATTCCTTGCACATTATTAACGTTCTACAAAATATCAAAACAATTTTAGCAGTAAAATCCCTTTTTTTTTTTTATTGAAATTAGCCAATAGTGGTTTTGAATACAATAAGTATGAGATTTTTGCGAAAGATGCGATTGAAAAGTATTGTTTTGCCTTTTTTGATGGTGAGCATGATCAAGTGCAACGACAACATTGATTCCTCATGACGAACGTCTTTAGAAGCCCACATTCATACGGTAATATATTTTAAGTAATTTATCAAAAACAGTGACTTGATATTGATTTTTATCAACAGAGAAAGTTGCTGGGGATGTGCTTTCCTGATGAGTTGAACCCGGTTGCGGTTACTATCGATCTGATCGACGTCTTCTACACAATTCCGAGAAATGAAACCATCGAGTCATCAGTTGTTGTCATCGACGGTAATTTCTCATCGAAAGCAATCCAAAGGTACTACCCGCGGCATCCATCGTTTGTTTTGTCGGGAAATTCCATAGATACACTCAAGGCGATTCTACTTGAAGTAAAATCTGCGAAGATTTGGAACGTGAAATCACTGTTTTTGAACATCGGGACGCAGTGCCAGGATTCAGCTCGGTCATTGAAATTGCTTTGGAAAATTGAAGCTGTTGCATCGTTTTTCATTTGTCAAGATGATAAGAGTAATAGAACTATGATCTATACTTTTAATCCGTATTGTAACTACGCGCCGAGACCTTGGAGACGAGTGGAAATCGATAGAGAACCAGGGAATCAATGGACGTTATTTCGTCAACCCTTCAGAAATGGTATTGTATACAGAAAAAAATAATCTTAAATCTTCACTCTGAAATTCATGATAAAAAATATCAAAAGAAGACAATGATGTTTTCTGAATTATTTTAATAGATCCAACAATCTGTCAGAGTATCAAGTATGACAAATCCAAACATTTGGACGGCTTTCCAATTAGAAGTACAATTTCATTTGGTTACGACAAAGTTATTATCGGCGGAATTCCACAGACAATATCTAATGAGTTATTACCAGTGAACGCCGCTTTATTTCAAAGTTTCGAGTCAATATCAAATAGCACCCCGGTGGCATATATTACTAATAATCATGATGAGAATTTATTTGATAATGATAAATATGATCTCTTAATACCATTGTATCCTCTTAAAGAGCTCGATGTAAATAATTATGATTTTTTGAGCTTTTATAATGAGGAAGGGTACGTAATTGTCACAAACAAGCAAAGCACTGTGTTAGTAATTAATCAAATTGTTGAAAATTATTTTAATGTTTGGACAGCTTCTATTTCTTGCATTATTTTAATATTGATTTTGATCATCATTTATATGAACAACAACCAAAATTTACGCGAAGCTCTGTTAGATATGTTGGCGATGTTCTTAGATAGGGATTTAATAGTGCCGCTGAATAGAATATCTATGAAAATTGCCTTCTTTTCCGCAACGTTGTTCTTTTTGATGTTTAACCCCGCGTTGCAAAGTCAAATGACGTCTTATCTGACAAAGCCGGCTCGTCAGCAGATCCATACATTAGAAGATTTATATCAAAATAAATTTCACGTAATATTTAGTAGTGAGATTCATGAAGAATTGTTAATAATGGGAATGTGGTCAAAAGAATCTGATCAAAAATTTTTACATGGTCAACAATGGTTCGATTTTTTCGTATGTAAAGATTTCTTGGAAAAACCTTCAACTGCTTGTATCATAGGTACATTTCAGCTTCCTAATGAATTACCTGATGAATTTCACATATCAAAATACATGTACTTTAGCGAATTTGACGGTGTTGTAAGTAGAAGTAACTGGCCACTCAAAGATAAACTCAATAAAGCGGCAATGAATTTTTTCGAAGCCGGGAATGCAGACTTTTTTAAAAGACAGTCTTTTTTTAAAAAAATGGTACGGTTCAAGAAGCTAATCGATAGGATTAAAGCAAAAGAAGAATACGACCAGTTAGATTTCGGGTATTTCGATTTTGACTACATTTTGATCCCCCTGTGTTTATTCTGGACAATTTTAGTGTTGATTATTGAAATAATGCACAAAAGATTCATAGATTGGAACGAAAAACGATTACGGGAATTGAGGTTCAAAAAGTTGCAGGCTCGCGAGGTGATTGCGTGCGCCATTAAACAAATGGCTGGGGTACATCAAAATATGCAAATTGTTTAGTTATCGCGTGAGTTATGTCGAAGGAAAATTATCGATTGAACTTTAAATTTGTCCTTGAAATTATTGACACATTAATATTGCGGTGAGTTTTTAAATCAGTCACTTTTTCCTAAAGATTTGCATTAAGTTATTATTGTTGTTTGATGTTAGTATTTAAGATAGAGATTGCTCAATATTCAAACCTTCCCTAGGAGGGTTAATTTGAAAGAAGATTTTTCAGCACGATCTTGCAAAGAATCGGACATTTCTTTATTAAGACAGTTTACCAAGATTCAGTTTCCAAACTAGCTTAAAATTGGACAATATTTTCCGGCAAAGCGTTGAACAATACTTAGTCTAGTTCAATTTTCTATTCTGCATCGAGAATTTTTCCAGATTTTTTGATATATTTTTTTGATATATTTTCTCGAGGCTAGTCCCAAATAGTTACTTAAGGTTTGGCTTGATTTTGTGACAAATTTAATACATAATTTTTTCAATTAACTTTTATAAATTTTAAGATACTTGACGCCCTGAAAAAAAATCATGAAATAGAAAGTTTACTAATAAAATTTGTGAAATCTGCCATAAGTAGTTTTGAGATTTAAATTAAATTATTTTTTCTTCATCTACTTATTATTCTCAGCATACTTAAGATTTTTTCTGTCAATTTAATAACTTTTGATTGTAACGTAAAAAATTATTCATTATTCAAATAAATCCATTTTTTGTGTAAGTTATTGATAATAAATTCTGATTTAAAAAATTTGAAAACTTTTTTGTCCTCATTTGCAGTTTTTCGCGATTTTCTGCAGTTTGATATTTTTAGTATCTATATTATTAAAGAAGATTCCTATCTATATAATACAAAGGAGTTTGCAGGGGCGCTATCAATAAGAAATTACCGTTTTTGATCTATAACACCTATAGAACCCAAAATTTAGCAGGAATTTTCTGGAAGAGATGTAGAAATAGTCTATAAACGAATTTTACGATAGCACACCTCACAGGGGTTCGCCGGGAAGTGTGTTAACAATTAAAATTTTCAATTTCCAAGCTATAGCTCCTATGGACTCCAAATTTAGTACAAGTCTTGTATATGTGACATAGAAATAATTTAAAAGCGATCTAAATGATCTAAAGATTCTACATATGGTAGGAATCTTTTAGTTCGCATATAGAGATCATCTTAAAATGCATTTCAAAAAATTCTACTTCCAGGTAAGTTATCAACTTAACTTTTGCTCTAAAATAAAAAAAAAACTGAAAAGTTGGAATCGCAGTCTAAAAAACATTTATTTTGATTTGTAAGTTTTTATTAACTTTGAAGGAGATACCTTACAGTTTTTGGAGCAATATAAAAAATTTTTTGTGACAGCCAAAAAATTAAATTTATTTGTCACTCTTAATTTCCAATGGAGGTCAATAATATTGATTTTATAAGCAAAACAAAATATTTTCCCGGGTAAGCTTGAGCTGACGGAATTCCCCAGGGAGATTTGTGCGAGGCCTGCCGATTCATTCGCACGCAATGTGCTTGACCATAAGTACGCAGTAGTAGGATGACATACGTGGTATTATCCTGCAATAACACGTATTCTTGCCAACAACAAATGTATGTCATCAGGTACTCGATGAGTCAGTCATAAGTGACAAGTCCAGGTGAACAGACATCATGTTAGCTGTTAAATTTTTCTTAAAAAGTATCCTTTTGTATTTTTTGATTGTGAGTGTGATCAAGTGCAACGACAACATTGATTCCTCATGACAAACGTCTTTAAAAGCCCACATTCATACGGTAATATATTTTGAGTAATTTATCAAAAATAGTGCATTGATATTGATTTTTACCAACAGAGGAAGTTGCTGGGGATGTGCTTTCCTGATGAGTTGAACCCGGTTGCGGTTACTATCGATCTGATCGACGTCGTCCACGAAATTCCGAGAAAGGAAACCATCGAGTCATCAGTTGTTGTCATCGACGGTAATTTCTCATCGAAAGCAATCCAAAAGTATTACCCGCGGCATCCATCGTTTGTTTTGTCGGGAAATTCCATAGATACACTCAAGGCGATTCTACTTGAAGTAAAATCTGCGAAGATTTGGAACGTGAAATCACTGTTTTTGATCATCGGGACGCAGTGCCAGGATTCAGCTCAGTCATTGAAATTGCTTTGGGAAATTGAAGCTGTTGCATCGTTTTTCATTTGTCAAGATGATAAGAGTAATAGAACTATGATCTATACTTTTAATCCGTATTGTAACTACGCGCCGAGACCTTGGAGACGAGTGGAAATCGATAGAGAACCAGGGAATCAATGGACGTTATTTCGTCAACCCTTCAGTAATGGTATTGTATAAAGAGAAAATTATCTTTAATATTCACTGTGGAATTCATGATAAAAATTATCAAAATAAGCCAATGATGTTTTCTTAATTGTTTTAACAGATCCAATAATTTGTCAGAGTGTCAAGTTTGACAAATCCAGACATTTAGACGGCTTTCCAATTAGAAATACAGTTGCACTTGGACGAGACGAAGTTATTATCGGCAGAGTTCCACAAGCAATGCATAAACTGTTAAATCCAGTAGACGCCGCTTTATCTCAAAATTTGGCATCGATATCAAACAGCACCCCAGTCGTATATGTTACTAAAAATTTTGATGAGAATATCTTTTCCAACGGTAAATCTGATCTCTATCTGTCGCTGTTTACTTTTAAACAGGTCGAAGTAAATAATTATGATTTTTTGAGCTTTTATAATCAGGAAGGGTACGTAATTGTCACAAACAAGCAAAGCACTGTGTTAGTAATTAATCAAATTGTTAAAAATTATTTTAATGTTTGGACAGCTTCTATTTCTTGCATTATTTTAATATTGATTTTGATCATCATTTATATAAACAACAACCAAAATTTACGCGAAGCTCTGTTAGATATGTTGGCGATGTTCTTAGATAGGGATTTAATAGTGCCGCTGAATAGAATATCTATAAAAATTGCCTTCTTTTCCGCAACGTTGTTCTTTTTGATGTTTAACCCCGCGATTCAAAGTCAAGTGACGTCTCATCTGACAAAGCCGGCTCCTCAGCAGATCCATACATTAGAAGATTTATATAGTAATAAATTGCACGTAAAATATAATGTCGAAATTCATGAGGAATTGTTAATAATGGGATTGTGGTTAAACAAATCTGATCGAAAATATTTACACAGCAAACAATGGTTGTATTTTCGCGATTGTGAAGCTTTTTTGAAAAATCCTTCAACCGCTTGTATCATAAGTACATATTTGCTTCCTGACAAATTACCTGATGAATTTTACGTATCAAAATACCTGTACTTTAGCGAATATATCGGTCGTGTAAGTAGAAGGAACTGGCCACTCAAAGATAAACTTGATAAGGCTGCAATGAATTTTGTCGAAGCCGGGAATGTAGACTTTTTCAAAAAACAATCTTTATTTGACAAAATGGTACGGTTCAAGAAGCTAATCGATAGGATTAAAGCGGACGAAGAATATGACCAGTTAGACTTCGGGTATTTCGATTTTGACTACATTTTGGTCCCCCTGTCTCTTTTCTGGACGATTTTAGTGTTGATTATCGAAATAATGCACAAAAAATTTATAGATTGGAACGAAAAACGATTACGGGAATTGAGGTTCAAAAAGTTGCAGGCTCGCTGGATGATTTCGTGCGCCATTAAACAAATGGCTGGTGTACCTCAAAATATGCAAAATGTTTAGTTATCGCGTGAATTATGTCGGAGGAAAATTATCGATTTTACTTAAAAATTGTCCTTGGGATTATTGACACATTAATATTGCGACGAATTTTTAAATTAGTTACTTTTTTTTTTTTACCCCGCTTTTCCGATGGGGGTCCGGCCGAGACCGGAGGGGGACTCCAGGCTGATCGGTACATTAAGTTTGGCTGAATAAGTTTGGCGGTATTACATACTTTTTCAGCCTGGAGAGTAATGCGGCGATGGATCGACTTTGGGGAAACTGCACGCATTCGCCTGTGCCCCACCGGTAGCACAGGGCTTGGGGAAACCATCGAAAACCCAAACCTGTACAGCCCGGCGTGAGTTATGAGTACCGATGTTCACTGAAAATTAAATTTCAGCTCACACCGGGATTCGAACTCACGCCTCACCAGTCCCAAGCAAGCACTACACACAGTAAAAAATTTTGCATCAATGCGTCAAAAAATTTTGTGTTAAAAATTTTTATGTTAAATATTTAACACTTTTTTGTGTTAATTTAACACAAAAATTTTTAACACAAAATTTTTTGACGCAGTGACGCAAAATTTTTTACTGTGCAAGCGTTGTACCGCTTAGCCATGGGACTGGCTTAAATTAGTTACTTCTTTCTAAAGATTTGCATTTAGTGATTATTGTTGTTTGATGTTGGTGTTTAAGATAGAGATTGCTTTGTGTTCTGACGTGAAATTAACATATTGAATTCTATAAATTTTATCAATTTTACCAAAAAAAATTTTAATTAATTTTTTTTGGATAGAGCTTTAGTTTAAAGTTGTCGTAAATTAGTTCATTTTTTTCCAATTAAACTTGATCAATTTTGAGTATTATTATTTTTGGTATTTGTAAAGATTTATGTAAAATGACTTCTACTTTGTTTTATAAAAAAAAATGTATAAATATTAAAGAATAAAGATTTTTAAAATGTTTCTTTCTATTTCGCGGGTTGATTTCTAAAAATAAATCTAAGGGTGTGAGTTACTTTTTTTAAAATAAATTTTATGACCAATATGATACTGTAATTAATTATTATTTTTTTTTTTTTATAATTATATGTTGTAAGTTTTAGTTGTTATCAATTGAATAAATAAACAATAATAATAAAGAACGAATTGTTGACGATCAACAAGTAAGACATAGTAATTTTCCGTCTGATTTCCACACTTGGTATTTTTTAAAGTGATATCGCCGGGGTCGAGTGAATTCATCACAAAGGGTCGAGATAAGTAATTTCAAATAAAAATAAAATACGATAAATTATATATAATAATAATGGCTAGAATACTTGTTAATAATTTTATAGAAATAATTTTTATACTCCTACAGAGAATAAAAAATTTTTAAAAATTACAATAGAAATATAATTATCCAATAGCTTTATAAATATATATATATAAATTTATAAAAAATATTTTTTTAGGCTTTAAAATATTAATCAAAATTTATTAACAGTTAATTAATATTTATAAAATTATTAAATTAGCTTATTTATTAATTTATTTATAAGGAAGATATTTTTGGTTTAAATTAATTTTATGGGGTTTTTTATGGAAAAACTAGAGCAAACTCAGGGGAAAAAAAATTGAGTTCCTTTTAGAAGTAAAAATAGGCTGATGGGTCGTAAACCTTGGATAGAATGCATAATTTCGTGGCGACCCCGTATTGCTTGTACTTACATTGTTGGCAGCATTTGCGACAGTATCGCAGGTTAAATATGTGTCTTGGCAGACGTCCAATCACGTTGCGCCCAGGTGTCTCGCCGGCGTTCTTACAATAAATAAAATCCCTCTGTTATATGCAAGGGTGTGTGAATAATTCGAGTTTGCAAAATTTCGAACCGAAGATTTTAAAAATTTTTAGTCATCTAATTGGGAGAAAAAAATATTTTTTACACTGAAAAAAAAGTTTTTTTCCACCTAGAAAATTTTTCCCTCCTGTAAAGAAACTGGTATACCTAGGTGGAGAATACCAAAGTTTTTTTCCTACACTAATAAGTATTGTGATTTTTAAAAAACTCGGTTTCCGCCTCTGCAAAATACCAAAATAAAAATATGCCCGACTTAACCTCATTTGACACAAATGCATATGATATGTTTATCATACGGTGGATCTTTTTTATTATAATTAAAAAATTAATAATTATTAATTTATCAATAATAATTAAATTTAATAAAATTAAATAAATTGAATTATAATAATTAAATTTAAGAATGACACTGAAGTTGACAGACATTAAAAATTTTTTCAGAATTTTTTGGCAATTAAATTATGAAAAAAAAAATAAATTTAATTAAAAAATTCCACATGTGAAAATTAATAAAAATTACACGTGAAAATTTTTTAGTAGCATTCTTTTATGATAATTGATTTGTTATAAAAATTTTTAAAATTGACAGCTCTTCAGCATGATATTTAAGAAAATTAAATTAATTATAATAATTCAATTTAAGAAAATTAAATTAATTATAATTCAATTAAAAAAATTAAATTATTGAAAAATTGAATTTTTTATTAATTTCAAGGGCGAGATTTCTATTTTTATTTTATTGAATCGAATTTGTACAATGAATAACTCTTAAAAAGGCAATTTCCTTCAAAGATTTTTTTTAGAGATGGTAAATCCCATTTGAGCAACTTTTTTCCTACCCAACAATCCATCCAAATTTTAAGATCAATTGTAATACAGCTTGGTAATTGTTCAATAAATAATAAATTAGTATATAAAACTTTCCAATGATGTAAACAAACACGCCAGGACTGTGAAATTGGAGGGAAATCGAAGAATTGGCGGCGCCACCGCTGCGGTTGCTATGGTAACGCAGCGTAAAGTTTTAGCTCCAGAAAAAATTTAGGTATTCTCAGGCGAAAAATACCAGTTTTTTTATATTAAGAAAAACGTATTTTGGATATAAAAAAACTTGGATAAAAATACTTTGTATTCTGGGTGGAAAAAAACTTTTTTTTCAGTGTACCCATCAATATTATTTGTTACAGTTTAAAATTTTTTTTTTCTATTGAGAATAATTTCCAAACGAATTGTTATTAAATATAAAAAAATAAGGAATGCTTTATGCTTACTTAAATTTCCAGAAATTTTTGAGAATACTATCTTTCCGGGCCAATTCAGACCGGCAATAATGGAGCAAAAATGAGTCAAAGGCTTAGCGTAGCCATTAGCGTATGTAAATATATCGAGATTGGCCTCTCGAGACCTAAACTGGGCAGCCTTGACGATGAGATGAAAATCAATTACTTAAAAACCTCGGACGGAGCTCCTCTTCATTCAGCGTTCTCATGCATAACAATGAGCTATTTAGACCCGGTCTTCGTCGATCATACGACGGTGATTAGGACTTAATTATCCTTTTCTCATTTTGTAGTAAGTTATTCTCTATCCGAACAAAAACAGTTTCACTGTAAAAAAATCGCGCCAAGTCCACGTTCATAAGATTATTAAGAAAAAAAAATTGTTTTTTTCTTTACAAAAAGATATAAAATAAAAAAATTAAAAAATCCAAGTAACCGATATGATTGTTTATGATTTTCGGAAATTAAAAAAAATTTTTTTGTAAATTTAAAAATTAAAAAAACAATTTTTGAACGTATTTAGTGTGCGTTGTTGCGAAATATTTTACTTTTAATTAAATTCGTAAAATCTATTTACTAGGACTTTAAAAAAATTGAAATGCACAATATGACGCACACCAAGTATGTTCCAAAATTGTTTTTTTAATTTTTAAATTTACATCAAAATTTTTTTTAATTTCCGAAAATCATAAACAATTATATCGGTTACGAGGATTTTTTAATTTTTTTATTTTTTATCTTTTTGTAAAGAAAAAACTAATTTTTTTTTTCTTAATAGTCTTATGAATGTGGACTTGGCGCGATTTTTTTACAGTGAAACTTTTTTTGTTCGGATTTTAGTATTTTTTGTAATTTTAGTAAAAATTTACAATTGGTATCAATTTAAATCTCGCGTTGGCTGCATTTTTTTTATAGCAAACTATTCCCTTGAGGCTACAGTTTATGTAAAAATAATTCTAGCGCACCCTGGCGGGTGTAGATGCAAGTTGTGAAATATCTTTTTTTAACTGTAGTTTCCCATCTGATGAAGGATTACTATGCATTCTCGAATATTTTAGTCTGTGGCAGATCACTTTGCCCATCGAAAAAAAGTCAGGATCGAAATTTTTGCGTTGCTATAGTTTGTGCTGATTAAATTTATTAATTTCAAGTAGATTAATTGTTATAAGTGAATATAATTAATTAATAACAGTAAAATAAAGTATGAATTACTGTTATAATATACAATTTAGGAAAAAAAAGTACCGTAGAATTAAATAAAATTTTGCAACCTCAAAATACCGTTCTGCTTACAGTAAACACAGTCGGTAGTCTGGCGCTCCGTTTACAACGGATTTGAACGGAACTTGGCGCCAGATTCTACCGAATCTGTGGATAAATATATTTCGGGCAATTATCTCGGCTTCGGCAAGCTTTGGTTTATATTTTGCGGCGGAAAGGGTGTTCGAATCAAAAAGAAGAAATGTGATTTGGTCAGACCTTGAATGCTTGATACATTAATTTTTACTGAAGCATTGTTGAGATTAAAAATAATAATAATTTTTAAATATTTAAAATAGCAGGCTAATAAATTGTATCTTGTGAACTATTGACATTTTTAAAGAAATAAGCTCATCCCGATGTTACACTTATCGAGACCTTTCATTTGAGTACCCACATAAATTTTTCATATATTTATATATATTATATATATGTATATATGAAAAATATATCAAAAATGCATGTGGGTACTCAAATGAAAGCTCTTGATGAGTATAACATTGGGATGAGCTTATATCTTCAAAAACATCAATATTTGAGAAAGTACAGTGCAATTTAACAAAATTAAGGAACGACTTTGCATCTTGTGAATTATTGACATTTTTAAAGATATAAGCTCATTCCGATGTTACACTTATCGAGACCTTTCATTTGAGTACCCACATAAATTTTTCATATATTTATATATATTATATATATCATATATATGTATATATGAAAAATATATCAAAAATGCATGTTGGTACTCAAATGAAAGCTCTTGATGAGTGTAACACCGGGATGAGCTTATATTTTTAAAATCGTTAATATTTAAAAAAGTACAGTGCAATTTACCAAAAGTCATTAATTTACTAAAACAAAATTTTATTTATTCATAGTTGACAAGTCACGGCAGTGACATAGTGACTGCTCGGTTGCTAGTATAAGTTAAGAAACAGAATAAATATTAAAGACAGTAAGAGTAAGTGAAGTGTAAGCAGCTGGTGGTGTTTTTGGAAATGACTAACCAACCCGCATCCAGACAAGACGAGCTAAGTTAATTTAATTGCTTTTCACTAAACACGTCTAAGCTAAAATAAACAAATTAAAGCAAAATAACTGGCGTCCCAACGGGATTTAGGTCACACTGAACAAAAACACCGCTAAGTCATCAGTCTCGAGTCTATGAATCATTAGAGATGTAAACAGGTGTTTTGCACATTCTGTCTCGTAACTTTGCCGGGATAATTACCCGGTTACGCAACTCCAAACATTTGGCAGAAGTTTTGCCGTCTTTCTCAATCAACATTAGCTGATTTTTAACGAGCTGAGATGTAAGACGTTGTGTGCTTAGCTGAAACCCACAAGAGCACACACTTGTACCCACACGCGTGCCAAGACACATATCACCAAATACGTTAACAACCGAGCACTCAAGAGGGCGAACCCACACACTAAACACGACTCACTTATTATTATTTAGACGGGTGTCTTTACTGTTATGTCCTCCACAGCGACTCTGGTGGGATGATTAAGTGACATGTTAGTTCATGCTCAATTCGTGTAATTTAATAAACTACTTTTGCACTGAGAATCGCTTTTATTATTTTTATTATTATTATTATATGCTAAGACTTGTTTAGTATGGATCTGAGGTAGGTGAGCTGCAATCATTAAATAACTCCAGTCGTGGGTTATTTAAGTGGATATTGTGTACTCTGTAAATTCATGCATAGGTGTAAATTGTTCGTCACCATTTTTGGAAAATTGGAGTTTAATTGGTGGGCTTCAAGAGGAAGAGGGAAATTTTTATTTCGACAAATTGGTTTTGCTTTTTTTATAAGGAAGGCTGGAGGAAGTTGCAGATTGGAGAGGTTTTGTGTAATATGGTTATAAGATTGCTGAGGAAAGTTAATGAGATTTAATGAAATTTTCACATGGAAAATAAAATTACTGTAAAATTTAAGGAAACATTTGGTGAGCTGCAGGTGTATTAATTTTTTTTTTGGATGGTGAAAATTTTGAACCTGAAAATGTAAATTTTTTATGGAAAAATTTACATAAGTAAATTTTCTGGAAAAAATTTTTTTTATAAGAAAATATAAATTTTACATGGAAAAATGTAAATTTTTTATAGGAAAAATCTAAACTTTCTAGAGGAAGTGATAAGCTTATATAATTAATGTAAATTTGCCATAAGAAAAATTTTTCAATGAGAAAATGTAAATTTTGTATGGAAAAATGTAAATTTTACATGGAAAAGTGTAAATTTTCAATGAATGAGGGCAAGTTTACATTGAAAAAATTTTTTCCATCAGCAAATGTAAATTTTATATAGAAAAATGTAAATTTTCTGGAAAAAAATGTAAATTTACCTTGAAAAAAAATTTTTTACTAACAAATGTAAATTTTACATGGAAAATGTAAATTTTCTATGGAAAAAATGTAAGTTTTCTAGAGGAAAAATGTAAATTTTTTCGAGGAAAAGTGTAAAGTTTATATGATTAATATTAATTGGCCATAAGAAAAAATTTTTAATGAGAAAATGTAAATTTTATATGGAAAAATGTAAATTTTACACGAAAAAGTGTAAATTTTTAATGAATAAATGTAAATTTACTTTGAAAATATTTTTTCTATGAGAAAATGTAAATTTTACTCGGAAAAGTGTAAATTTTCGATAAAAAAAATGTAAATTTTCTAAAGAAAAAATGTAAAGTTTTCTTGCGGAAAAATGTAAATTTTTTCGAGGAAAAGTGTAAAGTTTATATGATTAATATTAATTGGTCATAAGAACAATTTTAAATGAGAAAATGTAAATTTTATATGGAAAAATGTAAATTTTACACGAAAAAGTGTAAATTTTTAATGAATAAATGTAAATTTACTTTGAAAAAATTTTTTTGATGAGAAAATGTAAATTTTCTATGGGAAAAACGTGAATTTTCTAGAGGAAAAGTGTAAAGTTTATATGATTAATATTAATTGGTCATAAGAACAATTTTAAATGAGAAAATGTAAATTTTATATGGAAAAATGTAAATTTTACACGAAAAAGTGTAAATTTTTAATGAATAAATGTAAATTTACTTTGAAAAAATTTTTTTGATGAGAAAATGTAAATTTTCTATGGGAAAAACGTGAATTTTCTAGAGGAAAAGTGTAAAGTTTATATGATTAATATTAATTGGTCATAAGAACAATTTTAAATGAGAAAATGTAAATTTTATATGGAAAAATGTAAATTTTACACGAAAAAGTGTAAATTTTTAATGAATAAATGTAAATTTACTTTGAAAAAATTTTTTTGATGAGAAAATGTAAATTTTCTATGGGAAAAACGTGAATTTTCTAGAGGAAAAGTGTAAAGTTTATATGATTAATGTAAATTTGCCATAAGAACAGTTTTTTAATGAGAAAATGTAAATTTTACACAGAAAAATGTAAATTTTCGATGGAAAAAGTGTAAATTTTCTAAAGAAAAAATGTAAAGTTTACATATGAATGATGTAAATTTATTATGGACAAATATATATTTAAAATGAGAAAATGTAAATTTTACATGGAAAAGTGTAAATTTTTTAAGAAAAAAATGTTAATTTTCGAGACGGAAAATATAAATTTTAAATAAAAATATAAATTTCCGTGGAAAGTGTAAATTTTCTAGAGGAAAAGTATAAAGTTTATATGGATAATGTAAATTAAAAATGAAAAAATATAAATTCGCCATAAGAAAATTTTTCCATGAGGAAATGTAAATTTTGCATAGAAAAATGTAAATTTTACATGGAAAAGTGTAAATTTGCTATGAAAAAAATGTCAAGTTCACATTGATGATGTAAACTTTAAATGTAAAAATGTAAATTTGCCATAAAAAAATTTTTCCGTGGGAAAATGTAAATTGTACATTGAAAAGTGTAAATTTTCTATGGAAAAAAATTGAAAAATATAAATTTTGTATGAAAAAATGTAAATTGTTCATGAAAAATAACTCTCCATTAGAAAATGTAAACTATACATGGGAAAATTTTATAAAATTTTAAATAAACATTTCTATACATTTTTATATAATTATAAAAAATTTTCTTAGTCAAATTTAATTTGTATTTTCTCAATATCTTAACACATATATCAAGAAAATTTTTAATTATGATCATTTCCAAATTTTGAATATTTCAAATTTTTTCCATCGCTAATTAGTACCCAGCGACTCTCGAAACCTCCCTAAACTCATTAAACCAAAACCCCAACCCGATCATTAATCCGTCAAATAACCAACGAATTTATAAAAGTCCTGATCTTCCAAGAAGCACATTCCAAAATGATAATGATTGACACTAAATATTATTAAGGATCACCGATCATATCACGGATCGTATATTGTACATGTATATCGTAAATCGTATACATACATGGAACCCCCAGCCACGAAACATCAAACGGCTTAACGCCGAGACATCATTGTCAAGTTATTATATTATTTATCACTATCACCAACATCCGCATATTAATGTAATTGATCCTTGTCAAGTGGAGGATGATTACAAGGAGCTCGCCGTGGTAATCGCGATCTTCGATGCATTCGTGTATTTCATGGTGGCAAAGAGGAGTTAAGTCGTAAGCAACAGGACAACATACCATCTTCCATCTCGTTTCGGCATTATCAAACACTCATCCCGAAATTAAACTCCTCCATCGACGAAAATAATTACCGATCGGTGTCGCAACAGCGTGCGGACAATCTAAGATGATTACAGACGGCCCCAAGGACTAAATCACCGAGCGATGTCACCTCCTGCTCCTGCAATTTGCCGGGCATCATAATCATGACAAGTTGCCCAAATTTATTCCCGATTTTTCATCCAAGGCTCCTGATATTGCTTGATTAATGTCGAGGAATTTGTCGACCAGTCCGTAAAAAAATTTCTAGACTTGTGCAAAATTTATTAAACTTCCATGAATTAATACTATAAATAAATAAAATTTTGCTTTATTAAATAATGAAATTCGTTAAATTGCACTGTACTTTCTTAAATATTGAAATTTTTAAAGATATAAACTCATCCTAATGTTACACTCATGGAGAGCTTTCATTTGAATACCCACATGCATTTTTGATATATTTTTCATATATACATATATATAACATATATTTTAAAGATATAAGCTCATCCTGATGTTGCACTCATCAAGAGCTTTTATTTGAGTACCCACATGCATTTTTCATATATTTTTCGTATATACATATATATAATATATATAAATATACAAAATATATGAAAAATTGATGTGGGTACTCAAATGAAAGGTCTTAATGAGTGTAATGTCAGGATGAGCTTATATCTTTAAAAATGTCAATAGTTCACGAGATACAGGGTCATTTAATACTTATTATATAAATACACTGGCCACAAAATTTTGTTTATTCTTTTATTAATATAGATTAGGCATTCTCGTCATTCACATATCAGTTCTTCCTTTTGTATTCGAACCAACAATCAGATTACTGACGGACTTTGACGAGCTGTCCCACCTTGTCCTAGCTTTAATCGAACGAAATCGGGCTCATCGGCACATTCCGGAATTTTTTGCGGCCATATTAAGCCACAGATCCTGAATTGTGATCGGCAATCGACGAATGCAATCTAAATTTAAGGCATTTCGAATCGGAATTGGAATCGGGTGGTTCAGTCGTGGGCTTAGTGACCAGAACATGTTTGGTAAGAAAAACCAACAAAAATTACTCTCCGAGCTGTCCTTATAGGTACTTGGGTGGAGGTAACATAACAGCAACCACGTGTTCTCTTTCGGTTGAAAATTTTTGTTGATACGAGTCATCAAGAGAGAATTCTAAAAAACAAATTTTTATATGGCACGATCTGGTCATATATGGCATGACATGGCTGAACATAGTATGATCTATGCATTTTTTCTAAATAGAGGGCACAATACGTCATTTTTGCCATATATATGGCATGTTGTGGCTACATGTAACATGATCTGATTATTTTTGGCCATATATAGGGCATAATCTCGGCGTATATGGAATTATATATGGCATGACCTGATGATATGTACACATTGTTTTGTCATGTATGGCATTACAAGGTCATTCCTGGCCATATATGCCATATATACTATACATATGAGATATATGAGATATATGACTTCCTTATGGTCATATATTACTTATGTGTGGCCATATATATGGCATGTATAACCATATCTATGACATATATGGTCATATATAAATCATATATGGCAATATGTAAGTCATATATGGCAATTATGGTCATAAGTAAGTCATATATAGCAATTATGGCCAAATATAGGGCATGTCTGACCATATCTATGACATATATGGCCAGATGTTACATATATGGTAATTTTAATCAAATATATGACAAATACGACTATATCTATGGCATCCATAACCATATGTAAGTCATATATGCCATATATGGATTATGTATGGCTATATGTGCTATATATGACTTACATATGGCCATATATGCCATAGATATCGTCAGACATGCCATATATTTGGTCATAATTGCCATATATGACTTACATATGGCCATATATGACATATATGTCATAGATATGGTCACACATGCCATATATATGGCATGTAAGTCTTATATGGCCATATATAGTAATAAAAATTAATTTATTATTATTTAGAGAAGAATTTTTAAAAAACATTAAATTTAAAAATTTTTTTATGTTTTTCGAAAATAATTAAAAATTTATCAAAATGAAGGAAATTTTCATGGATTAAAAATTCTTAAGGATGAAATTCACAACAATTATCATAGTGAAAAAAAAAAAAAACTTAATTTTGTTTCTTTTTTTTTTTTTGGTTGAAAAACTTTTCTTAAGACCCCGAACGATTACCGTAAAGAAAAAACTCAAAACAAGGGACTTATTATTCGGGTTTGAAGGGGCATAAAACAATGTAAATCCTTAGCATGGGTCAATGGTAGCTGGTCGTTCATCTGTCATTGCCATTTGTGGAAAAGCTACGCAATTATCTGTCGGCAAATCTGAGCGCGGCAGCTGCGTTTGTGTACTCCAAATTTGGTGGTGACGCCACATAAAACCCGGCGAATGAGAGGGAGCGTGAGAGAGAGAGAAGGAGAGAGACTCGGCAGAAGAGCAATGAAGAAGGAAAACACGCGAAAGAAGCTGATGCTGAACGGCAAAAACAAAGAATACATAAAAGACGCACTGAGTTTATAAAACAAGATGCGTTTTTAAAATCCGCGCTCTCTCACGGGTGATAGAAATACGTCTTGCGTTTGTATTTATGCACACATACATGCTTATAAGTAAGTGCAATACATATGAGACGTATCACACTTGGAAAGTATCTACGAGCGGCATTTAACTTTTAAGGAAGTTGATGTCTTAATTGGTTGAACCAATCAACGAAATTTGTAGAAAGGTATGCTTTTTTTTTTTAAAAAAAAAATATGAATAATTTTTTGGTAAAATTGTTCGCAACTGAGTTTTTATGGTTAAATTTGGTATTATTGATATTTTTGGTATTGTTGGTATTGTTGATATAAGCTCATCCCGATGTTACACTCATCGAGACCTTTCATTTGAGTACCCACATCAATTTTTCATATATACATATATATAATATAGATTTTAAAGATATAAGCTCATCCCGATGATATACTCATCAAGAGCTTTCATTTGAGTACCCATATGCATTTTTGATATATTTTTCATATATACATATATATAAATATATAATTAAGAAATGACCCTGTAACTCGTGAACTATTGATATTTTTAAAGATATAAGCTCACTCCGATGTTACACTCATCAAGACCTTTCATTTGAGTACCCACATCAATTTTTCATATATTTATATATATTATATATATGTATATATATAAAATATATCAAAAATATATCAAAAATGCATGTGGGTACTTAAATGAAAGCTCTTGATGAGTGTAACATCGGGATGAGCTTATATCTTAAAAAACTTTAATATTTAAGAAAGTACAGAGCAATTTAACAGAATTCATTATTCAATAAAGCAAAATTTTATTTAGGTTGCTTGTTATCATTTTAAAAAATATTATTTAACTACTACTTATTTCAAAAGGAATTTGACAATTTATAAAACACTATAATAAAAATGGATTATTATTATTATTATTATTATTTTTACAATTATTATAGAGCAAATGACCCGATCTGGGCGCCCGCATTATTAATAAAACTAATTACCTAGATGATAAATAACGAAGCCATCAGCATCGAAATTGGAATTGGAATAAAATGACTAAAGTGAAGAGAAGGTCTGATACAAAGATTCGCCGGAAGATCCATACCAGCCGAATGGGAACGGGAATGGGTTACGGCGGGTGTTGGGTGTGCGGGTGTGCGGGTGTTGCCGATCGAGGACGTGGGAGCGTGCGTGGGATATATAGGGGATATGTGAAGAGTGTTTCTGGTCGTTATGGAGATAGCAGCTGGAAACTAAAATGTACGTCTGAGAGCTCTCTAGTGATTGCAGTCTTGATAGAGTCACTCTGTCTGTAATCCAAGAAGAGCCAGGAATCCTAAGACTGGGACCAACTCTCAGACTGAGAGTTCGTCCCGGAGAGGGCTCTACTCTGTTCTGAGTGAGATGATGCCAGTTAAAAGGGCCGGATATTTTTGATAGAACTCGGGTCTCAAAGAACCGGTATTTCGATGAATCACTGCACTGTGTCATTGGACTTTGGGTCACATTGGATTTTTTGATGCAGGTTTGATCTAGTCGAACCTTTCAGTCGGGAATTCATCAACGTTCTTATTATTAATTTGTAGACACGGCAAGTGGAAATGAAAGTAATTTTTAAACATTCTTCAATTCCTGATCTAATTACAATTCTTTTGAGAATCATTCTCAATAAAAAAAATTATTAAAATGTAACATTAATAACTAGCAATCTGCAATCACTACGTGACTGCAGAAATTTACGAATTATCAATACACTGAAATAAAAGTTTTTTTCCACCCAGAATACAAAGTATTTTTATTCAAGTTTTTTTATATCCAATATACGTTTTCTTAATATAAAAAAAATGGTATTCTTTGCCTGAGAATACCTAAGTTTTTTCTAGAGCTAAAACTTTACGCAGCGTTACCATAGCAACCGCAGCGGTGGCGCCGCCAATTCTCTGATTTCCCTCCAATTTCACAGTCCTGGCGAGTTTGTTTACATCATTGGAAAGTTGTATATACTAATTTATTATTTATTGAACAATTACCAAGTATGTATTACAATTGATATTAAAATGTGGATGGATTATTGGGTAGGAAAAAAGTTGCTCAAATGGGATTTACCATCTCTAAAAAAAATCTTTGAAGGTAATTGTCTTTTTAAGAGTTATTCATTGTACAAATTCGATTAAATAAAATAAAAATAGAAATCTCGCCCTTGAAATTAACAAAAAATTCCATTTTTCAATAATTTAATTTTTTTTAATTGAATTATAATTAATTTAATTTTCTTAAATTGAATTATTATAATTAATTTAATTTTCTTAAATATCATGCTGAAGAGCTGTCAATTTTAAAAATTTTTATAGCAAATCAATTATCATAAAAGAATGCTACTAAAAAATTTTCACGTGTATATAATTTTTATTAATTTTCACATGTGGAATTTTTTAATTAAATTTATTTTTTTTTAA
Source organism: Cotesia congregata (assembly GCA_905319865.3). Classification (NCBI taxonomy): domain Eukaryota; kingdom Metazoa; phylum Arthropoda; class Insecta; order Hymenoptera; family Braconidae; genus Cotesia; species Cotesia congregata. Next base: position 1,012,256 of record CAJNRD030001114.1, read on the forward strand.
TAATTTAATTGCCAAAAAATTCTGAAAAAATTTTTAATGTCTGTCAACTTCAGTGTCATTCTTAAATTTAATTATTATAATTCAATTTATTTAATTTTATTAAATTTAATTATTATTGATAAATTAATAATTATTAATTTTTTAATTATAATAAAAAAGATCCACCGTGTATGATAAACATATCATATGCATTTGTGTCAAATGAGGCTAAGTCGGCGATATGTTTATTTGGGTATTTTGCTGAGGAGGAAACCAAGTTTTATAAAAATCACTATACTTATTAGTGTAGGAAAAAACTTTGGTATTCTCCACACAGGTATACCAGTTTCTTTACAGGAGGGAAAAATTTTCTAGGTGGAAAAAAACTTTTTTTTTAGTGTAAGAAAACTTTAATGATTTTTTTATAATCTCACTAATAGTTTAGGTACTTTTTAAATAAATTTTAAAAATAATAGTGCTATCACAGGATCAATTACAAATAATTTAATGGACAAATGTAACCGAACAAATTTTTAGAACCAAAAAACTATTAAAAACTCCTCCAAAAACTTGAAATAAAAAATTTTCTAAAAAATATATAAAACCTAAGCACTAATTCTTATCTCTTTCTTTCTGATGATACCAAATTAAACTATAAAAATTCCTTTAAAAATAATAATATGCTCGTCACAAAATTTTCCTTTCTCTCTCAATTATTTAAATGATAAATAACTATCGCTAAAAAATATCAAACCGAATTTACGATAAAGATATACCCGTTACTAAATTTTTCTTAGTCTCTTAATTATATAAATTTATTTTTGACATATAACCACATTGACGTGTACAAAACAAAATAAATAAATAAACAAATTTTGTTTATCGCTAAATTCGAATCTATTTATAACTACTTCGAAAACTTATCATAATAAATAAACTATTTTAGAAAAACATATGAAACATTGAAAAGGCACAACTTCAGGTCTTGATCTTTCCAACGATACCAAATTTAACCATAAAAACCCATTTTATTATATAAATAAATTAGCCCCTAAATTTCGCTTATCCTCTTAATATAGATTAGTTTGTACTTTTTATCAGAAATTAGTTGTTGGTTTTGCCGCTAGGTGGCTGCGCCTTCTCGCTAGTTGAGTGAAATAGTTAAAATTTTATCACTAAATAACTAATTTTAACTGGCAATAGTTATTTTTCGGGCCCTGTCCCAATTCCTGACCAAGGTGTCCCAATTATTGTACCACACAAAAATCCGGCAAATACCTCCAAACAAGTCTAATTTTCCATATAATTATTTTTTTTTTGGTCAATACATGTATCTTGACTTCGTTGCGTAGGTGTTCGAAATGCCTAATGTAATATAATGTCGCGTGCGTTTATTTAGGCCAGCCAGTCTATTTTGCATTCAATACTTGTAAGTTTCTTACTTTATTGCATATTACATTTTGTATTTCAGCAAAGTTATGTCAGTAGAACTGTATCCTGATCCAAATGTCCACACACTCACATGTGAGTCAGAGGATAGACAGAGAGAGCAACACGCGAAGAAGAAACGAAGAAGAATAGAAATAAAGTATAGTAATATAACTCATATGATAAGACGTCACATATGAGACACAAGAGAGCGAGAGAGAGGAAGAGTATGTATACTACGGCTCCCACGTGTCGGCTCGTGCCTCCTCGTGGCTGACGCGCGTCTCTTGCATCTACTATATAGTATGTAGTAAATACTATACTACCTTATTTATTTTTTCAGCTACTTGTTTCTCGAGTGAATTAATCTGTTACTATTTCAGCTTTATTATTACATCTACAGAGGCGAATTTAAATACTTTGCGTGTTATATACGCTGTATGTTGTGTTATTTTATGTGAGCTATTGTAACGTGTGTTTATTTTTTTAGCTGACCGGTATTATTTATTTATTGTAAATTGTAAGTGTGCTTGAGGTAACAATGGCTTTGAATAAATATTTAAATAGCCTCTGACGATTCGCTTTATATTATATTATTTTATAACTTTTATTATATTTATTATATGTATTATATTTATTATAAGTTATAATGCACGCTGAAACGTTATAAACAAGGCATTGCTCGCTAACAAATATGTACTTATTTATTGTCCGGCCTATTCAATACCGATTGTTAATATGAAATCATTATTTATCATTATATTGTTCCAAGATGAATTATTTTACTTATCGTTTTTATTATTATGATTATGATTATTATTATCTATATTATTAAGAGAATAAGCGGAATATTGTGGCCAGTCTATTTATATGATAAAATGGTTTTTTATGGTTAAATTTAGTATCGTTGAAAAGGTATGACTGCTGTGACTTGTGAACTATAAATAAATATAATTTTGCTTTATTAAATGAATTTTGTTAAATTGCACTGTACGTTCTTAAATATTGACGTTTTTAAATATATAAGCTCATCCTGATATTGCACTCATCAAGAGCTTTCATTTGAGTACCCACATGCATTTTGATATATTTTTCATATATTCATATATATAAATATATGAAATATATGAAAAATTGATGTGGGTACTCAAATTAAAGCTCGAGATAAGTACAATGTCGCAGTGAGCTTATATCTTTAAAAATGTCAATAGTTCAATAAATATTTGTTAAATTGCATTGTACATTTTTAAATATTGACGTTTTTAAAGATATAAGCTCATCCCGATGTTACACTCATCAAGAGCTTTCATTTGAGTACCCACATGCATTTTTGATATATTTTTCATATATATATATATATATATATGATATATATTTTATCGATATAAGCTCATCCTGATATTACACTCATCAAGAGCTTTCATTTGAGTACCCACATGCATTTTTGATATATTTTTTATATATTCATATATTTTATATATATAAATATATGAAATATATGAAAAATTGATGTGGGTACTCAAATGAAAGGTCTCGATGAGTGTAACATCGGGATGAGCTTATATCTTTAAAAATGTCAATAGTTGACAAGATACAAGGTCATTTCTTAATTAAATATCTATATATAGATGATAAGTTTCTCTTTTGAATAATTTTGAATTCAAATGTTGATTATTGCGCGGTCGGGCGCCAGAAATTATTGCATTGCATTTTAATAAAAAATTTTAGAATTTTTTTTAGTATATTAATTTATTTTCACTAAAATTTACAGCTTGCCTGACTTTTGTAAGCATTTGAACCACAAAAATGCACCAAAAGATTTCAACCAATTTACAAAAAGTGTAAAATCGTTGAATTAGTCTAAAAATTCCTCGGTAAATGTTTTTTTCAGCCAAACTATCACTTGGACTTTGCTTATTATTTTACTGCACAAACTAGAATCATAATAAATAATAACAGAGCTGAAAGATGGTCGAAAAAAAAAATTAAACAATAGACTGGAAGCTGGTATACGTCGACTCTGGGTGAAAAAGCAATCTACGGCAATTTAAATTTTTCAGACGGTGGTTCTGTTTCGTCTAGTCTATTTCATAGCACATAGTCAGCGGTTTCACGCGAGCATGATTATACCTTTTGTTAGATTGGCCTATTGCCACCATCACCACACACATATTTATATATATGTTCCCAGCGCAGGTTTAATAAACCAACCAACCAACCAAAACAACGAGAAAGGTGCGAATATTATGGGGGCAATAAAAAATTCCTTATCACGATCTATACCAATATTTTTCGATCGAAACCACAGACCGATTTACACCTGCTCGTTCTTCAAACTCTATTAAAAAGTTATATGTGCGCTATGATCTTTTTTTGATCAGGTGCAATATAATTTTTAATGGTTTGATAATTTAATAAATGTTTTAGAATTAAGAATTAATAATAAAAATAAATTACAAAAATTTAATAAATGAATTTTTTAAAGAATTTATGATTAAAATACAATTATAAATTGAAGAAAAATTAATTTATATAATTGTTCCACAGTTAAATCGCGCATTTTTTCCCATAAATTCTCAGAGCTACCCAAATTAGAACACTACCTCGTACAACCCTCTTGCCCTAATTTTGTCATATAATATATCACCCACCCAAATCCTCTTTAACCTAACAAAGTAATCTTTTGGATAAAAAAGGACTCCTTTATTTGCATCCATCAAAGTATGCATCCGCTCTCGTTGAAAACACTTGACCCTGAAGGTGTCTCGATAAAAACACCCAGCGGAAATTGGTTTTATAATCCTCATGCATAATAATGAATGGTGGATTGTCCTCGATAAAAAAAGGATTTCCTATGCTATTTACGAATCACTTTCCCTGATTGACAGTCAATGCTTACATATTTTATCTTATACCTGTCTATTATAATTTTTAACCACCCTAATGGGTTCGTATCAACATCTGGTTAAAAATTGTTATGCATTAGTCTTCTACAATTGTACTCCTTGTTATTCCAAGGACGTTTAATTCGATTATTACATGACAATAGACAGGTGAATGAAAATGATACCCGTGGATCTGGTTGGAGAGAATTAAATTATATCATCTATAATTTAAATTTTTTAGTGACAAATATTCAAAGTAATAGTAAAAATTTTTCAGTGGTGGAGTTATTATGTTTTTTATTTTTATTTATTAGAACTAATAATTATTAAAAATTAAATTTTAAAAAGGTTGTTTGTGACAAAAATTTTTTTTAACATTTTATATTATATAAAAAAACTTTTAAACGCCATTTTTATGATCTAGGTATAAAAATTGTCTTAATATTGTATGTTTAAAAGATTTTGAGTGATATTTAATCAAAATTTAAAAAAATGAAGAAAACAAATTTTTTCGAAAACTGTATTATTTTTCTTCAATTGTAATTTTTACGTTAACTATCGGAGCTAGGTCAAAATTAATGGAAGCTTTTTTGTAGATAATTTTAAGCTCTACAAGATTTGTTCAAAACTTTTTTTGATATTTGCAATATTTTAAGAGATATTTAAACTTTAAAGATGTTATTTGTGACTAAAATTTTTTTTTAACATTTTATGTGATCTAAAAAAATTTTAAGCGTCATTTTTATGATCTAGGTATAAAAATCATCTTAATGTTGTATGTTCAAAAGATTTTGAGTTGTATTTAATGAAAATTTTTGAAAATGAAAAAAATAAATTTTTCCGGAAACTGTATTATTTTTCTTCAACTGTGATTTTTAGGCAAACTATCGAAGCTCGTTCAAAAATTTATTATTATTTCTGTAAATTTGATAGTTATTTTTTGTAAATATGAAATTTATGAATACTTGTACTTATAAATTAAACAATTTTTCCTTGTAAATTAAAAATGAATAAATAATGTAATTTTTACCTATAAGTTCAAGTTTCTCTTTGTAAAAACAAAAGTTAAAATAAAAAACCACCATTTATGTAATTTTTTTCCACATATGTAAATTGACAATTGTTGAGTGGCTGGTCCCCATTAAACGCCATGACAGTTGATTGAATGAATTATCGACGATTAGTAAAACTTGTTTTTCTAATTATATTCCAAGACCGAAATTGGTCCCTTGTGTTCATTAAAAAGGTAGAAGGGGCCTGTAATTTCGTCCGGGTTTAATATTTGTCCGAGGAGACTATTTTGACTGTGGAAGCCTACGTTAGGACAGTCACCGTGATTGACATGTGGGCTCTCTTAATATATGTGTGTCTAATAACCTGAGTTTTATTTGAGAGTCCCTTGTTGTAGGATTTAAAAGTCAAGTTTACGCCCACCCTAGATTAGTATCTCTACCGAAAGTAATGTGTCATTCTCCGGGATGTTGGCTGTTGCTGGGAGAGATAACGTCGTTTAGAAAAACATAAATATACATATTTTAAGAGAAAAAGCGTAGCTCTTATTTTTTATTGGTAATACAGCAGTAAATAATATTTTTTATACCGGAATTGAAAATGAGGAAAACGTTTAGTGTAATTTAATGGTATCATGTATATGTTTTGCCGAGGCTATCTGTATCTATGTGTGAGTATATTTATGTAAACATATATCAGATTAAGATGCTGCTTTTACTTTTATGGACCATGTGTTGCATCCGGGTGTGCTTTTCCAGGGTTTTTTTTTATTTTTATGGGCTGTAATGATAATTTATCTTGAATAAACTTTTAAGTTAAGTCGAAGCCTTGGATCTTGCTTGTTTTTACAACTTGAACTCTTTCTGAAAAAACTTAGTTTTTACGACCCTGGAATTTTTTAAACAGCATTTTTTAGGAAAATTGATTATTATCTTAGACCTTGGATCTTGATACTCAATCTTAAAATTAAATATTTTTTATAGTTTTTGGTGGGAAATATTTGAAGAAAATTGTTGAAAAAATTTATTACAAAATAAACTTTGTTAAAATTTAAATATTAAAAATTTTTAAACAAATCTTGTAGACTTTAAAATTATCTACAAAAAAGCTTTCATTAATTTTTGACCTAGCTCAAATAGTTTGCCTAAAAATCACTAGTGAAAAAAAAATAATACAGTTTTCGAAAAAATTTGTTTTCTTCATTTTTAAAAATTTTGATCAAACATAACTTAAAATCTTATAAACATACAATATTAAGATGATTTTTACACCTAAACCATAAAAATGACGTTTAAAATTGTTTTAAATAACATAGAACGTTAAAAAAAATTTTGATCTCAAATAACCTTTTTAAAATTGAAATATCTCTTAAAATATTGAAAATATCAAAAAAAGTTTCAAGCAAATCTTGTAGAGGTTAAAATTATCTACAAAAAAGCTTTTATTAATTTTGACCTAGCTCCAATAGTTTTCCTCAAAATTACAATTGAAGAAAAATAATAGAGTTTTCGTAAAAATTTATTTCCTTCATTTTTTCAAATTTTTATTAAATATCGCTCAAAATCTTCCAAACACATAATATTAAGATGATTTTTATACCTAAACTATAAAACAGACAAATAATACAGTTTTCGAAAAAAAATTTTTTCTTAATTTCTTCAATTTTTGATAAAATATCACTAATAATCTTTTAAATATACAATAAAAAAATGATTTTGATAGCTAAAACATAAAAGTGATGTTTACAAAGCATAAAAGATCGAAAAAATTTTAATTAACTCTTTTCATCGTAAAATAAAAGTAATGGGTTTAAATGGTCACTAAAAAGGAATCTTTATAAATACATACATTTACTGGAAGGGTGGCCCGCCCACAATAATAACAAATTTAAGATATTATAAATTTCCTTGATCCAACTGAGAAGATTTGCATGATCCAGAATAAAAAAGCGGGAATAATATAAAATCCAGCGAAAAAAAACTAGCGCATCAGCCGGAGTAGAGTATCAGTGTGGTCTCGGAATCAACAAAATGTCCGCCCCACGCGACCTCAATTTATTCGACACCTCCCCTTTGCCGTCAGCGTTATTTTGAAAAGAGTTTTGTTCTGTTCTGTTCTCAGTTAATATTCTACTGAGTTTGTTAACTTTTTCACCCGGACTTCCCCCTCTTTGATAAAGCAAAACTTTTTACTTCTCCTCACAGCCGTATAATATTATCTTTGCCAAGGGAAGTTCTCGGATCCTCCACTCAAAGCTCCAGGTAACAGCGAGCTGTAAAGGTAGATGCAACCAGATTGCTACTCATGTGATTTCGGACCGTAAAAGAGTTATTATGCTAATGAAACACCATGCCTAATTACCCACCTCGTCCTCGTACTTGAAGAATCGAAAAAAGTTTAAGACCAAGGACCAAAATTCGAACCCTGATATGGAGAAAATTAAAGGGAGTTGTCATTTTTTGTAACGGAATCAATCCACTATGTCATTAATTATCTTCTTGGGCGGCTGCACCTGCCAATTGTTACGCATCCGTGACTTTACTGATATTCAATATCAAGTCTTAATTAACAAAAACTTTCAATGATGAGCGACAGTCTTTCAAAAAATTGGAAAATTGTGTCTTTGATGGAAATTTGATGTTTGGTTTGATATTTTGGTTAAAGGGTTGGTCCTTTGCATTTTTAGATCTAGACTTGAAATTTTATTGGAGTATTGTTTTGATTTGCACAGACCCCAAATGAGCATTGAAAGTTTTAGTTAAAGTCATTGCAAGTCTCATAAGTCAAGTTTAAATCTGTCTAGCTTCAAGTGCCAACAATTTTTCTGTTATTTAAAATTTTCTCAGTGACATCAATTTTTTATAGAAAATAAATTTAACATGTTTTTTACGAATTCTATTTAAATAAGTAGCCAAATTTATTTTTCACATATCTAGTGTTTGGAAAATCCATTCATTTTAATCTGTTACATTCCCGTGATCCCGCAATAACAACAATTTATAAGTTATGTAATCAGCAAAAATAACATGTATGTAAAATTGTTAGTCCGTTGACTGAATTACTACATGTAATGTTAAGTTTTGGAAACCTTACAATGACTTTTTTCCCGCTGCTAAAGAGACGTTTGTTGTAAGGAAATTTTTAGTAAATGTTATTGAAACTCAATAGACATGGCCTAAATTTCATCTTTCAAAAAGTCCTAGTTTATAAACAACAACATTTTTAGTAGATTTCATAGAAATCTAACTATTTTATTTGATGGAACCAATTATCATAACCAAACACACGATCAGCATATAAATATAAATTTTCAACACTTAGTTCACCAGACATAATTAGCTTCTTTCTTAAACTTTTTTTAAATTACGTTAAATCAATCAAATATTAAGGTTATGTAATAAAAACAAAAGAAAATGGTATTAAAAACAAATGAATGAAAAATGAGAGTCTTTTTGTTTTTATTAGCGGGAAAAAATGTATGTAAAAGTAAATCGTAAAAAAAATGAGAAAGGGTTAATAAAATCTAAAAAATAAGTAGCCTATAATCATTTACTAAAAATTCTGCGTCGAATGGTAGACAGTCCTATCCCGATAGCTTCAATAGTTTTCACGTCAACTTTAATCAAACGAACCCTTTTTTGCTTATATATAATTAGATAACTTGATACAAAATTAATTCCAACTGAAAATAGTCATTTTTAAACACATGTCCCAATTCCTGACAAGGATGTCCCAATTATTGTACCAGCTCAAAAATTGGTAAAATTCTTAAATTAAATCTTTTGAATGACTATAAATGATATATATAATATATTTTTTTTATATTTCATGAAATATAAAGGGGAAGGGTTGATAAAATCCAAAAAATAAGTAGCCTATATCTACGGAAAAATCTGCGTCAAATTGTAGCAGTCCCATCCCGATAGCTTCAGTAGTTTTGACGTCAACTTTAGTCAAAGGAATCCTATTTTGCTTATGTATGTATGTAATATAGATTTTAAAGGCAAATTTTAGATCAAGTGATAAGATCACAATTTCCCAAAAATTGGCATCACTTTCAATATTTGCCAAAATTGATTCAATTTAAAAATTTGCGTCCAAAAATTGATACAACTAAAAATTTTGTTCCTAAATTTAAAAAAACAACCCTAAAATTTTAATTTTCCCACAATTGGGCGCCACAAAAATTTTTTCTGCCCAAAAATAAATTCTACGGGGAGTCTAAGTTAGTAATTATTGTTTACCCGGCGTTTTTTATGACTTAATTTACATTCGAGCCGAGCATGATGCATGACGAAGTGCATTACACGGAGGTAAAAACCCCCAAAATGTCGATTGCTGGTATGTCTGCGTCATCATTTAATATATCTCAAGCTGAAGGGCCAAGCGCAAAAACAAAGTAAAAATTTGCAAGAAGGGGAGCCCGAAATTGAGACGTTGGATGCAGGAGCACCGGGGGCTGGATGATCGGGAGCCGAGCAACCCTTTTATTGACATCGAATGTCGTGATACGGCGATTCGGCAAATTGCCGGGTACTGAGCCATTGATTAGCTGAAGATGACGATTAAACATCAAAACAAATCCTAGGCCTCCCAGTAGAGCCTCCTGGGAGGCCCCGACTCAAGCTGAGGTTCAGGCCGAGGATTCTATGCGAAAATAAAATCACCTAGAAATATCAACAACGTAACATTATAAATTATAAATATAATAACAAAAAATGAAGATGGTAGGGGAAGGGGAAGAGTGGGGGAGGGGGCTGGACTAAAAAACGTAAGGCAGATGATCGCCTTCAGGCAATCCACTCAAAATGAAGCAGTTATACGACCAAACTAATAACATATTTAGGAACCCAGACATCTCTTCACTGTTAAAGCATCTCGCGACCTCCCAAGATGGCACGCTTCAAGCCACCAGCTTTTCGATGACTCCTAACTCAAATCCCAGCCAGACTACAGTCTAGACCCTTGGCCATCAACCTCACCGTGGAGAATCATCCCCAACTTTTGTCTTCTACGCTTTATGGCCTCTAATTATCCTCATTTACTAATTGAGTGCGCCGAATTTGCCGGGAACCTGAATTAGCCAAGCTAGCTTACATGCTTGTGGGTATGTCAGTGGAAAAACGGGGTATTAGGACCCGGAGATGATGGTTCATTAGTTTGGGAGCAGAGATAAAATTTTTGATGGGACTATTTTTGGTTTGGACACTGGAAGGATTAATTGAGAATGATCTGGTGAGTCTGTGGAAATTTTAGAAAAATTATACGGCCAGTTCATGTTATTTTTACGGAAAATTACGGGAGAGTTTAGTGGAAAAATTAACCAGATAAATAATGGAATTCATATTGAGAAAAAATGGTAAATTCTGATTCACAAACAAAAAATTGTAGAATTTACACAGTTAACTAATGTTGTGTTTAGAAAGAAAAATTGATAAATTTACACACGTAATTTTGTGAAAAATGTATTACTAAATAAAATATTGAGAAATTTTTTCAATGTAAACTTAATATTTATTTTACACGATAAATTTACATTTTTCCATGTAAAATTTACACTTTTTCAATTTTCTAGTACTAAATTTACATTTTTTTTCATCTAAAATTTACATTTCCACCTATTGAATTTACATTTTTTCTATGTAAAATTTATATTTTTTTCCCTAAAAAATTTACACTTTCCGTAAATTTACATTCTTTCAATGAAAAATTTCCACTTTTCACACGTAAAAATTGAAAATTTTCTAATACTAAATTTACATTTATCTTCATCTAAAATTTACATTTTCTCCATATTAAGTTTACATTTTTTCCATGAAAAATTTTCATTTTTTCCATGTAAATTTGTCATTTTTTTTCTTACACTAAATTTACACTTTTTCCCATTTAAAATTTACATTTTCTTACAGACAAAATTAAAATTTATCCATGTCAAATTTACATTTTTCCTAACTTTGGATTTGTAAATTTAGAATACTTAATTTACATTTTTTTTCACATTATATTTATATTTTCTCATGTAAATTCATTATTTTTTTTACATTAAAAAATTTACATTTCTTTTTATAAAAAATTTACACTTCCCGTCAACTAAATTTACATTTTTTCATATAAAATTTACACTTTCCCTCTACTAAATATTTATTTTCCCGTGTAAAAATTACATTTATTTTCATGAAAAATTTATATTTTTCCATATAAAATTTACATTTTCACGTCAAAAATTTACATTCTTTTTCCTGAAAAATTTACATTTTCCTTATACTAAATTTACATTTTCCTATGTGAGATTTACATTTTCACGTCAAAAATTTACTTTTGTTTTATTAAAAATTTACACCTTCCCTATACTGAGTTTACATTTTTTCCGTGTAAAATTTACATTTTTTTCCTGAAAAATTTACATTTTCTCGATATTATATTTATATTTTCACGATAAAAATTTACATTTTTTTCCTAAAAAATTTACACTTTCCCCATACTAAATTTACATTTTGCCCAAATTTTATCAAACCTTCCCATAAAAATTTTCCAATCCTAAATTTCCCTCTTAAAACTTTCCGCAAAATTTCTATCGGCATTATCAAGCATGCTAGCGCCGTGAGCAAGTGTCAGCTTGAATTTTTTCTCAATGGAGGAGCACACGTGGCAGCCAGTGTCAGAAACTCTCCCTCAGCCTTTGTCCCAGATACAACACATGCTCTGAAAGATTTCGCAAGCTTAACATAATATAATATAACATAAGTTAGTCTTATCCTGAACGCCGCCTCTTCCGCAATCTTTCTTCTTCCAGATCGTATAATCTGCAGAGTTTTTGTTAGTCGGCGTTTTTGTTGGCCATTCCGAAAAAATCCACATGCAGATTGCTCTCGTTTAAAGTATCCAATTACGAATAGAGGATGCTAAACGGGCTAAATGATTTTTTTGTGGGCGCCATACGCTTTCTGAGGAATCCAGAGTCCATCTTTATCCTTTTTTCTTATTTGGTTAAATTTCATCAAAAATATCGTTATACCGAGTTAATTAATAGACGCGAACGCCGACCGATTGTTATTGTTGATAATCATCCGGGATTGAAGGTCTTTACTTGTATGTACCAGCAATTCAAGGATTCAAGTTAATGATTTTTTACTTTTAAATAATTGCGAGGTATTGAAGGCAATCAGTATTACTTTTATTGTTATGGATTTTTATTATTTAATTATATATTTACTGGCTTGCTTCTTGCTTCTATAGCCGGTAGATTTTCAAAATTAATAAAAAATTTATTGCTAATTTTTTTGGTTACATTTTAATTGATCAAAAAAAATTAATTATTGAATTTTCTTTCTTTCTAGAAAGAAAGAATATAGAATATTTCTATATTCTATATTAAGAAAATAAACGAAATTTTGTGGCCAGTGTATTTATATGATAAAATAGATTTTTATGTATCTCTAGATACATAATTGAGAAATGACCCTGTATCTCGTGAACTATTGATATTTTTAAAGATATAAGCTCACTCCGACATTACACTCATCGAGACCTTTCATTTGAATACCCACATCAATTTTTCATATATTTTATATATTTATATATATTACATATATGTATATATGAAAAATATATGAAAATGCATGTGGGTACTCAAATGAAAGCTCTTGATGAGCATAATATCAGGATGAGCTTATATCTCCAGAATATATATTATATATATTACAAAACTAAGAAATGACCTTGTATCTTGTCAACCATTGATATTTTTAAAGATATAAGCTCACTTCGACATTACACTCATCGAGACCTTTCATTTGAATACCCACATCAATTTTTTATATATTTTATATATTTATATATATTATATATATATATGTATATATGAAAAATATATCAAAAATACATGTGGGTACTCAAATGAAAGCTCTTGATGAGTGTAACTTCAGGATGAGCTTATATCTTTAAAAACGTCAATATTTAAGAAAGTACAGTACAATTTAACAAAAATAATTATTCAATATAGCAAAATTTTATTTATCCATAATTCACAAGTCACGGCAGTCACGGCAGTCACATAGTGATTGCAAGGTTGCTAGTATATTTATCAAAAGGAGTTGTCTTCAGATAAACCTTCTTGTCTGACAGTACTTCGGTTTAATGGGTCGGCAAAATCCACTGCAGCATTGAGAAGATGTCATACACTGAAACAATATATAATTATAGATTATTGTTTAAGCTATATTGAACATTTTGATCAAAGATAGAGTTGTTAGTTCATAGATTTATAAAAAATATTTAAGTACTTACTCTGTCCCCATCAGCCTTGCATGGTGATGCTGCTTTAATTTCAATAACGATGTACATTATTAAAATAATGAAAAATATGATACTCCAAAATTTAAACATTTATGAAATTTTATCCTGTAAAATTGAAAAAAAAAATTTTATTTTATTAATTTTGGCAATAATTTTGTAATCATTACACTTTTAAAATTACTCAAAAAATTATTATTATTATTATTATTCTATATATAAATTTATGTGAAATTACTCCTATTCAATTGCGTAAGAAATAAATTGATTGAAGATAAAAAAAATCATATTTTCAATTTTTTTTTACAATTCGCGGATTTTCGTGGTTTTTCCGCGAATTAATATTTTTAAATAATTATAGGCGTGTGTGTAATTATTTTAAAGGTAATTTTATGATCTGTAAGACACTATAATTTATTATTATTATTTATAAAAATTAAAAAAAAAATTACTTTCAATTAATAGTATAAAAAAAAATATTTTTTTTTGTAATTCGCGGATTTTTGCGGTTTTTAGCGGTTTTTACGCGAATTGACAATTGTAACGAAATCTAGACATGTAAGTACTCATTTTAAAGAGAATTTAACGATGTGTAAGGCATTATAATTTATTATTATTATTTATAAAAATTTAAAAAAAAATCACTTCTAATTAAAAATATTAAAAAAATTTAAATTTTTAATTAATTCGCGGTTTTTCGCGGTTTTCCGCGAATTGATATATTTATATGAATATAACGGTGTGAGTACTTATTTTAAAGGGAATTTTATGATCTGTAAGACACTAGAATTTATTATTATAATTTTAAAAAATTTTTTAAAAATCACTTCTAATTAATAATTTTAGAAAAAAATTTTTTTTTAAGTTTTTTTATAATTCGCGGTTTTCCGCGAATTGACATTTTTAAATAATTTTAGACATGCATGTAATTATTTTAAAGAAAATTTTAATATCTATGCAATTGTATAATTCATAATTTTTATTTTAAACAATTTCTTTATAAATCACCACAAAAAATTCATTAAATTCTTACGACAAAAAAAATTTTTTTAAACGTTTTATAACAATTGAGCCATATGTCGACAAGTTACTTCCTTATATACCATCCAACGATTTAAAATATCGCGTAACTTGTCATCACATCATATTGCATGACAATACATCCCTAATTACTACACATTTAGTTTTATTCCTTCCAAATAATTAGTGTAATTGTTTTTCAATATTCCTTTACTATTTTCTATTACCCAACGATGAATAGTTAAAAAAAAAAAATACATAACAATTTTAATAAAATTTAATTTAATTAAAAAAAAAAAATCTCTCGTAAAATATAAAATGTGCAAAATTACATCGAAGCTTTCTAACCTTTAAATCATGGCACAAGAATCCTTTCACATTCCCGAGGATCGGGAATATTATTATCTTAAAGGAAAAAACTTGCATATTCAGCTGCAGCCACCCAAGTAGCGTAATCAAAAATTAACTATCGTTTAATTTTAATTATCAGCGTAATAATCCCGTAAATTTTCCCAGCAATTTATAAACACGGTGATTAAATAAATAAACTCAATAAAAATATCAAAGCGAGCTAGCAATCGTCCCATCAAAGTCGTAATGTACAAATCAAACACATATATATAATTTTATTTTTTATTTTAAAGCCGCGTTTGATGAAAAAAAGTCTCCGGTACAAGCTACAAGCTTATAAAATAAAATTTATCAACTTTTTATCGTTAAAGCTGCAAATATAAATATTAAAGCCCATAATCAATTTGCGTATTTTCCTCTTATTTGGGTAATCCGGTTTTTGTGCAAGACCGCCCAAGTTGATGACACTCAAAATTTATATTTATATTTAAATACATATATAAATAAAGCTAGTATTATACATTATAAGTTATAAATGGTGAATGCTGAATGGTATCACAAGAATTTTATCTCTACTCTGGCCAAATTAATTTTTAAAACACTAATTGCATCCGCTGCGCTCAAAAGTAAACAGCTGTTGCTTTTTATTATTTTTCGGGGAGGATATTGAATGTATATGTAGCTTAGCAGCGAGGAGGGACGACGATAAGGTATCTCTGGGTATATCTGTGTCCGAGATTTCATCTAAGCGCTGGATATTTCGTATGGACTTTTTAAAAATTGGGGAACTAATGCGGGTTTGTACGGTAGCTTGTCGGTAAATTGTTTGGGAATTATTGATGATCTTAAGTGACATTTGGTGCTTGTAGAATTGCATTTTTTTTCCTTACTATTATTATTGTGTAAAGAATTAAGAAATGACCTTGTATCTTGTGAACTATTGACATTTTTAAAGATATAAGCTCAACCCGATGTTACACTCATCAAGACCTTTCATTTGAGTACCCACATCAATTTTTTATATATTTTATATATTTATATATATTATATATATGTATATATGAAAAATATATCAAAAATGCATGTAGGTACTCAAATGAAAGGTCTTGATGAGTGTAACATCAAGATGAGCTTATATCTTTAAAATATATGTTATATATATGTATATATGGAAAATATATCAAAAATGCATGTGGGTACTCAAATGAAAGGACTTAATGAGTGTAACATCAAGATGAGCTTATATCTTCAATAACATCATTAGGTGACAAGATACATCATCATTTCTTAATTATTGATATTTTTAAAGATATCTTATTACGATGTTACACTCATCGAGACTTTTTGTTTGAGTACCCTCACATCGATTTTTCATATATTTTATATATTTATATATATGTATATATGAAAAATATTATAAAATGCATGTGGGTACTCAAATGAAAGCTCTTGTTGAGGGTAACATCGGGATGAGCTTATATCTTCAAAAATGTCAATAGTTAAGAAAGTACAGTGCAATTTAACAAAAGTCATTATTTAATAAAGCAAAATTTTATTTATTTAAAATGGGTTTTTTAGGTAAATTTAATAAAATTGAAAAGGGCCTGACCTGAATTTGCCTTTTAAAGGTTTCATATGCTTTTCTAAGATAGTTAATTTATTATGATAACTTTTCGGAGTTGTTATAAATAGATTTTAATTTAAAGCTAGATTTAATTTGTTTATTTATTTATTTTGTTTTGTACACGTCAATGTCGTTGTATATGTCAAATATTAATCCATATAATTAAGAGAATAAGTCTAATTTAGTGACGGGGATATATTTATTATAAAATGGGTTTCTATAGTTAAATTTGGTAGCATCAGAAAGTTAATAACCTGAATTAATGTATTTTCACGGTTTTATATTTTTTTCGGCGATAGTCAATTTATCATCTAAATAATTAAGAGAATACGCTAAATTTACCCACGGGGATATTTATATTTAAAAAGGGATTTTTATAGTTTTATTTGGTACCATCAGAAAGGTCTTGAGGTGAATTTGTGCCTTTTAACGATTTAATATATTTTTTGGTTAGTCAATTTTTTATTTAAAGTTTTTCTCGGAGTTTTTAATAGTTCGTTCTATAAGTTTGCTCCGTTACATTTGTCCTTAAATAATTACCAATTGATCCCATAGCAATATTATTTTCAAAATTAATATAGTGACTGCAGAATATTAGTTACAATTATATAAATTAATTTTTCTTCAATTTATAATTGTATTTTAATCATAAATTCTTTTATTAAATTTTTGTAATTTATTTTTATTATTAATATTAATAAAAATTTATTAATATAATTAATAATAAAACTTCTTTAAAAAACAAGATCTACTACGCATCCCGCGGATTCACAAAAGTGTCTTAAGACACCTTTACTCGTTAACCCTCTCCTCCAAGGCGTCTGATTTCCATTTAATCATTCACAAAACTCGACCGACTGGCTTTTGTATGATTTAAATGCCATCTAAAATTTAATGCCCGTAAAAATAAAATATTGTTTGGAAATATCGAAGGTAATTTAAAAACTAAACTCGTTCGGTGATTAAATTGGTGCAAAACATTTTCGGAGTTAATCCAAAGGCGGATTTGAATTTTTCAATCTTTTAAATTTAAATTTAAAAAGTTTCCAACCGATCGAGGCCGTAAAAATATGGATTTCAATTAAAATCGATATTTACATGTTCTTCCATTCACTCGGCATCGTAATGTACTCATTTAATTGGATATTAGTGTTATAATTAAATACACTTTTTATAATAGTTTTTACCCTCTAAATGGGTATAATTAATGCTCACTTTGGACCTGTTTCTCACTGTAAATTAACGGGTATTAAAGTGTATTTATATATTCTAATGATTCAATGAATTTTTTTTCTCCAATACAATAATTTTTTATTGGCTGTAAAAATGTTTTTTTTTTTTAATAAATTAAAATTGTTCCAATTTACTGAGAAAAAAATTTATTAATTTATTTATTTTTAACTATTAATAAATCTTATTAAACTTAGAGCTAAAAATTATTTAGTAAATTTAAATACTAAGATTGTAGAATTCTAACTGCGAGAATCGCAGCCACCTAGCGGAATTTTTTCAACTAAATATTTAATTTTTAATTAAAACGTTAAATCAATCAAATATTAAGGTTATGTAATAAAAACAAAAGAAAATCGTATAAAAATAATTGAATGAAAAATTAGAGTCTTTTGTTTTTATTAGCGGGAAAAAATGTATATAAAAGTAAATCGTAAAAAAATTAGAAAGGGTTTTGCTTATATATATATATATATA
>CAJNRD030001114.1:1030752-1061922 GCA_905319865.3 Cotesia congregata
TATATATATATATATATATATATATATATATATATGTAAATAAGTTAATAAAAAATTAATTCTAACTGAAAATAGTCATTTTTAAACACATGTCCCAATTCTTGACAAGGATGTCCCAATTATTGTACCAGCTAAAAATTTGTAAAATTCTTAGGTTAAATCTTTTGAATGAATACAAATGATATAGATAATATATTTTTTTATATTTAATGAAATATAAAGGGGAAGGGTTGATAAAATCCAAAAAATAAGTAGCCACGTCAATTTTACTCAAAGGAACCTTATTTTACTTATAGATAAATAGATAACTTGATACAAAATTAATTCCAACTGAAAATAGTCATTTTTAAACACATGTCCCAATTCCTGACAAGTATGTCCCAATTATTGTACCAGCTAAAAATTTGTAAAATTCTTAGATTAAATCTTTTGAATGAATATTAATGATATAGATAATATATTTTTTTATATTTAATGAAATATGACGAGGTATAGTAAAAAAAATTTTACTTTTAATTAAAATTGTTCCGATTCACTGATAAAAAAATTAATTAATTTAATAATTTTTTACTATTAAAAAATCTTCTTTAATTTTACTTTCTCAAAACTCTCTACACAATAATCCATAAATCATAATTAAATTAACCGGAAATTTATGTAAATTACCCTAAAACTGGTAAATAAATTACCGAACCGCCTAATCAATAAAAAACAAGCCGACAGGTATAATTAAAATCCAATCAATAATTCAATAATAAAATATTACTCAATAAGAATAAATTTAAAAATAATTAATCAAAATACCGACTCATTATCTGGCTATTAACTGAAGATATTTTCCATTTTCCATCCGAGAAACTACTTCTGTAGTAATAGCCCTCTTAGTAATTTATGATTTAAAAACTTCTCTCTATTAGGGCGCTTAGAAAAAAAATAAAACAGACGATACTTATCTGAGATGGGACCTCCCTGAAGATTGTGAGTCGTAGGTTGTAGATATGTTTACTTAGTCCCTTCCTCATGCGGCCCGATTTTGATCTACAATCTCGTCTAGCCTCCCAGACAAGTGGAAAAATGCCGCATCTGCTATTGATTTTATTGACTCAGTATAAAAAATATTAACTACATATTCGATGCATTAATTACTATTTAAAAAAAGGGTAATTTGTTCTCGAGTTAATTTTTTCAGTCGCTTGCTCCATAAAACGCAACACATTTCTTAATGACTGCCTCCTGCAACCACTTAAATCACCCAACGATTCTGTTTTAGCACAAAATTAAGCAATTACTTTTTGTACATGTGCATCGTCACCCTGGAGAAAAAAAAAAAAACGTTTCTTTTTCATTTTTCGGACGCTTTTAATCAACAACTCGCTCCCATCACGCGAGTTTTTAAATATAATAACTTCTCTAAATAGATACTAATACCACACACATATATTTATAAATATATATTTACATATGTGCACTAACGTAACAGAATTTATTAGTATTTAATAAATTTTACTAATTGTTAAAAAATTATTTTTTTAATGAATTTTTTAATAAATAATTATTGATTTTTTTTTGTCAAAAAAAATATTTAATGTATGAGTAAATTATTTTTAAATAAATAAATTTATTAACAGTGAATCAGTATGTTAATAAAAAAATTTAGTAATTTAAAATAAAAAATTATATTTAAAAGTTAGTTAAAAAAAATTCCACTAGGTGGCTGCGGTTCTCGCAGTTAGAGTTCTAAAATCTGGATATTTAAGTATATTAAAAAATTTTTAGGTCCAGGGTTCGAATCCTGGACAAAGAAATTTTTTTATACACTGATAAAAGAATTTATTAACATTTAATAAGTTATATTACCTGTTAATGAATTGCAATTAATTTTTTATTGAATTATTTATTAATTTTTTCCAATTTAAAAAAATACTTAATAGGTATATGAACAAATTGGTTCTAAATAAATAAATTTATTAACTGTTGATAGAAAAATGAAATAATTTAATATAAAAAATGAAATAAATTGATTTAAAAGTTTGTTAAAAAAAATTCCGCTAGGTGGTTGCAATTCTCGCAGTTAGAGTTCTAAAATCTGGATATTTAAGTTTACTAATTAATGTTTAGGTCTAGGGTGTAAATCATGGACAAAAAAATTTTTTATGCGAGAATAGAAGAATTTTTTTATCATTAAATAAATTGAATTAACTGTTAAAAAATTATTTTTTTTAAAATTAAATTATTTAATGGAGATTTATTAATTTTCTCATGATCAAAAGAATTTTTAATTTATGAACAAATTGTTTCTAAATAAATTAATTTATTAACAATCAATAAAAAAATGGAATTTAAAATAAAAATCAAAATTAAATGATCGAAAAATTAGTTGGAAAAAATTCCGCTAGGTGGCTGCGATTCTCGCAGTTAGAATTCTGAAATCTGAGTATTTAAGTTTACTAAAAAATTTTTATGTATTGATAGAAGAATTTTTAAATATTCAATAAGTTTTATTAAGTATTGAGAAAATAAAATAAATTTTTTTATGAATTATTTAATAAATATTAATTAATTTTTTTCAAATTAAAAAAATGTTTAATATATAGACAAATTGTTTGGAAATAAATGTATTTATAGACAATAAATTAAAAAATTTAATAATTCAATATAATAAGTAAAATAAATTAGATTAAAAAGTTAGTTAAAAAAAATTCCGCTAGGTGGCTACGATTCTCGCAGTTAGAATTCTTAAATCTGAGTATTTAAGTTTTCTAGAAGATTTTTATGTACTAATAGAAGAATTTGTCAATATTCAATAAATTTTATCAATTTTCAATAAATTAAAATTAATTTATTATCAAATTATTTGATTAAATAATAAATTAATAAATTCTTCTATCAGTGAATTTGCTCCCCACATATAAATTCAAATATTATTCATCACATGTGCAGCAACTCGTTAGTAATTATCTTTCCTCCGCAGCTAGTATCTGTTTCACAGATGACACGCTTGATAAAGGACCTTAATATACCCAAGTCAGTATCTTAAAATAAAAAAACCAATTTTACCAATTTCTTAATATCCGCATTGTTAACACAATTATAAATTCTAATTGTAAATATAACCATAAAAAAATAATCTGTGACAAGAAAAGTCCATTAAAATAACAAAGAAAAAATTTTTCATGGTTCCTTCCGGTCGATAATGCTCCAGACGGAAAAATGTTGGGTTATCTTTTCAAGGACTTGGGCGCCAGTGAGTTAAAAAACTTTAAAATTTTTATTTTAAAAAAATTTTACAATTAAAGTAAAACAACGTAATTGAAAAATGGAGTAGCTGTTTGTTCGGCAGAATATAAAAAGAAAATTAATCCTTAATCTGCAAAGAAAAGCCGTGTAGAAATGTGGATTAAAATACGCGATCTGGTTTATCCTTTTCGTCTCAAGAGTAACTCGAGGGCTCGAAAAAGTCTTAGCGACTGATCTGGGTCTAAGGACACTTAGTATTAGTCCATGATATTGTTACGAGCGTCTTTTCGTCGTACGGTAAATAAAGCGAGGATATTTTGTAGATGTTATCTAGAAAATAGCATTGTGTCTACTCGCTTGGGTAAATATTTATCCTTCGTTATGGGTCTTAAACGATTTTGTGAATTCGTTACAGAATTTTGACAAAGCCGATTTCGAGCAGATGCATATTTTTTAAGGATAATTAATTTTTTTTTTAAATAAAAAAATTAATTCGATTATTATTAACTCGAGATTGTTTTATTGACATGTGACTTGAGACGAGACTCGATGCAGAAGAATAATGATTAGGAATACAATAAATAAAATAAATAAAACAGGTCGTTAATTTTTGTTTTACGAGTAGAGGATCGGAATCTATGTCGCCCCGTCGCGACCACCGCGCTAACTTAATTAAACCAATCGGCCTGTCAATTAGTCTACCTCCGACTTTTTTATAATAAGCCTACATATTTTTATTGCTATTATTAATTAATTAATAAATATTATTAAGAAATTAATGCCCTTGCTCCAGTACGGGCACACGGCACGCTTAATTAATGAAGATTGCTTATAAATTCTCAAGAGCATTATTTTGAAGTGCAGCAATAAGGAAATGGGATTTTAATATTAATATTGTCGAAAGATAATTCTCATTTTTTTAATTACGTTATAAAAATTTTATGTTGTAAATATATCCTGGAAAATATGGCCAAGTTTTATATGGGGCCATATATGAGCAGAAAAAATATATTTTGACATATCAGACTACAGTGGGTCAGATATTGGCGTAGAGAAATTTTCATATGGCCATATATGGGAAAAATATGGCATATATGGCAATGTTTTATGTTAAACCATATTAAGTCTTATGAAAAACTGCATATGGACGTATTAAGTCAAATATGGACCTGTTACATTACTTACGGCCTGAATTTGCCATATATATGGCATGGAATAATCATATATGGTCTGAAATTGCCATATATAGTATGAAATTGCGATATATGGTCTGAAATTACCATATATGGTATGAAATGGTCATATATGGCATGAAATGGTGATATATGGCATGAAATGGTCATATAGGGCAAATATTGCCATATATGATATAAAATGGTCATATAGGGCATTATTTGACATGTTATGGTCATATAATTGGTCTAATATTACTAAAAATGTCATTGTATTGCCATATATTAACTGATATTGCCATATATATGGCCTTAAATTGCTGTAACGGCCATATATATGGCCTTAAATTATTATAATGGCCATATATATGGCCTTAAATTATTATAATAGCCATATATATGGCCATTATATACGACCTTTACTTAATATGGTCTTAAGTTAATATATATGACATGCTACATTTTTATATTGGTATATATGGCATGTAGTGGCCATATATACATAGATGGTATGATATGGTCATATATACATAGATGGCATGATATGGTCATATATATGGCATGATCATGCATAGATGGCATGATATGGTCATATATATGGCATATATCCATATACATGGTCATATATGGCGTGCTATGGTCATATATATGGCATGATTATGCATATGACATGATATGGTCATATATAAGGCATATGGCCATATATATGGTCATATATGGCATAAATGGCATAAATGGCCATATATGCCATGATATTGCTATTTATGGCCAATTTATACATCAAGCATATAATCAGGCCATATAAAATTACTTATGGAGACATCAAACCATATGACATCAAATATGGACATAAAATTTATCATATGGCCATATATTACCATATCAAAATTCAATAAGATACAGAATTAAAAAAGATTGAGCATTATGACAAAAAAACACTTTTGAGAATTGATATATAAATCTTATATTTTTTATTGCTGACGAATTTTATTTTTTAAATCCTTGATAACTTAATAACATTTAAACCATGAAAAATAATTTCTCGTAGTGTATACCCGTAATAAAAGGTGATATCGAATGAATTTTTGAGAGTGTGGGTGTTCAGGGCCGCCCATGTCGATTAGCGTGCGGTCTGCCTCAAGTAACAATTTAATTACAATCCTCTAGATTACTACACTTCATACACGCACAGAAATACACTCTTACAATCCGCAGTTGAAAATTATGATGTGTATATTTATTTATTTATACCCGTGCATTTATCACAAAAATGTGTCGGTATATATATGTATATATAGAGTAAGCAACCACCCACGGTAAATTAATTTCGCTACGGCATTAAAATTTGGACTTAGGTCTTGGAGGTTGCGGAGCAATTTATACAGAATGGCGTTTCGTACCCGGCAGCGCTGCACAGTAGTCGTAGAAAGAAGGGTGGGATTGCAATTAAGAGTTTGTAGCGGCAATTTAAATTAATCCGTAGGCTAAAAGACCCGATAGACTAAAAGATATTATTTTTTTTCTATCTGGTTCCTTTTCGGGAGAGAATCTTTGAGTGAGTATCAAGTCTCCTCGGGCGGTCGGTAAAGGTGTTGCGTGTTTTGCTCAACAATAAAGTCATTTGAATTATACGAGCATTTGGAAACATCTTTATTCCGCTGGCTGTCTGTGTTCGGGTGAGTGTTGGGAATTTAATTGCGAGAAATTTATAAAAATGAAGTATTTTTGTTAATTTTACTGCCTTTGGCTAATATTATTGTTATATTCTTCAAATTGTAGCTATTTTACATCCTAGATAATTTATTTTTGTGTAATAGAGCCTTTTGAGAAGATTATTTCAGCAAAAAAAAAAAATAGCATAACTTAAAAAAAATTTTAATATGGCAAAATATGGCCATAATTGGCCATATCAAATATTTTATACGTCGATATGATTTTATAAGGCCATATATAATTTTTTGTGTTCAGAAATGATCTAATATAGAAATTGGCCATATATATGGCAAAATAAATAAAAATCAGACAATTTCAACCTATATTAGACCTAACTTGTCCATATAAAAGATTCTGTGTCCATATTTGACCCAATATGGTACGATATGGCCATCTAGAATTTTTTATAAATTGTTATATGGAAAATTGCCATATTAAGCCATATATATGGCCATATAAAAATTTTGTGTGACCATATTTGACCTTATATGGTACGATATGGCTATATATAAACTTTGATAATTTCTGATATGAAAATGTGTTGTATTAGGCCATTTATATGGCCAAATATATCAATATTAGACAACTTTAACCTATATTAGACCTAATATGTCCATATAAAAAATTCTAAGTGTCCATATTTGACCTAATGTGCTACGATATTGTCATATATACTTTTTTATAATTTCTGATGTCGAAATTTTCAATATTAGTCCATATATATGGCCAAAAAGCAATATTAGACAATGTCAACCTACAGTAGACCTAATATATCCATATAAAAAATTTCGATGTGTATATATTTGACCTAGTATAGTACGATATGGCCATATATAATTTTTTATGACTTTTGATATCGAAATTTACCATATTATGCCATATATATGGCCAAATGAATCAACATTAGACAATTTTAACCTATGTCAGACCTAATATGCCTATGTATGGCCAATTATCTTCATAATTATATGGCCAGTTATGTCAATATTTATATGGCCTACTGTAGCGATATTTATATGGCTAACTATGGCCATATTTATATGGCCAATTATCTTCATAATTATATAGCCAATTATGTCTAAATTTACATGGCCTAATATAGCCATATTTATATGGCTAACTATGGCTATGTTTGTATGGCCAACTATGGCGATGTTTATATGGCCCACTATGGTCAACTATGGCCATATTCATATGGCCAAACATGATCTTATTTATATGGCCATAATTATATGGTCAATTATGGTTATATTTATATGGCCAACTATGGCCAATTATCTTCACAATTATATAGCCAATTATGTCCATATTTATATGGCCAACTATGGACATATTTATGTGGCCAAATGTGAGCATATTTATATGGTCAATTATGACCATAATTATATGGCCAATTATGGCGGTATTTATATAGCCATAATTAAAAGGCTAATTATTGCCCATAATTGTATGGCCATAATTATATGGTCAATTATGGTCATATTTATATGGAATCCCGGAAAAAATAGACCTAGAAAAAATTTTAAAGTCATGAAAAATTCATATTATTTCAGAATTATTAAATTTCTATTGTTATTATAATTTTTATTTTATAATAATTTTAATGAAATAATATGAATTTTTCATAATTTAAAAATTTTTTTCGAGTCTATTTTTTCCGGGTTTATTTTTTCCGATTACCATTTATATGGCCATAAAAATTTCATATTATCTATATTGTATAAATGGAGGGGGGGGGGGTTTAACCCGTAGAAGTTGGCGTAACGAGCAGCGAGTATTTGCTGACAAACAAGTGCAGAAAACTCCATCCACTTGCTTCGTCCATTAATAAATATTATAAACTAACCTAATTAACTAACACTTCCCACAACATCGTGATCAAATTATTAATGTTCACATTATGAGAACATGTAACCTAATTTTCTTATGTCCTCAATATCAATGATATATTTTCCGTTTAAAACGTACAATTTTAACCTTGAAATTAAATTAGAGCATTAAAGCCCGTAAAAATGCGGTATATAATAAAACTAAATGTAAATATGAAGATGTATATTGAGGCAATTTAACATGCAATTATTTATCTTGTTAACGTTGAAATAACAAAAGTTAAAATCAATTTAACTTCAAACACTTAAAAATAATTGTTGAGTAAAAAAAAAAGGATAATATAAATGCAAGTACAACCGGTTAGTAAATGGTTAAATTATACAACAAGCAAATGTCATCAGGATTCACTCCGACGACTTTAAAACTACTCGTTGAATTAATTTTCAGTGTAGAGTATAGTGATATTTCTATGGTTTTAGCCCGAAGGACGCTACGTAGCGTAGCGATCGGTCTCAACGCTTAAAACGTTTTAAAAGTGTCTCTTTGTCAATTGTTCCTGATGGCTGTGCTTTAAATTGTAAACAAGTAATGGCCGCTAATATTTCTTTGTAGCTGTTTTCGCCCGACAAAGGTCCTCTTACAAAATAAAAAAGAGGTCTTTCATCTGAAAAATAACAAAAACCACAATACCGATATCGACACATTCGGTCATCATCTTTGTTTTGTTGTTAATAAAAATTTACCGACCGGTTTTTAAATTTACCTCGCTGAACCATTATTCCAACAAAAAACTATCCAAATAAATAGTTTTGAGATCCAGTAGCGTTTATTAATCTCCAGAGTCGACTGGGCTGAATAAAACCGAGTGATAAATGACATGACAATGTCGTCTGGTGATCATAAAATCCAATAAAAAAATTAAGAATAAATGAGGGGAGGCTTTTTATCATATCAATAAGAGCTTTGACTCCATACATATCAATATAAATATACAAATTAAAAAATAAAACCAACTAATCCACCTAACGGGTAATAAATTTATCAGCCCGAAGAGATCCAGACATTGGACTTCGGAGAATTAAGCCATTTATTTATTCAAATAAAAATCCCCATGTCGATTATTAATAATTATTACCTTCATAATTCATATTGTTGATTAAATGGAAATTCTACTGGATATATATTTTTGATAAGAGTGGGAGAACAACGAGGTGGTAACAGCTGGCGCAAAGGTATTTATTGTTTCTTGCTTCATTTTACGGATGCTTAATTCCCGTGGAGGATTTTCTCGTTTTGTTTCTCGTCATGTTGCTATTATTTGTTTGGATGGACGAGTTAAAGGACGCCGAAATCAAAAATTCACACTGGTATGCTGGCAGCCAAAGGCTGTGATCTCGTCTGTATGTTTAAACTCCAGGCGTTTCGCTCGATTTAGTTTTTTGGTTCAAGGGGCTTTTATGCTCTAGTGAGGAGTAAAAAATTCCGGTGAAATTCTAGAAGTAGGTTTTTTTGTCGAGCAAATATTTACACGAATATTATCGGAAAAAAAATTTTATATGGCATTATATGGCAATTGCCATATTCTTTATGGCCATATCATGCCATACGAAGCCTAATATGTCCAGATATGGCTTTATGGGCTGACATCCGCTATAATATATGGCTAATTTTTAAATCAAACTATATCTGGCTTAATATGGCCAATATGGCTTAATTTTGCTTTTAATAAGGCCAATATGGCTTAATATGGCCAATATGGCTATTAATATGGCCAATATGTCTTAATATGGTCAATATGGCGTTTCATATAACCAATATGGCTTAATTTTGCTTTTAATATGGCCAATATGGCTTTTAATATGGCGTTTCATATAGCCAATATGGCTTTTCATATGGCCAATATGGCTTAATTTTGCGTTTAATATGGCCAATATGGCTTTCAATATGGCTTAATATGGCACATAAGGCCAATGTGGCTTAATTTGGCCAATATGGCTTTTAATATGGCCAATATGGCTTAATATGGCCAATATGTCTTCATATAACTTAATATATTTATATATAAAACTGTGTATTCGCTATATTTGGATATACTTTACTTGATAAGGCTTAATATATCCTTTTATAATATATCTGACCATAGAAAATTTTTTTTCTGACATTAATAAATCATTCTTGCATTAAAAAATTACAAACTTGATACTTTTAACCTACAAAAAAAAATCAACAAATTACTCCGCTAAAACTTAGAATAGTTCTTCTCATATTGAATAAATCCCAAGAGTAAAGGATTGAAATTAGCATCCGGTAATGAAATTTAGCCTGGAGGTAACTAAATTCAAGGGCGGTTCTTTGCGTAGGTTACTAAAACGCAACTCCTCCGCGAAGTTTAAAACCTACGCCCCATAGCCAGACTCTTTTTGTGGGTAACTACTATGTGGCGAGGGTTCGCTTGCTGATGACAGATCGTCGCTCAAAGACAGCCGCGAGGTTAAAAACCAACTCTGCTCTTCCCTCCACACAATTACCTACCTCAGTTATTAGATAAACAACCTGGATCAATCCAAAGTAATCATGAATTTGTTGCTCGCTATTTTTCTAGCTTCATTAGAAAGGAACACGATCTAGGTGGTCGCCAAATGGCTAAAATTAAAAAATTTCTCTAATGCCCCACCAGTCACTATGGTCAGCTGGTCCTTGATGTTCCTCAATTGCTGCTGCCTGGAAAATGTACCAATTTCAATTGCAGACCACCAGATCAGCAAAGACTTACTCAGTTTGGTCGTTAATCATGATTCGGTCATGACACGAACATATGAACATGATGAAACGTTGAAAAAGACCACCCAGACTATTTGCTCTGGTAAAGTTGCTCTACTCGAAGGAGAGTCGGTTATTCACAGATCGATAGTGGGTTGCGCCCACGCTGCTCTTAGCTCTTGGCTCTTGGCTCTGTTGATCATCTCTTTCTATCTATAACCTCCACTACACAACATAGTGTGTCTCGAGTCTCGAGAGCCCAAATGAAAAGAGACCCACCTGGGTGGAATCGCCATTAAGATATCGGGATAACCTCTTGCTCCACCGAATTAGAGGACTACTTGCGAGGTCTTTAATTGAACCACTGAATAATGATCCTTTATTCAGGATCCGGCTACTGGTGGTCCATTGCTGGGACAAGGCCAAAAAGGACTCTCTCTTTCAATCTTAGTCGCTACAGCAGTCGCTAGGACCTGGATGATGTCGAAGACGGCGACAAGATTAACGAGTCCACTCTTGGACGTCATTTCTCAAGATAGATCTCGGGCTCCTGCTGAATTTTCTACCCTCGATATTTTCTCCTGTCATAAGTCCGTGTTTTGATCCCGAATAATGACAAGCTCGTATAAATATGAATGAATTAGATGGATGTGAAGGCTCTTATTAAGTGTAAGACGCCCACTGACCAGTCCCGACCGATTAAATGTTGATATCAGTCGACAAGGGAGTTGGGTAATTAACGAATGAGATCCTTGTCCACCCATCGTCAACTTTTAGTCGTTGATTTATCGTCCGGTGACTAGGTTTGCTTTAAAACATTAAAACACCTTGGGTAATTGGAGAGATATTGTTTTTATGCAGGTGCTTTAATTGGGACTTTCACTCAGGCCTTAGAATTTAATTTATTTGATTTCATATTTAATAAGACGATACTGTTGTTTATTTTTGAAAAAAATTCGGGGAAAATAGTCAAGTTAGTTCAATTGTAGCGTTAAAATTACATATTGACTTGAAAAGCAATATGGCTGCTCCCACCTGAGTTGTAGATGGCACTAATTTGTATGACGTCATATTAAGGCGGGATATTTTGAATTTTAAATGAAATCTTTCAAAAACAAAAAAAAATAATGTCTTATTGCTTTGATAATTCACAAAATTTATTTTTTGTAGAGCTTTTGAGTGAAATTTAAAATTTTATGATAAAATTTTGGTAAATTTAGTTATAAAATACAATTTTTGAGGTCAAAATATTAATCAGAGTGAATTTTACCAAAAAATTTCAGGTTAAATAGACAAAATTTAGTTCAATTGGATCGTTAAAAATGAAATACCGTCTTGGAAAGAAAATGGCTGCTCCCACCTGAGTTGTAGACGGCGCTACTATGTTCGATGTTATATCCTGGCGGGAAATTTTGAATTTCGAATAAAATCTTTTGTGAATTTCAAAGAAAAATAACTTATTGCTTCGATAATTCAAAAAATTCACTTTTTAAAGAGTTTTTGAGTGAAATTCGAGATTTTATTACTGAATTTTGCTTAATTTAATCATAAATTACCATTTTTAAGGTGAAAATAATAATTGTAGTGAATTTTTAAAAAAATTTCGGATCAAATCGTCAATTTAGTTCAATTATATCGTTAAAAATAAAATACTGTTTTAATAAGCAAGATGGCTGTTTCCACCTGAGTTGTAGATGGCGCTACGATGTTATACTCCACATTTTGGCGGTAAAATTTAAAATTTGAATAAAAAATTTTGAGAGTTTAATAAAAAATTATCTTCTAGCTTTAATAGCCCAGAAAATTAACTT
This sequence comes from Cotesia congregata, assembly GCA_905319865.3. NCBI lineage: Eukaryota > Metazoa > Arthropoda > Insecta > Hymenoptera > Braconidae > Cotesia > Cotesia congregata. Next base: position 1,043,276 of record CAJNRD030001114.1, read on the forward strand.
TTTATACGGTTTTTAAGATTTTGTCATAAAATTTTGCTAAGTTTAGACATAAATTACCATTTTTAAGGTAAAATATTAATTGTAGTGAATTTTACCAAAAATTTCGGGTTAAATAGTCATTTTAGTTCAATTGTATCGTTAAAAACGAAATACCGTCTTAAAAAATATGACGGCAGCTCCCACTTGAATTTTATTCGTCATATCCCTGCGGAAAATAATAATTTAATTAATATGAATTATATGATATTGAAATCACAATAATTAGTAAGTGATTTAAGATTTGAAAAGCAATCATATGAGTTATCCAACCAACCCGGACACGAAAATAGAAAAAGTTTCAAATTTTCTAAAAATAAATTCAACCCACACGGCAAAAACTTAGGAATGGGTCAACGAAACGACGCCTACACATATATAAACATTAAATGCTAATCAATATATCAACATGCGCGGTCATTTCTAATTAACAAGATAAGAATCGGCAACGTGGGTGAGAAGAATCGGTTCAATTCTCCGAGTGATGGTAAAGCATGCTGGTCACTCCCGGTTCAGTTCCCCTTACAACAAGACATTGCCGTCTTATCAATTCATATCGCCGTTTCAGTCACGCGTATCATTCCATTTAATTTTAATTGCGCAAAACACAATTTATCCATTTGTACACGCTACACGCGTGTCATTAACTGACCCTTAATTGCGCAAGAAGCCATTTTTTGGCCAATCAATAGACCACGTGGTGATCTAGCAATTAATTGTGATCTAGTTATTGATAATTGATCATGTGCGCAGCCGCTAATGACAACCAGGCTCCTATTCTGATTGATAGAGCGATCAAGTTTTCCCGTCAGGACAATTAAAATCGGTATTAAGTCATTAATTAGCCACGAATCGATCCTCGCTGCAAGATCTCTAATTAATTGCTCTAGTAGCCAGAGACTCGAGATAAAGAAGGTGGGGCTGGCTCTTAAGTGTACGATTTCCTCTTAAATGTATATAAGGATGATCGAGCATTGATGGTAATGCAAAATGATTTTGCTGGAAAGATCTAGATATGAAAACCGGCTCAACATCTCGCGCTAAATGATTTAATACCTGGCACGCGCTTACTTGTATGTGGATGTAAGTACGTGTCGGATGTGCACTTGGTTATTTAACATTTTGTATGATGTATCGCACTTTACTTTCACGTTATTCAATTTTACGCACGTGATTACCTTATTACTCGAGATTAAAAGTCGAAATTATTTCTTTTTTATCTTAGTAATTTTAAATAAATTTTTTATGACTAAATTTGACAATAAAATTCCAAATTTTACTTAGTTTTTTATGAAAAATTAATTTTTTGGACTTCCAAAGCTATAATCTATGATTTTTCTTTGAATTCTCAAAATTTTGTATTCGAATTTCAAATTTTCCCGCCAAAATGTTGAGTATACCATCGTAGCGCCATCTACAACTCAAGTGGGAGCAGCCATCTTGCTTATTAAGACAGTATTTTATTTTTAACGATACAATTAAACTAAATTGACTATTTGATCCTGAATTTTTTGTGAAATTCACTACAATTATTATTTTTACCTAAAAATTGTATTTTATAAATAAATTAGGCAAAATTTTATGGTACAATCCTAAAAGCTGTATAAAAAGTTAATTTTTTAGACTTCCAAAGCTAGAAAAGGATTTTTTTTTAATTCTCAAAATTTTATAGAGGAATTTCAAATTTTCCCGCCAAGATGTGGAGTATAACATCGTAGCGCCATCTACAACTCAGGTGGGAGCAGCCATCTTGTTTATGGAGACAGTATTTTGTTTTTAACAATACAATTGAACTAAATTGACTATTGTTTGGTAAAAATAACTACAATATTAATTTTTACTTTAAAAATAGTATTTTATGAATAAATTAGGCAAAATTTTATGGTCAAATCCTAAAAGCTGTATGAAAAGTTAATTTTTTGGTAATAATAATCTATATATTTATATGTAAGCAAAATAGAGTTCCTAAAAAGATTTAATTCAATAACTTTACCAATTTTTAGATGGTACAATAATTGGGACATCCTTTTCAGGAATTGGGACATGTGTTTAAAAATGACTATTTTCAGTTGGAATTAATTTTGTATTAAGTTATCTATTTATATATAAGCAAAATAAGTTTCTTTGACTAAAGCTGAGCGTTTTTTTTATTATAATTCAAACTTAAATTGCACTTGAAATTCCACTAATTCTTCTAGTGACATTTCCCGAAGGGCATTCTCCTTTCAAAGTAATAAAATAATTTATCAGCCGGGAAAAAAAAGGTTATTTATAAGCTGCAAGTGAGAAAATGAATTATGGGTGGACATAAAATTGTAACATTTTGTGCGGAAAAAAAGGTTATTTATATGAGATAATTAATTATTAGTTTTATCTTCATCGAAGTATGAATTGTGGACTTTATGGTACTGTATTACTTAACTTATACATACAGTACCGATCGGGTTCAATTCGAGCAATAATTCATCCCATAGATGTGAATTTATATGTTATATGTTATACGTTATATTGTAACTTATAAATTCCTCGGAGTGTGTTGGTATCCAGCTGCGAGACATTAATTGGAAAATTTATCTCCGTCTCTCCGTAGCTTACTAATGTCAGTTCAATATTTAAGCCCTTTGCAATCACCACACACGACCTTACACCGCCAGAAATTGTCATGTTTATAATAACAACCAAAATAATAATTATTATTATATTATTTGACAGAACCACCGAAATTGAGTCGTCATTTGAGGATCATTGGGCACGTTGGGCGCCAGCTGACATGGAAACATCATTCAAATGAGATTGTACGATAAATTGGGCTCGGAAATAATTAATTTAAGGCTGATGACGGGCATCAAGCTAACGAACTCGTGGATTTTCAGAGTAACTTTCCCTTGTTAAAAATTGATTTAACCACTGGAGCATATTTAATATCTGCATTTATGGATGAGCTTCTCGTTTTAGTCAGATATTGCTCGCCGCTCAAGGATCAAATATAAATTGCGTTGAAAGACATCGTTATACTGCTCACCCAAATGGTATATTTTATTCAGACTATCATTAAATAAATGTAAAGCGATCCCATCATCTCGACATTTTTCATTCTGTAGCTTGTCAACAGAAGCCGCGTCACATTTTAACAAGAAAATATCTCCTTTATCTTTGCTTTAAATAATCCTTTTTTTTACACTAGAATGTACAGCATGCATAATATAATTTATAAAAAAAAAATTTATTAAAAAAAAATATTTCACAATTAATTATTCGTGATACTCAATATTTTTCTTATTTCACTCTTAACCCCGCCCCTTGGCAACCGTTGCTAAGTAACCATTCTTTAGCAACGCCCCCTAGCAACTGTTTACCTAGTAACCATTTTAGCAACGCCCCTCAGCAAACGTTGCTTAGTAACTATTGTTTAGCAACGCCCCTTAGCAACATCTCCCTAGTAATCACTCTTAGCAACGCCCCTCTCAAAGATTCCTTAACAACAGTTGTCTGGTAACGCCCCTTTTCTACGCCCCCTTAGAAACTGTTGCCTAGTAACCATTCTTTAGCAACGCCCCTTAGAAACTTTTTTCATAAAATCATTCTTTAATCACGCCCCTTAGCAACATCTCTCTAGTAACGCCCCATTGACACGCCTCCTAGCAACTGTTGCCTAGTAAGCATTTTTAGCAACGCCCCTTACTAACCCCTTCTTAGAAACCATTCTTAAGTCACCCCCCTTAGCAACATTTCCCCAGTAACCACTCTTTAGCAACGCCTTCTAGAAACTATTTACTAATAACTATTCTTTAGCAACGCCCCTTAGCAACCATTGCTCAATAACCATTCTTTAGCGACACCCCTAGAAACTGTGACAGCAACCATTCTTTAGCAACGCCCCGAGTGACCGTTTTTTAGCTATCTTAGCCTAGTAACCATTCTTTAGCAACGCCCCTTAGCAACTGTTGCTTGGTAACCACTCTTTAGCAACGCCCCTTAGCAACTGTTGCCTGGTAACCACTCTTTAGCAACGCCCCTAGCAACTATATCTTAGCAACGTCCCTAGCGACCGTTTTTTAGCTATCTTAGCATAGTAACCATACCTTAGCAACCATATTCTAGCAACCATAACTTAGCAACGCCCCTAGCAACCATTTATTAGCGACAAAACTTCAAAATTCATCTACTAACCTTTAACTAAAAAAAAAAATTTTATTTAACAGTCAATAACATTTTCTTCTACTCAAAAAACCAATTTACCATCACTTTCATCACAAATTTGAAAGTCACTAACTTATCACTTAAATCTTCTTACAGCATTTTTTCCAAAACTCAATTAAATTCGATCTCGTCGACAAAAGAGCTTGCAAGAAGCGTAATTAATAAATCAATGACCTGGAGGCTGGTACACAATACCAAGTAATCAAGTATACCTCAAGTCCCGGGAGATCGAAACATCCGGTTGGGATAAAAAACATGCCACTGAAATACCGGATTCTTACGATGACGGTTTATCGATCAATGTGATCTGATCAGTGTCCAGTGTCCAGTATTGAGCACGTGGCTGCGAAGTTAAATGAATTGCACCGTGGAAAAAGTTGATCAGTTTCTTTGTTCTTGTTCTTGTTTCCGCTCGACGGCGACGATATTTTTATTGTTTCATCATTCAGAATTCAAGAATGCTGGTGTTGGTGTATTGGTGGTCATCTTGGTTGCAGCTGATGTTTTCCGAAGTACAGAATTAATTCCAAACTTGCCACCTAACTCTGGCTCTAGGACAGGTGCTACCAATGAAGCCCAACGCTTCTAATTTGGAACTGAAGCCCTGGGGTCCGATTGTAATAACAGACACTAGTAAAATTTCATATTCAATGCAATAACAGATACTAGTAAAAATAACTAGCAGAACAACCGAGTCGCACGCGATATGTGGAACTAGAGTTTCAACGATTGATAATTCCAGTTCAGCTGCCGCATCACAACCAATGAAATTAGATTTAGACTTCTTTTGATTGCTGGTTACCAATGCAGGTAGTTTCGATGCACCTCTGCTAGCCGAAATTGTAGGACTTGTGCCAACGTGGTTGTTAGTTGTTACTTTTGTCTGTGGCTGGCCAGTCATATAAAATCATATCATTGAAGCTGTAGCAAAAAATGCAAAATTCATAGCATTGTCCTAACCCAAACATCCGATGTTCACATAAATTTCTTATAACTGGAATACTGGAAACACGGCTGGTTCTTCTGGTCAGACAAGGTCGTTATCGCAGCGTGTGGCGCGTGCCTACCGTCAGTACATTTAATCCGAGAATGAGAATGGAAATGGAAATAGAAACGAAGAATGGCATTGAGGTTGTTGGTTTTGCCTCGAATGACAATAGCGAGCTGGATCAGGTAGTGTAGGCGTCGAGCCTTATTGGGTACCGTGAAAAAAAATTTTTAATATTTCTATATATAGTTAGTTTCTTATATATAGCCATATGTGGCTTTATATAACAATAAATGACAATATATAGCTTGCTATGATGGTATATAGCTTGATATGGTAGTATATAGCTTGTTTTGGCCATATATACACGGAAAAAAATAAATAGTAAATGCAACATGATGCTGCCTTGTTAAATAAACATGATGAAATCATGTTGCCGAAACATGACAATCATGTTGCGGTAGAATGAGAAAAATCATGTTGCAGCAAAATGACAAATCATGTTTCGGCAACATGATTCGTCATGCTACAGCAAAATGACAACCATGTTGCGGTAGCATGAGAAAAATCATGTTGCAGCAACATGATTTGTCATGTTTCGGCAACATGACAATCATGCTGCGGTAGCATGAGAAAAATCATGTGATAGCATCATGACAATCATGTTGCGGTAGCATGAGAAAAATCATGTCGCAGAAACATGATTTGCCATGTTTAGGCAAAATGACAATCATGTTGCGGTAGCATGAGAAAAATCATGTTGCAGCAACATGATTTGTCATGTACCCTTAATAGCATCAAAATTAAGCTGCAACAACTAAATATTTATGGTTCAGAAAAACATGATTGTCATGTAGCCGAAACATGACAAATCATGTAGCTGCAATATGATTTCATCATGTTTATTTACCAAGACTGTATCATGTTGCATTTATTATTTATTTTTTTCCGTGTATAGCTTAAAATAGCCAAATAGACAATATAGCTTGATATAGGAATTTATGGCTTGATCAAGAAATATATGGCTTGTTTTGATCATATATATGGCATCATATGGCTCAATATAGCTTCTGATGGCTTAATATGGCAATATATGGTAATTTAGTTTGTTATGGCCATATATATAGCTTGAAATAGCACAATTTTGCTATTGATGGCTTGATATGGCTAAGTATATGGCTTAATATACCATTATGGTGCTTGACCAAGAAATATATGGCTTGCTATGATTATATATGGCCTAATATGGCAATATCAAAAAATTCCTTTGCGGCTTGGATGACAATAGCTTACTTGGTAAGTAAGCGTGGGCGTCAAGCGTTATTGGTTAGCATTATATTGATCTAGGTGGCGGGGGCACATGTTTCCTCGATAAACTCTCCGTTGTTTTGCTTTATCCTTATCCTTAGACTTGATATTACCGAGTTTCGAGATTTCCATGACCACCTACCGGGAGAAAACGTGCTCGAGTCTACTTCCGCCCCAGGACGTAAACGTTCTCGCGAAATAGCTGGGACATACCTTATGCGCCACAAGCGCCTTGCTTTTTATGCTCATTCTTATTTCTGCTTCTTGTTTTTTTGATTTCTTGGATCACGAGCATGAGCTGGCAACCAACGACACTACACATATAACACACTAGGCAACTTGCCAATCCTGGTTTTTATTTTATAGGCGCCTGCAGTTCTCGTAATCTGAACGCGCCCACGTGCTGCTCCTAGTTTTATTGGCATATCCGAGCTCCGAATACATCAGAATCAGACAAGACACCAGACATATGTGACCGAGTGTTATCGACTTATTTCCCTTGAGATTAATCGGTTGTGAGTTGTAGGAAATGGATTGAGTGGGTCAACCATGTTAGATTATAGATAAGCTTTTCACTCCTTATCAGCCAATCAACAATATTAGCTTTGGCTATTCAAGTATCAACTGATTTGTAATCAACTGGTTCCTACCAGGAGCCTACGCACCAATCAACATCGACATTTTTATGTCGATATATTTTGCTCAATAGAGATTTTGTCAATCATTATTATGCTAAGGTTCTTTTGTTGCCATACAGAGCCATACATGCCCATATCAAACTATACAAAAGGTGACATCAAATTAATATTGTATTATATGGCTATATAAAAATTTATATGGCCAAATATAGCTGTTTGTAATCTTATAGCAGATAATATGGCTACATATGGCTTTATATGATAATGTATAGCAATATATGATTATATATGGCATTATATGGTCATATATGATTATATATACACGAAAAAAAATAAATAGTAAATGCAACATGATGCAGTCTTAGTAAATAAACATGATGAAATCATGTTGCAGCCATATGTTTCGGCTACATGGCAATCATGTTGCGGTACCATGAGAAAAATCATGTGGCAGCAACATGATTTGTCGTGTTTTGGATACATGAGAAAAATCATGTGGCAGCAACATGATTTGTCATGTTTTGGTTACATGACAATCATGTTGCGGTAGCATGAGAAAAATCATGTGGCAGCAACATGATTATCATGTAGCCTTAATAGCATAAAATTGTATATAATTTGAATGAACAAAGATTTCGTTCACAAATTGTATAATTTGATAATTTACTCTTATTTTTTCTGCAATGTTATAAATCTTAAAAAACTTAGTTACTTTAGTAAACATAAATATTTAGTTATTGTAGCTTAATTTTGTGCTAATAAGGCTACATGAAAATCATGACATGATTATCATGTAGCCTTAATAGCATAAAATTGTATATAATTTGAATGAACAAAGATTTCGTTCACAAATTGTATAATTTGATAATTTACTCTTATTTTTTCTGCAATGTTATAAATCTTAAAAAACTTAGTTACTTTAGTAAACATAAATATTTAGTTATTGTAGCTTAATTTTGTGCTAATAAGGCTACATGAAAATCATGTTGCTGCCACATGATTTTTCTCAAGCTACCGCAACATGATTGTCATGTAACCGAAACATGACAAATGATGTTGCTGCATCATACTTTTTCCCATCCTACTGCAATATTATTGTTATGTAGCCGAAACATGACAAATCATGTTGCTGCCACATGATTTTTCTCATGTAGCCGAAACATGACAAATCATGTTCCTGCATCATGCTTTTTCTCATGCTACCGCAACTTGATTGTCATGTATCTGAAACATGACAAATCATGTGGCTGCAACATGATTTTATCATGTTTATTTACCAAAACTGCATCATGTTGCATTTACTATTTATTTTTTTCCGTGTGGCATTACACGACCATATAGAAATTAATATGGCCAAATATAGATTTTTGAGGTCATATTTCAGTTAATATGGCTATATATGGCTTAATATGCTAATATATGACATTATATGGCAAAAATGAAAAATTCCAATTTTTTTTTTCTCCTTGCAATGTTAAAACTTTTATTCGATGAGAGAGTGCGTGCTCGAAAAACCTACGCCTAACAATTTCCTGGTTCGATCAGCTCGAAGTTTCTCACCGCCTGTAGTTATAGTTATAGTTGTCTTGGTCCCTGGACCCTCGGGCAATATCTCAGTGAAAAAATTGTTGCGCCGCCCTCGTCGTCGTTTCATTTGCACGAACGCCTCACGGCTAACAAAATTTAGTCGTAGCAACCTCGTGGTAAAGTCAGCGTGAAGTCGTAACGACCGGGTCTCCTACCACTATCCACTATCCTCTGTCTTCTATCCTTTCCCTCGTCTTCGCCATTACATATCACGTCCAGGTCTTATCGAGACCGAGGCACGCACAATATTGCCCCCAGCTAATTATTCACCATGCTTTCATACACTTCATCCTCACCAACTGGCTTGTTTTTCATAAACCTGCCGTTTTTTCTCATCTCCATCCTCTTACACCCGAATTGGTTAACCGAAAGTCAGCTTACAACAATCCACTTCCAATTTATTCACAATTATTATCAATTTAAATGAATCGTAAACCCGGTAACGACTACAGTAATAAAAGTTAAGATTGTCGCTAATGAACTCATAAAAAATGCCTCAAGCATTATGGTGGGTAAGTGCAAATGCGCATGCTGGGTTTTTGTACTATCTTGTGTAAAGGCATTAAGCCTGATTAGAATAATGAATAATTGTAATTATAAAGGAGTGTTCGGAAAACATAAAATTTTCTATTTTTATGATTTGACTTTTTTTAAATTGAAGTTCCGGCTGTATAATTAAGAGAGTAAAAAAATTTGTCTCTGGAGTATTTGAGGGATAAAATGGGTTTTTTAGGTAAAAAATTTAGTAAAATTGAAAAGGGCCTGACCTGAATTTGCCTTTTAAAGGTTTCATATGCTTTTCTAAAATAGTTCATTTATTATGACAACTTTTCGGAGTTGTTATAAATAGATTTTAATTTAAAGCTAGATTTAATTTGTTTATTTATTTATTTTATTTTGTACACGTCAATGTCGTTGTATATGTCAAATATTAATCCATATAATTAAGAGAATAAGTCTAATTTAGTGACGGGGATATATTTATTATAAAATGGGTTTCTATAGTTAAATTTGGTAGCATCAGAAAGTTAATAACCTGAATTAATGTATTTTCACGGTTTTATATTTTTTTCGGCGATAGTCAATTTATCATCTAAATAATTAAGAGAATACGCTAAATTTACCCACGGGGATATTTATATTTAAAAAGGGATTTTTATAGTTTTATTTGGTACCATCAGAAAGGTCTTGAGGTGAATTTGTGCCTTTTAACGATTTAATATATTTTTTGGTTAGTCAATTTTTTATTTAAAGTTTTTCTCGGAGTTTTTAATAGTTCGTTCTGTAAGCTTGCTCCGTTACATTTGTCCTTAAATAATTACCAATTGATGCCATAGCAATATTATTTTCAAAATTTATATAGTGACAGCAGAATATTAGTTACAATTATATAAATTAATTTTTCTTCAATTGATAATTGTATTTTAATCATAAATTCTTTAAATAATTCATTTATTAAATTTTTTTGTAATTTATTTTTATTAAAATTTTTTATAATTAATTCTTAAATAAAATTTTTTAAAGTCATAATTTGATTTTTTGTGAGGTGAATTTGTGCCTTTTAACGATTTTATATATTTTTTGGTTATAGCATGTAAATTAACCGAAGCATTAGTACCGCTCGGGCCTGATTTACCCAGACCGCAAGCCATCGGAACAATTAAAGCAGACTGTACAGTCTATACTCCAAGTCACGATCATAAAATCCGGGATTTGCGGCGGATTTTACGGTGGATCTAAATAATTGCGGTTAAATTCGTTTTTGCGGCCCTATAGTGGGTGGCAAGGGGGAGGGGAGTTCTGGAGCGTGGAGGCACGTGTGTTGGGACTGACATTGATGTCCTGATGGGTTCGATGCCTGAGGACAGCCATTACCTTTCAGGCAAGCTCCGAGGTTTAAGTGCGTCGAGGGGTAATGGCTGATGGACGTGTGTCCTGAAGTCCTTTTTGTTCTTTCTTAAAATGTCCCGGGGCCGGTCGAGTCTAGGAATGCCTTTTTATTTTATACACATTATATTTTTATCCGGGCGAATGCTTATGCTTATCGGGCCTGGACAAGGCTGCCCGAGCGACGATTAAACCCGTCAATCAACTGGCTCTTAAACGTCACTCGCTTTGTCCTCCATTCAGCCGGGATTTTTTTTTACGTTTGCTTTTAAGGCTCTGATAACCCCGGGTTCTTACCTGAACGCTTCTAGCCAGACAATAATAAAGAGTGGAGGGGGAAGAAATGAGCTGGAGTTTAAAAAAAAATTAAAAATTAAGAAAAAAATAGAAGTCTTATCTTGAGAGGAATTTTAAAAGATTTTGTTCCTCATTTTCGGAATTAATAAATGAGATGTAAAGTTTGTCTAACGATGTTTGCTCAAAGATCCTCGCTAATGCGAATTTAAAACATCGAATTCATCACGCGATGCTAGCTTTATATTTATTCTATCCATTTTGCGGATCTTGTAATTTACAAAATTCATCTTTCGCGTGTTTGGGGGTTTGCAAAAAATAATAGGCTGGTAAAAAAAGTTAACAACGTTATTTAATTAATTTTGAAAGAGCGAATTATAAAAATCATTTTTGTGGATAAAAAATTTTTTAAAAAAATTAATAAATGAATTTTTTGAAGAATTTATGATTAAAATAGAATTATACACGGTGAGAAATTTCTGTAGAAATTTACTATGCATACATAATAAGACTGAACCTTAATGACTCAATTCAAAATATTACCATAAAAATTTAGAATATCATATTGTACCAATCAATATTTATTAGGGACCATAGTAAATTTGACCATGCAACTGTTACATAAACATATATAAAAAATTTTCGTAAACTGACAGAACAAAAACTCTTAGTGTGCTTAAAACTTTTCATTATAGTTCCATAGTAAAATTTCTGTTGCTCAGTCGACAGTAAAAATTTATAAAAAAGTTTGACATTTAGTCACGTGTACTCGGTTTAAATTTAAAATTGTGACTATGAAATTTTCAAATGTCCCATAGTAAAAGTATGCGCGTCAGTCGCGACGCGCGCTCTCATTTTTTCGTGCTGCTTTGTTTTGTCAACAAGTGTACAGACACTATCAGTAGTGGTTAACGGTGTTATGAAAATTGCAATAAACATTAAGTTTTAAATAAATATTAATTTATAAATCCATCAACATATGAATATTCTAATAATAATAAAAAATAATCTAAAAGTTATACATTGTGTTTATAATTATTTATAATAAAATTAATTGCCAAAATAAATCCTACGTTCAAATGAAAAAAAATAGAAAACAAATAAAAAAACTATATTTCAAAAAAATATTTTTAAAAATTATTACAAACAAAAAAAAATCTTGTTTGGTTTGATATTTTTTTTGATTGCTAAAAATATTTTTTACTCTAAAATTTTTTATTTTTTAGAAACGTTTTCTTATTTTTTTTGCTATAGTACATTCGGAAATTTAAATTATTGCCTATTTCATTTTACTATGGTACATTTCAATTTCTACCATTTGCTATGTCTGATTTCATTTGTTTCGGAAATTACTATGGGCCATTGTAAAATTTTATTTTGAGTCAATAAGGTTCACTAGTAATATGCACCATTGTAAAATCTAAAATCCATGCAGAATAAAAAATAATGGAAATTTCTCACCGTGTAAATTGAAGAAAAATTAATTTATATAATTGTAACTAATATTCTGCTGTCACTATATAAATTTTGAAAATAATATTGCTATGGCATCAATTGGTAATTATTTAAGGACAAATGTAACGGAGCAAACTTATAGAATGAACTATTAAAAACTCCGAGAAAAACTTTAAATAAAAAATTGACTAACCAAAAAATATATTAAATCGTTAAAAGGCACAAATTCACCTCAAGAACTTTATGATGGTACCAAATAAAACTATAAAAATCGCTTTTTTAAATATAAATATCCCCGTGGGTAAATTTAGCGTATTCTCTTAATTATTTAGATGATAAATTGACTATCGCCGAAAAAAATATAAAACCGTGAAAATACATTAATTCAGGTTATTAACTTTCTGATGCTACCAAATTTAACTATAGAAACCCATTTTATAATAAATATATCCCCGTCACTAAATTAGACTTATTCTCTTAATTATATGGATTAATATTTGACATATATAACGACATTGACGTGTACAAAACAAAATAAATAAATAAACAAATTAAATCTAGCTTTAAATTAAAATCTATATATAACAACTCTGAAAAGTTATCATAATAAATGAACTATCTTAGAAAAGCATATGAAACCTTTAAAAGGCAAATTCTGATCAGGCCCTTTTCAATTTTACTAAATTTGCCTAAAAAACCCATTTTGTCCCTCAAATACCCCAGAGACAAATTTTTTTTACTCTCTTAATTATATAGATTACATTTATTGATGTATAAACTCAGTAGTTAAAGCTTCTGCGACTCGTGTGTCAGAACACACTCTCTGCTCGTTGCGCCAACCTCTTCACAGTCCAAACCCCCTCCACCGTTTCACAGTTAAATCGCGCATTTTATTTTATAAATACACCGCAGAAAATTTTTCTTATTCTCTTAATTAATATAAACAATTATTATTCATTTTTTTTATATCCTTAAATATATTTTTTATTATATTAAAAAAAATTAGCTGCAATTTTTTATTAAATTTATATTTTATAATATTTAAAAAAAAAATTAAGATACCTAAAATTTACAGAAAAAAATTCTTTTTTTAAAAAAACAAAATATAATAGCTCCAAGTGCAGACATTATGCAGATTCGAAAAAAACTTAATTAACGGCGTAAATCTATGCAACACGAAAATCGCGTGTCGGAGGTAAATCATCCGTGGATTAACAGTAGTATAGGCATGTAAAGTGCTATACGCTTGCGTTCTCGCGCAACAAGATCAAAAAAAAAATAAAGCGCATACATTTTTTTAACACGGACATAAATATCCAATCGTTTATTTTTGCCTCGACTCCAACGTCTTCATTTACGTATTTATTTTTTTCTGATTAATTGTTGTGTTATTTGGGAAAAATTTCGTCATATTCCCACAGTAGGCGTTCGAACAAAGCGATATAAAGATAAGCCGGGTAACATGATCCACTGGAATTTGGAAATACGAATAAACAAATGTGGAATTTGCAATCTTGTAATCTAAGACGGCGATAAAAATTATTTTTATCGGGTCTGAAAATTAATTTATAAATTATCGAGAGTTGTAAAATGAGAAGAGATAAAAATTCTCGTCTCATGTGTTGATTTTTAGTTAATTTTGCCGGATAGAGGTCTCTAAACTAATAGAAACATTTAGTTCTATTTAGTAATAGTTACTAAATTATTTATTAAAGCCCATTTCCACCAGATAAATATTTAGTATTTAACAAATGATTTATTGCTTCGCAATAAATCGTTTATTGGTTAAACAAATTAATTATAATTAAAATAAATCATTTTAAGTAAAAATATAAGGTATTATAAAGAAAATAATCTCATTAAATTATTATTTTTTATTTGAGACATTTATAAAAATTTAAACTTAAACGAGTTTTTAACATATCAATAATAGACTAATTGAACAAATTTAAACTCAACTCCACTGAAAAATGACATATAAGCCATTTGGGAGTATGTGTGTTTTTAAAGGGAAGATATATATCTCCCAAAATCAAGCTGAATAAAATAATCTGAGTCAATGAATAGGTTATGTATCACATTGGAATTAAAGCGTAGCCATCTACCGACAATTCTTACCAAACAAATATTTAGTAACTACACGGAGAGAAAAATATAGAAATCATTCCTATAATTTTAATGAAATATTTCCCTATACTATTTTAGGAGCGATTACTTAAATTATGGGAATTGTACCCATAATTTTTGGGAAATGTTAGGTACTGGGAGGCGTCTTTTTCCTCCAATAATATGTCCTGAAAATTTGGAAAGATTTTATTAATTAGGAAAAAAGTTTTCTTTGTTACGAAATTCAAGGTCATTGATTTTTACGCGAAAATTCGCTTTTTGAGACTTGGAAATGACTAATCTAGATCCATAATCTGGACCATAATTTTTGGGAAATGTTACTATAACTATGGGAATGGTTCCTATAAATATAGGATCGATACCTATAATTATAACTGTAATATTGGCATGATCCCCATAATATATAGGAATAGTTTCTATAATATTACAGGAACCATTCCTATAATATTATGGGAACCATTTCCATAATATTATAGTGATGATGCCTAATAATATTGAGATATTTATCATTACAACTCAAGTTATTTGTGACTTCGATGACCACTTTGAAGCATTTGAAATTATTAGTAATTTCGATAATTTTACTTGCTTCCCAATAACATCATTTGAAATATGTAAAATAAGTAATAATGTTCATATAAATAATAAAAGTTACATACCCAAAAGGTGGATTTGATAAATATTCAACGTATGTATTGTAAATAAATAATTTGTTTTAAAAATAAAATGAAATTGTAAAAATAAACAATGAATTTCCATATCTACTTTGCTCCTCTAATTGTATAGTGAGAAAATATCCCTTTTATTAGAGAAACATTAGAATTGCTACAATATTTTTCAATATTATCTAACACAATAATAACTGATTTGGAATAAACAATTTAAGATTAAGTACACACGTGAATAAAAATTATGAAAAAGAAATTTTTTCACTCTAGTGAAAAATCAATTTTTATTAACAAAAAAAAATTTATTAGCAAAAAAATATAATAATAATAATTGTTTTCAATACGTTAAAAAATTACCAATTTTTTTTTTCAATAAAAAATCAAAGAACTTAAATAATCTTAAAATTAAACGAAGAATGCAATAAGCAGGTGGTGTGTTGCACCCACTGTCACGCTCAATGCACCCGTGCCCACAACAAAGTCCCCTTCACTTGCTTCTCATCCTCATCCTGATCCTCGTCCTCATCCTTTTGTTCTTGTTGCTGCTTTTTACAACTCTCCTTTATGCTTCTGCTAAAATTCCCCGATTCTTTAGTTTTAAGTGCTTTCTTATGCGGTCTTACCGCTTTGTTTCCTTCTTATTCTGATCCTTATTTTTTGGCGCAGTTCCTCTTTACTTTCTTTCTCTTTTATTTCTGTCGGTTCTTTAAAATAAAACCAAAGGTAGAAGGCTAAGAGGTTAGTATACTACAACCGAACCTAAAAAATATTACTCGAGTTTAGGTATTTTGAGCGTCTGCAAGCCTCCATGCTTACACGCCTCACTTTTAACATTTATTTAGAGCCTACAAGGGTAATTACCACGTCCTGCGGTTTGCTGGTGGTTTACTGAGGTGCTTTGCTTCTACAGGTGGTCTTACAGACACTTTTACATTTTTTTTTTTTTAATTATTCTATT
This sequence comes from Cotesia congregata, assembly GCA_905319865.3. Taxonomy (NCBI): domain Eukaryota; kingdom Metazoa; phylum Arthropoda; class Insecta; order Hymenoptera; family Braconidae; genus Cotesia; species Cotesia congregata. The sequence continues at coordinate 1,059,422 of CAJNRD030001114.1, forward strand.
TTTAATTATCAATATTTATTTATTAGTTATAAAATTACCTGCTTTAAATCGCACACTTAATCGCAAACTTTGAATAAGAATTTTTTAATAATTTTTTTGTCGCATCATAATTAATTTTTTTATAATATTTATAAATGGGAAATCGGAAAATGACTAAAATTTGAAAATTTATCTAGTTTATTCTAATTTATTATTAAAAATTTATATTATACTAATTAGTAAAGAAAATTATTTTTAATCAATAAGAAAATCGATTTTTCTCATTCACTTAATCACTTCCGGTAAATAAATTTCATCAAATAGCTTGATAAGCCAATAAATGAATTTTTATAAAAATTAGTTCCAAAAATTTCCGACAGGTGGCGTATGGTCGTTAAATTTTCTCGCTATTAGAGAGTTAATTTTTTAAATATAAGTAAAGAACTAAAAATTTTTTTTAAAGCGCCTGTTCATTCTAATTTAGTCCTAATTTATTATTAAAAGTTTATATTTTACTAATTAGTGAAGAAAATTTTTTATAATCAATAAGAAAATCGATTTTTCTCATTCACTCAATCACTTCCGGTGAATAAATTTCATCAAATAGCTTGATAAGCCAATAAATGAATTTTTATAAAAATTAGTTCCAAAAATTTCCGACAGGTGGCGTATGGTCGTTAAATTTTCTCGCTATTAGAGAGTTAATTTTTTAAATATAAGTAAAGAACTAAAAATTTTTTTTAAAGCGCCTGTTCATTCTAATTTAGTCCTAATTTATTATTAAAAGTTTATATTTTACTAATTAGTAAAGAAAATTTTTTATAATCAATAAGAAAATCGATTTTTCTCATTCACTCAATCACTTCCGGTGAATAAATTTCATCAAATAGCTTGATAAGCCAATAAATAAATTTTTCTAAAAATTAGTTCCAAAAATTTCCGACAGGTGGCGCATGGTCGTTAAATTTTCTCGCTATTAGAGAGTTATTTTTTTAAATATAAGTAAAGAACCAAAAATTTTTTTTTACTATTTTCTGAAGAGCCTGTTCATTCTAATTTAGTCCTAACTAGATAAAAAAATAGATTTTTCTCTTTTAGTAACTTTTCAGCCGTACTAACTTGTATCTAAATACTTATTATTATTATATGACTATCCTGAAAAGAAAATTTTTCTTATTCTCTCAATAATATAGATTATATCCCAAAACTTTCTCAGTTTTTTGATACAAACTTTATCTCTCCTTGCTAATTATGCTCACTGATAATTAAAAAAAAATCTTCAATTTAATTTATTCCCCAAAACAATTCGAACAATTTCCCACATCTGACGGCACATTGACCTGAGCAGAAACTATTCCTGAAACCAAAATACTCTTGAAGTTTAATGAAATCCAATCTCTTGAAATGGTGTAGGGTAATTTAAAAAACTTTCTAAAGCGCGTGGCGTTTCACCGACACCTACCCACTGAGAAGCGTAATGTTAATGCACATTATATTATATCCTCGTGGAAGAATTACACGTGTGTGAGTCTTATTTTATTTGCATTTTATATTCTCAATAAAATATTTTTTCACGATGTTTCATTAACCTCTGACCGGTGAGAGTAGTCCACGTCGGCGATGAGCCACGTTTACTCTCAACTTACTTACTCGCTTATTTATGTATGTATGTATGGATGCAAGGAGCCTGGGAGCCGGCATATTATTAAAAAATAAGTATAAGTATGAGGAAGCTCGGTGCTCTCGCTGAGAAGCATAAAAGAAATAACCGAGCACTTCTTTGCCGAGTACTGAATATTCATACCGCCAAATAAAACTAACCCGTAAATATTCGTCTTACTGACGATAAATTCCGAGGAATTCCTCTTACAGTGAATTACTCGGTAATCGAGTGTAACCAATTTACTTTAAGTACACTGATAGAAGGATTTAGTATGGAGTAATAAACTGATTTAGTTACAAAATTTTTAAGGAGAAAAAAAATAATATTTTTTACCAATCAATATTAATTGTTAGAGTTTAATAAATTATTTTTTTTTTTAATTCATGCGTTGTATTTTTCATACTATCAATTAAAAATTATTTAACATAAATTTATTTGAATAATAATAACTAGCAATCTTGCAGTCACTACGTGACTGCCGTAACTTGTGAATTATAAATAAATAAAATTTTGCTTTATTAAGTAATGAATTCTGTTAAATTACACTGTACTTTCTTAAATATTGATGTTTTTAAAAATATAGGCTCATCCCGATGTTATACCCATCAAGAGCTTTCATTTGAGTACCCACATGCATTTTTGATATATTTTTCAAATATACATATATATATATAATATATATTTTAAAGATATAAGCTCATCTCGATGTTACACTCATCAAGAACTTTCATTTGAATACCCACATGCATTTTTTATATATTTTTCATATATACATATATATTATATATATATAAATATATGAAATATATAAAAAATTGATGTGGGTACTCAAATGAAAGGTCTCAATGAGTGTAACACC
>CAJNRD030001114.1:1068181-1083569 GCA_905319865.3 Cotesia congregata
TATATATATATATATATATATATATATATATATATGAAAAATATATCAAAAATGCATGTGGGTGTTCAAATGAAAGCTCTCGATGAGTGTAACATCGGGATGAGCTTATATTTTTAAAAATCTCAATATTGAAAAAAGTACATTGCAATTTAACAAAAGTCATTATTTAATAAAGCAAAATTTTATTCATTAATAATTCACTATGGCAGTCACATAGATAAGAACCCGGCGCTAATAATTTCTTAAAATTGATGGAGTCTAAAAATAAACAACGAAATTATTGAAACGAGTGGACGAGCGCAATCTCAATGGTCGTCGAAGCGGGTGGACGGCGATGGTTAAAGCTGACGGTTCGTTTGGCCCACTGGAGCGGACACCCGGAGGAAGCACACCCGCCGGAACGTGGCACGCTTTGTGCATGGGCTCTTCTGCCTCCTTTATTTCATTTTCATTTATACTCCTCTTTCCTCTTTCCTATCGCGACGTGTGCCCTCACACACACACACACACACACACGCACACCCTCCCCCACATATACGCATATTTACACTGGTAGTGTTCATACCCAAAGTGAAGCTAACAAAGGCCCTGAAATTCGATGGAGAGAAAAGTAACAGTGGAACTGCGCACCACTAGCCGGAACCGTCGATGCCCATCTTTACAATCCTCGCTTCTCTATTTGCATACCTTCAAAACGTCATTTAGACATTAGAACCCCCAATGGGTCTACATATACATTTATACATACATATATCTTTATTATTCATCACAAAGTCGGCTACTGTAAATCCTACAAGTTGCTATTTTTAATACTACAATTTACATAATTCCAAATTTATGTTAGAATTTTTTTAATTAAAAAAATATAGCAAGACCTCTCTAACGATACCAAATTTAACCATTAAAACCAATTTTATCATATAAATATACTGGCCATGAAATTTCGTTTATTCTCTTAATTATATAGATTAATAAATTTGTTATAAAAATTTTTAAAATTAATATGTCGTCAACACACTTCTAACTAAGGTAAAAGCCCCTATTATTGACATGTTGTTTAATATCAATTTTATGATTAAATCACAATAAACATTGCTTTTTATCAATTTTTAGAAATTTTTTAGTAAGAAAAAAGTAAAATTTTATGCCTGGGCATTAATTATTAACTGCAAAAAAATTTTATTTTTCCGAGTAGACCACTACGACTAGTTTATTTAAAATTTCTTAACAATTTCGCTAAGAGAGAGTGTATTTCAAATAGCGAATTTTTCTATATAATTCTGATATAAGCCTATCATCCAAAATTATTTGAGATTATTTAAACTCTAAACAATCTTAGATTTATTGTTTTAAGCTGATAAATTTTAATTATGATTTAAAAATAGCGGGTGTCAATAGTAGGTACGTAAAAATTAACATGTGTTTAACTAGCGACAGCCTACAATTTTAAGAAACTTAACCTCTTTAACATACATAGCGGATTTGTTTACATGTTGTCTCGCGTAATTTTATAATAAAAAAAGAATTGTCTGAGCAAAATATTGTTGTTTTCTAGTAAATAATAAATTATACTCGAAGTTTAAATTTCAATTAAGCCTGAATAATAGGGTTGACATCTGTCAATAATAGGGTCTATGGGTGTCAATAGTTGGCTCCGAAACCATTTCACCCTGTCAATAATACCTACACTTGAGTTGCAGATTTCAAATTAATATATTTGTCATTTAATTAACGACTATTCAAGTATAAAAATTAAAATACACAAGTTGATGAATCAAAAAAAGTGTCTAATACAAAAAAAAAATTAGTCAAATTAATTTGAATACGATTAAAAAATTCAAATGTTTGCCGTCACTCTTATAGTGTCAATAATGGGGGCTCTTACCTTAGTATTTGGTTGAAAGTAATCCAAATTTATATTATCAAACAAATTTGTTCATATTAAATACGTATTTTTAAGTTATTTTAATTAAATCTGCGAATTTAAATCAAACAAGCTGTTTTCTCAGTGTAAATAGAAGACAAAAAGAACATAATTAATTCTTTTTTTTCTCAAGTAAATACTTTCGTACAAAGTAACTATTGAAAAGAGCTAACAATAACCATAAACAGTCACTTTGTATGCTAAAACATGAATAAAGCGCATAAACCGACCGAAAAAAGGTTTACAAGCATATACCGGCTGTTTAATATCCTCCGAGTGCGTTACAGAGAACAAATCTCACAAAGTAATGACCAAACACGTTTCTATATTTTCCAGTTCGGAAAAACGCCCACACTTCTATACTCTTACTCTACCGAGAACCTATTCCTTCATTTTTTTTTTTTTTTTTTTTTTTTTTTCTATAGACGCACAAATAAACTCAGTACAACATTAGACAACTCAGTATCCCGGCCAAACATTGAATAAGCTGCCTTTATTATGCAATTGCATCTATTGTCACTTATAAATGTGTAATGTACGTACATTACTGATTCTGATAACACTAAAATACACATCAAAAGTCAGACAATGTAATATATTAATGAATATATGTGTATATACATACGATTTAATTTAACCATTTGGGATTTTAGTTCGCGAGCATCATTTAAAGATAGTTTTATTTTGTCTGGCTGGTACGCGCGCGTGGGCGCAAGATCGCACGCTGCGCTTATAGTTTAACAATAAAAAAAATTCATATATATATATTTATATTATATATATATATACATATATATGTCGACGATATTGTTCATCTCCCGTAATTTACATTCACTTTCATGCGATCTATTACTCCCGCTGATTTAGTTAATATTAAAAAAAAAAAAATAAATTATTGACATCTTCATGTAGAATAGGGTCAGATTTAAAATTAGTGGAATAATAATTACAATAATAATAATAGTGATCGTAATTATTAATTTGAATAATAGTATCATAAAACTCGTGAAATTCCTTTTAAAATGAGTACTCACACGACTAAATTTATTTCTAATTGTCCGCGAAAAAATGGCAAATTAGGAAAAATATTGAAAAAGAAATGACCTTATATCTTGTGAACTATAGACATTTTTAAAGATATAAGCTCATTCCGATGTTACACTCATCGAGACCTTTCATTTGAGTACCCACATCAATTTTTCATATATTTATATATATTATATATATATATATGTATATATGAAAAAATATATACAAAATGCATGTGGGACTCAAATGAAAGCTCTTGATGAGTGTAACATCGGGATGAGCTTATATCTTTAAAAACCTCTATATTTAAGAAAGTACAGTGCAATTTATCAAAAGTCTTTATTTAATTAATCAAAATTTTATTTATTTATAATTAATAAGTCACGGCAGTTACGTAGTGACTGCAAAGTTGCTAATCATTATTATTAAATTAAAAAATTCAATAATAATGAATAATCAATTATAAATTTATATTTTTAATAAATTTTTTTTTAACCAAAAAAAATTTTCCTATCAAAGTGCGCCTACCGGATGTAAATTACTCCATTTAGGCACACCCTTAACACTTAATCTACAAAATTATCGATTATCAATGCACGACCGTTCACAATTTAAAGATCTGAAAAATAAAAAAAAAAAGTTCCGAGTCTTGCGTCGGTTAATTTTATTATAATTTATAACATATTTACTCGTTTAATATATTAATAATGCGGTTGTATTTATGGTGAGTAGCGTCGGGGAGTAATAAGCGAGTCGGGCGTTCGGAGGGCACCTACCGAGCGCGTCACCGTACTACTCTATATACGGCTTGTAGAGCGACGAAACCGGAACGCACAATCTGCACCTCGTAATTGTTTTGTGGCGACTCTACTGAGTTTAAACTCATTTTTTATAAAATAAAAGGCGACTATTAAGAGTAACCTCGATGTTAAATTAATGCCGCTAAATTTATAACGTTTATTTTTTTTATTAAATATTTTTTGTCTTGTTGCCTTTAATGGATGTGGGTAAAGGGATTGTAAATATATGTAAGGGTCAACGGGATGACCCGAGAGTGGTTAGACGAGAAAACCGATGCCCCCAGTGTGCACGCGATAACGCGTCGTGAGGAGGTTGCCGGGGTCATCAGGGTCAAGTGATACCGCCACGCGGCGCACGCAACCGTCTGATGTCTCTCCACGAGGTTTACTCACTTATTTCTTTTTCCTTTTATGCTTCTAACAGTCTTTATTTTAAATATCTTCGGAGTTTATTTTAATTTAAATAAAATATAAGAGATAAGAAAGAATTTCAATAATTTCAGGATTTATTATTATTATTATTATTATTATTTAGAAAATTTTTATATAAATTTACTTGTAAATAATTGTATAAATAGTAAAGCGTATGAAAATTAAAAAAAAAAAAATGTTTTTTTTTAATACTTTTTTTTTAAGTCGTGATAGATACATAATTAAGAAATGACCCTGTATATTGTGAACTATTGACATTTTTAAAGATATAAGCTCATCCCGATATTACACTCATCGAGATCTTTCATTACTATTTTTTTTTTTTTGTTACTTTTTTTATTGACTCAAAAAATTGTATATATTTTTATTTTCTCAACAATAATAAATTTCATTGTTATTTAATAAAAATTTTCACTGTACAGAAGCACCTGCTGCAAATCCTGCACAAGTTATCCTTGACATTATTCGGCTAATTTGCTTCGGGGTACAAGCGTGTTTATAAAATCAACCACGCCTTTAAATTAATGTATCTTTACAAACACTTTTAATTTATTATCGACAATTTTGTAATAAAAAATTTTCCTATACTTAAAAAAAAGTCTAGAATTTTTTTTTAGAAATCTCAATTAAAAATTGGTGAAAAGTTAAAAAGATTTTTATGAATGCATTACTGATGACAAGTTGATGTAAAAAATACCCTAAAAATAACAAGTGTAAAAAAATAAAAGCCAATTGAGATTCCGGTTCCATTTCGATGCATTTCAGGTCGCACCATACACATCCGCTTTTGATTTCCGTATCAGCAAACAGGTGGACGTTAAAACCCTCTTTGGACTACGGCTATTTCCGTTCATGTGTCCGTTACTATATATACATCGTCAATAAAACATATCACATATATATACATACATACAGAACGGATTTAAATTTATATTTGCATTGAGGATATCCCGTAGTGAAAATACTTGTCAACTGATTTAGTCTAATGGAATAAGTCCCGCCTTTATTCAAATCAAAGACGTGTTTCAATATTAACTCTTATCGTCCTTTAACTGAGAAAAGTCATGTTTTAAAGTGTCGATAAAAAAGATCAGATAAATTCAGCATTGTTGACGAAAATTACATAGAAAAGCTACACTTTTCAAAAACTTTTAATAAATAATTTCGTATGAACCGATATTGTCATATAATTACTATTGGACATATTGTTATTAATGGAATATTATTATTATAAATTTTCTAGGTTTTATGTTTAAAAAAAAGTTGATTTTAATTTAACAACATTAAATGTTTATTTGATTTTTTTAATTTAATTTATTTTTTTAGGTTATTTCACTTTACAATCTATATTTATAGAATAATAGCAAATATTTATAGATAATTAAGAATGTCATTAAAGCACATCTTTACAATTAATAGTTAATTAATTGCATTAAATTTTATTATAATGATAATTGTATAAATGTGTTGTTAGAATTAACTGTAATGAAGTGTCAACTGATCACTGACATGTGAAATTTTGTAAACAGCTGAGAAGTCGAAAGCGATTGCAGCGCCGCTGAAAAGTCGGTGGATAGTACCGTTACTTAGATTCTTTTTTACCGGAGACTCCGCGAAATTTTATAGTAGTTTCAGTAAAATCTTTTGATTTTTTTTTTTTTGATTTTTTGTGGACTTGTCCGCAAATTTTTACCTGGAAAGTCAAATAGAGTTTCTGGAGTAAAAATCAGAGTCTCCAGGTGTCTTATTTAAAAATAAGACCAATTTAAAAGAAGTTTGGATGCCACATATGATCGGGGTAAGCTAACTCCATAAAAACTACTTTTTGTGGACTTGTCCGCAAATTCTTACCCGGAGAATTTTTATCAAGCTTCTGTTGGAAAAATTCGAGCTTTTAGGTATCATTTTTAAAAGTCAGACCAATTTAAAACTCCTAAAAAGCTACTTTTTGCGGACTCGTCCGCAAATTTTTAACTGGAGAATTTTAATCGAGTTTTTGTTGGAAAAATTAAAGTTTCTAGATGTCTCCTTAGGAAGTAAGGCCGATTCAAAAGAAGTATTATGAGCCAACTTCGAAAAAGCTACTTTTTGCGGACTTGTCCGCAAATTTTTAACCAGATAATTTTTATCGAGCTTCTGTTGGAAAAATTAGAGCTATTAGGTGTCTCCTTTGAAATTGAGAGCAATTTTAAAAAAGTTTGGACACTACATATGCGTTGGAGAGAGCTCACTTCAAAATAGCTACTTTTTGGGGACTTGTTTCCAAATTTGTACCCGAAAAGTTGAACTGAGATTCTGATATAAATATTAAAGTCGAAAGCGATTGCAGCGCCGCTGAAAAGTCGGTGGATAGTACCGTTACTTAGATTCTTTTTTACCGGAGACTCCGGAAAATTTCATAGTAGTTTCAGTAAAATCTTTTGATTTTACTGTAATTTTTAAGATTAAATCAGTAAAAATAACTTTTAATATAATTTTTTACGTTTATTATTTTTTAGGGGTATACTACAGTAAAAATTGAAAAAAAGTTTGGAAAATCCAAAAGTGCACGACTCATAATGCTCATTTAATTATAAAATATTAAAAAAAAAAAAAAAAAAAACAATAAGTCGTTCAAAATTAGTTGACCGAAAAAACAGCTGTACTAGGAAGGTACTGCACAAGCGTCTCTGGTGGAATAAATGTACATAATATCTATAGATATGTCACCATCCATGTTAATTTTACATGGATATATATATATATATATAGATATACAGTCTTGTAGTTTTCGTTTTTTATTAATTATAATTAAACGACACTGAATTAATTAATCATTCGCATTCAGTGACCTACAATCGTCGATTAGAATGTTTTAAAAAAAAATTTAACTCAAATAATGGATTTTTTCACAAGTTACAGTGTTTTCAGGTTTCATACATGACGGACAGGAAAATTTTTTGACCTATTTTGGTGTTTTTTTCCGATTCTATTACAGTAAATCAATTTTTAAAAAGTATGGAATTAATCTCCATTAAATTATCTCGACAATAGTATGCAAAATATCTTGATTCCGTGAACTAACAAGGCTATAATAATAAAAATAGCTGCCAAAATGAGGCGAATAAAATTTTTCGATCGTAAAGCACTCTCTGATGCTTCGCATCATGAGTCGTGCAATAGTACTTTTATGGATTTTTTACATTGTAATTGTAAATAATAATTATTGAAGAAATTGTAATTAGATCAAGAATTTACGAATGTTCCACCATTATTGTGATTTTAACAGTAATTTTTAAAGAAAATTTCTTTTCGTGCTTATTATCACTATTTTCTTTCTTTTTATCTAAAGTAGCGTCTCTAAAATCCCTTAGGGATTATTTTTGATTCCTGGATGTGTAATACATTCCAAAAAGCTGTACCAGGTCAATACTTTAATTTTGTTTTTGCTTTGTTTCGTTATTTTCCATGCAATAAATAAAAAAAAAAAAAAACATACCGGAGGTTTTTTATCGTGAGACACGTAACCCTTAAACGATCAGTGCCCGATCGGCTCGGCGTTTGCCGATAATAATAAACGTAAATAATAAATGTAAATAAGTTTATGCGGAATTTAAACTCCTATTTCATGAATATTTTTTCTTTTATTACTCCTCGGATACTCTGAATGTGGAAAAGAAAGACGAGAAACCTTTCATCTCCGGATTCTCTCACAGATTCTCGGGTGTTGCCTCCAGGCTATATTTATATACATATAAACATATACAAATATAAATGTATGAGCACTCCGCGTGGGTGCACGCAATCTCTTACTTCTTTAAACGTCATAATGCTACCGGGCGGAAGAGAACGAGGCCCTGTAGTGTAGAAAATTCCCAACAAGCCATCATCATCATCATCATCATCATAATCATCATTCTGGAATTCCCACAATTATATAACTGACGTCTTGAAAAGTCTCTCTTGCCCAATCCCGATGCGAATTTACTTTTTTTTAATGACGGCTAATCATCGGTTGCATTGTGAAATTTATTTCTTTCATTTTTTTTTTTTTTGAGATTTATCGAAATTATTGATGAATATCCTTATCATAAATTCTTTAAAAATTCATATTAAGTCAATTTTACTTGATCTACCTTTTCACATGCGAGAATGTTTCGCCACCTAGCGGCAACTACCAGAACTAAATTTAAAAAAATTTATTTTAGCTCTTTAATAATTATTAAAATTTTTTTTTATATAAATTTGCTAAATAAAATTCTAAATTACCCGCAATAATAATAAATATCTGTACTATCGATTCTAAAGTAAAAAAAAATATTTAACCATCAATAAAAACAAAACTACAGTTAAAACACGTTTTGTTATCTTATACGTGCTCAAAAATACCATCGAGCCGCGTTAAGAGATGCCGGTAAAATAAAAAGGGATCCTCAGGTAATTTATTAATTTAGAAAAAAAAAAAAGTAATAATTTATGATGCTTTTAATTCACCATAAATGATTCACAATTATAATTATTAATATAAATATTTTCGGGCTTGATGATAAGAGGATTGATATGACAAAATAAAAAACAAATAAATGTTATCGCTGGGGTTGAGACTTGGTACGAGTTGAGAATTTTATTTGAAGAGCTCGGATGAATTCTGGTTATATTTATATATATTTTTATGGGCACAGGTAGACGAAGATTCGGTTAAAATATAAAACATTTAGTAACTCTCTCGGTCTGGGAAAGTTAAACAATCAAACAACGTTTCACCATACCACGTGTTTACACATCAAACATCGTACACATCACTTTTGAGGATTCGTATTCATGTGTGTCGGCTGTTATGTTGTATCACACGGGATCCAATCTTACTTCTTACTACCAACATCATTCCACTTAAAACTTGAATTTTTTTATTTATGTTTATTTATATTTCTACGGAGATTATTTTCTGTTTGAGTTTGCTGTCGACTCCCCAATGGCAAACAACCTGTCGCGATAACTGATTATAAGTGTACTGATCATTATTATAAAGGAAAAAAAAATTTAATAATGTAACAATTTTTATAATAATTATAATAGCAATCGGCAGTCGCTACGCGACTGCCGAAATTTGCGGATTGTGAATGAGAAAACTTAAATGATTTTTTTATATTAATCACACACTGAAAAAAAAGTTTTTTTCCACCTAGAAAATTTTTCCCTTCTGTAAAGAAACTGGTATACCTAGGTGGAGAATACCAAAGTTTTTTTTCCTACACTAATAAGTATTGTGATTTTTAAAAAACTCGGTTTCTGCCTCAGCGAAATACCAAAATAAAAATATGCCCGACTTAACCTCATTTGACACAAATGCATATGATATAATTATCATACGGTGGATCTTTTTTGTTATAATTAAAAAATTAATAATTATTAATTTATCAATAATAATTAAATTTAATAAAATTAAATAAATTGAATTATAATAATTAAATTTAAGAATGACACTGAAGTTGACAGACATTAAAAATTTTTTCAGAATTTTATGGCAATTAAATTATTAAAAAAAATAAATTTAATTAAAAAATTCCACATGTGAAAATTAATAAAAATTACACGTGAAAATTTTTTAGTAGCATTCTTTTATGATAATTGATTTGTTATAAAAATTTTTAAAATTGACAGCTCTTCAGCATGATATTTAAGAAAATTAAATTAATTATAATAATTCAATTTAAGAAAATTAAATTAATTATAATTCAATTAAAAAAAATTAAATTATTGAAAAATTGAATTTTTTATTAATTTCAAGGGCGAGATTTCTATTTTTATTTTATTGAATCGAATTTGTACAATGAATAACTCTTAAAAAGACAATTACCTTCAAAGATTTTTTTTTAGAGATGGTAAATCCCATTTGAGCAACTTTTTTCCTACCCAACAATCCTTCCAAATTTTAATATCAATTGTAATGCAGCTTGGTAGAGAAGCTGTAGAAGTTGTCGCTAGGTGGCGAAAGGTTGCGGAAAATTCTCGCTTGCGAAATAGTAGGGCCAGTAAAATTCATCTTTTATAAATTTTTCTTCTTATTTCTAATTTCTAACAATTTAAATTTATTATTATTATTCTTAATAACTAAAAAAATTAATTAATTGAAAGTATATTATAAAAAAATTTGAAAAATTCAATTTTAAATAATTTGCAACACGAATTGTTATTATTAAAGTTTCTAAAATATTAATAGACGGATAAAATGTTTATATTTACTCGTAAATAAAAGGATGAGCGATCGGCGAATCAGTTGGGGAATAATTGTATAAATAAAGAGTTTATTGGTAGTTGTAAATACTTGTCGAGGGGTCTGAGCGAGATAATGACTGAAGCTTCCTGTATGCATCAACAAATACCCAAGTGTAACATGCTGATGTATAAGTTGTACGGTAACAAATAAAACAGTAGTTGGAGTCGGAGTCCAAGTATGACATATACTGAAACTTAACATACAAGTTAAGTGTATATATATGAATTGAGAGGGGCACAAGAGGAACCGACAGAGGACCCTATATATATGCAGGATATCCGACGTTTAATCTGATTTCTGGATTATTATTATTAGCCCTCGAGTCGATGGGCATGGGTAACAAACGATAACGATAACAAAACCCGATGGTTTCTCACTTTCAACCCCGATGTCAACGGATGTATGTTAATATTCATCATTTATATTTTTTTAAGGATTGGTTGGATTGTTATAGCTTGAATTTTAATCTTATTTTAGAAAAATTTTCTGATATTGCCATATGAGTCCATATCAAGCCATATATGGCCATATATTACCATATCAAGCCCTATATTTCCATATATGGCCACCTTTAAACCATATATTGCCATAGAAAGCCATATATGACTATATATTGCCATATCAACCTATGTATTTCCATATATGGCCATATTTAAGCCATATATTACCATATAAAGTCATATATGACCACATATTCCCATATGAAGCCATATATTTCCATATATTGCCACATTTAAGCCATACATTGCCATAGAAAGCCATATATTGCCATAGAAAACCATATATGGCTTTATATTGTCATATCAAGCCATATATTTCCATATATGGCAATATTTAAGCCATATATATAGCATATATGACACATAAACGCTATATATGAATCATATGTGTCTTATATAAGCCATATTTGCCATATCAAGCCATATTATGCCATAGGTATCTATATTAAGCAATATATGGCCATATTAAATCATATATTGCAATATATAGCAATGTTAACTCATATGTGGCCATAATGTTAAGCCATATCGAGCCATAGTTGCCATATCAAGTCATTATTGCCATATGTAAAACCTATTATATGTAAAGCCATATTTGCCGCATTTATCATATAAAGTCATATATTTCTATATATGGCCGTATTTAAGCCATATTAAGCCATACATTTCCATATATGGCCATATTTAAGCCATATATAAAGCATATATGACACATGTAAGCTATATATAGACCATCTTTAAGTCATATTTGTCATATCAAGCCATATTATCCCATATGTGTCTATATTAAGCGACATATGGCAATAATATTATGACATATTTTTGCATATTTAGCCATTAATGCCATATATGTTCCATATATAATCCATATATGCCATATACAAGCCATATATGCCATATATAACCCATATTTGCCATATAAAGTCATGAATTTTCATATATGGCCATATTTAAGTCATATCAAGCCATATATTTCCATCTATGGCTATATTTAAGCCATATATATGAAGCATATAAGTTATATATAAACCATATGTGTCGTATATAAGCCATATTTGCCATAAGTGTCTCTATTAAGCTAAATATGGCAAAAATATGATGTCATATTTGTCCATATCAAGCAATCAATGTCATATATAAGCCTCATATTTCCATATATGACCATATTTAAGCCATATATATGAAGCATATAAGTTACATATAAACCACATGTGTCATATATAAGCCATATTTGCCATATCTAGCCATATTTGCCATATGTGTCTATATTAAGCTATATATGGCAAAAATATGATGTCATATTTGTTTATATCAAGCAATCGATGTCATATGTAAGCCACATATGCTATATGTAAGCCATATATGCCATATAAAGCCATATATGCCATATAAAGCCATATATGCCATATAAAGCCATATATGCCATATAAAGCCATATATGCCATATAAAGTCATCAAAAAAATTTTTACTCACACATCATCACTAACTTTACAAAAATTTACAAGATCTTGTAAATTTAAAATGTATATTCAAATGAATACACAGATATTCCATAAAATCTTAAATGTATTTATTTAAAGGATGCGAGAACAACTCGTGTCGTGAATTCTATCGGGACTGAAGAACAAGCGGCGTCACGTAAAGCAAATAATGTATGAAAAAAAAAAAATACAAAAAAAATTGTATAAGGAACAGAGTTCTCTAACAGATCAAACATTTGTATGTCGCACCTGTTATAATGAGACCGTACTAGCCACTCCTTAGTCGGTTTTGTTTTTATTAATTAGCTTACCTTTATTTTATTCATTTGATTGCTTATTTATGCTCGTTATTAACTTTTGATCGTATTATATTTAATTTGACTAATTTTAGTAGTATACTTATTTAAAAATTAATTTATCAATCAATTAAACAATTATTTTTCACCCTGAAAATATTATTTAACTTCAAGCCAATAAATTGTTTCAATATTTAATATTTACAAAATTATCATGCCATAAAAAGATATATAAACATAAATATAAAGTAAGTAGATCTTCAAATTCACGAGCATAAACATGCAATATTCACTCTAGTGATTTTTTCGTCATGCCACACGTTCTCATTAACAATTTTATCCTCGAATTATTTTATGTCCTTCAAGGTAGTATGAACATTTTGGTTTTTAAATTATACTTTGTATTTTTCAATAAAATTATTTATATTTAATATTGACGGTAATTTTTTTTATATGAGATCTGATAATTAAAATTTAATTGCCTTCGGTCACTAAAATATAATTAATTTTTAAAAAAGTATTTTATTGCTCGTGAATAAATTAATAAAAATAAATAAATAAATATATGAAAGTATATTAATGTAATATATGTATACATAACATATGAATACGGTCAATGTCCCACGAGCTCGGATTATTCGTCGTAATAAAAGTGTACGGTTGCTGCCCATGACACGTTCACATGACCCTTTTCCACGCAGCGTCACAGTTCTCATGAAACATAATATAGATGTATGTAATTCGCTATATCTGCAGTGGTTGCTTATAAAATACTCGTACTCATACTTCACTGATACTTCCGGCAAATATTTGTTGTAAAAAAAAATAAAAAAAAAAAAAAAATTTAAGCCGGGCTCGAACCCGCGAAATTCAATTTTAAGTTAATAGTTTAAAAAAATTGTCGCCATTATGGTGTTAATGAATATTTTTTGTTATATCTCGGAATCTAATTAGCCGATTAAGCTGAAATTTTGGTGGTGAGGTAAGTTGGACACCCTCTTTCGATTGCCGTGAAACTA
Organism: Cotesia congregata; assembly: GCA_905319865.3. NCBI lineage: Eukaryota > Metazoa > Arthropoda > Insecta > Hymenoptera > Braconidae > Cotesia > Cotesia congregata. The sequence goes on from CAJNRD030001114.1 coordinate 1,081,920, forward strand.
AACTCAATCTGCGGTAGGTCAAAAAAAAATTTTTTTTGTAAAAATAAATTTATTTTGAACTAAAAAAATTTTTTGTTTATTTTTTAAAATGAAATTGAATGTTAGCAGTTAATTTTAACGATCAATAAACAAGTGGAAAATTATGTGGAATTATTTATAATAGCTTTATTGATTAATTATTTAAAAGGGAGCTCCGTCGTGGGGAAGACAACAAATTTATCTGGGCTACTTTTTATTTGAGTCAAAAATAATATTATTACGTTGATAGTGGTCTCGTGATTGCGCTGGGGTTCGTGAGTGTTATCGAGTAGACCTCTTGCAACACACGAGATCCGACCACAGGGGGCAATAGTGTACAATAATATTGGTTAGATTATAAGTTATAACTTATAATTTATAATATAATAATCAGTAAAGTATTTTTATTTAGAGGAATTAATTTTAGACTATTTATCAATGGACTTTGATTCATCTTTATGATTTTACAACCGTGATTATGATGTATTACTACTAGTTTATCATCATCTTTTTCCACTCGTATGACCGGAAGAATTTAATGCGGTCATTTTTTTTCGATATCGGTCGATTGATAACTTATTATAAGTCAATTTATAAGCACAATTTTTTTTTCGAAATTTTTTATGCTTTTACCGCTGTTATTCGCTTTATAGAATTGCATTTTTAGATCTAGACTTGAAATTTAATTGGAGTATAACGTCAATTTTAGTTGAAGGAACCCTATTTAACTGAAAATAGTCATTTATAAGTCCATGTCCCAATTCCTGCCAAGGGTGTCCCAATTATTGTACCAGCTAAAAAATTGGTAAAATTCTTGAATAAAACTTTTTAATGAATATGAATGAACATTTAAAGGAATTTTTATCGCATCCAGTCATAGCATGAGCTGTTAGATTAAAGTGCAACAGCGTTGGAAAGGAGTCGGATTAACTTCTTAGAAATAAGAGTAACCAGTGTGTCACGTTCTTTGAAGCGAGCTTGTGTTATTACGTTGCATCAACCATCAAATATATATGTTAGTTATACGCTACGATATACATTACTACTCTGATGTATAATGTATGATGTTTTATGTTTGATGTTTGATATGTACATGCCTGTCGATGGCGTCATGACCCAGCTCGTTTAGTCTCTCGTTCTGTTTAACATTTATGAAAACAATAAATACTTACATGCAGTTTCCTTGTGAATTTTCTTTGAGATTAAATTATTATTATTATTTTTATTAAAAATGTATCTAAAAAAACTCTTTAATATTTTTAACATGATTTCAATGTATAAGGAAAAAATTAGGATTTTTTGGATAGAAAAAAAATTGTGTCTATATATATATATATATATATATATATATATATATATACTACCGTTTTCGAGGGTTTTTCATTTATAAATTTTATAAAACTAGAAAATCGAGCGCACTTTTGTCAAAATGTTTATTATCAACAATCTAATTCATCACTATTTTTACAAATTTTATTCATTTATATTTTATACATTTATATTTCATTTAACCGTTGCCAAAGTGGTTACCATAGCAACGAAAAGCGACAACAATGACAACTTCACATCAACTTTTTAATAAAAGGATAGCTTTTGATTTATTTTTGCAAAATACTGATTTTTTTTTTTTTT
>CAJNRD030001114.1:1083672-1097367 GCA_905319865.3 Cotesia congregata
AACATTAAAAATGATCTGAAATTGGTCTGAATTGTGAATAATACGGGCAAAAACAGATTAAATTCTCATATAAAATAGATACACATAATAAAATTAAATTGAATGAAAAATATTAAAAAATTTTATTAATCATAAAACAGACTAAATTTTTTGACCCGGGCATGTAAACAAATTCGCTATGCATGTTAAAGAGGTTGAGTTTCTTAAAATTGTAGGCTGTCGCTAGTTAAACACATGTTAATTTTTATGTACCTACTATTGACACCCGCTATTTTTAAATCATAATTAAAATTTATCAGCTTAAAACAATAAATCTAAGATTATTTAGAGTTTAAAAACCTCAAATAATTTTGGATGATAGGCTTATATCAGAATTATATAGAAAATTTCGCTATTTAAAATACACTCTCTCTTAGCGAAATTGTTAAGAAATTTTAAATAAACTAGCCGTAGTAGTCTACTCGGAAAAATAAAATTTTTTTGCAGTTAATAATTAATACCCAGACATAAAATTTGACTTTTTTCTTACTAAAAAATTTCTAAAAATTGATAAAAAGCAATGTTTATTGTGATTTAATCATAAAATTGATTAAATAATCAATCAAATAAAACAACATGTCAATAATGGGGGCTTTTACCTTATCCAAGGAAAAAATTAGGATTTTTTGGATAGAAGAAAATTGTGTCTTTATATATGCTCCCGGAAAGATTTTTCTGATAGCGAGAAGACGTAGCCACCTAGCGGCGAAACCAAGAACTAATTTCTAATAAAAAGTACTAATCTATATAATTATAATTTTTTCATCTTTTTAGTATTTTGCAAAAATTAAAATATTAGCAATTTATAAGACACTTTAATAAAATTAATAAAATTTTGTTTTGCAAATAAAAAATTATTAATGCTAACAAAAATCTATTTGCGGGTAAATTTTTAAGATCAAAAATTTTTACTTTAATAATAAAAATTTTTGAATAAAAAAAAAAGAGGAAAATTAAATGAAAAATTTTTTTCTCCACCGTAATTTCTTGTAAATTTTTATCGAGACATCTCTATATTATGTCTGAGAATCGTAACAAAAAGAAACGTCGAAGACACCGTAAAATGGCTGGATAAATTTATTTTATTGATGACGACAATTGCTCGAGTAAATACTTTTTACAATAAAACTGACATCTGGCCGGTACTCAGACTGTTATTTTTTCGGGTTATAATTCACCAGCTAAAAACTTGAATCTTTATTTTCTTGTATACCGTTGAATTTTTTGACGGGTTCGAGTCAGCGAATGATAATAATTTTTTCACGGCGAAAAAAGTGGATACATTTGGCTCTGGCTCGTCTTCCGTACTTTTAATAAATAAATAAATAAATAACCATAAAAATAAAAGTTACTTTCTCTGGCGGAACGGAGCATAGCTTCGATACAATATCAATTATCGGAAGATAATTTTTTTAAAAAATTTCGGTACAACACATTGACAAATTTCTCGCCAGAATTATTTTATTTAACTGAACGGAGAGCAAGACAAATACTCTCGGAGATAAAATAAGAGGGGAGACGGGCTGTTTAATTTGCCGTCTTGAGTCCAGACGCCCGAGGTGGTAATTTGCTTCGTGCTGGGTACATAACATCCTTCGAGGTTCATCTTACTAAGAAATTTAATGCAACTGGTATGGTGTATGGTGGATGGGGGCGAGGGAGAACGATGCAGAAGCAGCATAAACTCAGCAGCCAGCTATCATCATACCTACTGTGAGAATATTAAGAATAACAGTCGACGGTGGATCCTGGATCATCATCAAGGTGACTTGCCTCAAATTATTCCCCAACTTGTCTTTCTTTATTCCTTTCGATCTTTTATTCACTTTTTAATTCCCCTGAACACCTGATTTTTTTTTAGACGTCTCAGACACTAATTCCCGCTACGCTGGACATCAAAGTCTTGATTTAAATATTGCAATTAATTTAAAAAAAAAAATATTATTTTTTTTTTATAATTATGGAATGTGAATTGTATGAGCTTGTAGGAAATAAAATTTCTATTTGGTTAAATACCCACATGTCTGGATTATCTTGAAAATATCCAATCGCGAAAAAACGCGAAATTATAAAAAAAAAAGGCTTTATGATGATAATTAAGAAATGACCTTGTATCTTGTGAACTCTTGACATTTTTAAAGATATAAGCTCATCCCGATGGAACACTCATCGAGACCTTTCATTTGAGTACCCACATCAATTTTTCATATATTTTATATATTCATATATATTTTATATATGTATATATTAAAAATATATCAAAAATGGATGTGGGTACTCAAATGAAAGCTTTTGATCAGTGTAACGTCGTGATGAGCTTATATATCTGTAAAAACGTCAATTATATATATGTAAATATGAAAAATATATCAAAATTCTTAAATATTGGAGTTTTTAAAGATATAAGCTCATCCCGACATTACACCAATCGAGACCTTTCATTTGAGTACCCAAATCAATTTTCCATATATTTATACATATATTTAATTAAATATATGTATATATGAAAAATATATCAAAAATTCATGTGGGTACTCAAATGAAAGCTCTTGATGAGTGTAACGTCGTGATGAGCTTATATCTTTAAAAATGTCAATAGTTTAATAAGTACAGTGCAATTTAACAAAATTCATTATTTAATAAAGCAAAATTTTATTTATTTATAGTTTTTTTTTAATGTACAGTATATTAAGTTCAAAAGTTAACTTCCAAACCGGGAATTAAGAAAACCCAGATTTATGCAAAAGCAGAATAATGACGGCAGTAAAAAAGGCAAAAAATAACCTTCAAGCTTGTAATTAAATTCCCGCGCGATAAAGCTGTTCTCGGTAATGAGGGCTCTCATTACCTTTAAAAAATCGTGAAAAATAATTAAACTTATCCGCTAATAAGTTAACATGGCGGAAGAGTTTATCCCAGCGGGGGTGTGTATTTATTGAACATACATGTGAATGTAAAAGTTTGAACCGAGCATGTGTGAGTTGTACCTGCGCCTGTAAACCTTATCGTAAAGTAGTATCAGAGCTCATGGCAAAGAGGTAAGTATACTTATACTTGAAGCGGTGTCTCTCAGATAAGATATCTTCACCGGCAGAGACCGATGCCTCTGTCCACCCCAACCGAACTCCGAAAGGTGCAATAAATCGCTCGAATCGTTTTTTCTCCGATCAAATGACTTTTTATTTCGGTTTTTTTTTATTTAAATCAAAGATCTTGGTGTGCCTAAGGGTTGATCAGCGTTTCGATCATTTTTTTCCCAAATTTATTTTCTTTTGGTTATTTTTTATCGCCCTGCCATCGGTATGAATATTCGATTATGTTTTTGATAATTTTAATGCGGGGTGTGCATAATGGTGTGCGTATGCACACCTCCGGGTTACAATTTTTAGGGCTTCAAGCTTTTTGCGGGTTATTTATTAATTTTAAATAAAGTCCAAGGATTTAAATTGAAAAATGGGGGTTTAAATTATGCACACCCTCTTAAAGTTTAAGATTATCGATTAACTTGTTTAGTTAAAAATAAATTGCTAGAGAAAATATTATTAATTGCGTTTGTTAATAATAATTTACAAAAACCAGAGAGGCCAGAATTTTATTTTTCAGTAAGACAATGCTGCTGTTTATACTGAAAAACTCATTAGACTATTTTTCAGAACACAATATTCAAATTTTAAAGTGGCCAACTCGCTCCCCTGATTCTTGGCTCAAGTGAAGACTTAATTCTGACCCTATGATTGGGCACCAAAAATTGGTAAATCCAGAAATTCATGAAGCCCCAGCGGCTTGCGTCCATGGAGGGATACAAAGAACCGAACGTGGACGGAACCACTACAACGAATACATTGCGCATCGGTATCTGTAATGCGATCACTTTGGCACTGAATGGCGATAGCATCATTAACTGCAAAATGCTATATCTAAGATGAGTGGAAAAACTTGAGTCAAGATTATTACAAGCCTATTAACCATTAAACCCAATTACATTGTCCAAACTTTCAATTGAAGCAATACAAGATTGTTTCCAAGCAATATGTTATGACTTCTGAAGCATAAATGAAATAAATGGAATAAATATGGCTGTATTGCTTAAAAATGAGCAGGCATGAAGAAGGTAACCCCAGGGAGCAAGTGATCTGTTTTATTTCCCCAGGTTCCAATTAATTTGGGCAGTGGGGGCCGGAGCGACTACGAAAACAAAGTAATCATGGTTTGTATCTTCGGTGGCGTTCCACCGGTTGCCTGGTTTAATTAGCCGAGTATTGTGTGCCAGGATGACCAGGATAGCAATCCAGCGGAGCAGGGACAGCAGAGAGTCGGAGAAAGCGAGACGATAGGGCGAGACGATGCCAGAAAAGGAGCACGAGATCGAGTCTTTCGTGCTGGTCCTCCTCATGCTGGGCAGGTATCAAGTAACAAGATCTTATTCAGCGTTCTTGCTCCTCGGAGTCACTCAGGGGACCGGGAGGCACGCCGGGTTAATGATGCTATCGCCATACAGTGCCAAAGTGATCGCATTACAGATACCGATGCGCAATGTATTCGTTGTAGTGGTTCCAGGCATTTGTTCCGTCCACGTTCGGTTCTTTGTGTCCCTCCATAGATGCAAGCCGCTGGGGCTTCATGAATTTCTTGATTTACCAATTTTTGGCGCCCAATCATAGGGTCAGAAGTCTTCACTTGAGCCAAGAATCAGGGGAGCGAGTTGGCCACTTTAAAATTTGAATATTGTGTTCTGAAAAATAGTCTAATGAGTTTTTCAGTATAAACAGCAGCATTGTCTTACTGAAAAATAAAATTCTGGCCTCCAATTTGGCTTCCATATTTAGCTAACTGTTCACCGATCAATTTTACATAATACTAGTTATTTTGCCAGAGATAAATTTTATTTTTCATTTCCTTCAAAACCTATAGCAGCCTAACACATAGCACTTCCTCCACTTCCTGGACCGATCTGACTTGGAACCTATAAGCAAACAATAGCTGTCTCTTTCTTACATTGACATGAATGCCTTGACTAACCGGCTTCAATCGTAGAATTGAAAAGCTAAAAAAATATTCTTATTAAGAGTTATTATAAAAAATGTGTGTTGTGCTAAAGTTTTGTCGCGGAGTGTATGAGCTAGATATTAAAAATCTCAAAAAAATCAAGACCGTTTTTGTAAATTATTATTGACAAACGCAATTAATAATATTTTCTCTAGCAATTTATTTTTAACTAAACAAGTTAATCGATAATCTTAAACTTAAATTAAAGAGGGTGTGCATAATTTAAACCTCCATTTTTCAATTTAAATCCTTGGACTTTATTTAAAATTAATAAATAACCCGCAAAAAACTTGAAGACCTAAAAATTGTAACCCGGAGGTGTACATACGCACACCATTATGCACACCCCGCATTAAAATTATCAAAAACATAATCGAATATTCATACTGATGGCAGGGCGATAAAAAATAACAAAAAGGAAATGCTCTTGATGTCAGTAAATTTTTGAGAGTTAATCACGAAAGGCAGCAGGTCAATTTAAGATGATCAACACTTAAACTTCGGATCATTGACACAACCAGCCTGAGGCAAGGTCATGAAACCTCCCAGTTTTCTACGACACCTGTGGGAACTCGTAGCTTCTCACGTCTCTATAATGCCGCGACCTTCTGATATGCTCATATGCTACCACTGCTACAACCGGCGTCCGGTAACTAACCTCTTCTTATTTTCCTAGTGTAATCATTTAGACTACTCTGCAATCTGTACCGGGCTATTTTTATTTTCAGTTATTAGTTCGTCTCTCTTTCTATCTTTGGAGCAAAAACCCTGAGAAAGCCTTTTTGTTGGTGGTATGAGGTATGACTATGAGATATGACTAATACCCTTCATCAGCCATTTGCCGGTTTTTGTTTGATTATAAATATCTTGCCTGATCGAATTAAGATGCTTGGATGGTACTTTTTGCGATTTAATCTCTCGCTGGGATTCTTACGTAGTGAGACATGGTTTTGATGCGCTCAATAATTTTTTAACAAAAGCTAAAAATTAAACCAGTCGTTTTTTTTTTTTTTAAATTCTTCTATTTATTTTGAAATCAACATTAATAACCGATATTAGAAGAGCAATATTTAATTACATGTGACTGCTTGGGCTCGGATGAACGGGCAGTAATTGGGGGCGTAGGAAAGAGTGGGCGACCCAGATTAAGAATCGTTATTTGCTGGAATAGCCATTTGGACTGTGGGTTTTCGAAGAAGAGCCATAAACTCGAACTCGGTCGCAGATTTATGCGTAGTAACATTCAGCAGTTACATCCAGGCGAGTAAAGTCGTAGAAAGTGAGGGCATGGGGAACAGAGAGAGCCCTGAGAAAGCAAGGGTAGGGTCTGGGTGAGGTAAGGACCAGAAACCATCAAGCAAAGCTATTCTGTTCTGACCTCGTCATATTTGGGCCTTCCAAAGTCTCTGTAGGTGCTGATGAGTAACCCCACCGATACTTATGGACAGTTACGGTGGGTACACCGGCATCGTAAATTATTGCCCACGCAAAAAGAGGAAGATCTTCTTTTAGTGGCAGTTCACAGTGTTAAACCGTTTTTATTAGAAGTTGGGCTCAAACGTTTAAGAAATATTTTATTTATGTTTGTCATCTCAATCTGAGGATGGAAGATTTATTGGCGGACAATCGTTAAAGTGTTTTCGATCATTTTAATACATCGAAAATGTTTTTATTATAAAAAAAAATGATTTCTAAGATATTTAATTGAATTTTACGGACAAGTCCGTAAAATAAAAAATTTTACGTAAAATAATAAATTTAACGGACAAATCTGTAAAATAAAAAATTTTAGTCTATTTTACTGCACACAATATAATTATTATCGGCCATATTGTGATCAATAGACAAATTAGTGAAATTAGACCATTAAAAAACGACTTTTCCGCCAAAAAACCTAAAATGGACCTTAAATTTTGGAAACATGTCACCATAACGATCTTCCAGAAGGATTGAAATCAAAACAGCCTTAAAAATTAAGGTCCTTAAAAAGTAATTTTGCTTACTAGCTCATTAAGGAGCTCCTTAAAAAATAAGGATTTTTCTCTAAAATAGTTAGTAATTACCGGTATTATAATTAACAATTACTAACAGCAATACATTTAAAAGCTTGTCAGTTAAATTTACGGACTAGTCCGTAAAATAACAAATTTTAATTCATCTACTGCACACAATATAATTATTATCGGACATATTTTTATCAATTTTCAGGGTTTAAATTTATAAAAACCAGATTTTTGTTCGACAACATTAAAACTTTATTTAATTTTAACCAAAAACTTTAAATTTTGGACTAATTTCACTGAAACACATTTTATTTTCCTGCAATTCTAAATATTTAATTCCTTAAAAATAATTATCAGTATAATTAGATCATTAAACCCATAAAAAATCTTTATCCACCTCATCCAGCTCCATTATCACCTACCGTGATCCGACGCGCGACTATCATCCATTAGCTAGACCCAAGATAACCTAAAAGCCGAAGTGTGACAGCCAGTTGGTTCCCCAGATAACAGCGAATCCTCAAACACTTCCAATAAAATCTCAGGCAGTTTCTAAACCCGGCACACCTGTCTCATGCTTCAAAAACCATTCGACGTTTCCAGGCACACCTATTTTTATTTACAGCCTTTTATGAACGAGATAAAGAGGTATCATCAGAACACTCTTTTATTTACAATTTCTCCACAAACCGGGCTTGTCATCAGCGTCCCTTTGGTAGCGCAGGGGCCTAATTTATCGGCAATTGACTACGAGAATCATAAACCCATGATTGAAGCCTAATTTAGGCGTTTAAGTAGTCTAGATGTCGTTAGCAATTTTTTGCCGGCTGACACTGAATATTAGTCGCCAGTTCCCAGTTCTCAGGGTCGGAATGACCAAGTTGAAGGAGGTCATCAAGCCACGCCTCGGGTTACAAATAACTTGGCTGCAAAAACGCTATAGGTTGAAGATGTAAGTTATAAGGACACTTGATGCTTGGACAATCATCGGTTGTTTTTTGATGAGCAGACTTAGAAATTCCTCCTAGTTGATGATGCTGGTGTTGTTCTTTTGTGAAAAAATCCAGGTGGTTTAATGACACACATACTCTGAAGAAAATACGCGGGTAATCGAGCCAATTAACGTGAGCTCTCTGCAATCCCAGACAGTTAACCGTGTGATTTTATTCCCTCTAAAACTGGAATCCGACGGAATCAAATTATTGCGAGACATTTATGATTGTCATCTCCGGGTGCTTTTTGTCAGCTGTAGAGAACTTGGTACTTAGTTCGGGTAATTGATAAATTAGCATCTATTAGTCCTCTTTTACGGTTATGGCCTACTAATTTATTGGCAATTGATTTGATACAGATTGTTGGGAGACAGAATCCAGATCATTTACAAGAGAGTAACTAATTGGTAAATTGCTGGATTAAATTGATTGGTTGTCATTATCCGTTGAAGAATTTTAGTTGTAAAAATTTACTTTAATAGCGGTCCGAATTTTTTTGAATATTTAATATTACAATAAAATGTGTCTGAGTAAAAGTAGTCTAAAATTTAAAGAAGTTTTTGGTTAATATTGAATGAAAATTTATTAAACATTTAATGTTGAAATATATAAGCCCTAAAAATTGATAATAATATGTCTGTTAATAAGAATATGTCCGATGAAAATTATATTGTGTGCAGTAAGATGAATTAAAATATTTATTTAACGGACTAGTCCCTAAATTCAACTACAACACTTTAAGAAATATTGCGGTTATTAATTGTTAATTATTTTTAAGGAGTTAAATATTTTAAATTACAGTAAAATAAAATGTGTCTAAGAGAAAGTAGTCCAAAATTTAAGGGAGTTTTTAGTAATAATTAAATAAAAATTAATTTATTTAATGTTATTAAACTAAAATCCAGTTTCATACAAAATATGAAACCTGAAAATTAATAATAATATGTCAATTGATAACAATATGTTCGATAATAATTATATTGTGTGCAGTAAGATGAATAAAAATTTTTATTTTACGGACAAGTCCGTAAATTCAATTAAAAATATTTATAAATATTGCTGTTATTAATTGTTAATTATAAGACCAGTAATTGTTAACAATTTTAGAGAGAGTTTTTTATTTTTAAGAACTTTTTTTTTTTCCTTATTTTGTTTAAAGTCGCATAAACTACTAAGGTCATAAGCGACTACGGTAGGGGGTAAACTTTTGAGATTGGAACTCGTTTTATTTCTTGGGCTGAGCAGAATAATACACTAAAATATTGAAAATTAAATATTGAAAATATTCATTGGTGTACGCCGGACTCGAACCCGGTCCAATGCTTTGGTAAGCAAGGGCCGGATCCGATAGGCTACTGCGCGCCCTTTTTAAGAACTTAAATATTTAAAATTACAAGAAAATAATATTTGGCTCAGTGAAAGTGGTCCAAAATTCGAAGGAGATTTTGGTTAATATTAAAGAAAAATTTAATGTTAATAAACTAAAATCTAGTTTTTTTCAAATTTAAACCCTGAAAATTGATAATATTATGTCCGATAATAAATATATTGTTGCAGTAAGCTGCATTAAAATTTTCCAATTTAAGGACTAGTCCGTAAACTGACAAAAAGTATCGCTGTTATAGATTTTTAATTACAATATTAGTAATATTCCTCATAAATTCACCAATTCACATTAAAATCCGCAGTAGCAAGCCTAATCCCTCTCAGGTTGATGAAGGTGGTCGATTAGCCTGCGGCGCTTGCTGATCTAACCCGGCTGTGCGACTTTCGTTCCAAGTTCCAAGTGTGGGAACCTTCTGGCCCCTGCCTCCGACTGATCGAGTTCCACCACGCGTGTGTACGTCTATTTATACTTCAATAATAATAATAACTAGACACATTATGAAAATGCGATCGGAAAAATCCTCATGAGAGTTTCCTCTGGATTTACAGCAGATCAATCGTGACCCTCATGGCTTATGCCGCGAAGCGGCATAAGCCATGATGTGAGAGAAGGGGCAAGAAGATGGAGATCAAAGGCTAAGGTGAGCTTGAAACATCTCGTATACTTAACGAAGCATCGACATGGACGTTTTAACTCAAGATCACCCATCACCCACCGTTTTTTGCCTCCACTCGGTTATTATCCGGGGTTCAAGGCAGCTCCCATTCCAGGTGAGTTGCGTGTCAAGTATCAGCCACTCTGCACCCGGATGATCCAGCCGAAGAGCACTGCAGCTCTTTGTATGCTCAAGAGGAAGCTTAAGCTAAAGCTGACTAAGACGCTGACTAAGATGGAGCCTAGCATCTAGGACTCTAAGATCTAATCTAACTTGGTCAAGTTGGCAATCGGTCATCATATCATTATCAGTCATCATCATTAAGGTGAAAGTCCGCAGCGATATTTTACCATAAATATTCCTTTTGGGCTGCAGTCACGAAAACCAAGGAGCGTGAGATGACCATGTATGGCCATCGGGTTCTCCGAATCTTGGCTCGTGACCTCCGGATGCTGATGTATATTCACCGAGCTCACCACTTACTGGTGACTGCTTTTACCATTATAATCCTGGTTCCTTGGGCGTCAGTAAGCTGTATATACTTGGCTGGCTTATCGCTGATCCGAACACTGCAAACTGATCCGGTTTCCTCCGGCCAGACCGAGGAATCATTATCATATCCAGCTGATCATATCCAGTTGATAGTCTGGGATTCGTTCCGATGACTTCGAGGATCGGAACTTCAAAAATCTCGTCATTTCAAGGTTTGTTATTGGAGAGTATGAAGTTTTATGGCTTTTAGATTGCCTCCAGAAAATTCTTGAGTCAAGTGGTACTTTTTTAAAGTAAGATTTATTAAATTATCATTGATATTAATCATAAATTTTGTTATAAATAAATCAGCTGCCCAGAAATATCAATTTAAATTTTTTCCAATTGTGTTTAATATCTTTCTATATAAAAAAATAAGGTTCCTTGGCTAAAGTTGACGTCAAAACTACTGAAGCTATCGGAATAGTACTGCTACCATTCGGGGCAAAATTTTTCGTAGATGGTTATAGGCTACTTATTTTTTGGATTTTATCAACCCTTCCCCATTATATTTTATTAAATATGAAAAAAATATATCATCTATATCATTTATAGTCATTCAAAAGATTTAATTTAAGAATTTTACAAATTTTTAGCTGGTACAATAATTGGGACATCCTTGACAGGAATTGGGACATGTGTTTAAAAATGACTATTTTCAGTTGGAATTAATTTTGTAACAAGTTATCATATATATGTAAGCAAAATAAGGTTCCTTTGACTAAAGTTGACATAAAAACTGAAGTTATCGAGTCGGGACTGCTACCCTTCAACGCAGAATTTTTCGTAGATGGTTATAGGCTACTTATTTTTTGGATTTTATCAACCCTTTCTAATTTTTTTACGATTTACTTTTATATACATTTTTTCCCGCTAATAAAAACAAAAGACTCTCATTTTTCATTCATTTGTTTTTAATACGATTTTCTTTTGTTTTTATTACATAACCTTGATATTTGATTGATTTAACGTCATTTAAAAAAAGTTTAAGAAAGAAGCTAATTATGTCTGGTGAACTAAGTGTTGAAAATTTATATTTATATGCTGATCGTGTGTTTGGTTATGATAATTGGTTCCATGAAATAAAATAGTTAGATTTCTATGAAATCTACTAAAAATGTTGTTTATAAACTAGGAATTTTTGAAACATGAAATTTAGGTCATGTCTATTGAGTTTCAATAACATTTACTAAAAATTTCCTTACAACAAACGTCTCTTTAGCAGCGGGAAAAAAGTCATTGTAAGGTTTCCAAAAATTAACATTACACGTAGTAATTCAGTCAACGGACTAACAATTTTACATACATGTTATTTTTGCTGATTACATAACTTATAAATTGTTGTTATTGCGGGATCACGGGAATGTAACAGATTAAAATGAATGGATTTTCCAAACACAAGAAGTGTGAAAAATAAATTTGGCTTCTTATATAAATAGAATTCGTAAAAAACATGTTAAATTTATTTTCTATAAAAAATTGATGTCTGAGAAAATTTTAAATAACAGAAAAATTGTTCGCACTTGTAGACAGATTTAAACTTGACTTATGAGACTTGCAATGACTTTAACTAAAACTTTCAATGGTCATTTGGAATCTGGGCAAATCAAAACAACACTCCAATTAAATTTTAAGTCTAGATCTAAAAATACAATTATAAATTATAAATTTAATTTTTATTTTTTACATATTTTACTGTAATAATATTAAGCAAGAACATGCAAATATTTAATTATGTTAACCTTGTGATAATACTAGTAACAAGCCTCGATAACGAGGTTTATCTAGAGACAATTATTTAACTACATACCTACCAAGTTCGCTCGCAGTATTTGTTCACTAAACATTGTCACAATTTTTTTTTACGACGAAAATAAATAAAATAAACTTAAACAATGTTTCAGTATTTTATTTTAATATTCAATATTTTGGGCGTAATTTTGTCAGAAGAAGTATGTATATTACTTTTAGACTTCTTAAACTCTCAATTGAGAGGTTCAGGGTTCGATTCCCGGCGGGGGTCAAGCAAAAAGAAATAAGTAATATTATTTTATTTTTCAATTTTTTTTTTCAGGATCAAGTTTATAAAAGTCATCTGAAAGTTTCAACGCGGCTAGACTTGTCGGGATCATTGAAGCATCTTTGTGCTGGAGATGATCAAAATGATGACGATCAAGTGGTCTCCTGTGCTTGTCTCAGTAAATTGTCAGTTGTATCGACCGTCCAAGTGGGAAAGTACCAAAATGTCTACCATCACAACGAGAGCAATCAAAATGGCGTAAACGCTTACGCGTCGCTTTACCAAACTGAAGAAAATTTGAAAGTTTTAGGCTTCGGACGCTTCAATGTATTTTTTTTTCTTACTTTTAGAAGTTTTTGGAGGAAAAATTAATGTAATTTTTTTTTGCAGTTACATAATGTTAAATGCGTAGAAAATAATGAGGTTAAAGATGTTGAGAGTCGGTACACTCATTGGTTCCACGTTTATTCTACTTGGTCAAGTTTACCTCCATATAATAAATTTTTTGATTACGAGGACTATGCGGCCGATGTTCTATTGCCAATAACGATTGTGGATATTACTCTTGATAATGCACCTAAATTTGTAAGTATTGTTATTATTTAATAATAATAAAAATAATTAATCGGAATTATGGTATTTTACGGTGAGAAAAAATTTATTTCTTCATTAATTTTAGAAAAATTAATTTTTTATTAAAATATTGTTCATTTTTTTTTAATAGAAAATTTTTTCTCAGTGTTTAGATCATGAAATTCATTTCAAAATGAGACTTTCATTTAAAAATACCCATGAATTAAGAAAGAAAATTATTTTCTTTTTAATTTCAAAAATTTTGTTATTTATATTATTAATCACAAGTAATTTTTCATTAATATAATAATAACTAGCAACCTGGCAGTCACTACGTGACTGCGATGACTTGTGAACTATAAATAAATAAAATTTTGCTTTATTAAATAATGACTTTTGTTAAATTGCACTGTACTTTCTTAAATATTGACGTTTTTAAAGATATAAGC
>CAJNRD030001114.1:1109318-1130806 GCA_905319865.3 Cotesia congregata
AATAAAATGAAATTGTTAAAATAAACAATGAATTTCTATATATACTTCGGCTGCCTAATTTTAAAACACAGTAACTGCAAAATTTTTATACTTGATTTTTTTAAGTATTGCTGCATTTTTTATAACTTTGAGATCTTAATTCCAAGTATTTTTTCTTAAAAATATTTATATTTAACTATTTTCTATTCATAAATCAAATATTCTATTGATTTGGCACGCAAACTTTTTTTTAATAAGAAAAATTTTTTTAAATCTTAAAATTGTCAGTTACTGTGTTTTGAAATTGGGATATCTAATTGGCTCCTCTAATTGTATAGTGAGAAAATATCCCTTTTATTAGAGAAACTTTAGAATTGCTACAATATTTTTCAATATTATCTAACACAATAATAACTGAGTTGGAATAAACAATTTAAGATTAAGTACACACGTGAATAAAAATTATGAAAAAGAAATTTTTTCACTCTAGTGAAAGATCAATTTTTATTTACAAAAAAAAAATTTGTTAGCAAAAAAATATATAATAATTACTTTATATTTTTGATACGATTGCTTCATTATTATGAACATAAACATTTTTCTATTATTATGTGCGTCATTCCCATAATATCATAGGAACCATTCCCATAATATATTGAAGCTATTCCATTATTGTATAGGAATATTTCCTATAAATTATGGGTATGGTTCCCATAATGAGCATAGGATTGATACCTATAATGATCATTTTATTATAGGAATCATTCCCATAATTTTTGGAAAGGTTCCTATAAATTTCTTTCCGTGTACGGTAAAATCTTGAAATTAAAAAAAACGTGTTTTTCTGACCTCACAAATTTTAACAAAAATTGTTAGAAAATTTTCTTAAAAAACGGAAAAATTTTAGAAAGATGAATTAAAAAAAAATTTTAGTTCCGAAAGTTTTCCGCTAGGTGGCGCAAGATTAAAATACTTTCTCGTAAGTACAAACTTGTTAGTTAAAAAATTAATTTATTTAATACCAATAAACAATTTATTGCGAAGCAATAAATCATTTGTTAAATACTAAATATTTATTTGGTGGCAATGGGCTTTAATAAATGATTTAGTAACTATTACTAAATCTTCTATTAATAACTTCCGAAAAAAAAAACAGAGTAAGCCAGAATGACAAAAAACCACTTATAAACAGAAGATCCAATTTACAGAGTGTCTTTATTTGTCATAGGCATGCCTAATTGCCGACTGAATCCAATTATCCGGTGCTTATATCTAATTTAGATGATTGAGACCCGGCTGTATATAATCCCGCACCCGCGGTTTGATTGCTGAAAGTAATCTGATCACCGTCGTTATGATCCCGCTCAGGGTTCTCATGTCGAGCCACATACCGTCAATTATTCCATTAACCAAAGCCAGGTCACGCGGATCCCACGATGGAGATGCGTATCGAAAAGCGTATTTTTTCCGTCGGAAAACGGAACTTTTTCCATCTAACAAAACCATTCTTCATCTTCAGAACGGAGCCGCGTCCAGTCTGCAGGTGTCGCATTCCTAAAAGGATTTATTAACAAGCTCGAAAGCATCGGTCTGCCTCTAATGATACAGATTTTATTTTCTGCAAGACGCCGAGTGTGGTACAAGTTGCTACCCCTTGTGTTGCGATGCTGGGAAAGCATGTCATCCAATAAGAACACTTGGAAGGAAGCTCCGGAGTTCCCATGCTATGCTCTGACGGTATCATCAGACTCGCCTCATTGGTATTCCGGGTGAGTGTCGTTAAAAGGAGACTCTTGTGGTTTACGAGCGACGTACGGTCCAGACAAATAGCTCTTTTGGGAAGGAAGGATCTTCTTTTTTTTTTATCTTAAAAGCCCGACATTGTTCTGAGAGGTAAGCTTTCTTGAAAGGGCAATTAGACTTGAGCAATTGCTCGCTTATTGTCTTGGAAGCTATTTTGGAAAGAAATAGGATTCTTGTTACTATTATTGTCGGTAATTGCTCAATTTTTTTTTCTAGTTACTCATTTCGACAAGGAAAGAAATTTTCTTTAAAAATTGCCGTTAAAATCTTAATAATTGTGGAACATTCGTAAATTCCTGATCTAATTACAATTCTTTTAATAATTATTCACAATTACAATGTAAAAAATCCAAAAAAGTACCATTAATTTTTACTGGTAAAAAATAATAAACATAAAAAATTAATTAGATTAAAAGTTGTTTTTACTGATTGACTCGTAAAATTTACACTGAAAAAAAAAAGTTTTTTTCCACCTAGAAAATTTTTCCCTCCTGTAAAGAAACTGGTGGAGAATACCAAAGTTTTTTTCCTACACTAATAAGTATTGTGATTTTTAAAAAACTCGGTTTCCTCCTCAGCAAAATACCAAAATAAAAATATGCCCGACTTAACCTCATTTGACACAAATGCATATGATATGTTTATCATACGGAAAAAAAATTTAATTAAAAAATTCCACATGTGAAAATTAATAAAAATTACACGTGAAAATTTTTTAGTAGCATTCTTTTATGATAATTGATTTGTTATAAAAATTTTTAAAATTGACAGCTCTTCAGCATGATATTTAAGAAAATTAAATTAATTATAATTCAATTAAAAAAAATTAAATTATTGAAAAATTGAATTTTTTATTAATTTCAAGGGCGAGATTTCTATTTTTATTTTATTGAATCGAATTTGTACAATGAATAACTCTTAAAAAGACAATTACCTTCAAAGATTTTTTTTAGAGATGGTAAATCCCATTTGAGCAACTTTTTTCGTACCCAAGGATCCATCCAAATTTTAAGATCAATTGTAATACAGCTTGGTAATTGTTCAATAAATAATAAATTAGTATATACAACTTTCCAATGATGTAAACAAACACGCGAGGACTGTGAAATTGGAGGGAAATCAGAGAATTGGCGGCGCCACCGCTGCGGTTGCTATGGCAACACAGCGAAAAGTTTTAGCTCCAGAAAAAACTTAGGTATTCTCAGGCGAAAAATACCAGTTTTTTTTTGTATTAAGAAAACGTATATTGGATATAAAAAAACTTGGATAAAAATACTTTGTATTCTGGGTGGAAAAAAAACTTTTTTTTCAGTGTATACTATCAAATTTACCGGTCTAGTGTCTCACGATTACAATACAGTCCGGTAATTTTTCTCGTTAATTTAAGGGTAAATTTTTTTCCGTGTGTGGAAAGTGTTTTTAATTTAACAAAATATTATTTTTTGATCAACATTTCTTCGTTGTTCAATAATTAGAAATAAAATAGATATTTTTATGTTGCCCAACATAGCTCAGAAGAATGACGGGCCAGCAGAATTGATCCGAAGAAAGAAATGCATCAATACTGCACGAAAGTTGTTTGAAGGATGTCAGCAATGTCTTTATTATCATATCACCATATAAACCATCCAGCGGGTTCTCAGTGTCCTTATAAAGAATCCCACATATCGTATGCTCACAACTGGATCACGGTATCGGCTCGCCGTTCATCATCCAGCTGGAAAATAGGTAAGAACATTAATCCGTAAAAACGAATGTAATATCTGATCTTGAAATGCCATAACGAGCGCCTGGAGGTCTATATTTTATCGAGTACTTTGTTCGTCATACCGTCACTGTATTTTGAAGTTCAGTATTTAAGTTCCCAACTCCGTAGATGGACAAACATCTTAGTGCGTGTAAATGCTAAATTGACGGCCGATCCGGTGGGAAAGGGACCGAGCGCAAAAAAGCGAGTTTTTTTGCGGCTCCACTTTTTCTGGATCATTTTGCTTGGATAGAATTTTGTCAATCCAAAACTTTTAAAACTTCTAGGTAACAAAATTTCTTGAAATTTGTTATTTAAAAATAAAAATTACCAATATTATACTTAACAATCTATAACAGCGATACTTTTCAAAGAATTATAATTAGATTTTTAAAAAATTTGTTTCTTTAGAAGTAAATCATTGGCGAAGCTTGATAAAAACCGATTTAGAAGCCATGAATTACATTAGAGATCATTTTTCGTGGTTCGAGTGAATTCGATCGGAGCTATTCGGTACAAGCGTATCATTTTCTGTCAGCTGGCACACGGAACTCGACCGCTTGAATATAAAATCCTCGAGCGTGCTAAAAAATCCATTTGGGTAAAAAAATATTAGTGTATCATATTCCACGCTACTGGTATACACTTTGGGCATTTGATATCTCGGAGTTGTTTATGCAAAGCCACCTGTCATCAGGCACGTTCCTCGATCCGTTTACTAAAACAAAACCCCCATCGAGATAAATTATATTTTTTGGGCCCTTTCTCTTCTTCCCCACTGAGGATCCTCCAGTAAATAAGAAATAACGAGTTAAGGTAATTTGGTCGGTTGCGTATTCTATACAGTCCCAAGTTACGGATTTTAAGATTCTCCCACACTTTAAAATGCGAATCGATAAAGGCCGATTGCTTTCTTGTGAATAAAATTAAAGTAAAAAAATCTTATTAAATATATTTTATTGTTAAAATAACTATTTTTTTTATTAAATTACTTGAATAAGTTCATTCAAAATAATTATTTTAAGAAAACGTTGAAAAAAAAAAGAAACAGTTTTTAAATTAGAATTATGCAAGCGTTGGGCGCCAAAAAGTGGTCAAACCAATTTTTATTGTATTAAAATCTATGAAAAAAAAAAATCTATATAAATATTAGCAAAATAGGGTTCCTGTGACACACTGGTTACTCTTATTTCTAATAAGTTAATTCGACTCCTTTCCAACGCTGTTGCACTTTAATCTAGCAGCTCATGTTATGACTGAATGTGATAAAAATTCCTTTAAAAGTTCATTCATATTCATTCAAAAGTTGTATTAAAGAATTTTACCAATTTTTAGCTGGTACAATAATTGGGACACCCTTGACAGGAATTGGGACATGCACTAAAAAATGACTAATTTTAGTTAAATAGTGTTCGTTTGACTAAAGTTGACGTCAAAAGTACTGAAGCTATCGGGATGGTACTGCTACCATTCGACGCAGAATTTTTTGTAGATGGTTATAAGCTAACATTTGATTGATTTAACGTCATTTGAAAAAAGTTTAAAAATTCCTTTAAAAGTTTATTCATATTCTTTCAAAAGTTTTATTCAAGAATTTTACCAATTTTTAGCTGGTACAATAATTGGGACACCCTTGACAGGAATTGGGACATGCACTAAAAAATGACTATTTTTAGTTAAACAGTGTTCGCGAGCGCGTAACAGCTAGATAATTATAATCTTAGATACATATTCCTCTCCTCATTATCCCTAAAAATCCGGCGCACCCAGCATCACACACAACTCCCACCCCTCAAACAAACAACTCCTCGGCCAGGAAAAGATAAAGCAGGATTAAAAGCCTCGAAAAAAATAAATGGTTCAAAAGGAACTGGCGCAAAAAGAAGAGCCATCATCCGGAGAGTGGTAAAAGAGCAAAAGAAGTTAAAAGTACGCTAAGGCCGAAGGAATTAAGAAAAAGGATTGGGACTACCGTGGCTGCTACTGTGGCCATACACCAGTTTTGATAGCACTCGGCAACAACACGTTCCCCAATTAAGGAGCCTACTGGTCAAAGCAATCTATTAAGCCCGTGTGTGACTTACATCAGGCATTTACCTCTAAAGCCTTTTCGTCATCCGTTGTCGTTTAGGTGAGGATCGTTAAAATGCCGGGGTGATTTAGCTCTTAAAGGCTTGATGACAACAAAAACCCGAGTCTGATAACCGAAATCTGGTCCCACGGCGATAAACAAGCCTGGATCTGGTTTTTAATTAAAATTCTTAATAATCGGCATCTAGATCTAGGAGCAGCTGGCCCCAATATTGAGTATTAGCATCGATGAGTGATGGCGATGGCGCATCATGCTAATCATTATCATGAGAATCACCTATGTAGCCGAAATTGAAATTCCAAAAGCTCATCAGCAATATGAGGGACTATTAGGCAGTAATGAGAATTCAAGATAGTTTACAGTCTAAGCACCAGGCTCATCAAGCAGTAGTGCAGGAGTGATTCTTCTTATCTGCGTTCCAGCCACTCCCACCAATGTCCGCGGGCATTCGATCGCCGCTAAGTATCTAAGTGCACCCTTAGCTCCAATCCTGGTCAATGATTTCAGCTTGAAATGGCCTGCTTCGGTTATGATCATCATCATCTTCAAATATTCTGTATTATTCATGCTGGAGAAAGTTCCGAGGCAACAAGTCCGCTTTTTATGTCCATCCGAAAACGTCCAACTGGACATACTAAAAAATACTGTCTTGCTCAGTGAAATTAGCTCAGCTGAAATGTGGAGCGGATCGATTCTAAATGCACCCTTGATGGATGAATTATTAATTTCTTGGTCCTAGAAATGGACCAGGTGGAAATTGTTCCAGTTTTAGAGGATCTGATGCAAGACCAGTTGTCTTTGCGAAGGTTTTTTTCCCACGAAAAAAAAGGTACTGTCTTGGTCTGGGGGATTTTTGGAATCTTGGGACAATAAGAAGAGCCTGGGGCATAGCGTGCTCATCTTGAGAAAGGATCTGGATGATCTGACGCCTCTTCGGCTCATTAACACCACACGCGTTAATTATGTTCCACATGACCGGGCCTAATTGCTTGCTAACCCGAGGGATTTTTGGCCGAATAAATGAACTTTCGGTTCTTGGAGATGGTCAGATCTCATCTAGCCTGTGTTTCGACATGGACTTGCTAACCAGCCTAATGAACATGAAGTGTCAACAACAAACTGGTTCTTTTCAAGGGAATAGGCTCAATCAGATCTGGAGTGGGTTTGGTGGGTAGCTAATTTGTGGCATGGGAAGAAATGTACTTTTTTGGTTTTGTGGTGCTTTGTCAGAATTTTTCAAATCAGGTAAAAAAAAATGGAAATTTTTATCAAGGAAAATTTTCAATTTTTGCCGTGGAAATTTTACATTAGAAAAAATATTTTTCTAGACACTTTTTTTGATTCATCAACTTGTGTATTTTATTTTAATTTTTATACTTAAATAGTCGTTAATTAAATGACAAATATATTAATTTGAAATCTGCAACTCAAGTGTAGGTATTATTGACAGGGTGAAATGGTATCGGAGCCAACTATTGACACCCATAGACCCTATTATTGACAGGTGTCAACCCTATTATTCAGGTTTAATTAAAATTTAAACTTCGAATATAATTTATTATTTACTAGTAAACAACAATATTTTGCTCAGACAATTCTTTTTTTATTATAAAATTACGCGAGACAACATGTAAACAAATTCGCTATGTATGTTAAAGAGATTAAGTTTCTTAAAATTGTAGGCTGTCGCTAGTTAAACACATGTTAATTTTTATGTACCTACTATTGACACCCGGTATTTTTAAATCATAATTAAAATTTATCAGCTTAAAACAATAAATCTAAGATTATTTAGAGTTTAAATAACTTCAAATAATTTTGGATGATAGGCTTTTATCAGAATTATATAGAAAAATTCGCTATTTAAAATACACTCTCTCTTAGCGAAATTGTTAAGAAATTTTAAATAAACTAGCCGTAGTGGTCTACTCAGAAAAATAAAATTTTTTTACAGTTTATAATTAATACCCAGGCATAAAATTTTACTTTTTTCTTACTAAAAAATTTCTAAAAATTGATAAAAAGCAATGTTTATTGTGATTTAATCATAAAATTAATATTAAACAACATGTCAATAATAGGGGCTTTTACCTTAGTTACGAATGAATTTTTCTTATGAAATTTATAAATAACAAAAATAATGATACTTATTTTAAAACTAATTTTTTCAGAATTTTGGGTTAAAACATTCATAATAAATTAACAATAAAAAATCTTCCGAGCGAAAAAATTGAGGTTCCATAACGACGCAATAAAACCTTTAAAAGATAGCTGTCTCAAAAAACTCACCTTTTAATTTTTTATTTTTTGTTATTTTTCCATCGCCAACACCCGCCACGGAAATGCGAATCGGGAATATAGCGGGTAGAAATTTTTCATCTAAAACACTAAGTTTTTACGGCGCTGGAAGGCGTTACGCCACCTACGCGAGCGTGGTGTACTGTCGTAAATGCAAATTTCGCGCTGTTACACACTTTACAGGCCATACAGCCGAGAAATACGCCGTACTACTAACTAAATCCCCGTGGCATCACTATTTCCTCGGTATTAAAACGTTTTATCTCCTCATTTTATAGTCCCATTACTTTTTTTTTTTTTTTTTTCGTCCTGGGAACACTAGACCGTAAAACTCTAATCAAATGTGAGGAGTAACACAAATGTAAATGTAAATATATATTTAAATACAAATTAATAATTTATTTTATTGAAGATATTTTTTCCAAATTTAAAATGTCCCATTTAATATCAGAAGATAAAATATTTTTGTGGAGTTTGAAAACATAACCTATTGAGGTTCATTATGTCCGGTAATATGGGATTTATGAGCAAGCACCGAGCGATAACTACACTTAAAAGCTTGTAAGACAGGTGTGGACGAGCAAACGTTCCTCAAAGCAAAAATTCGACTCCACACCCAAACTTTTTTCCTTTTTATTATTTATTGTTACAGTTGTTGTTGTTGGTACTTTTGCTCGGTTCGTTTATTTTTTCCCCCCTTTACAGTGCATTAAATCATGCAGCCCAAGTTATATTACTCTTAAATAACGCGGTAAATGGATCCATTAAAGCTTAGGCGTCGGAAATCCAAGCTTCCAAGTAGACGCTATTAAAATTATTATCGTTTGTGTTTTTGCCGTGAGAAACAAAAAATTAAGAAGTAATAACTATTTTATCTTGGTAATTCTTCGTTTAATGAAATCAAGGTAAAGCACTTCGCCGTGAGGCATATAGAGAGAAAAAGTGGAAATTTTTTTGATTTTTTGCAAGGAAATAATTTTAGAATTATTTTCCATGTAAATTTAGACATTTTTCCGTTGAAAAATGTGTAAAATACATTTAATTCATTAAAATTTTGCCTGCGTATATCACAAAAATTTTTCTAAGTCTACATTTTAAAAATTTCCACAATAGGGTAAATGCACCAATTATTGACCGATTAAGGTTTTCTTTTTCTGTACTAAGCTATAAAAAATCTATTAACCTAATACTAAAACCAATTTATAATAGATTTTATTAAAGTTAAATACTTAATTAATAATAATTAATAACTATTTATAATAAAAATTAACAAAAAGAAGTTTGTATTATAAATATACGGTCCTTAATTGGATTGTGATAAAATCAGAGGGTCTAATAAATGACCGGATGAATTTTTTACTGGGTAAATGGCTTCTGACGGATCCAATAGTTGATCGGTCTTAAAATAATATTAAAACTTATAATTTAACTTTATTTTTTCAAAAAAGTTGAAATCTGATCTTTAATTAACATAATAAAACTAAAATATTTTATATTATGCCGATAAATATCACTAAATTAATGATAAAATGCACTCACTCTCCAATTGTACGCTAGTTATTTTTGACCGCTTTATGGCTGGTTGCATTGTAAACAAACTCAGAATATTTTTTTAAAGCTATAATCACTGCGCAATTAATTGCGTAATGTTTTATTATGATGATTAAATGCCATATTTTTTTATTTTAATCCTTTAAGAAAAAAAAACCCTTGTAAAATATTAATTAATTAACTTTTTTATACATCGGTCAACTAATTGGTGACCGGTCAACAACTGGTGCATTTACCCTAATCATAAACACTTTTACTAAATTAATTTTTCCAATAGTTAATTTAATTTTTTTCGATGTTAACATCAAATTTTTGAAGAGCTCAAAAGCATACAAAAGCTATTTTTTTGAGTTCGGAGAGCTCAAAATAATACACAAATTGTATTTATGAGCTCGAAGAACTCTAAAACGTCATAAGTGCAATTTCAAGCGTTTAGGTATAAAATTGACGGGAAGTTAAGCTTTTTGTTAATTTTTAATTTTGTTGTTATTTTTCTTATTTTTGTTGTTGATTCTCATGTTTTTCTTGTAGTCTTTTGTGTTATCATTGTTATTTTTAGTTTTTCTTGTTTTTGTTGTTGACTTTTATGTTTTTCTTGTTGTTTTTTGTGTTATCGTTGCTATTTTTTGTTTTTTTTTGTTGATTTTCTTGTCATTGTTATTATTTTTCATATTTTTGTGGTTACTATTTTTTATATTTTTGTTTTTAATTTTTTGTTGTTGATTTTCTTGTTTTGATTTTTTATTGTCATTTTTTGAGTTTCTTTTTCTATTCTTACTCTTGTGATTGTTCACTTAATTTTTTTCATTAAATTTCTCAATTATTTCCTATAATTACCATGAATATAAAAAATGCATCAGTCGGCAAATTTTTAAACCAAAAGCTCCACAAAATACCGATCAGACAATTGCCCAAGGTGTTAGACGAAGATTTGCCAATAAAATCAAACAAGAGTGTGAAAATTACAGACGATACGATAATTCCCAGTATAACAACGCATTGAGTTTAAGTTTACTCTCTCCCTTGTTGAGTCTCTATAAATTGGAATGTATTTTGAAAATTACAAAGTCAAATTGTGAATAAAAAAGACCATGACTGGATGTTTATGATTAGCTTTTATTAGCGAGTGAGTGAAGTCAGTTAGTGGCAAATAAGTAGTTGCCACTTAAACCAGATTATTGTTACAGCCGGCTGTCTTGTGTTTTAGTGGAGTTCCTTTATGTTACTTGGCAAGCTAGTTCATGATATCGCGTGCCTCGGCACATCTTTCATCGCATACATTACGGCAAATTAGTTGCTAACTGCAGCTAAAAAGTTAAATCAACTTGTTAAGTAACCTTTGCTGTCTTTTTTTATTTTTTTACAAACTTGGTATTCAAATTTAATAAGAATTTTTCGACACTTTTTATTTTGCTGTAATTATTTATTTTTATTTTTAACTCGTATCATTTTTACATCAAATTTTTTTATAATCTATTATAATATTTTTCACGATGATTGGCTTATTTTCCTCCAAATCCGATGCGAGCAACTCGCTCCACCAATCCGCCTTCATCGTGAGTTCGCGGGTCTACGTCGCATTTTGAATTGACACACCAGTTACTGCAGCAATGGTCGCTATGAACGCACTGCGTTTAAAGTTTCATGATAATATTAATTATTAATTCATAAAATTTATAAAAATAATTATTGAAAATTTTAGATCAAAAACTCACTCTTTCTCCTCGCTCTGCGCATAGACCATAGGCGCCCAAAGCGAATAGGGCAATCAAAAAGGCAACCAATAGCAGCTTGGACATTTTGATATTAAGCTTGAAAATTAATTAATTTTGTGTCACTTATTTATAAAAAAATTATATGAAATATATTTCGCATTATAAATTGAATGGAAAACGATAAAATTGTTATTGAAAATTTTTTTTAAATGTACTATTAATTTAAAAGTATAATAAAAAAAAAATGAATGAAATTTTGAAAAATTGGCCATATCAAGCCATAAATACAAAAAAATGCCATATTGTCATACATAAAAAATTTCCATATATAAAACATTGGCCATATCAAGTAATCGATAAAAAATTGCCAAGTCATACATAGAAAGTTGCCATATCTTAAAATTGGCCATATAAAGCCATTTATGAACATTTGGCCATATCAAGCCATATATGAACATTTGGCCACATCAAGGAATTTATATAAAATTGCCATTCATGGAAATTGACCATATTAAGCCATATATGAAAAATTAGCCATATCAAGCCATATATGAACATTTAACTACATGAAGCCATATATGAAAATTGCCATATTAAGCGATATATGAAAAATTAGCCATATCAAGCCATATATGAACGTTTGGCCATATCAAAGAATTTATAAAAATTGCCATATATGAAAATTGCCATATCAAGCCATATATGAACATTTAACTATATTAAGCCATGTATGAAAATTGCCATATTAAGCCATATATGAAAAATTAGCCATATCGAGGCCATGTATGAACGTTTGGCCATATCAAAGAATTTATAAAAATTGCCATATATGGAAATTGACCACATTAAGCGATATATAAAAAATTAGCCATGTCAAGCCATCTATGAACATTTGGCCATATCAAGCCATATATGAACGTTTGGCCATATCAAAGAATTTACAAAAATTGCCATATATGAAAATTGCCACATTAAGCCATATATGAAAAATTAGCCATTACAAGCCATATATGAACATTTGGCCATCTCAAGCCATGTATGAAAATTGCCATATTAAGCCACATATGAAAAATTGCGATATTTTAAACTTGGTGTAAAAAAAAATTTTTCCTTGCATTATATTAAGAATAATTATTGTTATATTAAAAACATAATTTATTAAATAAAAAATATTTGAAATATATTTCATCTATTTTTTATTTATCTCTATTCTACATCAGTTTTTATAATAATAAAATAAATATTTTTACTTACTTGGCAGAGAAGAAATACACAACTCTCAAAATATTGTTTCTGATAAAAAACATTCTTCTGCTCAGCGTATTTATACTCGTTTAATTTCCGCGTAAACTTGACGAATAATTTATTAAAAAAATTATAAATTATAATTATTGAAATCTAAAAACTTGAACAATTAATACATAAGCGGAAAAACATAATAGACACATTTAATGTAATAATTTTGATCAATTTATTGTTAATAGAAAATTTATTGACAATGAATATTAAAATTCAGGTTTTAGGTAATTAAAAAATTATTTATTATTTCCGGTAAATTTTTATTAAATTAAAAAAAAAAAAACTTGGAAATAATAGATTTAAAAAATCTTCTAGATTTTATCAAAATTAATTAAAATTCTCGAAAATTAATTAATAAGACCTCAGTTAGATATTTTTGTTCGATAAAACAGAAGCCTCTAAAAAACATTGACAGGTATCAATAATTATAATTTTAAGGAAAGTGACAAGGCTTGGTGACAAACAAAACCCTTTTATCTGCCGACAATTTCCTAGAATGTGAGATTATTATCCAATCTGGGTGTTAATAGTCAATGGATTGATTTAAAAAACAAACACGAGCGCTAATGAGTAAGACAAAGAGTATGGTCCGATATTTATGCGCCTGAAAAGCCTTAATTGACGGATTTTTCATTAATTATATGAGTTTTCGTTAATTACGTTTATAGAAAGTTTACAGAAAAGCTGAGGGTCATTTCGCGGCAGCTGCTCAGCGGAACCCTTGGGGCCTTAAAGACTTTAACCAACGCGCTTACATACACAGGTATAAAGTATATTAATATTTTTTAGGTATAAAGAGCATGGTAATGATGTCGTATTAAGCCGGCAATTTATTCTTCAGTACCCTTGGTACAGGCAAATTATTTATTTACGACTTTTTGATTTTTAATTTCTTATTGTCTTAATGATCGTTAAATTTTTAAATTTATTATCTATAAATATATAAGCAAAATAGGGTTCCTTTGACTGAAGTTGATGTCGAAACTACTGAAGCTATCGAGATGGTACTGCTACCATCTCGATAGCTTCTTTTTTACGATTTACTTTTATATACATTTTTTCCCGCCAATAACAACAAAAGACTCTCATTTTTCATTCATTTGTTTTTAATACGATTTTCTTTTGTTTTTATTACATAACCTTAATATATGATTGATTTAACGTAATTTAAAAAAAGTTTAAGAAAGAAGCTAATTATGTCTGGTGAACTAAGTGTTGAAAATTTATATTTATATGCTGATCGTGTGTTTGGTTATGATAATTGGTTCCATCAAATAAAATAGTTAGATTTCTATGAAATCTACTAAAAATGTTGTTGTTTATAAACTAGGACTTTTTGAAACATGAAATTTAGGCCATTTCAGAAATTTCCTCAAAATGTTATTAATTAATTTAAAAATTAATTTTGAGATGCATAAAAAAATTATTTCTACGTATTATTTTTTTTTAAACATTCTTTACACTAGGAGGGTACTTAATTAAGAATTTTGAAAATAAAGATTCAAATTTTAACCTCCTTGTAAAATTATAATTTTTTTAAAGAGTTAATTATAATCTTAGTCAATTTTAACTGACCTAACCTCACACGTCTAGACCAGCAGGTGTCGACAGCGGCAAATTCCGGCAAGCACAAGTGTATACACACGATCAAAACAGTAATTTATAAATAAAGGATCAACACCTTGAAAATGTTCACAGTCTTCCTCTAATGCCTCCTAATGCTCCTCTCCAGCTAATTTACCTTTCTTCCACTCAATATCAAGCATTAGAAGCTATTTCATATAATTTGGCCTAACCCTGCTCTCGGTAATCAGCTTCCAATCATCGCGGTCCTTATACTGTCCCATTATCTGCTCATCATTATCATCATTTATAATAAATAATAACAACTAATAACATTATAATGATAAACTTCGGAACGGAGAATTTTTTTCGTAATTATTCAGGCTTGGATAATGGCACAAACACCAGAAAAAAAAATTATATGACCGAGACGAAGGGCGTGTTAATTGAGTCAGGTGATTCGGGTGCTAATATTGGGCGTGTAAATTAATCATTTTATATTGCAAATCACATAAAATGGACGAAAAGATTAAACTTGTAATATATTAAAAAAAAAATTTTATTGTTTGGCCATGTATGGTCATATCAAGTCATATACAAACTTTCAATATCAAGTCATGTGTGAAAATTGGCCATATCAAGCCATTTGTATAAAATGAGCCATATTAAGCCATATGTGGAAAATTGGCCATATAGAGCCATATATGTTTAATTGGTCGTATGAAGCCATAGCTAAAAAAATTTCCATATCAAATCTTACATAAAAATTGCCATATATGGAAATTGGCCATATCAAGCCGTCCGTACAAAATTTCCAAGTCAAGTCGTACATTAAAAATTGCTATATCCTAATATTGGCCATATTAAGCCATATATGAGAGAGTGACCATATTAAGCCATAGATAAAAAATTGCCATACATGAAAATTGGCCATATTCAGCCATATATGGAAAATTGGTCACATCAAGCCGTAGTTAAAAAAATTTCCAGATCAAATAAGACATATAAAATTGACATATATGAAAATTGGCAATATTAAGCCATATATGGAAAATAGGCCATATCAAGACATCCATAAGAAATGGCCATATTTTAATATTTGCCATATTAAGCCATACATGAAAAAATGGCCATATGAAGCCATAGATAAAAAATTGGCCATATTAAGCAATCTATAGAAAATTGGCCATATTAATCCATTCATAAAAAATTTCCAGATCTTAATATTGATAATATTTAGCCATGCATGAACAAGTAGCCATATTAAGCCATATATAAAAAAAATGCCATATTAAAAAAAATCATATATGGGCATGTACACGGAAAAAAAATAAATAGTAAACGCAACATGATGCAGTCTTGGTAAATAAACATGATGAAATCATGTTTCGGCTACATGACCATCATATTGCGGTAGCATGAGATATATCATGTGGCAGTAACATGATTTTCATGTTTCAGCTACATGGCAATCATGTTGCGGTAGCATGAGAAAAATCATGTGGCAGACTAGAAAAATCTAGTGTGATAAAAAAATAAATAGTAAATGCAACATGACGCAGTCTTGGTAAATTAACATGATGAAATCATGTTACTGCTACATGATTTTTCTCATTCTACTGCAACATGATTGTCATGTAGTCAAAACATGACAAATCATGTGGCTGCAACATGATTTCATCATGTTCATTTACCAAGACTGCATCATGTTGCATTTACTATTAATTTTTTTATCTATGCATAGATAAAAAAATTGCCATATATGAAAATTGACCTTATTAAGCCATATGTGAAAAAATTGCCATATCAAAAAAATCATGTATGGGCATGTATGAACATATTAGGCCATATATGGGCATCTGTGTACATGTCAGGCCATATATGGCAGATTTTAAAATCATGCTAATTAAAAAAAAATTTTTACTACTATATTGAGTAAAAATTGGGTTACCTATAAATTATAAAATTTTTTTTAAAATCATTTAAATAAAAAAAAAATTTATCTTTTTAAAAAATCATTAAACAAGATTAAAATCAATGAAAAAGAGTCTTGAGTTAAAATTATGGAGATAATGGATAATGGATTTGTTGTAGTGGGTCGCGATGCAGCCAGACTGTAATCCTAGTCATTTGGACTTAAGAATAATATATTTTGACGTTAAATATGATCTTGATCGCTTGTAACTCTGGAGATCGAGTTTTAGATTGGGGAGAAGAATAAATTCGTGCATTATTCCGTATAATTTTAAGATAACCCCCGGCAACTAACAATAATAATAAAGTTACGAGCCAACGAGATCTTAAGTATCCTCCACTTTCTTATCACTTTGTCCTGCTCGTCATGTTAAGTTAAGTTGAGTTAATATCACAACAACTACAACGGCTACAACGAGAACGGCATTAAATAAAACGAAACTGGGCGCTTTCATCGCAACAAGAGTAACTGGTGCTTCTTAACATTAAAGTACGCAATAACGTG
The DNA here is from genome assembly GCA_905319865.3 of Cotesia congregata. NCBI lineage: Eukaryota > Metazoa > Arthropoda > Insecta > Hymenoptera > Braconidae > Cotesia > Cotesia congregata. The sequence continues at coordinate 1,125,845 of CAJNRD030001114.1, forward strand.
TAATATACATGCGTTAAGTGATGATAAACATTTAAACAAACTGTCTCGATTCTCCATTCAGATACTCCGATCCTGATAGCAATAAATTCTAAGTGAATGAAAACATTGTTATTAATTTTTATCGCTACTGAATTAAATTCAGATTAAACGGATTCAATTTTTCTTCTCAATTTTAAAATGATTAAAATTTTATCAATTAAAAAATTTCATTTAAAAATTAATAAAAGTATTTTTTATCAAAATCAATTCTTAATTTTCTATTAAAAAATTAAATTTAATCATTTTTTGTGTTAATTTTTTATTAAAAAATTTCTCAATTTTAAGCGGTAAAAAAAAATTTTCCCACAGAATTTCAAGTTGTTTTATTGTTACAATTTTTTCCCTAAAAATTTAACACCAAAATAAAAAAAGTATCCATAAATCGTCCCGGAAGTCTCAACTTTAGAAGCAGAATTTTATTTCGTAAATTCGATGAGGCCACGCGCGAGCTACAATGCCTTGAATAAAAAGAGTGCAGTGATCACTGATGTGGGTCTTGTGAATAACGCAGAAGCACCCTTATCGTGGCTAAGATCTACTAGACGACTAGAAACCAGAAGATCCTTCTTATAGTACACATAGTACACAGATGTAGTGCTCTACGAGGCTTTGGACCCTGGAGAGATTCTTAAACCTTTGAAATAAGAGGAATCTCCAGTCCGATCTTAGATGACCCGGAGATTAAGTTTTCTTTCACCGGCGGTTCTAACCTCTATGTGTGCTTATAAATATAAATATAAATATAAATACGGTGGTTGTTATAGTTGTCGACTAGAATGGGATCGAATATTTACTGGCTCGGGATTTCGGTTCTGGGGATTGTAAAGGAGCATAAGCGGTGAAATATTGCTATTGGGGAGAGTCGGATAGATAAATTTTAGTGAAGCAAGTTAGTTTACAATTTTATCAATAAATTTTCATTATATTCAGGTCCAATATTGGTCTGTTGATATTAAAGAAAATTGTGAATTATTGTTATTAATGAACAATAATACATTACTAGAAATCATAATTTGTAACAGCAATACTTTTTGAAGCTTGTCTTTAATTTTACGGACAAGTCCGTAAAATGGAAAGTTTTAATTCATCGGACATAATATTATGGGGCATTCTATAGTGACTGGAGCACTGAAAAAAAAGTTTTTTTCCACCTAGAAAATTTTTCCTCCTGTAAAGAAACTGGTGGAGAATACCAAAGTTTTTTTCCTAGACTAATAAGTATAGAGATTTTTAAAAAACTCGGTTTCCTCCTCAGCAAAATATCAAAATAAAAATATGGCCGACTTAACCTCATTTGACACAAATGCATATGACATGTTTATCATACGGTGAATCTTATTTATTATAATTAAAAAATTAATAATTATTAATTTATCAATAATAATTAAATTTAATAAAATTAAATAAATTAAATTATAATAATTAAATTTAAGAATGACACTGAAGTTGACAGACATTAAAAATTTTTTCAGAATTTTATGGCAATTAAATTATTAAAAAAAATAAATTTAATTAAAAAATTCCACATGTGAAAATTAATAAAAATTACACGTGAAAATTTTTTAGTAGCATTCTTTTATGATAATTGATTTGTTATAAAAATTTTTAAAATTGACAGCTCTTCAGCATGATATTTAAGAAAATTAAATTAATTATAATAATTCAATTTAAGAAAATTAAATTAATTATAATTCAATTAAAAAAAATTAAATTATTGAAAAATTGAATTTTTTATTAATTTCAAGGGCGAGATTTCTATTTTTATTTCATTGAATCGAATTTGTACAATGAATAACTCTTAAAAAGACAATTACCTTCAAAGATTTTTTTTAGAGATGGTAAATCCCATTTGAGCAACTCTTTTCCTACCCAAGGATCCATCCAAATTTTAAGATCAATTGTAATACAGCTTGGTAATTGTTCAATAAATAATAAATTAGTATATACAACTTTCTAATGATGTAAACAAACACGCCAGGACTGTTAAATTGGAGGGAAATCAGAAAATTGGCGGCACCACCGCTGCGGTTGCTATGGTAACGCAGCGAAAAGTTTTAGCTCCAGAAAAAATTTAGGTATTCTCAGGCGAAAAATACCAGTTTTTTTATATTAAGAAAACCTATTTTGGATATAAAAAAACTTGGATAAAAATACTTTGTATTCTGGGTGGAAAAAAACTTTTTTTTTAGTGTAAATTTGATTAATTTTTCTCTCAACCAAAATTTTGTAATTTACTATCAATAATTTTCGCTAAAAATTCTTGATACAACTGTTTTAGATTCTTATTCAAGCGTTTAAGAACATCGGTCACTTTTTTATAAAATTTAGTTTTGGAAAATTCCGACAGGTGGCGCATGGCTGCTAAATCTGTCCGCTAGAAGAGAGTTAACTTTTATTAATTAAGTATTAAAATTAAAATTCAGCTTTGTACTTTCTTATGAAGCTTGTGTCATTAATTACTGACTTAATCACGTACTAAACATAAAAAAAAAAATGAAGTTATAGGGGCAACAGCAGAAAATTTCAATTGAAAAACTTAGGTATTCTCAGGCGAAAAATACCAGTTTTTTTATATTAAGAAAACCTATTTTGGATATAAAAAAACTTGGATAAAAATACTTTGTATTCTGGGTGGAAAAAAACTTTTTTTTCCGTGTGTGGGTATTCAAATGAAAGCTCTTGATAAGTGTAACATCGGGATGAGCTTATATCTTCAAAAATGTCAATAGTTTACCAGATACAAAGTCATTTCTTCATTATGTATCTAGACACAGAGCATTTTTGAATGCAACCTAAATTCTTATTATAATAAATTGGCTATTGGTGAGAATATGATATGAAACCTTGAAAAGGCACAACTCCAAGCAAAAACCCATTTTATCACATAAATACACTGGCTACAAAATTTTCCTTATTCTCTTAATAATATAGATTATTATTATTTAATTTTACGTATTATAATCATAATAATAATTTTTGGAATTATCTTAAATATAAGACTTCTGGAAAAAAAAATTGGTCAATAACTATTTCAACACTTTACCTCAAAATATCTGTCATTACCAACGAGAGATCTTTTATTGCGTTATCCTAAAATAAAAAAAATTTTCGGCAGCTGACTGAAAGGCTAGTTGATAAATATCCCCCTTTCTCACGTAAACGAGCCTCTACAATAATTTATGGTAATAACATCGTCTAGTCAAGTGAATCGGAATGAATATTACCGATTTTAGAGCAAATTACGTGATTTCTAATAGCATAGGTTAGCTATAAAGGCAAAAAAGTAGAAGAGTTCGGTGAAAAGATAGTACAATAAGTCGTTCGGGATATGATATTTTTTTTAATAGCTCATTCTGACTACATTATAAATTATAAATAATAAATTATAATATTATTAAGTATCGAGAGGAACAAAGGCTAGTAGCGTTTAGGGATTTATATTCATGGGTAATAGAGCTGGTCTCTTTCTCCCACTGGAACATATAAATTAATAAGAAAAAGAATAAAGTATTAAATTTATAATAGCAGGCGGCGACGTTTTATCTTTTAAGTTCTAGCCGCCGATATCCTTGAAGGCTGATCTTTAATCGTGAGGATCCGGGTCCTTCCGAGCGATAGAACTCGGCTAAATTTAAACATTTTAAATATGAAAATCTATGGACGGACTCTGGCTCGCTCGAGTGAAAAATATTTTTGAAATTACGTATTATGCCCATTAAATTTAAATTTTACCGCCTCAGAATTTTAATGCTAATTTTTTAGTTGACGCTCTACTCCTCGGTTATTTATGCACACCACTGCACACCATTACAAGTATCTAAGCACTTTTTTTATCACCATAAATTTTTTATCTAATTGGACCGGATTATTGTAATTTAATGCTTTTTATTATTTATGAGCTTACAGTCATTTTCGGATCAAATTTCGGATTTAAAAAGTATTTTTACAATTCATTTTAACAAAAATTAAAATGTAAAAAGTTGTTACACACAATTTTAATTTGTTTCAAAAAATTAGAACAAAATACAGTTTTTTTATTATACACGGAAAGAACAAGATGACACTGGATACCATCTCAGATTATACTCAGTGACATCTGAGGTGAAAAAAAATTTCAGATGGTAGCTAGTATAATCCAGATTATACTGAATAATATCTGGATTATACTCATTGTAATCTGGATTTTACTAGCTACTATCTGAAATTTTTTTCTTATAAGAGAGAAAGATTTGTTCTTAGTCTCACCAGTCGCACTCAGTCAAATAATAATTACGAGAAACTTAAAAAGTAATCGAAGTTTTTGACAAAGGGACGTTATTAATTAATTATTCTTCTATATTATAAGTTAAATTTTACTATAGTATAAGTTTCAGTCACATAATTATATATAATTGATAGAATTCCAGACTCAAATATCCCACCAGTCACTATGAAATGCCCCTTTAATGCACACCATATGGTGTGAATAATTTTTTTTCTTTAACAATTAATAAAACGAGTTATAATTGCTTCAATTAGTAACTTATAAACCAATAACACGGTAATTAAATAAGATTCCCAAAAAATAAATGACAAATGCACACCGCGGTGTGCAAAAGATTCAATTAACACGTTAAAATTTGCGTATGAATAAATTAATCCGAAGTGTATTAACGAGGTGTCGAAAAGTCTGTACAGAGAAATAAATATGACCCAAAAAAAATAATTATGATAATTATTATCATTATTATTAATGCACACCATAATGTAATCTTAAGTGCATGTCCTCAAACTTAAACAGAGACGTAACAAGACAAATTAGTTGCGTGACTTTGAGCATTACCGTCTGCTATGGGATTGTAACCTGAAATCAACACACACACATATATAGATTTATATATATATATATATATATATATATATATATATATATATATATATATA
>CAJNRD030001114.1:1137386-1166827 GCA_905319865.3 Cotesia congregata
TATATATGAATATATAAAAAATATATCAAAATGCGTGTGGGTACTCAAATGAAAGCTCTTGATGAGTGTAACATCAGGATGAGCTTATATCTTTAAAAACGTCAATAGTTAAAAAAATACAGTGCAATTTAACAAAAATCGTTAATTATAAAATTTATATGATTAATTTGTTTTGAGAAAGTTGCAATAAAGTCAATAGAAATAAAAATTAAATTTTAAATGATTTACATAAATAAGTTTTTCTTTCTACAATTTAAATAATTAATATATTTGAATTGTTAAGCAGTGAATTTAAAAACAAACTATGCATCAAATTTTTTCTTTCAATAACTAGCCAATTAAGGGTAATAAAAAGTAAAATTGTAACAAATAAATTACCACAGTAACTCAGACAAGCTTTAACTTCCTCTAAGTGTGCGAGCGCTCGTTCTCGCAGTATAATCTCGGTATTTTGTACGACTAAACAAATGTCAACGTCACTCGTACAGGCCCCAAATCCATTCATTGTTGATCCGACCAAAAAGAGACTGTACCTTGGATATATTGTCTGTAATAATTATTGATTAGTTTTTGATATTTTAATGAAATATAAAAAATAAAGAAATAATAAAAAATTACTTTGATATAAATTAGCAAGTATTTCCACAGCATCAGTTTTCTGACATACATTTCTTCAGACTGCTGATGGGAAGAAAATTTATCCCAAACATTCTGTGACAATTTGTCCCACTTGGAGTTACGTAAAAGTTCACTGGGTGATGCCTTCGATGCAATTGAATTTGACCTAGCTAAATAACGATCTGGAGCCAAAAATGATCTGGGGAATATACTCGCAAATTGCATTGCCAAATCCGGTTGTTTCCCGACTTGATGGTATTTGTGTAACGCACTTGTTCGACCTATTGAAGGAGTAAAAAATAATTTATACAAATTATGCATCCACTCGTGTAAAAATCATTTAAGACCCGTAATAAGTAAAATACTTATGGGAACGAATTTTTTTTTTAAGTAGATCAGTAAAGTTTTCATTTTTTCTATTAATCAGAGGAAATGTATAATAATTGAGAAAAACAGTATTTTTATCATGCACTATACTGTTAAACTACTTTACTTTCTTCCTTAATTTTCTTAACATAAAAGAATATTTAGAAAAACACTATCTTAGTTTGAAAAAAATTTTTGTCTGAAAAAATTTTTTCTCCTTAAGATAATTATTTTATATTTTGAAAACAACTTGAATTCTCCTAAAAATTTCTTTAATTCAATTAGTTTTCATTATTTCCTGTATATGGGTGATTCTCTGTAAGGACGTCTTAAACCTGTACAAAATTGTCCGACCAAATTATTTTTGATTTTATTAGAAAAAAAATTAACAAGGGCTACAAAACTATCAGCTTAATCATAATAAATAAACAGCCGATTTAATTTTTGCTTAAAATAAAAATTTTATAATCTAGTCAAAAAAAAATTTGTTCCTATAAATATTTTACTTATTACAGGCATCAAATGTATATTAATATAGCTTTTATATGAATCTCATATTTGTAACGAAGAAAATTTAAACATGATTTAAATAAAAAAAAATTTTTTTTAAACGTTTATCGCTGACACGAATAACTTGTTTTTGTTATTTATTCTTGGACTTACCACCTGTGTGATTACGTTTCTTTCCCTCCAATTTCACAGTCCTGGCGTGTTTGTTTACATCATTGGAAAGTTGTATATACTAATTTATTATTTATTGAACAATTACCAAGCTGTATTACAATTGATCTTAAAATTTGGATGGATTCTTGGGTAGGAAAAAAGTTTCTCAAATGGGATTTACCATCTCTAAAAAAAAATCTTTGAAGGTAATTGTCTTTTTAAGAGTTATTCATTGTACAAATTCGATTCAATAAAATAAAAATAGAAATCTCGCCCTTGAAATTAATAAAAAATTCAATTTTTCAATAATTTAATTTTTTTTAATTGAATTATAATTAATTTAATTTTCTTAAATATCATGCTGAAGAGCTGTCAATTTTAAAAATTTTTATAACAAATCAATTATCATAAAAGAATGCTACTAAAAAATTTTCACGTGTAATTTTTATTAATTTTCACATGTGGAATTTTTTAATTAAATTTATTTTTTTTAATAATTTAATTGCCATAAAATTCTGAAAAAATTTTTAATGTCTGTCAACTTCAGTGTCATTCTTAAATTTAATTATTATAATTCAATTTATTTAATTTGATTAAATTTAATTATTATTGATAAATTAATAATTATTAATTTTTTAATTATAATAAAAAAGATCCACCGTATGATAAACATATCATATGCATTTGTGTCAAATGAGGTTAAGTCGGGCATATTTTTATTTTGGTATTTTGCTGAGGAGGAAACCGAGTTTTTTAAAAATCACTATACTTATTAGTGTAGGAATAAAACTTTGTTTTAACTATTCTCTACACAGTTTCATTACAGGAGGGAAAAATTTTCTAGGTGGAAAAAAACTTTTTTTCCAGTGTACTGTACTTATTTTCCTTCCTCCCACTAAGAACCCAAACTTACCCAACTACTTCCAAAAAATGAACTAATTTTCTCCCAAAAAGATCTCAATTCTGCACCTTGCTCTCGTTCGTTTCTAAAACACACCTCAATAAAAAAAAAATCCACCGCTCCTGTAATCTGAAAGATTTACCAAAAAAAGTCCACCTATTCCTCATTAGTAGACCAACCAAAGACACGTAAGAACATAACGGACCTGTTCTTCTTCCTCGGAGAAGATTCCATAGACCAAAAAGGCACGCCTCAGAATCTACAATTTTTTTTTCCTAAAAAAACTTAAACACCCATGAACACTGTCATTTTGACCTCAGCTGTTGCAAGTTTTTTAAAATTCTAGAGAAACATTTTTAACTACAAAATTGCGAGCACTATTTTTTTTTAGAAGAAGAAAGAAAGAAAGCAGAAGTCAATCCCTAATTAAGGTACCAAATCATAGTCATAGTATTAGTAGGAGTATTTTATTATTATACAGTAAGATCTGATAGTTATTTTTTAAAATAGAGGTATCACGCCACAATATCGACGATTACCGTTTTAGCGTATTAAAAAAATCAGTAAGGATTAGATGGGCAGTTAGTCTTACATATGCCACCCGAGTAACCTCCAACTTCTGGGAAAGACAAAACTAGATAAATAATAAAACATTTATCGTATAATTTATAAATTTGCGGACAAAATAGTCGATTATAGACATAATAAATATAATACGATCGATTATCGTCTATTGGACTCATTAGTGGGCTCTCGAGAACATTTCTGGGCTAGAATTATCTTACATCGGATATTTAAGCTAATATGAGTCTACTCGGTGCCCGAATCAGAAAATCTAAGGGTACTTTTGATTTATCGGTAAATTAAGAGGAGGTGGAATTTATTTGGCTTTATTTATGGGATTTTAAAGGATTTTGGGTATTTAATCAATGACACTAATTTTATGGAGTTTAGTTTTGTTCGCTGTTGTTAGAGGAGGAATAAGTTTATGGGTAAAATAAATTTTAAATTTTTCTACGGTGTGGTTTTAATTATTAGTGATTTAATTCGACGTTACTATATATAAAAAAAAAATTTTTTTAATGCAAAATAAAAAAAAAATACTGCATTCACAAAAAATGACGCACATGAATTTTATAATTTTATTAGTAATTAATTAGGTTGCATTTGAAAATTTTCTCTAGATACATAATTAAGAAATGACCTTGTATCTCGTGAACTATTGATATTTTTCAAGATATAAACTCATCCCGATGTTACACTCATCAAGACCTTTCATTTGAGTACCCACATCAATTTTTCATATATTTATATATTTTATATATATGTATATATGAAAAATATATCAAAAATGCATGTAGGTACTCAAATGAGAGCTCTTGATGAGTGTAACATCAAGATGAGCTTATATTTTTAAAAACGTTAATATTTAAGCAAGTACAGTGCAATTTAACAAAATTCATTATTTAATAAAGCAAAACTTTATAATTAATTACAATTCTATTTTTATCAAAAAATGACGTATCTTGTAAAATATTGATATTTTTTAAGATATAAGCTTATCTTGACATTACACTTATCGAGACCTTTCATTTGAGTACCCACATCAATTTTTCATATATTTATATATATTATCTATATATGCATATATGAAAAATATATTAAAATTACGATAACTCAAATAGCTTTAGCAGCGACACAAACCTCTTATGATTTATTTCAAAGGAGATTTGTTAACTATTAATAAATAAAAAAAAAATTAAATTATTAAAAATTGTACTTAATTTTTTTCTCACCAAAAAAATTAATATTTTTGCGCTTCATATTGTGACAGATCAAACACAAATATAATAATAATAATAATAATAATAATAATAATAATAATAACAATAATATTGAATACATATTAGCATTATCATAACCGACCCCGAGAGTCGATAAAATAATCAGCGGCATTGTCATCCAAATCACAACTTTGAATTTTTGAATAATAATTCGAAAGATTATGAAAATCGATCATCAATTTAAGATCAATCTTACTTAGACTAACCGTGAATAACGAGCAATCATCGATCAAATGATTAGCGTGTTAAATTGCGCCGCTGCTTATTTATTTAGTCTTTAGTCAATAACAGAAAAAAACGTTAGTTAATTTTTTATGAAACGCTAGTCGAGATTCGGAGGAAAATTTTTTCTATAATCGACTCGAAAAAAGTAACCCTTAGGGGTCTAGTAGCACACGTGTCAAAACTCATCTTTTTTGTGTGTTGCTATGGATTTAACAGAACAGCCACCTGCTACACAATACCTGCGCATGATCATTTACTTTTTTTTTTATTTGTGATTCCGGACAAAGAGCGGTTTAATTGAACGGCTAATGCGTTGACGTGTTAGAGAGTTTTTTTTTTTGGATCTAAGTAAAAAATTCATTGGAAAATTTAATATTTATTCTAATGAAGTGTGATTTTTTTTAGAATTTATAAAGGAATAATGTGTGTTGAAATAAAGTAACAAAAAAAATTTTTTTTCTGGCTGAATTTATGATAAAGATTGTTAAGAATAATTTTGTAAAATTTGGCAATGAAAATTTAGCAGAAAATTTGAGAAAAATTATATGTATCGTCACTTTTTATTAATGCATTGATTTTTTTTTGGATTAAGAAGTCAGAAATTATCTCAAAAAAAATTTTTTTTCAATTATATAGAATTTTTTGGGATATTAAATGCAAAAATTTTGTAAATAATTTCGGAGGAGGACAAACCGGTTAATTTATATGCGAGTCCTTTCGATAGAGAAAAAAATAGGATAAGATATATATTTAAACTCTATAGCTAAGCTTAGAGAGAGCAGAAAAAATAGGCTGATTCAAATGCAGCTATTTGGGGTCTAGGTCCTTCCTAGACTTTGTTTTATTACAAAAACTCTACGCTCTTAATGCTAATATAATACGGATACGCCATTTCCAGGATTTTATTATCCGCGTCGTTAGGGCTCAAAAAATATGCTACAAACCTACAGCTAAATTCTGCCTTGTCATTTATTTAATTTACATTTTTCTCAGAAATTCGCAGATAGAATTTTAACAAAAAATAATATAAAAAAATTGAGTATAAGCAAAAAAATTTTGTTAAAATTTGGAGAACGGGAAAAATTAATAAAAATTATTTTAAAAAATTTGAATGTGTTAATTGTTAATTATAATAAATAAAATAAATTTTTTTATCAAAAAGTGTTTATTTTATTTTTTAAACAATTACTTTTATTATTATGGTTGGTAGGAACAAACAAGAGCTTGTAAAAAGCAGAGCAAAAGTAAAGGTAAGAATTCGCACGTGCGCAAGTGACGATTTGCAGCTGTCGTATGGTAGGTGTCCACTTGATTGCCCCCGGGAGAGGATACCAGGAGAAATAAGTATAAGTATACGGTATACACTAACTTTACTCGTATAGTACTGGTTCTCTTGGTGGATCTTACTGGACAGGAACTAAAATAAAAAGTCTCGAGCCAGAGGGGGTCGAGAGGCTTCAGTGTATCGTGTATCTCGATCGGTCTATCTCACATATTGTTATTATTTTTTACATTCTGAGTTTTATATTGTGGATTGTAAGGTCTGTATTTTGCAGCTTAGATTCTTGACTTGGAGTAGGGAGATTGATATGAGGAGTTAGGACCGGGACATTCGACACCTTCATAGTGGATTTTGATAGATTGAAATTTTTTTAATAAATAAAATTTTTTAGAGAGAAAGAAAATTTTATTAGGGTAAATGCACCAGTTGTTGACCGGTCACCAATTAGTTGACCGATGTATAAAAAATTTAATTAATTAATATTTTACAAGGGTTTTTTTCTTAAAGTATTAAAATAAAAAAATATGGCATTTAATCATCATAATAAAAAATTACGCAATTAATTGCGCAGTGATTATAGCTTTAAAAAAATATTCTGAGTTTGTTTACAACGCAACCAGCCATAAAGCGGTCAAAAATAACTACCGTACAATTGGAGAGTGAGTGCATTTCATCATTAATTTAGTGATATATATCGGCATAATATAAAATATTTTAATTTTATTATGTTAATTAAAGATCAGATTCCAACTTTCTTGAAAAAATAAAGTTAAATTATAAGTTTCAATATTATTTTAAGATCGGTCAACTATTGGATCCGTCAGAAGCCCATTACCCAGTAAAAAATTCATTCGGTCATTGATAAGACCCTCTGATTTTATCACAATCCAATTAATCACCGTATAATTATAATACTAACTTCTTAACTCCAAAATTAAATCTGTCAAGTGTTATAAAGTACTTTAGTCATTCAATATTTTATAAATATAAAAATAATCATTATAAAAAATGTATATTTACAATTAAAATAATACTTAAAATCTTTTTTGAGTATTAAATTTTATTTTGTTCTAATTTTTTTAGTGAACGGTTATATCAAAAAACGAATTATTAGAAGAAAAAATTGCTAAGCAATTAAAAAAATAAAAAAGAGTTACAAGCTAATAAAAAAGCTTTAATTGAAAAAAAGAAGGAGAAGAATAAAAAAATTTCAGTGAAGAATGAATCAGAAGAATTATCGTCATCAAAATGAATTTGTGATTATTAGTGACCTAAAAAAATGTGACTTTATGTTAATTATTGATATTATTTTTTGAGAAAAAGAAGGAGAAGAATAAAAAAATTTTAAGTTAATCAGAAGAATTATCGTCATTAAAATGAATTTGTGATTATTTGTGACCTAAAGAAATTTGACTTTATGTTAATTATTGCTATTATTTATATTATTTTATGAAAAAGTACGATTTAAAATTATATTGTGTGTTTAGTTTTGTTAAAGATGTCGTTAATACTTTAAAAGTACTGCATATATTTAATTACATACATGTAGTTTACAAAATTACTTATATAATTATTTGAGCGGTGAATTAATTGGAGAACGGTCGGTCATTTTATTGGGTTTCTTCGGTCAATAATTGGTGATTTTAGTATTTCAACATTCAAATAACAAAATTAATATAATTTTGTTAATTTTTATTATAAATAGTTATTAATTATTATTAATTAAGTATTTAACTTTAATAAAATCCATTACAAATTGTTTTTAGTAGGTTAATAGATTTTTTATAGCTTAGTACAGAAAAAGAAAACCTTAATCGGTCAATAATTGGTGCATTTACCCTATTTTGACAAAATTTTAAAAGGAAAATTTAAATTTCACTAAGAAAAAAATTATTTTATAAATAAAAACTGAAATTTATTTTTCAAAAACTTTAACAAGTACTCTTAAAAATAATTCCAATACGCCTACAAAAATTACACTCGCCCGAGGATATTATGCATCAAACATTTGATCGTTCACTGCATTTCATATTACTATACTGTATACGCAGCAGACAGATAAGAGCAGCGAAGAAAAATCTGTCGCTTATTGTAATTTTTGTTGGCTTAATAACATACAGTTAAGATTGGCTTACTGGTAACTGGTTATTGAGTTAACAAAGTAATGGCTACGTACATAAACTAAATCAGAGCACTCCAGAACCTACACAGTATGCACATAAATATCTATAAGTATATTTATAAGTATTATCTCGATGATTGCGAATTTAAAGTAAACATCATCTTATCACTTATCACTAATCATTTATAATTTATCGCTTATCATTAAGATTGAATTTGCTTTCAAGGAAAATTTCCAACTTATATTTTTAATGACAAAATTTAACCTTTAAGGCTTGACCTCAGAGGTAATTTTATAATTTCCTGCAACGCTGTACAGGTCGTTTAATTTATAAAGGTATTTTCATTTGGAATTTAAGCTGATTGCAATTAATGAGGAGAGATATTACCAAGCTGCTCCGCTCGGTTGTTAGGGTCATAAAAAAGTTTAAGAATTACTAATGTGCCGACAGGATTAACGATGTTGAATTATTACTTGTGCAAGCTGTACACCGTGCATATGTAAGTTTATATTATGTGTGTATGAGTGGGTGTAATTGCTAAAGTTTTTATCGAGATAAAACCTGGATGTGATTCATGGAACATATCTCCATATGCTCTTTATTTAATTCCGAGTTCCGAGCGGTGGATGCTGTTAGTGATTTGTTTTCATTTACCGTCTCATTACTATTTATGCAGATTTTTTTTAGACACTAAAAGAAATTTTATGGAAAATTGTTATATTAATGATAAAAATTACCGAGATTATAATTAAGAATTTATAATAGCACTTTTTAAAGTTTGACAACGGACTAGTCCGTAAAATGAAAATTTTAATTCATCTTACTGCACGTAATATAATATTATTATCTATAATAAAAAGACTAAAATTTAAAAATTTTTCTATTCTATAAATGAATTTTTATAAAAATTAGTTCCAAAAATATCCGACAGGTGGCGGATGGTCGTTAAATTTTCTCGCTATCAGAGAGTTAATTTTTTAAATATAAGTAAAGAACTAAAAATTTTTTTTACTATTTTAAAGAGCCTGTTCATTCTAATTTATTATTAAAAGTTTATAATTCACTAATTTGTAAAGAAAATTTTTAATCAATAAGAAAATCGATAACTCTCCTAGTAACATTTTAGCCGTACTAACTTGTATCCGGGTAAAATGTTGTTTTAATAGTTTTAACAACAAATTCGTTTTATCTTTGTTATTAACTAACATATTTATTATTATAGTTTTAAGAACAAATTTTTTCATGTTCGTTATTAATTAACACCTAAGTTTATCAAGATCGTGTTGTCAGCATGCTAAATCCTTTATTTGTGTTTTTTAATTAGTTTTTTTTAATTATCCTAAATAATTCATAGTTAAATATATAAACAATAATGTTTCTAAAGTTGAAATAATATAAAAGTCTTTTTAATAAACAACTTGATGTAGACATTTTGTACTTGTCCCACCAGTCACAAATGCCTGTCCTACCAGTCACAACAAAAACAAATTTTTTTAATTGTTTCTACGTAGGTAATCAGTCTAATTATTCATAATATTTAATGTTTGTAGGATAAATTTTGTATTGCGGGATGTATTTTTTAAAAGTTTAGTGGTCGAATTGAAATTGGACTTTAAGTATACCTTTGGTAAGAGAGAAGAATTTGTTCTTAGTCCCACCAGTCACACTCAGTCAAATGATAATTACGAGAAACTTAAAAAGTAATCGAGGTTTTTGACAAAGGGATCTTAATTAGTTATTCTTCTGTATAAGATAAATTTTACTATAGTATAAGTTTCAGTCACATAATTATATATAATTGATGGAATTCCAGAGTCAAATGTCCCACCAGTCACTATGGAATGCCCCATTAGTTAGGACTTTTTATTAGAAATTACTTGTTGGTTTTGCCGCTAGGTGGCTACGCCTTCTCGCTACCAGAAAAATCTTTCTAGGAGGTATATTTAAAGACAAAACTTTCTTTTACCATTAATATGCATTTTATCAGAAAAAAATCCTTAATATTGATTTTATGAAGATTTCAGTATATAAAAAAGTTCAAAAGGTACAAATTCACGTAAAAATCTTTCCAATGATACCAAATTTAATTTTAAAAATAATTTTATTATATAAATATGCCAGAGACAAAATTTCCCTTATTCTTTTAAGTATATAGATTAGTTGATACTTTTTATTATAAATTAGTTGTTGGTTTTGCCGCTAGGTGGCTACGCCTTCTCGCTACCAGAAAAATCTTTCTAAGGGGTATATTTAAAGAGAAAACTTTCTTCTATCATTAAAATGAATTTTATCAGAAAAAAATTCTTAATATTATTTTTATGAAGATTTCAGTATATAAAAGATTTAAAAGGCACAAATTCTGATCAAGAATTGTGCAGTTATACTAAATATAATTTTTTTTAATAAATACGTCGGAAAAAAAAATTCCCCTCATTCTTTTAATAATATAGATTATTATTTTAAATTAATTAAAAATTATTTTTGTACTTTTTAATTTACTTTCTTATAAAACCGTCTTAACAACTTTTAAAAAAAATTATTTATAATAGTAACTTATAAAATTACCATATTGTAATTGGTCCTCAATAAGTGTGCAAAGTTTTAATTTAATCCGTCGATTTTAAGTGCCCGACAATCGAGTTAAAGATTCCGTTGCTTCCTTAGATACGGCGAGGCTAATAAAAATTTATAAATAAAATAATTCAAGTGAGTAAGTAATTTTACTTGGAAGCGACTTAAAACTCATGAATGTAAAAGCATTTTATGTTTAGATTCTTAGAGTATAGGGACTTTGAATTGACTAGCACATCAAATCCCTCAAATAGTCAATGAAATTCCACCACAAAGTCACTTGAAGAATAATATCCCCATTCTCGACGGGAAGTGGCCCCTCCCCCTCCCCCGGTCCTCTAGACGTGAGTATTGACCATTGACCATTCATGAAGTATGAATGAGCTGCCTTTACTCCCTCAATAGTCAATACTTTGCACTCCATACAAGTTCTGAACTGTCTCTGAGAATACTTATCCTCGATAATAATAATAACAATGAAAATACTTTTCGGTTTAGAGCATAATAATGTCTAGTGAGCTGCCAATGAGTGTTTCAAGGCTCTCAAACAGGAAGCAGTATTTTACTGGACACTGTAACTGATCTTTGGGGTTTTTTTTTTGTCACAAGTGCGAAATTTGTCATGGACAGATGCAAGCTTGTTAAAGAAATGTCATTGGAAATTTTTGATTTGTTTGGAGAAAATTTTTTTATTATTTTGGGGTACAAAATTTTGATTAAATTTTTTTTTTGAGAGATAAAAAATCAAAAAATTTAATTTTTTTTAATTGCGCTTGAAGTTCTTCAAATTTTTAATAAAAATTTTTATCACTAATTCTATAACATTTTTGCAGTTTTCTTGAAAATTCAAAAATTCCTTTCTGAGAAAAATTTAACGCCTCAATATAAATCCCGCGACTAATTACCGCAAAAACGAGCGAAGGGACATAAATGTGAGTAGAGAAACAGCAATTGTCGGTACTTTTTGCTCTTATCTCAACTTAGTGGCAATTACAAAAATGAAAAGCTTGTCGCGTATAAACTAGCAAATAACTCGAAAACCGCGTAACAGTTACGTGCAGTACTGTCACATTAAATCTTGTCCTTATGTGACAGTCTCAACTATCGTTGCCATTCAAAAGCTGTTTTGCGAAAAAAAAATTTACATTAACATAATTATATAAGTATAATTTTTATCAATACTTATTGCACTTAAATTAGCACTGACAATTTTTTGATTTCATTTAAAAATAAATATAGCAATCTGCAGTCGCTACGCGACTGCCGAGATTTACGAATTATCAATAAAAAATCTTTAATGATTTTTTTATAATCAAACTAATAGTTTGGGTACTTTTTAAATAAATTTTAAAAATAATAGTGCTATCACAGTATCAATTACAAATAGTTTAATGGACAAATGTGACCGTACAAATTTATAGAACCAAAAAACTATTAAAAACTCCTCCAAAAACTTGAAATAAAAAACTTTCTAAAAAATATATAAAACCTAGGCACTAATTCTTATCTCCTTCTTTCTGATGATACCAAATTAAACTATAAAAATTCCTTTAAAAATAATAATATGCTCGTCACAAAATTTTCCGTTCTCTCTCAATTATTTAGATGATAACTAACTATCGCTAAAAAATGGCAAACCCAATTTACGATAAAGAGATACCCGTTACCAAATTTTTCTTAGTCTCTTAATTATATAAATTTATTTTTGACATAAGGTAAAAGCCCCTATTATTGACAGGGCCCCTATTATTAACATGAAATTTTATTCTATTGATTATTTAATCAATTTTATGATTAAATCACAATGAACATTGCTTCTTATCAATTTTTAGAAATTTTTTAGTAAGAAAAAAGTAAAATTTTACGCCTGGGTATTAATTATAAACTGCAAAAAAATTTTATTTTTCCGAGTAGACCACTACGGCTAGTTTATTTAAAATTTCTTAACAATTTCGCTAAGAGAGAGTGTATTTTAAATAGCGAATTTTTCTATATAATTCTGATATAAGCCTATCATCCAAAATTATTTGAGGTTATTTAAACTCTGAATAATCTTAGATTTATTGTTTTAAGCTGATAAATTTTAATTATGATTTAAAAATAGCGGGTGTCAATAGTAGGTACATAAAAATTAACATGTGTTTAACTAGCGACAGCCTACAATTTTAAGAAACTTAACCTCTTTAACATACATAGCGGATTTGTTTACATGTTGTCTCGCGTAATTTTATAATAAAAAAAGAATTGTCGGAGCAAAATATTGTTATTTACTAGTAAATAATAAATTATATTCGAAGTTTAAATTTCAATTAAACCTGAATAATAGGGTTGACACCTGTCAGTAATAGGGTCTATGGGTGTCAATAGTTGGCTCCGATACCATTTCACCCTGTCAATAATACCTACACTTGAGTTGCTGACTCCAAATTAATATATTTGTCATTTAATTAACGATTATTTAAGTATAAAAATTAAAATACACAAGTTGATGAATCAAAAAAAGTATCTAATACAAAAAAAAAAATTAGTCAGATTAATTTGAATACGGTTAAAAAATTCAAATGTTCACCGTCACTCTTATAGTGTCAATAATGGGGGCTCTTACCTTAAATTAGTTGGTTCTTCTTTTAAAAATTAGTTCTTGATTTTGCCGCTAGGTGGCTACGCCTTCTCGCTACCAGAAAAATCTTTCTAGGGGTACATATAAAGTCAAAACTTTCTTTAATCATTAAAATGAATTTTATCAATAAAAAATCCTTAGTATTAATCTTATGAAGATTTCAGCACATAAAAAGTTGAAAAGGCAAAAATATCAATCACAATCTTTCTATTTTTAAAAAATTTAATTGAAAATTTTAATTAATTTTTTTTTTTATAAATTTCTCTTGCTGTAATTAATTATAAAAATATAAAAAAATTTGCAAATTTCTTATGAAAAGAAGAAATTGTACGGCTTTCAATCAGCCAAGAAGTTTAAAGTGAAGGCTTAAAACTTCAGCGAGCTCCGCCTCCACAAAAAAAGACCAAAAAAAATGGAAAATAATGGATTGAATAATTAAAAAAAATGTTAAGTGCAGGCTGAGGCCGTCAGCTGACTCTGCAAGATAAATCGATTCTTTTCACCGTTCCAAGTAACTTTATATATTTTATTTGTCTACATATTTATATATAGTGTAAGGCCCAACACCTACCGGTAATGTAACGACCGAGAGTAAGGTGAAGTATTATAAAAGAGCATCGGTATTAAGAATCAAGAGAAGCGTCACCGGCTGACGTAGAAAGGGTTAGAGGTTAATTGCTACTTCTTCACTGTCTCACGTACGCTCCACACCAGAAACACACAATAATTTATTTTATTATAATGTATTCTCAAAATATTTGTTTTTTTAACGGCTCTAAACCCACAAGGAAAATAATCTTTGCCTTTCCGTTTCGTTTCTTAAGTTATTTTTTTGTTTTATTTCCTCTCGGGGCTTTAGTGTGGGTGTCAAAATTAAAATAAGATCCGAAATTTACTTCTAAGTTGATTAATAATAGTTAGTTAAATTAAAAAAATTTTATATTTATTTTTTAAGAAGAAATTTTATTTTTTGTGTGAAATTAGAAGATGAAATTGTTAAGAAGGTTTTAAATGGAAATTTATAGAAATCGTAATTTTTTATCAATACAGTGTAATTGCACATGAAAATTAATTTAGTGCATATTTAATAATTTTGTAAATTTTATAACAAATAAATGGTGGCAGAAAAAAATTAGGAAAAAATTGACGTAGAAATTTTGAAAAACAATTTTTTGGAATAACTTTTTTTGTTGAATAAAATTAAAAAATTGTAAAGTAACAGTTAAATTTGATGTCAAGTATTGTATGCCTAATAAGCGAAGCATATAAACAAAAGTATCAGAGTTTGTAAATTAAAACTTTTAAAAAAAATTAGAAAAACAGTAGACCCTGAAGGCCATCTGTGCAACTTCCCGCTAATTCCATACCTAGGTGCATAAAACTGCACTAATTACGTTTTTGAGCTCTTCGAGCTCAAAAACACAATTTATGTGTTATTTTGAGCTCAAAAATCTGATAGAAGTATCATTGAACAATATTTTTAAAATTTTCAAACCGCACTAACTTTTGAATGAATCAACCGATTTTCACGCGGTTGGCAGTATTTGACGCAATTTTTTTAGTTTCATGAAGAACCTTCAAGTTTGAATTGATAGAACTAGGAAATTTGGAGTAATTCCAAAAAAACACTTTTTTTGGTTTTCTTTCGTTAAGGTAGTACGGTTATGAAAGCGATATTTCAAGAAATCCTCGAAACTTTGAATATAAGTCATTAAATACATAATACATATGCTGTTAAAATTTGAAGACGATTTACCACACCAAACTTGAGATAATTGCAATTTAAAATGACATTTTTGTACATGTAACATAGGAGAAGCGTGGGAAAATGACAGTATTTTTAATTTTTTCCATCGAAGGAATTTCAAGACTTTATCAAAAAACTTGTCGATTGAAGAATATGATTTTTCGAACAATTAAAAAAAAAATGAAAATTTTCTACCATGTAGTTTTCGAGATTAATTAAAAACAATTTCACTTTTAGAGGATTATGTTTAGGAGAGGGGGTACGAAAAACAGCCGCTAGTCACTGAAACCGTAGTGTGTGTGTATATGTATAGAGAATATAGTAGTCGACGAGTACAGTAACGTTAAAAAATCTTAACCTACAACCTTAGCTCTGTCGATACGTATAACATGGATAGCGAGTCAAAATTTTTGATCTGGATTGTCGCGGAGGTACTACCTTAATGATATTTCTTGAACGAATTGACCAATTTTGACCGGCTTGACGGCGATCGACGTAATTTTTTCATGCTAATAGCTGATTAGTTTTTGAAATCGATCAGTGCAGCCGTTTAAAAGTTATTCCAAAAAATGTCGGAGTTATGTTAAAAAAACACTTGTTTCCAAATATTTTATCGAGGATATCTCTCGAACCAATTAACCGATTTCCACGTTTTTGGCGGTGATCGACGCGGTTTTTTAAGCTCTGAAATTATTCTATATCATCAAAAACGATCCGAGAAGAAATGACGAAGTTATGTCAAAAAAACACTTTCTTCGGTTTTCTTTCGTTCACGATATCTCTCGAACGAATCAACCGATTTTGACCGGATTAGCGACGATCGGCGTGGTTTTTCAAGCTTAAGGGCGGATTAGTTTTTGAAGTTGATCGATAAAGCTGTTTAAAAGTTATTCCAAAAAATCCACTTTCAAAAATGATTTTTTTCTTATTTTTTTTGAGATTTTTCAAGATTTCTCGAAGTCTATCGGTCTGAATCGGTTCAAATTCTCAGGAAATCTAAGTTTGAGGGAACTCTTTGGAACGCCGTTTGGTACGTTCCGATCGGTTCAATCGTTCAAAAGTTATAAGCGAGTCATATAGTCACACACACACACACACACACACACACACACACACATACATACAGAAATAGTGACAACCTCGCGGGGATAGTCAGGAAAGCTTCCTATGACCTTCAAACGTCGAGATCTGATGATAACTCGATTTTTGCAAAACGGGGTGAAAACAATAACTTGCCGATTTTTGAAAATCTTCGATTTCAAAAGATATGAGCTTAGTATGGTATTTTATATACTGCACAATATACTAATTCAGTATATAATTACTAGCTAGCAAATTTTTCCTCATAACACTTAATGAACAAAATTAGTTGTTTTTCCTTATTGCAATTTTTAATTATCTCATTAAGTACCTCGTATAGATATCCGGTTGACGAGAACTTTAGTTTTTAGCATATAAGCTATTTAGGTTTGAGCTAATTTTTAGTTCAAATTAGAATTATTCAATTGCACTATAAATATACATCAGAATTTTTAGACACACAATTTTTAAAAAAAGTATGTGGAAATTATTGTTGGTTGTTTTGATAGTTACATTGGCGAGCCCTTCCACTGAAGCCTTTTGGTGGGTGTTCCAATGCAGAGCCGCGCATCGAAGTGTAATATATTTTTTATGAGAAATTCATAGTGAAAATTACATATTTAATTACTTTTTGGGTTCCAGTGCCACCCACTTATCGGCAGGTTTTGCTGCGATTCATATCACTGCACTAGTAAACTGATCCCCGGAAATTGCATACCAAATAATTGACAAGGACCTTATGTGTAGAAAATAAAATTATCTACAAAAAAGGTCTGATTTTTAATAATTTCAATATTCAAAATTTTGAATCAAAATTATAATAAATAAATTTTTTATTTATCAATAACAACTTTGCATGTTATAATAATAATTATAATAAATCACACTGCAGTTTTATTATTCAGGGCCCGAAATTCCCGGATTAAATAACGAGATTTATTCTCCCGAAAATAATAATAATAATAATAAAAACATCAACAATCTAAAGATATAAAAATGTCTTGAGATTGAATACGAGTTTTAATTTTAATAGACAGGGTGGTTAACAAACGCTAAATTTTTGTGACCACCTGAGGTTCGTGGTTACGATTTAACGCCTCAGAGGGTTGAATCCCGTTCTACAATTTATCACTCGGCTTTCGAGTTGAATAAATTATATCTAGAATACAAAATAAAAAGAAGGAAAAAAAGTAGTAATAAAAAATCCAGGGAACGGCTAGATGAAATGAATTTTTTTTGGTAAAATTAAAACGACGGCACCCCGTCGTTCGTTACTTCTCGCTGCATACGATAGTGTGGCTATAAATGAGCGTTAATGACGGCTGTCACTTGTATTTTTTATTGTGCTTTAAGAAAAATAAAAAAAATTACGGGACCTACTCATTAATTTTGAACACATTTTTTTCATTTTATTGAAAGCTTAAATTATTTATTTATTTGAATTATTTTTAGTTTCAAAAAATGTCACATCATATATGTATTTAATATTATCCTATCTCTCTATATTCCTTCAAAATTTTAATTTAAAGTTAAGAAATTTAATTTATCTATATTATTAAGAAAATAAGAAAAAATTTGTTTCCAAGATAGTCATATGATAAAATGGGTTTTTTTTAGTGAAATTTAAAGTCATTGCAAAGATCTTGACTTAAATTTGTGCCTTTTAAAGGTTTTATATCATTCTTATCGATAGTCAATTTATGATAAGTATTTAGGCAGCAGTTGAAAATGCTCTATCTCTAGATACATAATTAAGAAATGACCTTGTATCTTGTGAACTATTGACATTTTTAAAGATATAAGCTCACCCCGACATTACACTTATTGAGACCTTTCATTTGAGCACCCACATCAATTTTTCATATATTTATATATATTATATATTATTATATACATGTATATATGAAAAATATATCAAAAATGCAAGTGGGTACTCAAATAAAAGCTCTTGATGAGTAGTATAACGTCAGGATGAGCTTCTTTCATTTGAGTACCCACATGAATTTTTGGTATATTTTGTATATTTGATATATATGATATTTGTTAAATATATGAAATATATGAAAATTTCGTGTGGGTACTCAAATGAAAGGTCTCGATGAGTGTAATGTCGGGATGAACTTATATCTTTAAAAGTATCATTAGTTGACAAAATATAACGTCATTTTTTAATTATTGATATTTTTAAAGATATAAGCTCATCTTGAAGTTACACTCATTAAGAGCTTTCATTTGAATAC
Source organism: Cotesia congregata (assembly GCA_905319865.3). NCBI lineage: Eukaryota > Metazoa > Arthropoda > Insecta > Hymenoptera > Braconidae > Cotesia > Cotesia congregata. The sequence goes on from CAJNRD030001114.1 coordinate 1,155,667, forward strand.
CCAAATCAATTTTTCATATATTTTATATATTTATATATTTCACAAATACCATATATATGTAAAATATATAAAAAAATGTCATGTGGGTACTCAAATGAAAGGAATCGATGAGTGTAACATCGAAATGAGTTTATATCTTAAAAAATGTCAATAATTAGAGCTGACATTGCTATCTTGTCTACTATTGACATTTTTAAAGATATAAGCTCATCCCGACATTACACTCATCGAGACCTTTCATTTGAATACCCACATCAATTTTTCATATATTTTGTATATTTATATATATGTATATATGAAAAATATATAAAAAATGCATGTGGGTACTCAAATGAAAGCTCTTGATGAGTGTAACATCGGGATGAGCTTATATTTTCAAAAACGTCAATAGTTAAGAAAGTACAGTGCAATTTAACAAAACTCATTATTTAATAAAGCAAAATTTTTATCAACTTTTAAATGTATTTTTATTATTATTATTTTAATTAAAAAATTCTAAACTGACACTAACAATAAAAAGAAACTAAAAATCAAAAATTCTGATTTAAAATTGTTAAAAAAAAAAAAACCTCACACATTTTCTTTATTATTGTGACATCCCGCAGAGTTTCTCACCTAGTATATCCTCAACACGGGTAATAAAACCGCGTGGCAGTCTTTTGAGCAAAAGGTCGATCGGTAAGTTCCAAAAGCTTGAAAAGGAAAATTTTGACAATTACTTAACGCATAATAGGAACCGTAGGAAATGTACGAGCGTTAAAATAGCTTCTGAAAAGCATAAATTCAATATAATAAAATAGTAGACCAGTTTAACCGGGAACAGGTAAGCCGCGTGCAGATGTGCAGACTTCATTTTATCTGTTTCTGTCATAAAATCGAGTGCATCAATGAACTTCCACAAATACGGCGACTATTGTGTCTACTGAGCACAAAGTCACATTAGAAAATTTTTTAACCTGGTATTATGTATTGTAAATTATACACAGCACAGTAGTAAATGAAATTTTTAATAAAAGATTCTATACTGGTTGTATATTGGACAACAATGGACCATAGACCTCCAGAACGCCTACGGGCAAATTCGAGTGTACTCAAGTTATACTTTTTATACAATAACTAGCCAATATGTCCTCTTTAAAATAGTCATTTGTTGGAATTGTAAATTATATATTTGTGTGTCACTTGACTGATTTTTTTCACTGTCAATTTTTCTTTTTAAATCGAGGATAATAGGTATAATAGAAAGTGAAATTTAGTTTTTAATATTTCTTAAGTAGTTTTATACAAGAAAATTTAATTGACTGGAAAAGGATCGAAATTTAATGATCAGCATTTTTTTTTAATTTATAGAATTTTTTTTTTTTTAATGAAATTTTTAATAAAAAATGAGTTTAACATTTTTGTACATGAATTACACGGAAAAAACAAGATGACACTGGATATCATCCCAGATTATACTGAGTGAAAAAAAATTTCAGATAGTAGCTAGTATAATCCAGACTACAATGAGTATAACCCAGATTATAATGAGTATAATCCAGATATCACACAGTATAATCTGGATTTTTTTAGCTACTATCTGAAAATTTTTTCTACCACAGATATCACTGAATATAATCTGGGATGATATCCAATGTCATCTTGTTCTTTCCGTGTATGAATGACAATGCGAAAAATTCGTGAATTTAAATATTTATTTAAAAGAAATTTCATTAAAAATTTTTGGAAATTTTTTATTTTTATGCTATTTGTCTATTTAATTGAGCAAATTTTGATAATTTAGAATATTATACATAAAAAAAAATTTACTTTAATCAAGTCAATAAATTTGAAAAATTTTTTCTAGTTTTAAGTCAATTTTATTTGATTCAAAAATTTTTATCTTGATTCAAGTTAATTTTTTTTTTAGTGTAGTTTTAATACATAAGTCGATGTCCAATTTTTTTATACGCAAATTCCTGGAGTTATTCTTCCGGTGCAGTGGTACGGAGCACAGCAAGTGAAGCCAAGTAACGGATTACACTGCATTAAAATAGAATTTATCAATTATTTAATTTTTACTGTCAATATGATTTTTATTAAAAATTTCCTTACAACAAACGTCTTTTTAGCTGCGGGAAAAAAGTCATTGTAAGGTTTCGAAAACTTAACATTACATGTAGTAATTCAGTCAACGGACTAACAATTTTACATGTTATTTTTACTGATTACATAACTTATAAATTGTTCTTATTGCGGGATCGCGGGAATGTAACAGATTAAAATGAATGCATTTTCCAAATACTAGATATGTGAAAAATAAATTTGGCTACTTATTTAAATAGAATTCGTAAAAAACATGTTAAATTTATTTTCTATAAAAAATTGATGTCACTGAGAAAATTTTAAATAACAGAAATATTGTTCGCACTTGTTGACAGATTTCAACTTGACTTATGAGGCTTGCAATGACTTTAGCTAAAACTTTAAATGCTCATTTGGAATCTGTGCAAATCAAAACAATACTCCAATTAAATTTCAAGTCTAGATCTAAAAATGCAATTCTATAAACCGCTCAGCGAAGCGAGCGGTTAACAGCTAGTATAATAATAATTTCCAAAGAAATATTTATTTCATCTCTAAATAATAAAACTGCAGTGTGATTTATTTATTATTATTTTTATTCACTGGAACAACTTTTGGGACCCCTGCAGATTTTAATAAACTCGTTTTGATTTAAAATTTTTTTTTTCTTTTTCTTTATTATTCTTGTTTATAAAACAAATTTATTAAAAAAAATCTCTCAGAATTTTCCTGAAAATTCCTTAAAATAAAATTAAAAAAATAAAAATTAAGTCACCGCATAGGATCCGGGATAATAATATAAAAAAGACGCTCAGTCTTGTGCTCTGAGAAGCCTAAAGAGGAGAGGGAAGGTGGGAGCAAGGCCCCAGTGAGCGCACGAGTCGCCCGGGAGGGGATATAGATAGCCTGGGGACTCACGGACTTCCCCCTCTTGCGGCTAGTCGGCAGGTGGCCTCGGCTCACTGAGTCCCAGCAGAGCGGCCCATGGTGGGGGGCTTTCCTTCTCCGGATTATATCTGGCCCCACGGATGGAAATCTCGACGGACACGCGCGCGCCACGAGATGGAAACGTAGATTATACAGCCCCCCTCCCCCTCTTCCTCTTGGGCCTCTTCTCCTTTTCCTTCTGCGGTACTGTTACTCTTATTTTTTTAGAGTATCTTGGCGTACTTGGCTTGTGTTGCCTGGTTGCGGTCGCTACACCTCCACCTTACTCTTTTGGGCCCAACCATCCTCATTATTATTATTTTTGTATTCACTTGTCATCAATTTTTATATCTTTCTTATAAGCGACTAGAAATTCGCTTCAAAAAATAACCATGATAAAAAAGGCATTCTCTAAAAAAAAAAAATGCCCTTATCAATTTAACCGTATCTCAAACCTTGAGAAATCTTCCCTTTGAAAACACACATACTCCCAAATGGCTTATATGTCATTTTTCAGTGGAGTTTAGTTTAAATTTTTCAATTAGTCTACACTGAAAAAAGTCTTTTTCCACCCAGAATACAAAGTATTTTTATCCAAGTTTTTTTATATCCAATATACGTTTTCTTAATATAAAAAAACTGGTATTTTTCGCCTGAGAATACCTAAGTTTTTTCTGGAGCTAAAACTTTACGCTGCGTTACCATAGCAACCGCAGCGGTGGCGCCGCCAATTCTCTGATTTCCCTCCAATTTCACAGTCCTGGCGTGTTTGTTTACATCATTGGAAAGTTTTATATACTAATTTATTATTTATTGAACAATTACCAAGCTGTCTTAAAATTTGGATGGATCCTTGGGTAGGAAAAGAGTTGCTCAAATGGGATTTACCATCTCTAAAAAAAATCTTTGAAGGTAATTGTCTTTTTAAAAGTTATTCATTGTACAAATTCGATTCAATAAAATAAAAATAGAAATCTCGCCCTTGAAATTAATAAAAAATTCAATTTTTCAATAATTTAATTTTTTTTAATTGAATTATAATTAATTTAATTTTCTTAAATATCATGCTGAAGAGCTGTCAATTTTAAAAATTTTTATAACAAATCAATTATCATAAAAGAATGCTACTAAAAAATTTTCACGTGTAATTTTTATTAATTTTCACATGTGGAATTTTTTAATTAAATTTATTTTTTTTAATAATTTAATTGCCATAAAATTCTGAAAAAATTTTTAATGTCTGTCAACTTCAGTGTCATTCTTAAATTTAATTATTATAATTCAATTTATTTAATTTTATTAAATTTAATTATTATTGATAAATTAATAATTATTAATTTTTTAATTATAATAAAAAAGATCCACCGTATGATAAACATATCATATGCATTTGTGTCAAATGGGATTAAGTCGGCTATATTTTTATTTTGGTATTTTGCTGAGGCAGAAACCGAGTTTTTTAAAAATCACAATACTTATTAGTGTAGAAAAAAACTTTGGTATTCTCCACCAGTTTCTTTACAGGAGGGAAAAATTTTCTAGGTGGAAAGAAACTTTTTTTCCAGTGTATCAGTGCAGTATGACATTACGCCAAATTTATTATTATTTTTTGTTAATAATAATCGATAAATTTTCTCACGGTAAATACTGATAAATAGCTTAAGGGGTAGGACCCTTCTCCCATCAGTAAATCGACGGTGAGCTTAAGATCGAGAAGCAGTTTATAATTCAGATTCATCAAGACCACTTTCATTTTCGGCGCAGCATGACGTCACTTATTCATCAGATGTCATTACGAATTTACATAGACCAATCAGTCAATGCCTGGTCCTGCTCTTTCAGCCTTTAGCCTTCTTTCACCCGTCTATTGTGTTGTTCTTTTATTCTCCTCAGTGTTTATTTATTTATTTATTTTTTACAAATTTGCATTTCTAAAAAAGAAGACACCAATTCTAAAACTCTAACCTTAGAATTTTTTGCCACGTCTACTACGTCTGTCTTAGTCATGTTACGCTTCACTTGCGTGTAATTACGTGCCGCTCTTTTTAGAATCTTTTTAGAGTACAATGTGAGCTTGCAAAAACAATCGGGAGATCTTCTGCAAAATAGCAAAAAGATTAACGTCATGTTTCATGTTATTCTCGGTCTTTTGTCTCCGACAAAATCCATAAATCCGCTTTTATTTTTTAAATAAAAAATAAGCTGAGTCATATATTTTTCCGTCCTGGATAAAATTTACATTTTTTTAATTTTTTATTACTAATTTAATTGTTTTTTGTTAGATTTAATTTCTAAGAAAAACAATAAATTTTTTTAAATAAAAAAAATTCAGTAATTTTAAAATTATGGGGCTTCAAGAAAAAGAAAATTTGAATTCCGCCCACTTGGAATATAAAATAAAATTATAATAAAAAAAAAGTCGGCTCAAAAAAAGACAGAAAATTCTTCAAGATCTAGATACAAGATAAAAAAATTAAAAAGAAAACAATAAATGTGTCGAGTTCTTGAACAATCTCGAAATCAAAATAGCTTGGTATATATTATTCATCTACACCACAGGAGTTATTATAAATCCCGAGCTTATATCTCACGTGTACGTCGTGTGTCGACTTGTGTATATATTTCAGAGCTCGATAAGATCGTGGCTTAAAAGTTGGCTTAGGTCAGGGCTTTTAAATTGAAAGAATTTTTTAGTAAAAGATCCTTTACATCTTACGGCTGACTAATAAAAGAAATAATGTAGCTAAACCTCAGATTCACCAAAAAAACATCTATCAATTTATCTTGATCCTCGATCTATCAATTTAGTATATTTATTATATACGAGGTTTGGTAATTAATCAATATTCTGGCATTTTGTGCTCCGATCACAATAATCAATAAACAATCCATCAATCTTAAAAAAATTAAATAGTTTTATTTTTGATTTATCGAATTATCTACGTCTCAATTAATTTATTTGTGGAGAAAAAATTTTTAATAATCTATATTCTTAAGAGAATTAGAAAAATTTTGTGTCCAGGATAGGCGTATGATAAAATCGGTATTTTTAGTGAAATTTAGTGTCATTGCAAAGGTCTTGATATGAATTTGAATAATTAAGAAATGACCTTGTATCTCGTGAACTATTGACATTTTTAAAGATATAAGCTCATCCCGATGTTATACTCATCAAGACCTTTCATTTGAATACCCACATCAATTTTCTATATATTTCATATATTTATATGTATTATATATATGTATATATGAAACATATATCAAAAATGCGTGTAGGTACTCAAATGAAAGCTCTTGATGAGTGTAACATCGGGATGAGCTTATATCTTTAAAAAGGTCAATAGTTAAGAAAGTACAGTGCAATTCAACAAAAGTCATTATTTAATGCAGAAAAATTGTATTTGTTTATAGTTTACAAGTCACGGTAGTCACTTTAAATATTTGAAAGCTCTAAGTAAGTTCTATAACTTTATTTTTTTAACTTTAAATTCAAATTTTGGAAAAAGGAAGCGTGTTAAGACAAAATTGATTAGGATCTTCTAGTAGGAAATAAAATTGTCTACAAAAAGTGTCTTATATGTGTTTTTAATATTTTCTATATTTGACCCAGAATTTTGAATTATAACTTAAAGATTCAAGACTTCAGTTAATAAATTAGTTTTTCATTTATTAATAATTATTTTGCAAAATAAAATGTTGAAAAATGTATCGGCAGCTGATATTCGCTGGTAAGCCGAAGATGATGATACTCTCGAGCATTCGTCATTATCCAGACTGACCCTTGCGGGACTCAAATGGGTCTTATCCTTTGCATGAGTTAAGTACAACACACAATATACAATATACAATATACAATATCCCAAGTACGTAATTTACGGGTCTTGAGTTTTATTTTCTCAGATCGTCGAACTGCAGCGATTTACTGCGGCTGCCCTGGGGTCACCCTGCCGGGGGTTCGTGATGCGTTTTTTCAACTGCACGTTCATCATCTTAAACCTCAAAACGAGACATTCCCCTCCCCCGAATCCGAGGCCCCGGGATAAGCTTCGGCCTGATACACAAACCACCAGGACTTGGCTCTCTAAGATCCCTTTTCACAGCAAACTCGCAAATTCGTCTCCAATTTCAATGAACAACTTCAACAGTTATAATTATTCAAACATAAATGTGAATATCAATTCAATGACCAACTATTTGAATAAACCTTTCAGTCTATTGCATATTTAGCGGAATATTAAGCCGTCTAGACACTGTCTCGTCAATCTGATATCTCTGACACTTTTATTTGTGCAATTGACAGACCGGTAATATTAATGTATATAGCATATGCAAAGTGTCTTTCATATTTTTCGGAAGGATTTTCAAAAACGTAGCTTTGGTTGTGAAAATATTGTTATTTTTATAATCTAAATTATTGAAAGAATAAGCGAAAATTGGTGGCCAGTGTATTTATATAATAAAATGAGTTTTTATGCACTGAAAAAAAAGTTTTTTTCCACCTAGAAAATTTTTCCCTCCTGTAAAGAAACTGGTATACCTAGGTGGAGGATACCAAAGTTTTTTTCCTACACTAATAAGTATTGTGATTTTTAAAAAACTCGGTTTCTGCCTCAGCAAAATACCAAAATAAAAATATGCCCGACTTATAACCTCATTTGACACAAATGCATATGATATGTTTATCATACGGTGGATCTTTTTTATTATAATTAAAAAATTAATAATTATTAATTTATCAATAATAATTAAATTTAATAAAATTAAATAAATTGAATTATAATAATTAAATTTAAGAATGACACTGAAGTTGACAGACATTAAAAATTTTTTCAGAATTTTTTGGCAATTAAATTATGAAAAAAAAAATAAATTTAATTAAAAAATTCCACATGTGAAAATTAATAAAAATTACACGTGAAAATTTTTTAGTAGCATTCTTTTATGATAATTGATTTGTTATAAAAATTTTTAAAATTGACAGCTCTTCAGCATGATATTTAAGAAAATTAAATTAATTAAAACTTTTTTCCTACCCAAGAATCCATCCAAATTTTAAGATCAATTGTAATACAGCTTGGTAATTGTTCAATAAATAATAAATTAGTATATACAACTTTCCAATGATGTAAACAAACACGCCAGGATTGTCAAATTGGAAGGAAATCAAAGAATTGGCGGCGCCACCGCTGCGGTTGCTATGGTAACGCAGCGTAAAGTTTTAGCTCCAGAAAAAATTTAGGTATTCTCAGGCGAAAAATACCAGTTTTTTTATATTAAGAAAACGTATTTTGGATATAAAAAAACTTGGATAAAAATACTTTGTATTCTGGGTGAAAAAAAACTTTTTTTTCGGTGTAATTCCTAAATCTCAGCAGTCGCGTAGCGACTGCAGGTTGCTGGTTTTTATTAATGAAATAAAAAAAAAGAAATTTTATATGAAATTGTTAAAATGATGACAAAAATTACAGCTATTATAATTAACAATTAATAACAGCAATGCTGTTTAAAGTTTGATTTTTAAAAATGTTAATCCGCGAATTTGCAAAAAAAAAGTTTAAATAAATAATTTTTTTTTTTATATTTACGCGTTTTATTTTTTATATAATCCATAAGAAGTGACCTTACATGAATTTTTTATAAATAATAATAATAATAAATCAAAATGCTGGACAGTATCTTTAAAAATTTAAAATTTATAACGATTTACCGCGAACTCAGGGAAAATAATTTGAATTTCAAATAACATTATTCCAAATTTCGTGAATTTTAATCGGATCTTTGTTCTCGGACATGAGGTTGACGTCGCTGACAATCGGTACAGTGACATGCAAATAATTCGTGAGCCGAATGGAAGAATAAGAGGATAAAAATGTCTGGGACGGAGGACGGACGGCAATTAATCACAGAACAGTCACGGGGAGCGCGCTCTCGCGGAGGCTTGGGCTAAACATATGTAAGAATCGCTAACATGTCTGGGGCTTCCGCTACTGGATCGTGTGCAAGAGACTGGTAATTTGTTATGGCTGACAGGACCTTCAAGTACCAATGTTTAATGTAAGTCTTCAATCCATTGTCAATACCATTTTTTGCCGAGTGGATCTCCAGCTTTTTACATTTATTTTTATTATTTATTGCGACTTTCTCGGACTTTCTTTTACTGAAAAATTTCAATTTTAAGTTTAAAACTTCCCGATAGAAGGATTTAGTTCTATTTCATAAGGTTTAGTAATAGTTACTAAATCATTTATTAAAGCCCATTGCCACCAAATAAATATTTAGTATTTAACAAATGATTTATTGCTACGCAATAAATCGTTTATTGGTAAAACAAATTAATTTTTTAACTAATTTTACCGTATATAACCTAACTTTTTTACTCAAAATAAATCAAAATAATTAAAATAAATGAAATTCAGCAATGATTTTATCGACATAGGAAATTATTTACGTGACATAAATGTTAACACTAATAACAACACACGTGGTAACGAAGGTCCTTTGAAGGCTGTTGTTGATCTTCGAAATCACGCGTCAGATCGGTGGGAACGATCCACGTGAAGGAATTCTATTTTTCTAGAAGTTGTCAAGGGAGGTGGCGTAAAATTTTGGGCTCTTGAAAAAAGAATTTGTATTAATTAATAAATTACTAATTAAGTAAAAGCTTAGAAAATTTTTTTATTATTTATAATAATAAATATAAATAATAATAATAACAGTAATTTTGAGCTCCAAAATAAGAATTGAAAATTTTGGCACTGAATTTTATACATTTAATATATATATATATATTTATATATATTATTGTACATGTATATAACACAATATAATATAACTTCAAGATATTTCATCACGACATCTGCGTGGTCTTATATCACGTTCTGTGACCTGGAGGTAAACGTCGTCCTCCTGGTATGGTATATATATCTATATATACATATGAAGCGTGTACTGAAGCAAGTAAAGAGACAAAGAAGATTTTATACCGACGGGAAGCTGCGACAGAGAAGAAGAGCGGTGAAGTGAGGCCGGAGCCAGAGCAAGAGGGAGGATGATATAAAAGTAAAAATAAAAATAAAAAGAATAAGAGTGTGGTGAAGGGCTCGAGAGGGACATAAAAACGTATCCGCAGCAAAACGATCATAAAATATTATATGATATCATCTTCTCGTGGCCCAACCGTTCTCCGGTTTAGCTTTGTCTCCGTTTCATCTGAGTTGTGGACTCTTATTGTTTCCACCGTTTATTTTTTTTTTTTTTAACATAGCGTTTGGTATTTTTAATTTAGACTTATATTTTTTGACAATCCCGGATTTTAAGTAATTATAGAATTTCTTCGAAAGATTTAACGTAGATAATTTTTTTTTGTAATCGAGAATTTTTATTTTTATTTTTTTTCTCAAGTGTAAGCAATAAAAAAATCAAATTTAGCGCAATTGAAGATTAAGAAAATTTTTTAGACATGGTTAGGCTGAAAACGCTTTTATCGGCAGCTTTTAGAAAGACGTTACCTCCCTGATAGCCAGCGCTTTCTCAGTAAGTGTTGACTTCCAACAGTTACGGTTAATTTATCCATCAAGTTGGCGGTAATTCTTCACTCAACAACAGTTGTAAGCAATTTGACGGAAATCTACGGCCGCAACTTGAATACAAGTTAACAATCAAACTTGTAGTTAAATTCCCTTTCAACTTTACTACAATTTGACGGAAATACTTGTACAGCAAGTTTTGACGTCTATTTGCAGAGTAAGTTATAGGTAACTAATAGGTAATCGCTCGCTTTGCCAAGTCTTTCCGTCAAGTTTGCTTCAAATTGCGGACGTAGATTGACAGTAAGTTATAGGTAAGGTGGCTATCAGGGTCTTTTTTGTTTTTGTAACGGAGTACACGGGGCCTTCTTTACCCAGAGAAGGTTTCCGATCCGTGAGTTAGTTATCGACTGATTCCCCAGAGCGGTGTGCTCCGAAGTACTCGCGCCTCTAGCTGTAAGTTAGTGAGTAAGTCCCCAAGAGGGAAGCGCCGGCGCGGAGAGTGAGTGGGGAAGACGGAGCGAAGAAAGAAACGCACCGACAAAGCTGAGAAAAGTCATTGTGACCGAGTCGCCAAACCGCGTGGACACGCAAATTTATTAAAAACATCATCAAGCAGGTAATTATTTCTTTGTCGCCTTTCG
>CAJNRD030001114.1:1176685-1188676 GCA_905319865.3 Cotesia congregata
ATTTAATTACATATATGTAGTTTACAAAATTACTTATAATTATTTGAGCGGTCAATTAATTGGATAACGGTCGGTCATTTATTGGGTTTCTTCGGTCAATAATTGGTGATTTTAGTATTTTAAGTTTCAAATAACAAAATTAATATAATTTTGTTAATTTTTATTATAAATAGTTATTAATTATTATTAATTAAGTATTTAACTTTAATAAAATCCATTACAAATTGTTTTTAGAAGGTTAATAGATTTTTTATAGCTTAGTACAGAAAAAGAAAACCTTAATCGGTCAATAATTGGTGCATTTACCCTATTTATTATTAAAAATCTTGAAAAAAATTGATTTATCATTTCTTATGTTATAAAATATTGACGAAAAATTTTTGCATTAATAAAGAATGAAGATAAATTAAAATTTCTAAATTTTCTAAACACTAAATTATTTATTATCAATTTTTTATTATAAAAAATTTTTGTAATTTATTTAACATTGAAAAAAAATGACGATGAACCTAATTCAACAATTTTATTCAAAATAAAAATTTTAAATCTTAAAAAATACCTTTTTTAAAAAATTTCAACCAAAAAAACAACATCCTTTCCTTTACTCAGAATTTTTCTATCAATAAACCGTATTTAATACAAAACTCAATCCTTTCTTTGTAAAAAGTAGAATAAAATTTTTTACATCACCCACTTTGTCAATCGAAAGGGGAGCAATACATCGAAACTAACAAAAAAATAAAATAAAAACTCCAGGTTTCCAGAATTCTTACAACCGAACAAAAGATCCGAATCGTAATCTTTTTATTTCAAACCTTTATACAAGGGGTTCAACTTGGCTCGCTGGTTTTCATAAAAGCTGACCAACTTTCTCTGAGAATAAATAAAAAAAATATAATTTCTCACGAGTTGATCTTAATAAAATCAGTTAGTAAATATAATAAATAAAAATAATATTAATCACGACAAATTCATAAAGCGCATTTCTAAAATAATTAACTTGAAACTTGATCTATAAAATTTTTTCGCAATAAAATCTTAAGCCGACAGATGTGAGTAATTTCTTAAAGATTAATAATAATAATAATAATTTATTTTACAATCTCGACTGTAATAAAATTTTGAACAAAATTAATCCGATCGTTAAAATAATTTTTTTAAATTAAATTCTTTTGGCCCTATACGCAATAAACGACAAAGTAATACTTTGTAATGGATAATAAAATATTAACAATTCAGAGAAAATAAATACAAAGCATCCTTTTGTGGAATATAAATACAAAATGCAATAAAAAATTTTTTAATGCGAGATATAAAGTGCAAAGTAGTAACGATTTGTTACTTAGTACTCTTATATTATTTTAGATTTTTAATGGCCGTCGGTTAGAGCCTTATTTTAATATAAGGCAAGATGGACATATTTAATGGCGTCTATATAGTGCGAAGAGCATTCATGGAGATTTATGTTAGTTGGTACAGTTAAAACGATAGTTCTGCTAAGTATTGTATTATTTGGTGAGCCAATGCATTTGAAAGGATATTTTAATGGGCCGTTTTGTTACAAAGTTGTCGTTTTATGGCCGTCAAACCCGGTAAGGGTTTTATTTGGGACTTAATAGGTTAGGACGTTAATGTAAGATGGAAGTACTTAAGATGAGACATTCAGCGCCTTTGATGGATTAAAAAGGCGCGTAGAATTAATTTTTAATTTTGTAGTTATTTAATTGTAGAATATTTTCATTCAAAAATTTGGAATCTAGAAAATAATAAATGTCCTAAATAATAATGATTCGAAAGTAAAAATATTTAAAAGAAATTTTAATGAAACAAATATAATAATATAAGACACCTCAAAATTATTCAATGAAATCTATTTGAAAACAAGACTAGTCAAGGAGCACAAAAACAAATAATAAATTATTCGAAAGTTTATTATAGTTAGTTAATAACTATAGTTAGGTACTGATAAAGTTTCGAATAATTTGTTATTTGCATAGAATGCTCTTTTATTATAGTTTGTTTCAACTAGATTTTATTAACAAATTTTAACCTGTTTTATTCTTTTAAATAAAATTACTCTTAAATAAATTTATTTTTGGATAATTGTAATTTCAAATATTTGTTCTTTTGTAGATTTTGTATTTTCAAACATAATAATTTTGGATTGAGATTCTGGCGCCTACTAAGACGAGTTTTAGCGCCTCTACTGCTGGGAATTTTTAATAAATTTGGTAATTACTTACAAGTGCAGTCAACCCTGTTTTAAAAGTTGGAAAAAATATTGGCTTTGATGTTTTTCGATAAAATTTCTATTTTATCTTTTTTTGATGTTTTTGATATAGGGTAAATGCACCAATTATTGACCGATTAAGGTTTTTTTTTTCTGTACTAAGCTATAAAAAATCTATTAACCTACTAAAACCAATTTATAATGGATTTTATTAAAGTTAAATACTTAATTAATAATAATTAATAACTATTTATAATAAAAATTAACAAAACTATATTAATTTTGTTATTTGAATGTTATTGAAATACTAAAATCACTAATTATTGACCGAATAAACCCAATAAATGACCGACCGTTCTCCAATTAATTGACCGCTCAAATAATTATAAGTAATTTTGTAAACTACATGTATGTAATTAAATTTATGCAGTACTTTTGTAGTATTAACGACATCTTTAACAAAACTAAACATACAATATAATTTTAAATCGTACTTTTTTATAAAATAATATAAATAATAGCAATAATTAACATAAAGTCACATTTCTTTAGGTCACAAATAATCACAAATTCATTTTAATGACGATAATTCTTCTGATTAACTTGAAATTTTTTTTATTCTTTTCCTTCTTTTTTTCAATTAAAGCTTTTTTACTAGCTTGTAACTCTTTTTTATTTTTTTAATTGCTTAGCAATTTTTTCTTCTAATAATTCGTTCTTTGATATAACCGTTCACTAAAAAAATTACAACAAAATAAAATTTAATAATCAAAAAAGATTTTAAGTATTATTTTAATTGTAAATATACATTTTATAATGATTATTTTTATATTTACAAAATATTTAATGACTAAAGTACTTTAAACACTTGACAGATTTAATTTTGATGTTAAGAAGTTAGTATTATAAATATACGGTGATTAATTGGATTTTGATAAAATCAGAGGGTCTAATAAATGACCGAATGAATTTTTTACTGGATAAAGGGTTTCTGACGGATCCAATAGTTGACCGGTCTTAAAATAATATTAAAACTTATAATTTAACTTTATTTTTTCAAAAAAGTTGGAATCTGATCTTTAATTAACATAATAAAACTAAAATATTTTATATTATGCCGATAAATATCACCAAATTAATGATGAAATGCACTCACTCTCCAATTGTACGCTAGTTATTTTAGACCGCTTTATGGCTGGTTGCGTTGTAAACAAACTCAGAATATTTTTTTGAAGCTATATTCACTGCGCAATTAATTGCGTAATTTTTTATTATGATGATTAAATGCCATATTTTTTTATTTTAATCCTTTAAGAAAAAAAAAACCCTTGTAAAATATTAATTAATTAACTTTTTTATACATCGGTCAACTAATTGGTGACCGGTCAACAACTGGTGCATTTACCCTATATTGTTTTGTTTTGAAAAATACATAAAAAAAACGAACAGTTTGAAAAAAAAAAATTTTTTCTATGGCCAAATACAGGGCAAAGTGGGGTTCACTGAAAAAAAATTAACTTGAATAATTCTTAAACTAAAAAAATTATTTTTAAGAGCTTGATCTTTTTGATTTGAGTTTAAAAATCATTAATCTGATGAATTTTTCTTGGTTTAAGAATTTTTTTCTTGATTCTAGGCAATGGAACGATTCAAAATTATTTTCTTGGCTTAAGAATTTTTCTCTAGCCAACTTAATTTTTTTTTCAGTGTAGAGAAATTATAAATTGTTAGAAGAATTGTGCAGACGTTTAACAATTTTTTAATTTTTTTTTTTTTTCATCGATTGAATTAGAACCGAAAAAATATTATTCTATTGCTGATTTTCAGATAATTTTTTCTAATTATTAAAAAACCATTATTGATCTTTAAATAATTTTTAGGAATTATAAGACTATTGTTGGTGATTTTTAGATCATTTTTTAGTAATTATTAAACAATTATTAATCATTTTTAACGGTTTCTAATCATTGTAGAATTTTTTTGTTTATCTTTATAAAAATAAAAAAGAAAACTTTGAAAAAAAATTTTGTTGAGACAATGTAATAAAAATAAATACATTTTTAAGTTACTAAAGATATTTAATATTCATCAAATTACTCACTTTGCAGCTTGAAATAGACGTAGAATAAAAATGGCAGCACCTTCCAGAGAATCATACAGCCGCCATCTCTTCACCAATCACAGCAAGAGAAAGTAGTTTTTTCAGTTTTTTCACAATTTTATTTTCACAAAACAATTTTCACGAATAAATTTTATTTAATTTTTCGGTTTCTAAATTATCTATACACATTTTAATTTACACTTTAAAATATTAATGGTAACTAGCAACATTTCACTATAACCAACAGCCGAACAAAAACCAACAACTGATACATAATCAGTTACTTCACTTTGAGTTCGAAATTGCGCGGCGCGTTTATTGGTCGAAAATTAAAGCACTCATTCACATTTTATCAATTATATAACTTTTCACAAACTAAAAACTTTTTTTATTTATTCACTTTTTAATAAAATAAAAAAATTTATTGCTTACTAATAACATATTATTTTTTAATTTATAATCACTGAAAAAAAAAATTTTTTTAGTACCGAAAATCATATTATAACAATAAAGTTAGCAGAGTCCATTGTTTGATATTTTTTTAATAATTAATTGTCTAAATGTCAACTTTTTTTCTCATTTTCTCTGACATAATTTATTTGTTAAAAAAATTCTTAAAATAATGAAATATCTGCTAAATTAATTATTATAAAATCATTAATGAAAATTAAGTCGACATTTAAAAATTTTCATTTGAAAAAAAACTTATATGAAAAAATTATAAGCGCAATTTTTAAAAAATATTCTTCAATTCTGATTTAATAAATAAAAAATAAATTAAAATCGTCGACTAACGTTAGTATTATATTTATAATACGTTTAGAAAAAATGACAGTTAAATTAGCAAACACTCGACTATTTTATTTGATAAATAATTTCGATCGAAAAAATTACTTTTAAAAAATTATACTTATAATTTTCTACAACTTCTAATTGTAGAATTTATTTTGTTATAATTTATTAATTAAAAAAATTGTCAAATGTTTTTTAATTAAATTATTATCATTTAGAAAAAAAATACTTCCTACTTCGTCGAAGGTCGGCAGCAAAGTCCGCCATTACACCAGCAAAAGCGCCTCCAGCGTCTTTCCCGCGGCGCACCCTTTTTTTCCTTCTCCAAATTCCCGCCAGGTGGCGCCACACTATAAATCTAAAATTTTAATTGGTTAGTTTTAAATCTCAACAGTCTGAAGCTAACCAATGACAGCAGAGTCTTGAAGGACGCCTCACCGCAGTATATATAACAGTTTTTCAACGAGTAAACGGCAAAAATGTCGGCTTGATAAATATTTTGGTCGGACGGTTAAATGTAGTGTTTAATAATTGCGTTTGTTATTTAATGTCTAGTATAGAAATAAAAATGAGTTCGTTGTCAATATTAGCGAGCCATGATGAGCTCGTACGGTGTACTAATGTTCTCGTCAATGGATCTTGCGAAGAAGGTTAGTTTTTACACACGATATTTAATTATTGAAAATAAATTTTCAATGTGTGAATTTTTTATTTTATTTTGTTATTTAAATTCAATAGATGAAATTAATTTAAATTTGAGCACATGGTTAATGTATTAAATTTTAATTTGGAAAAAAAAAATTATTTAGAAAATTTGCTATTAGTCTGAATAATTTATGATGCTTAATTTTTAAGACATCTGGTAATTTTTATAATTATTTTAGCAATTAAATTATTCTAAAAATATTTCTTACAAGAATTTTATTTTTAGAAGCTCAAAAAAATTGTAAATGTAATTTTTAAAAAATAATTTGATGGACTTGATTCATTTTTTAAGCAAAATAAAAAAAATTGTCAAGTATCTCCTAATTTGAGAACCTTAATAATTTTTTTTTTAATTATTTTTCATTTTATAATAATTAAAACAAATTTATTTATTATTAATTCAAAATAATTTAAAAAAAATTATTCAAGTCTTATTTTTGATTAAAAATAATTTTTTAAAATTCATTTTTCTATTTTTAACTTGGAAAAAAATTTATAATTACTCTAAATAATTTTTGATGCTGAAATTTAGAGACATCTGGTCATTTTTATAATTTTTTTAACAATTAAATTATAACAAGAAAAATTTATTTTAAAAATTTAGATTTTAGAAGCTCAAAAAAATTATAAATGTAATTTTTAAAAAATTAATTTGCAAAACTTAACTTGTCTTTTAGGAATAATTAAAAAAAATTGTCAAGTATCTGCTAATTTCAGTACCTTAATAATTATTTGTATATTATTTTGAATGCTATAATAATTTTTTAAAATTCATTTATGAATTTTTGATTTAGAAAAAAATTTATTTAGAAAATTTACAAATAGTCTAAATAATTTATGATGCTGAAATTTAAAGACATTTGATCATTTTTATACTATTTTTTTAACAATTAAATTATAACAAGAAAAATTTATTCAAAAAATCATCTTTTTGAGAGATTAAAAAAATTGTGAATTTAATTATTAAAAAATAATTATCTAGACCTAATTTATTTAAAAAAAAAAAAAAATTGTCAAGTATCATAATAATTTTTAAAAAATTATTTGTCTTATTTTTCACTCAAAATAATTTTAAAAAATTTATTCAAGTGTTTTTAATTTAAAATAATAAAAAAAAAATTATTCATGACTTTGTTTGAATTCAAAATAATTTTTAAAAATTAACTTAAGGATTTTTAACCAAAAAATAATTTTTAAAAAATTAATTATGCCTTATTTTTTATTTTAAAGAATAAAAAAAAAATTTATTTATGTATTTTTAATTTGAAATAATTAGAAAAGAATTATTTGTCTTATTTTTCACTCAAAATTATTTTTAAAAATTTATATAAGTGTTTTTAATTTAAAAAAAAAAAAAAAATATTTATGACTTTTTTTTTAATTCAAAATAATTTTTAATAATTTATTTAAGAGTTTTTAATTTAAAATCATTTTTAAAAAATTATCTGTCTTAATTTCAATAAAAAAAAAAAAATTATTCCTACTCAAATATTAAATTTTAATCTAAAATTTCCAGAATTTTTGCAATTCGCGTTAAACCAAGAAGAAACGCGTCAAAAATGGCTGTCAGCAGTTGTAGAATGCCAACGCTTGCACTGTGCATTAGAAAAATCTCGCCACGAGTCAACAGACCTGGAGCGCAAATTATCCCACGCTCGTCGTTTGCTGGACGAAGAAAAGCGCCGCCGACGAGCCGCAGAGGAGCAAAGAAATTCTTTAGAGCGTCAAATTGCAATGGTGAGAGATTTACTTTTCAACGACGGGGGTAGAAATTTAAACGACGAGACTCGCGAAAAATTGCAATTTTTGAACAACACAACTTTGACCAACGGGCGGCACAGCGGGACTACCAATTCTAAGGACTACCACAACGACAAGCTGAACACAATTGCTGAGCTGGACTCTACAGGGTCTATTTTAAGCGACCTGAGCTGCTACTCAAAGTCAGAAGATGATTTGGACGCAAGCATGCTATTGAACCAGAATTATAATAAGCGGGACTGGAAAGAGCACAGACCCAGTGGAGAGTATCTAAACGGAAGGAAGAGGAAGAGCACGGTTAATAAAGTCGTCGATTTAAATAATTCTGACAGAATTATTGCGACTACTACTGTGGTGGTGCCCAAAGAAGGAGCAGTCACTGCTTCTTCAGTGATCGAAGCGATCACTGGAGACGAGAACCGAGACCCGAATGAGCTTCAGAGGTCAAGAAAGAGGCGCAAGAGTGTCGATCGCAAGTCCAAGAAGGATTTTTATGACGCTGATGATGACACTAAGCCTTCAGCGCCCTTGGCGGATAATTTCACCTCCGGGAGTGATAATGAAAATGTTTTTAAACCCAGTCCTAATATTGGAGGGTATACTTTTAATACTAAGTCGATGAGGGCTCATAGTTTTGCAGGGAAGACTGTTATTAAGTCTGAGGTATGCTCGCCTTGTGGCAACAGGATCAAGTTTGGAAAATTGGCGCTCAAGTGTAGGGATTGTAGGGCTGTGACTCATTCTGAGTGCAAGGATTTGGTGCCACTGCCTTGTATTCCTGTTGGGAATACGCCTACGCTTCGTGGAGTCACGGTAAGTTTTTTTGGGGAAATTGAACTGTACTTTTTTAAAAATTGAGGTTTTTTAAGATATAAGCTCATTATGATGTTACACGCGTCGAGAGCTTCCATTTGAGTACCCACATGCATTTTTGATATATTTTTCATATATACATATATGTAATATATATAAATATATGAAATATATGAAAAGTGCATGTGGGTAGTCAAATGAAAGGTCTTGATGAGTGTAATGTCGGGATGAGCTTATATCTTTAAAAATGTTACTAGTTGACAAGATACAAGGTCATTTCTTAATAATTGATATTTTTTAAAATATAAGCTCATCCTGATGTTACACTCATCAAGAGCTTTCATTTGAGTACCCACATCAATTTTGCATATATTTATATATATATTATATATGTATATATGAAAAATATATCAAAATGCATGTGGGTACTTAAATGAAAGGTCTTGATGAGTGTAATGTCGGGATGAGCTTATATCTTAAAAAAAATCAATAGTTAATAATATATAAGGTCATTTCTTAATTATTGATATTTTTGAAGATGTAAGCTCATTGTGATGTTACACTCATCAAGAGCTTTCATTTGAGTACCTACATGCATTTTTGATATATTTTTCATATATACATATATGTAATATATATAAATATATAAAATATATGAAAAGTGCATGTGGGTACTCAAATGAAAAGTCTTGATGAGTGTAATGTCGGGATGAGCTTATATCTTTAAAAAAGTCAGTAGTTCACGAGATACAAAGTCATTTTTTAATTATGTATAGCATTAATTTTAAACTAAATACTCAAAAAATTTGATAAAATCATGTACTCTAATGATTAAATAAAATTTTTTTTATTTTTAAGGGTACAATTGCTGATTACACGCCAATGATACCACCAATGGTACCATCAATCGTTGTTCATTGTATAAATGAAGTTGAATTACGTGGAATGAATGAACCAGGATTATACCGTGTCAACGGTGGAGCTAGCGATGTAAAATGTTTAAAAGAAAAATTCTTGAAGAACAAAGGAGTTCCTAACTTATCAGAAATAGAAGTTGCAACTATTTGTTCTACTCTCAAAGACTTTTTAAGGTAACACAATTTTACCTTTATTAAATTTTTTTTCTTTTTTTATTAAATTAATCAAAAATAATGATAAAAAATATATATATATATATATATATATATATATATATATATATATATATATATATATATATATATATATATATATATATATATATATATATATATATATATATATATATATATATATATATATATATATATATATATATATATATATATATATATATATATATATATATATATATATATATATATATATATATATATTAACAAAAAATGTTTAAAAGAAAAATTCTTGAAGAACAAAGGAGTTCCTAACTTATCAGAAATAGAAGTTGCAACTATTTGTTCTACTCTCAAAGACTTTTTAAGGTAACACAATTTTACCTTTATTAAATTTTTTTTCTTTTTTTATTAAATTAATCAAAAATAATGATAAAAAAAAAATTTTTTTTTTTAAATTAATAAAATTATTTTTCAAATAATTAATCAAAAAATATAAAAATAAATTTTTTTTTAATTAAAAAATTGCAATAAAAATTAAATTAATCAAAAATAAAAAAAAAATTTTTTTTTTAATAAAATTAATCCAAAATAAAAATTTTTTTTTATTAAATTAATAAAATTATTTTGTAATTGAAATTAAAAAAAAATTTTTTTTAATAATTAATTAAAGCTAGTAATAAAATTTTTTTAAAAATTGAATTAATTAAAAATAATTTTTTTTTACTAAATTAATCAAAAAAAATTTCTAATTAATTAATTAAAAATAGTAATAAAATTTTTTTTTATTAAATTAATGAAAAAACATAAAAAAAAAATTTTTTATTCAATTCATAAAATTATTTTCAATTAAATTAATCAAAAATAATAATTTTTTTTTCTAATTAAAATTAATAATAAAATATCTTTAGGTCATTGCGTGAGCCACTGATAACAGTGGGTCTCTGGGCGGACTTTGTCCGCGCGACAACAATATCAGACAAGCAGGATGCAGACGCAGCGCTGTACCAAGCAATCTCCGAGCTTCCACAGCCGAACCGTGACACCCTAGCCTTCTTAGTACTCCACCTGCAGCGCGTGTCATCCACACCGGAGTGCAAAATGCCGATCAGCAACTTGGCCAAGGTGTTTGGACCTACCTTAGTTGGCTACAGCTCCCAGGAGCCATCTGCGTCGTCAATGCTCTCGGAAACGAAGACCCAGGCTGCGATTGTTGAGAGCTTGTTAAAAATTCCCTCAGACTACTGGGCGAATTTCGTAAACCCCGACTGTATCAACGACATCGGGACTCCCCAAGCCGGGGAACTCAAGCACACACCTTCCACAGAGTCTCTGTTGAAGCGCACCGCCACTAGAGGGTTCTTCAACACTCCTCTGGCTTCCAGTCGGACATTCTTGAGGAAAAATAGAAAATATTTTGCCACACCGCCTCATAATAATAACATTTAATTCTTTATCTAAAAAATAAAAGTTTTAATGAGTAATCTCAATTATTAACTATATAATTTATTAAATATATATTTTTTTTTTATTAAGAAAATTATTCTAAGCCTTGGATTGCCTTTTTACTTAAGTAGTAATTAGGAATTATTTTTTATGGTTGCACTTGATATTAATTTTTTATTTAATGATTATTGATAAGCTTTTGAGTGTTTATAATTTAATATAAATAAATCATTTTTAATTAATTATTTGATTTATTATTTATCAACTTGGAAAAATAGTCAACATTTTACTTACAATTTTCTAATATTAGATTAGATCAATTTTTAAAAGTTCTGGTAAACATTTTTTCTTTCAACTCCCAGCACGACTCCCAAAAAAGACTTAATCTATTATCACCGTTTGAACAAAAATGTTTAAAATCTTGGATTATTTTCTTTTGGAATACCTCGTCGCCGGCTGAAGTTGATACTGTTTTCCATTTTCTGCTAACCATGTGATTCCACGACCATAAGAAACCCATCTTTAATTAAAATTTTTATTTTAATAAAAAGAGTTACTAAACTAAGAAATGATTTTGTATTTTGTCTACTGATGATATTTTTAACGATATAAGCTCATCCTGATGTTATGCTCATCGAGAGCTTTCATTTGAATACCCACATCAATTTTTCATATATTTATATATATTCTACAAATATAAGGAATATCATATATATAAAATATATGAAAAAATTGATGTGGGTACTCAAATGAAAGGTCTCAATGAGCTTAACATCAGGATGAGCTTATAACTTAAAAAATTTCAATAATTAAGAAATGACGTTGTATTTTGTCCACTGATGATATTTTTAACGATATAAGCTCATCCTGGTGTTACACTCATCAAGAGCTTTCATTTGAGTACCCACATGCATTTTGATATATATTTTAAGTATATATTCCACATATATGAAAAATATCATATATATGAAATATATGAAAAAAATCGTGTGTGTATTCAAATAAAAGGTTTCGATGAGCGTAACATCAGGATGAGCTTATATCTTAAAAAA
>CAJNRD030001114.1:1191681-1220958 GCA_905319865.3 Cotesia congregata
ATATATATATATATATATATATATATATATATATATATATATATATAAATATATTTTTTTAATTTTTTTTTAAAATTACCCTTCTATCAAGACTAAAGTCATCCTTATTCTTCCCACTGACATGCCGAGTAATATAAGCTTCATGAGGACTCTGCTGATCAGGATGAACGGGATACCTTTTAGAAGCAGCGGCAATATTCCTCCTTACAATATTAGTCCCAGTTCTCTGGCGAGGCTTGCAAGACTTAGTCGAGGGTACAAGGATAAAAACATTCCCCGTGATATGTACATACTGATGATCACTGTCCGAAGACTCTGCATGACAAGGCAAAAAACCGAACCTCTGAAGAATTGCTTCTTGAAAAAGAAACAGCCTTTGCTCATAAGTGTCCTTGTGAAATTCCTCAAAGATAAATTCTTTGTTGATCATCAGGCACTCGGTGTTAAGAGGAATGAAAATAGGCCCTCGCAAGGGGTCGCTCTTTAGAGTATAAGGCAGCGCGAGCAGGTCGCTGGGGATCGGGATCATCTGGATGCCGCAGCCTTGAGCTTTTCGCTGCCAGGAGAAGACCAGATCCGCGACGATGCTCCCCGAAGATGCGACCCACTGGACGACTAGTTCATAAGCGTGGTCTGCTCGGTACATCGACTGGTACCTCAAGTGGCCCCACTCGATCCGGTCGCTCTTGTTGTTCAGGTCGATGTCCAGGTGCGTGTGCTTGTACGGCGACGAGGAGATCCTCAGGTCCTTGCTGGAGAGAATTTCCGAGACTTCGATGTCGTCTCGAAGAAACGCTGGGATGTTCGACTCGTCTATGGGCTCGCAGCTGGAAATCGGGATCGGAGATGTCACTGAGGGAAAGGAAGGTCCTGATGACTGGCACCAGCCTTTTGGAGCCTCCATCTCGACTTCTACCCACTCGTTCTCGAAACTTTGTAAGTCTCCGAGTGGTAAAGGGTCTGAACCTGGAAATTTTAAATAATATAATTAACAAAATGTGGGAAATATTGCCTCCAGCGTATTTATATGATAAAATTAGTTTTTTAAATTAAATTTAGTAAGGTAAGAGCCCCCATTATTGACACTATAAGAGTGACGGCGAACATTTGAATTTTTTAACCGTATTCAAATTAATCTGACTAATTTTTTTTTTTTGTATTAGACACTTTTTTTGATTCATCAACTTGTGTATTTTCATTTGTATACTTAAATAGTCGTTAATTAAATGACAAATATATTAATTTGAAATCACCAACTCAAGTGTAGGTATTATTGACGGGGTGAAATGGTATCGGAGCCAACTATTGACACCCATAGACCCTATTATTGACAGGTGTCAACCCTATTATTCAGGTTTAATTGAAATTTAAACTTCGCATATAATTTATTATTTACTAGTAAACAACAATATTTTGCTCAGACAATTCTTTTTTTATTATAAAATTACGCGAGACAACATGTAAACGAATCCGCTATGTATGTTAAAGAGGTAAAGTTTCTTAAAATTGTAGGCTGTCGCTAGTTAAACACATATTAATTTTTATGTACCTACTATTGACACCCGCTATTTTTAAATCATAATTAAAATTTATCAGCTTAAAACAATAAATCTAAGATTATTTAGAGTTTAAACAACCTCAAATAATTTTGGATGATAGGCTTCTATCAGAATTATATAGAAAAATTCGTTATTTAAAATACACTCTCTCTTAGCGAAATTGTTAAGAAATTTTAAATAAACTAGCCGTAGTGGTCTACTCGGAAAAATAAAATTTTTTTGCAGTTTATAATTAATACCCAGGCATAAAATTTTACTTTTTTCTTACTAAAAAATTTCTAAAAATTGATAAAAAGCAATGTTTATTGTGATTTAATCATAAAATTGATTAAATAATCAATAAAATAAAACAACATGTCAATAATAGGGGCTTTTACCTTATTATTGAAAAGATTTAGACTTAAATTTGAGTCTTTTGAACCTTTTATATACTAAAATCCTCAAAAGATTAATATTGAGGTTTTTTTGCAAATAAAATTCATTTTAATGATAAAATAAAGTCTTGTCTTCATATATACCCCGAAGAAAAATTTTCTATTAGCGAGATGGCGTAGCCACCTAGCGACAAAACCAAGAACTAATTTATAATAAAAATCACAAAATAATCTATATAATTTTTAAGAGAATGAAGAAAGTTTTGTCTGCAGCGTATTTAAATGATAAAATGAGTTTTTTCAAATTAAATTAAGTATCATTAGAAAGATCATAACTCAAATTTGTGCCTTTTCAATATTTCATATGCTAGCTAATGTAATAACCATAATGGAACGTAAAAGCTTGACTACCTTTGTGAGTGTCTTTATCTTGAACAATGTGGTATAAATAAAATCCGAGGACGAATGGCTTTGAAAAATCTCCAGATGCGTGGCAAATTAATCTATCTGTTATCATACTCTGGAAAATAATTATTAAAAATTTTTTTTTTTAATTTGTTACGTTTTTTTTCCTGGAATAAAAAAAAATTTTTTAAAATTACCTCCATTATCTTGATGGCCTGCTGTACATTGACACCTCCATCAATATGATTGTTCAACCACTGAACAGCATCAGCGCTGACGAAAGTTTGACTTGGCAATGAAGGATGTGGTGTTAAAAAACTGATTCCATTCTGCGGGTTTTTTAATGCTTCTAGTATCTCAGAATTCGACGCGTTACTTTTTAAATTTGTCATCTCGGGATTTGAGCTGTGAAAAAATACAAAAATATTTTTTTTTTTCAATTTTAAAAATTAAATTTTCACAAAAAAATTTTTTTTTTAAATATTTATAAAATGGAAAAAAAATTTTCTATTAAAAAAAAATTTTTTTATAAAGACAGTAAAACCATCTATTAATGAAAAATTTACTACTACTTTTGGCTGCGAATGTATTGGCACAACGAGCAAAGTGTGTGTGCCAAAACGCGAGCGCAGAAAATTTTATTAATTAAATTAATAAATAAATTAACAAAATAGATTAATGTGGAAATAAATAAATGCTAATATTTATTGAAAAAAAAAAAATTACTTTTCATCATTAGTCTCCAAATGTTCTTGCTGGGACTGCTCAAGCGCCAAGGGTAATACTGCTTCACTCGCTGGAGAAACTCGACCGCGATCCATGACTTTTGATCCAGATCTGTGGTAAAAAATAATAAAAATTAGTTTTGAAATTTTTATAATAAATTAAACAAATACATGCAAAAATAAAAATTAAAATAATAAATAAAGGTAATTATTTATAAGTGGGGTCAACCCCATTTTGGGTCATAACTAGGTAAAAAATTAACATTTAAGTATAATAAAAAATGTCGTGAAAAAAAAGAATAAAGATTTTTTGCTTCAAAAATTGGAAAAAAATTTTGGCTCTCATGTTTTTGGATAAAATTTTTATTTTATCTTTTTTTGATGTTTTTAATGAATTTTTTTTTTTTTGAAAAGTTGACCCGACTTGTAAATATATACCTAAATAAAAAAAAGTTTGAGAGACAAACCTTATATCATAAGCCGTATTTCTACGTGAGTCATAATTCGTGCGTACAATAGAAGAATTCACTACATGCTTGTCCTGTACAAGAGATAACTAATAACTTCTACGAGCACTAGCAATAATTATTTAAAAAATAAAATATAAGGAGTGGTGAATTAGCATTAATAAATTATAATTAAATAGGATATTCTTTAATACGTCTCCTACTTTTTAGTAAATTAATAAATTAATTTTAATAAAATTATTTAAATATTAAAAAGTAAGAAACTGCTGAAGAATATCCTTAAATGAAAAACATCCAATGGTCCTAAACAAATAAAAAATAAACAAAGCAGTGAGTACATTCCCAAAAATAAATAACATTAAAATTAAAAGCAATCACCAAATAATAAAATAATAAAATAACCGAGCGCTGAAAATTTAAAATGCATCCAAAGCCTCATAGTAAGAGTCGATTATTAATTAATTAATTAATTAATTAATTAATTAATTTGCATTTTAATAAATTGGTGATTAATTATCAAACCTTGGTCGTGGTTTTTCGGGTAATCTATTACTGCCAACACGTTCTCTAAATGGTGAGCTCCCAACAAGACTTGTCTGTAAATTAGCAACCAGTTTTCTTGGTATGATAAAAAATAGGTCATTTTTTAAAAAATAATTAATAATTGCAGCTGTTAACGAATGTAAACTTGAGAAATTGTAAGCTGGGTGCAGACAAAAGCGTTTGAATAACTAAACACAATTATTTTGACAAAAAAAGCCTGACACGTGCTTTTTCTAATTCTCAATAAAATGTATGAAAATATATTTAAAATATTTTTTAATTAATTTATTATATTGAATACTTATCAACGATTAATGAGTGAATTTTTTTAACAGGACAGAGGTTGAGGTTTTAAATGTCGGGGCGTGAAAGTAGTACCTGGTTAGTGAGGAATATCAGGCTCGTGCTGTGCCTACGCCTGGTCAAATGTGACCCAGGGTCTCTTTGTAGTACTGCACCTAAAGCTGTTGGGCTCTGAAACATATCATGCTCAACACTTCGGGCCCAACTCGTTTATTATTTGTGATTAAACTTAGATCGGTTTTTTTTTTTTTTTTTTTTTCAACTATCAAATTAAATATTAATAATAATTTTTAATTAATAATTAACTCCTAAAAAAATTTTTTTTTAATAATCTACTGTAAAAATATAAGCAATTAATTTTTTAAAACTAGCGTGCGACATTGGACAACTCGGAGCTATTAAATCTAATCATGCGCTTTTGTACTTTCGACATGTGAATCATTTAAATCTGTGGAAAAAATTCGATTAACAGTTGCATTGAAATCATAAAATTATAAATTGTCATTGTTATTTCGAGGGCTTGTAAATTTTAATTTTGGTGATAGTTACCCAGTTTTTATTGGGAATAGGACGTCGGATTTTGTTCAACCATCCTTCGATGAAACGGAGAAATCCGTCCATAAGTTGAGATTGCTCTGAGGGACTTAAAGGTGTGTAAATATCACAGCGAGTTGAACCTTCGAGGATTTTTTTTGTCGCTGCGTTTGTCGAAGGGAGTAGAAACATGCGAAATCTCCAGTATTTTAATGCCTAAAATTATTTTAATAATTGAAAATTATTATAATTTACTGTCAAATAAGATTTTTCAAAAATTAGTTCTTGGTTTTGCCACTAGATGGCCTACGGCTCTCACTTGTAGAAAAATTTTACCAGAATATATAAAAGGGCACCACAAAAAAAACAACTATTTTTTCTTTCTTTGAGTATACTATGAAAATATGTTACTTTTTTATGTTTTGAGAGCTTTCTACAGTAATTAGTTTGAAAAAAAAATTTTTTTACATTCAAAGTATTGAAATAATAAATAACATTTCTAAAAAATTCTACAATTTACTATTTAGATGAAAAATATAGGCCGTTTTCTATCAAATAAGAATTTTTAAAAGTTAGTTCTTAGTTTCACCGTTAGGTGGCCTACGGCTCTCGCTTACAGAAAAATTTTACCAGAGTATATATCACGGTGGAGCAGAAAATTGACTATTTTTTTTTAACTATGCAAATGTGTTACTTTTTAATGTTTTGAGAGCTTTCTACAACAATTAGCTTGATAGAAAAATTTTATGACAATTAAAGTATTAAAATGGTTAGTATATTAAAGAAAAATATTTCTACTAAATTCCACCTCTAAATTTTTATATAAAATTTAACAATTAACTATTTAGATGAAAAATGTTGGAAATTTACTGTCAAATAGGATTTTTCAAAAATTAGTTCTTGGTTTCACCGCTAGGTGGCATACAGCTCTCGCTTATAGAAAAATCTTACCAAAATATATAATAGGGCGCGGCAAAAAAATCAACTATTTTTTTTTCTTCGAGTGTATCATGAAAATATGTTACTTTGTAATGTTTTGAGACCTTTCTATAATAATTAGTTTTAATAAAAAAAATTTTGACATTCAAAGTATTGTAATGATGAATAATATTTCTTAGAAAATTCACAATTTACTATTTAAATGAAAAATATGGGACGTTTTATCAAAACTAAGTTTTTTAAAAGTTAGTTCTTGGTTTCGCCGCTAGATGGCCTACGGCTCTCGCTTCCAGAAAGATCTTACCAGAATTTATATAATACGACGCCGCAAAAGATTTTTAATTTTTAAAATAAATATAAAAAAATAATTTACCTCAACCAAAGAAAAGTCAGTATCTCCACGCGTACAAATATAGTGATCTAAATAATTCCAATTATAATTCTCAAGTTTTTCTGTAGTGAACGACACCCAGGATACTTCATAGGTATCATGATGCGGTGCATGAAAACGATAACGATAATGAATATTAAACGGCGGGTAAGGATGCCTAGAATCATAAATTATTAGAAAATAGAAAGAGTGAATAAAAAAATTTTTAAAAACCAAAAAAAGAACTACCTTGGTCGATATCTTGTGACAGTAATACAATTACCACACAGTGATATTTTATGAAATATTCTACCTATACTTAATAAATATTCTTCTTTAGGCTCTGAATCAGTTTGTCGGCCACGCATTACTGAACTTATGTGGCTTTTGATTCCAATATCCTGTTTAGTTAATTGATTTTTATTATTCGTTGGTAGAATTATTAACTGAAATCCCTGTAGAAAATTTTAATTTATAATTATTAATAAATTTTTATTAAGAAATATTCAACTAAAAATAAAAAATAAGTAAATAATTATTACCTGAGCTAATCGCTGAGAAACAAGTTCTTTAAAAACCTCAGCAGTAGTCAATGGTTTTTTATAAATTGCCCGCTGTTGCGCAAAATCAGCGTTGACATCATCAGGCAGCAAATTATAATCCGAGACCACGTAATCATTTTGCAAGCTCCGTTTGTCGGGGAAGTAATCAGTAGTGATAGGTAGACACGCTGGTATTGTCAGAGACTTCCAATCAACCCCTATTTTTATTTAAAAAATTATTTATTAAATTAATCACTAATTGAAAATTAATTTTTTTTTCTACGCTACCAAATTTGCATTAATTTATTTTTTTTTTTTTTTAATAATTTAATGCAAAAATTCCCCAAGCTACTTCCAGTGCAATAATTCTACACAAGCTAAAAAATAAAAAATAAAAAAAAAACCTCCACCGATGATTAATAAAATGTGTAATGAAAGTGCTCGGAAAATTAATAGAGAAGAAAAGAATTAATGGAGTGAAAAAAATAAATAAAAATAAGCTTTGGTGAAGCGACTACAAAAGCGAGCGTACAAGCGTCTAATAATTAAAAAAAAATTAACAGTGTACGTTACTTATTTTGTTTGATTGTAATTGTAATAAAATAATAAAATTAAGAAAGAAAAAGCGTAAAACTATAATTTACAATTTTAATTAATTAATTAATTTTTTATTTTGTGATAGCTAACCTATTATCGCTGTCGTACACATCCGAAATAATTTATTATTATTTATTTATAAATTTATATGCCCAGCGTTGCGTTCCCAACACGAATGATAGCATGAAAATAAATTATTTCAATTATTAGCAATGCTGAAAACATTTTTATCATTCTTAGAAAAGGAAAACTGTTAAAAAAAACACATTTTTAATTTTTGATATTTTATAATCAATAAACTTTTTATTAATATAATTTTTATATTGAACATGATGGTCATAAGATTGATTTATTTAAGGAGGTATTTTGGTCTAGAAATTTGATTTTTTTTTTTTTTTCATATTTTCAAAGCTTGACTCTTTAAGAATATGTCTTAAGAATTTTTGAAAATTCAAATTATATTCGTAGAATTTTTAGAACTAGTAAACAAAAATGTAATTTTCATAATTTTCATAATTCTTTTTTTTAAATTAATAAAATTTGAAAATTCTCTGTCTCTAGACACATAAATAAGAAATGACCTTGTATCTTGTGAACTATTGACATTTTTAAAGATATAAACTCATCCCGATGTTACACTCATCAAGAGCTTTCATTTGAGTACCCACATGCATTTTTGATATATTTTTCATATATGCATATATATAATATATATTAATATATATATAAATATATGAAGAATTGATGTGGGTACTCAAATGAAAGGTCTCGATGAGTGTAACATCGGGATGAGCTTATATCTTTAAAAATGTCAATAGTTGATAAGATACAAGGTCATTTCTTAATTATTACATTTTTAAAGATGTAAGCTCATCCTGACGTTACACTCATCAAGAGCTTTCATTTGAGTACCCACATGCATTTTTGATATATTTTTCATATATATTTATATATATGTATATATAATATATATTAATATATGAAATATATGAAAAATTGAAGTGGGTACTCAAATGAAAGCTCTTGATGAGTGTAACATCAGAATGAGCTTATACTTTTGAAAACTTCAATCGTTAAGAAAGTAATGAGGATTTTAAAAATATCTTGTAAATTATTGACATTTTTAAAGATATAAGCTCACTCTGACATTACATTTATCGAAACCTTTCATTTGAGTACCCACTTCAATTTTTCATATATTTATATATATTATATATATGTATATATGAAAAATATATAAAAATTCATGTGGGTATTCAAATGAAAGCTCTTGATTAGTGTAACATCGGGATGAGCTTATATCTTAAAAAATGTCAATTATTAAGAAATAACCTTATATCTTGTGAACTACTGACATTTTTAAAGAGATAAACTCATTCTAATGTTACACTCATCGAGACCTTTCATTTGAGTACCTACATCAATTTTTCATATATTTTATATATTTATATATATTACATATATGTATATATAAAAAATATATCAAAAATGCATGTGGGTACTCAAATGAAAGCTCTTGATGAGTCTAACATCAGGATAAGCTTATATTTTTAAAAACATCAATATCTAAGAAAGTACAGTGCAATTTAACAAGAGTCATTATTTAATAAAGCAAAATTCTATTTATTTATAATTCACAAGTCTTTGCAGTCACGTAGTGACTGCAAAGTTGCTAGTTTTTATAATTTTTCCAATTCTAAATTTTTTTTTAATCAATAAAAAATTTTTATTTATTTAAAATTGTTCAAAAAAATATTAACATATTTTTTGAGAGTAATTTTGGTTAAAATAAATATTTTATCACTTACATTGCTATTATTTTTTGAATAATTAATTATTATTGAAATATTAATAAATTTCTTATAAAAAAATGAATAATAAAAATATTGATTTGTTTTCTTTTTACTGCTCTTAAAAAATTACCTTAAATTCAAACGTCTGGACCATAATACCCCCTTAAAAAAAAAAATTTTTTTTTAAATTTTGTTGACTAAAAAAAAATGATAATAATTTTTATAAAAAAAAAAAAATTAAAGTGACCATCATATTAAATTTCGCAAATCATAATGATCGATGGTCGGTGATCATACTGATGAGTTTATGATTTTTATTATCATTAATATTATTGGTATTAAGAATAATAAAAAATGCTGGAATTGGTCGTAAATTGTTGGGTAGATTGCGGCTTAATGTCGTTAAATGATGATTGATTGATTGATTCAATAAATAAAACAAATTTAAACAACATTGAGCCAACCTGTTGTGAGAGCTGGTGTCCATTCTTGTTCACCAGTCGCACCCCACAATAATGTCAAACTTTTATTATTCGGTAGACCATAATGGTTTCTAACATCTCCACTCACACTCGCATGATTCCCTCGCAGTGATTTTCCTCGGGTGCTTGTATCTGTTAGAAAACTTGGTGACGCTGGTTTGTATCGCGTTTTTTATTTTTAACTTATTTTTTATAGACAACACTTATATATTAAATAAATTATTTTTTTACACTGATAGAAGAATTTTTTAAATATCAATAAATTTATTTATTAAATATAAAAAATTATTTATTAACAATTTATAAAATTTATTAATTTTTTAAATTTATTTATTGAATGGAAATTTTTTAATTATTAAAAAAAATTATTAACTGTTTATAAAAATTTATTAATGGTTAAAAAAAATTTTTTTTATCAGTGCAATTTGTTCATTTATTAAACATATTTTTTTAACTATTCTTTCAGAAAAAAATTTATTATTAATTAATAATTAAATTGTATTTAATAAAA
This sequence comes from Cotesia congregata, assembly GCA_905319865.3. Taxonomy (NCBI): domain Eukaryota; kingdom Metazoa; phylum Arthropoda; class Insecta; order Hymenoptera; family Braconidae; genus Cotesia; species Cotesia congregata. The sequence goes on from CAJNRD030001114.1 coordinate 1,201,826, forward strand.
AACTTCTATCAGTGTAGCTGAATAAATTTTTCTATTAAAAAAAAAAAATAACTTACGATCTTGAAAACCAATTTGCGAAGCTGAGCGCGAAAGATGATACTCTATCGGTGACGCACTAGCCGAAATTACATCAACAGACTTGTCGTTCTTAGTTTGAGCTGGCACAGCTTGATAATGATGCTGCTGAATGAGGACACCAGTAGGACCCTTGGGGAAGATGTGGGTCCATCTTCGCCGGTTGCTGGTCAATTTTATAGTCACGTGGGAGGGATCGAAGGGATTTATCAGCGCGCGACCTGGTCGGTGCATGATTGACGGCTGGACTGAGGAATTCGCTGCTGGGCTCCCTGCGCTTCCAACAACGGGTCGGAATGTTGTTGGTGATAGTTCGTCTGTGTCACTTTTTACTGGTGTTTTAGCAACTGAAAAAAGTAATATTAATTATCTATTTAATTAATAGAATAAGAAAAAATTTTTCTCTAGAGTATTTAAATAATAAAATTAATTTTTTAAATTAAATTCAATGTAATTGAAAAATTTTTGACCTAAATTTGTGCTTTTTTAATTTTTTATACATATTAAGAATTTCTTACAAAAAAAATTCATTTTAATAATAGAAAAAAATTTTGTCTTTATATTTACCCTGGAAAGATTTTTCTGATAGCGAGAAAGCGTAGCCACCTAGTGGCAAAACCAAGAACTAATTTCTAATAAAAAGTACCAATTAATCTATATAATTAAGAAAATAAGGAATATTTTGTCTCCGGCGTATTTAAATTATAATAATAACATAATGCAATGTTATTTCTTAGTTATTGACATTTTTTAAGATATAAGCTCATCCTGATGTTACCCTCATCGAGACGTTTCATTTGAGTACGCACACGATTTTTTTCATATATTTTATATATTTATTTACACTCATCAAGAGCTTTCATTTGAGTACCCACATGAATTTTTCATATATATATATATATTATATATATGTACATATATATGAAAAATATATCAAAAATGCATGTGGGTACTCAGACGAAAGCTCTTGATGAGTGTAACATCGGAATGAGCTTATATCGTTAAAAATATCATCAGTAGACAAAATAAAATGTCATTACTTGATTATTGATATTTTTTAAGATATAAGCTCATTCTAATGTTACGCTCATTGAGACCTTTCATTTGAGTACCCACATGCATTTTATATATATATATATATATATGAATATTTTCATGTATATATACATATATATAATATATATAAATATATGAAAAATTCATGTGGGTACTCAAATGAAAGCTCTTGATGAGTATAACATCAGGATGAGCTTATATCGTTAAAAATATCATCAGTAAACAAAATACATTAAAAATAAAAAAAAATACCATTAGAATCTTCATGAGAATCATCAGCTCGACATGGAATTGTAATAGCAGCACTACGAATTCCGCTGAGCGATAAATCATCTGACGTCAAATGATGAATATCTGGATCCGACATTTTTCGCTTTAGTAATTTCAACGCTTGGGCATTGTTATGAGTCTCCATACACGCGACACTCGTCTTTTTAGTTCTTGCTCCTCTGAAGAAACAAAAAATAAAATCAATTAATATCTTTGATTATAATTTATAATATAGTTGATTGATTAAATTAAAATTAATAAAAATTTTGTAATACTTGGCAGCGTGTAGAGTTGGCAATTGAAAAACCTGGGCGTCGTAGGCGTCATAATCATAGAGCATGTTATGTAAACACTCACGTGGGTCTTCTTGGATTAATTTATTATTCCTACTTAATAATTTATCGTTGTCAGGAGGCTTGGTCTTTCGTTGAGGTAACTTAATACGAGGTATAAAATTCGAGTACGGAATTTTTTTGTTGGTCGAGTAGAAGCTTAAATTTATCCAGTGAGGCATACTGTAGTCGTCTGGAGCTTTTAATGTCGATGTGTCTTTATTATGGAACTGAAATTGGATTTTTTGATTAGTAAGTTTTGTTTTTAAAGTTAGGTAATTTTTTCAATGAGCTCCGCCGTTTTTTAAACATAAAAAACTAAAAACTAACTCAACAAAATTTTTGTGATAATTTTTTTGACTTACAAGTTTAAAAATTTAATCAAAAAAAATTTCATAATTTTAATTTTTCAATTTTTTGGCAAAAAAATTGATTAAAAGTTCACATATTTATGAGAAGTATGAAAGTAAAAATTTATACATTTTTTCAAATTAAAAAAAAATTTTTGTTTGAATTTTTTTAACTTATTGAAAAATTTAATAAAAAAAATTTACTTTTTCAATTTTTTTGTGTTAAAAAAAAAAATTACTAAAATGAGCATATTATAATTTTTTAGAAATACTAAAAAATTATTTTCAAAAAATTCAATTTATAGTTTTTCATAATTTTAACAGATAAAATTTTTTAGTCAAAATTCATGTCACAAAAAATAATCAAATATCTCAATTTCATTATTTAATTTAAATTTGTAGTTGTTTCGGGGGTAGTGTTTATATTTTATATAAAAAACTTAAGATATGGTCAAAAATCCAGCTTTCCAGAAGAAATGTCGATTTAAAACTTTTCTTTACTGGACTGATTGTTGAGAAAAAAAAAACGACGGAGCTTGACATCTAAAAAAATTAAAAAAAAAAAAATTTAGACACTTTAAGCAGTGGAACGGCGTGTAAAGGTTGTTCTCCAACACAAACTAAATCACTTCCAACACCATTATCAATAATTCGTTGTTTAGTGACATTCGTTAACTCACGATCGACTTCAAATACCCCAACGCCTGGAGTTATTACCACTGACAATTGTCCAGTGCGATCAAAACTTCTGTCTAAGTAATGTTTTTCAAAAACTGAAAATAAAAATCATTAAAATTCTTAATTAAAATTTGTAAAGTTAATAAATAATTAAAAAAATTAATAAATAATCAAAAAAAATTTTTAAGTAATTAAAAAATCAATAAATAATTTTAAAAAATTTGTAAGTAATTAAAAAATTAACAAATAATTTAAAAAATTAATAAATAATTAAAAAATTACCATTAAGTGACATATTAAGAACTTCTAAAAAATTTCCCTGAGCAGCTGTAGAATTACTCGCTTCAGGAATAGCAATCCCCGATTTCTGATGATACTCTAGTACAATTTTCCTGTAATCAGTGAACAGTTTCCTCAATTGTACCAAAATATTGCCCCAGTCTTCGAAGCGTTCATTCTGAACAGCAACACGATAAAAATCTTCATAAAAGCGGCCCCTGTAGTCCTGCTGGAGACACTCGCGCATGTGATTAGGAAACTCTTCAAGATTGCTGGCGTTGTAAAAAGTCCTGGAAAATAAAACAATGGTAACTTCATGGTTGCTGCCGTTTTTCTTCCACTTCTGGAGCAGGTCCGCGAGGAACCCGTTGACGGCTTTTTCAAAGTACAAGTCCCCGTGGATGTCAAAGTCCCACATCTCGCAGCTCATCTGGATGAAGAGGTAGACCATGGAGGTAGAGGACCTGAAGACTACCTATGACATTAAAGTTTGCAATTATTTGACTATTTTTTTATTTTATTTAACAATTTTATTCCGAAAAATTATTTGTAAAAATTAATTTAATAATAAATTTTAATAATAAATTATGGCAAAAAAAATTGACATGTAGAAATTTTAATAAATTAAGAATTCAATGTTTTAAAAATAATTTTTTGGACACACTTGGCTGCATTCGAAAATGCTCTATCTCTAGATACATAATTAACAAATGACCTTGTATCTTATGAACTATAGACATTTTTGAAGATATAAACTCATCCTGATATTACACTCATCAAGACCTTTCATTTGAGTACCCACATCAATTTTTCATATATTTATATATATCATGTATATGTATATATGAAAACTATTTCAAAAATGCATGTGGGTACTCAAATGAAAGCTCTTGATGAGTGTAACATCGGGATGAGCTTATTATCTTTAAAATATATATTATATATATATGTATATTTGAAAAATATATCAAAAATGCATGTGGGTACTCAAATGAAAGCTCTTGACAAGTGTAACATTAGGATGAGCTTATATCTTTAAAAACGTCAATAGTTAAGAACATACAGTGCAATTTAACAAAAGTCATTTAATAAAGCAAAATTTTATTTTATAGTTCACTATGGCTGTCATATAGTGACTGTAAGATTGCTAGCTTATAAAAAATTGCATTTTTAATTTTTTAAACTTCCTAAATGTCAATTTTTTTGTCTAATTTTTTTTTGCCATAATTTACTTGTTAGAAAAATTCTTAAAATTATCAAATATCTGCTACATTTATGACAATAAAGTTAATAGTCTCTTAATAATTTTTTTAGTTTTTTTAACAAATTATTTTTAAATAATTGCATTTTTAATTTTTTAAAATTTCTATGTCAATTTTTTTTTTTTGGTCTCTTGACCATTTTTTAATTTTTTTTAATAAGTAAATTTACTCCAAAAAATTTTTTTTAAAAATTGCATCCACAGATTCGGTAGAATCTGGCGCCAAGTTCCGTTCAAATCCGTTGTCAACGGAGCGCCAGACTACCGACTGTGTTTACTGTAAGCAGAACGGTATTTTGAGGTTGCAAAATTTTATTTAATTCTACGGTAATTTTTTTTTCCTATATTTTATATTATAACAGTAATTCATACTTTATTTTACTGATATTAATTAATTATATTTAATTATAACAATTAATCTACTTGAAATTATTAAATTTAATCAGCACAAACTATAGCAACGCAAAAATTTCGATCCTGACTTTTTTTCGATGGCCAAAGTGATCTGCCACAGACTACATAATTCGATAGTGCATGGTAATCCTCCGATAGATGGGAAACTACAGTTAGAAAAATACATTTCACAGCTTGCATCTACACCCGCCAGGGTGCGCTGGAATTATTTTTACATAAACTGTAGCTTCAAAGGGATAGTTTGCTATAAAAAATGCAGCCAACGCGAGATTTAAGTTGGTACCAATTGTAAATTTTTATTAAAATTACAAAAAATACTAAAATCCGAACAAAAACAGTTTCACTGTAAAAAAAGCGCGCCAAGTCCACGTTCATAAGACTATTAAGAAAAAAAATTAGTTTTTTCTTTACAAAAAGATATAAAATAAAAAATTAAAAAATCCAAGTAACCGATATTGATTGTTTATGATGTTCGGAAATTAAAAAGAATTTTGCTGTAAATTTAAAAATTAAAAAAACAATTTTAGAACGTACTTGGTGTGCGTCATATTGTGTATTTCAATTTTTTTAAAGTCCTAGTAAATAGATTTTACGAATTTAGTTAAAAGTAAAATATTTTGCAACCGCGCACACTAAATACGTTCCAAAATTGTTTTTTTAATTTTTAAATTTACAACAAAATTTTTTTTAATTTCCGAAAATCATAAACAATCATATCGGTTACTTGGATTTTTTAATTTTTTTATTTTATATCTTTTTTTAAAGAAAAAAACTAATTTTTTTTTCTTAATAGTCTTATGAACGTGGACTTGGCGCGCTTTTTTTACAGTGAAACTGTTTTTGTTCGGATTTTTTATTTTTTTAATTTGCTATATGTCAATTTTTTTTTCTTTTTTTCTTTCACAATTTATTTGTGGTAAAAAAATTCTTAAAAATAATAGTGAAGTTAACCAACATTGTTAATTTTTGGAGTTATTTTTTAATTATTAAATTAGAATTAAATATTATTTTTAAAAAATTGCATTTATAGTTTTTAAAATTGATTTTTTTTTTTTAATAATTTTGTTAATAAAAAAAAAAATCTAACAAATCTTATCCGTCGGTTAACTTAATTTTCATTCTTAAAATTATAAAATATCTGCTAAATTAATTTTTATAAACTACCTTGGTGTCATCGGTGATGACTCCGCAGGCAACACGGTCACCCTGGGACCACATTTCATAAACTTGACACCTGATACTCCCCCCACAGAACTCAATTTTCTTGTTCATGTACACACAAGTGTTCACCAGGCTGTTTTTGAGCCTCCACATTTCACTGCGACCCATGTACTGATCTTTAAAGGTCAGCTCCACAGAGTCCAGGGCCACGTCGTCCGGGTTCACGATGTTCATATGAACATCTGCATAAGTGCGTAGCTGAAACATCTGAGCAATATTATTCTCAACGCTGATCGTCTCCCGACCTTGGAGATCTTCTTTGAAGGATGTGACTTGCAGCAACAGCCTGCTGAACTCATCTTCTTGGTGGTAAATCTCCACCACGTCCCCTATTTTTATTCCTGGGTAGTCTTTGGGGTTTATTATCAGATCTTCACCGCTGAAGTTCTTTTGGTGGACTATCAGCTTGAAGGTCTTCATTTTTTTTTGGGATTTATTTATTAATTACAAAATTATTATTTATTTTTTATGGAATAAATATGGAATTTATTTACAAAATCTATTTCAGGCTAATATTTACACATTTTTTACACTGAGAGGTTAGTTGCGCATTGACAGATGACAGATTAAAATATTTTTACTGGCGGGAAGAATGAACTACTAGCGCCACCTACTAAAATATTTTAAATGGCAAATTTAAAAATATAAATTGTTGGAATTTGGCAGCCATTTGCATTTCAAAACTTTAAGATGCTGGATAAGTTTTATTGATGGAAATAATTTGAGGTAATTTTTTATAATAAAATAAATAATAATACTAAAGTTAGCCGACATTGTTAATTTTGTAAGTTTTTTTTTAATTATTAAATAATAACTAAATAATATTTTTTAAAAATTGCACTTATAATTTTTTAAGTGTTTTAAAAATGAATTTTTTTTATAAAAATTCTAAAAATTTTTAGATGTCGACTAACTTAATTTTTATAAATAAATAAACAGCTGATCATAATTTTTTTGACAAGTGGATTTTTATTGAACAAATTTTATAAAAATTTCGTTTTTTTATATTAATTAACACTAGTTTTTTTTTATGAGTTAATTTTAAAAAATTGACATTTTTTAAAATTTATTTTTGACAATCTAAAAAAAAAAAGTGATTGTTTAAAAAAATAATTTTTCTTAAAAAATTAGCTGACTGAAACTAAACGTGTTAAAAAAAAAGTGATATTTTAAACTGTCAGTAAGATTAAAAAACAAACAGGAAATGATTTTTTTGATAAAGTTCAACAAGAAAAATATGTGATTGTTAAAAAAAAATTCCAAGTGTCATTTTTGAGAATTGTTTTAAAAAGTGAAACTAAAAAATTAACAAATACTGAAATCAGCTGACAATTTTTTATAATAATAAAGTTAGCCGACATTTTTTATTTTTTGCTTTAGTTTATTTTATTGAATTGAAACTAAAAAATTTTTTTTTAATTCCACTTACAATGTTTCAAATTTTTTACAAATGAAATTTTTTAAAAATTTTTTTATGATTTTATCAATCAAAAAAATTCTAAAAATTTTTAAATGGCTAACTTTATTGTCGTCAATTTTTTTGGATTTTCTTATAAAAAAAAAAAAAATAAAAATTAAATTAGCTAACATTTAAAAAGCTTGAGAATTTTTTTTATTGAATAAATTGTAACAAAAAAATTAAAAAAAAATTCGTTTTTAAAAAAATTGAAAAATTTTAAATGCAATTTTTTAAAAATATTTTTTTATTCAAATTTAATAAATCAAAAATTTCGGCTTACTTTAGTGTTATTAAAAAAAAATATTTTTTTTAAATTTCCACTTTGTATTTTAATTTCATGACATTAAAGTTAGCAGTTACTTTATTATTTTAAAAAAATTGCATTTTTAGTTTCTTAAAATTTCTAAATGTCAATTTTTATAATCATTTTTTTTTTTTCATAATTTATTTGTTATAAAAATTTTTAAAATTATCAACTATCTGGTAAATTAATTTTTATTTAAATTTCTAGACGTCGAATTTTTTAATCAAAATTTTTTCTTAATAATTTAGTTGTCAAAAAAACCAAAAAAAATTGACAGGACTCTGAATTTCAGAAGAATTAAATGATAATAAAGTTAGCCGATATCTAAAAATTTTAAGAATTTTTTTTAATGAAAAAATTATTACAAAAAAATTAAAAAAAAAATTTCATTTGTAAAAAATTCGAAAAATTGTCGGCTAACTTTATTATCATAAGAAGTAATTATAAATACTTAATAAAATTAAAAAAAATTATAATTTAATTAACAAATTCTTTATTTAAATTTAAACAAGTCCTTGACGGGATTTAATTAGCAAAAATATTAGTCTAAAAAAAAATCTATAATTTTTTTCTCATCGCCAGTAAGTAAAAATTAACGCAAAGATTGACCTTCCTAAAATATAATTTTCCCATTAAACTGTCATCATCATTACAAGCATATTAAACAATAAATAATAACAAACTATTAAATAAAATCCATGAATAAAATCTAAAATAGCGCACGCAAATAAATGTATGTTAATAAATATCGCGTGCAATTTTAGATTTAAGAACCGCAAATAAAATAGCATTAAATCCGTGACACGTCTCTCAAACTCTAAACAGAAAAGTATATGCGGTAGAATATAAAAGTATGTACAACAAGCTCTTATATTATAATAATTGTATTGTTAAATATATATACTCTATATTTCTATTGAGTTGCGCAAGCGTTTAGTTTGTCCGACAAGAGATCCCCAGGTCTTAAAAATCCTCCCCGTCAGTAATCAATGGCACGTTGGAGCTTTTAAAGCTCGCGAGCATGTGACAGTACCGTCAGTTTAAATCCACGTACATTTATTTTTATTATTCTGCTTGATTTGCTTGTCATCTCCAATCTGCTTGATCAATCGCTCTGTATATTTATAAATAATCAACTAATTAGTAATTAATAATTAAATTATAATCATTTTATTTTTATTGCAATCTGATAAGCTAGAGGGTAATTTAACTCAAGTGGGTCAAATATCGAGTACAAAAAATAAATAAAGGTTTATGCCCTTGGACCTTGATAAGAAGACTTACTAATTTAATTTATGAATAATAATTATTGTTATTATGTGGCAAAAACAAAGTAAATGTTTAAGTAATTATAAGCCTACTGTCTTTGCATTGTTTATTTATTTATAAACTAAATCGATAGAAGGTTTTTATTGTTTCTTTTTAGTTGGATTTATATTTATTAACATAAATATAAATAAAGTTTTGTAAATTGAGTTATGGATAGCAGTAACGCTGAAGTTTCAACTATTTTTCATCCAAGAAGGTCCAGAGCTCCGAGTATTATTTTAAATGATGAGCAAACTGGACATCCTTATGCTAGTCCTGGACATGTTGTTGTTGATACAGGTAATTGTTTATCATTTTGATCAAGTGTAAATTGTTTATCACATTTGGTCATGTTTTTTTTTTTTATATTATTTTTTTAATATTATTAAAAACTTTTTTTTTGTAAATTTGCATCAGCTGACATTTCACTATTTTTTGACATTTAAATTAATTTTTAAAATATTCTTGAAAGTTTTGAATCATAATTTTATTATTTTAAAAATTTCTTTAAAAATCAACTTGATAAAAAAATTTAGTAATTATTCCATGATTTTAAGAATTTTTTTAACAAATAAATAATGGCAAAAAAATGGGACAAAAAAATTGATATGTAGGAAATTAAAAAAATTAAAAATACATTTTTTCATAAATAATTTATGACAATAAATTTAGCTGTCACAATTTTTTAATTTTCTTTAAGAAACGAATGTGTTCCAAAAAATTATTTTTAAAAAATTGAATTTTTAATTTATTAAAATTTTTACATGTCAATTTTTCTTTAAAATTTTTTAGTTTTATATTTTTTAAATTAAAAATTAATCCCAAAATTTTATCACATCAGTTAGCAGTCATTTGACCATTTATTAATTTTATTTAATAAATAAATTATTGAAAAATTTCATTTTCTTTTTAATTTTTCCAATTTTTTTGTCACAATTTATTGCAAAAATTATCAAATATCTGCTAAATAAATTTTCGTCTAAAAAATATTTTAATATTTTCATCTAAAATAATTAGATTTGTAACTCAAAATTATTTTTATTTATTAAAAAAAAATTGTAAAATTTAAATTCTTATTTTTATTGAAAAAAAATATTATTCTAAAAAAAATTCAGTTCATGTCTTAAAAATTAAGACATCAAAGTTAGCAGTCATTTGGCCATTTATTAATTTTATTTTACAAATAAATTATGATAAAAAAATTTCATTTTTGATTTTTAAAAATTTTTACGTCATAATTTATTTGTTAAAAAAATTATTGAATATCTACTAAATCAATTTTCGTCTTAATTTTTATTTATAAAATTCGCTAAAAATTGTTTTAGATGCCGGATAAATATTTAATTAAAATATAAAAATTTTTTTATAAAATATACAAGTTTTTCTCTCTCTAAAAAAAAAAGATTGCTAATTTCAAAATTCTTATTTATTAAAAGAAAATTGTCCAATTTAAATTCTTATTTTTCTTGAAAAAAAATATTTAACAAAAAAAAATTTAATTCCAGGATGCGAGCAACAGGGATGCAGTGTTACGGGGGGATGCGACTCAGCATCGTCGTGCAGGTCACTGGAGACGAGCAGCGGCCTGGGAATAAGAGACCCCAGTGGCGGGAGCGCGGGTGGTGGTCAAGGGCACAATCAACCGAGTCATACTGGCTCAAACGTTAATTATCAGACGAGACGGCACTCTATTGTCAGATGCTTCGACTCTTGTTGTGCTCAATCTGCCAAGAAGGTTTGTCTTCTATTCTTTTTTTCAAGTGTAACACACTTCTTTGACATACACAAGATCTTAATTATTTTTCCCGTATGTGGCTGCATGACCCTGAGCATCGCCATCAATTTTTCGAGTCATTGCGCTGGAAACTTAATGTCTATTTTGGGTTTAAAATTTAGTTTACTTTTTTTTCATAGAAAATATTAAATATTAATTAAAAAAAAAAAAAAATAATTTAATGAAAACTCTAAAGTTAGCCGACATTTTTAATTTTTCAAAAATTTATTTTTATTAAATTAGAACTAAAAAAAATTTTTAAAAAATTGCACTTATAGATTTTTAAGTTTTTTACCAATAAAATTTTTAATTTTTTAATAAAAAAAATATTAAAAAATTGCACTAATAGATTTTTAAGTTTTTTACTAATAAAAATTTTTTTTATAATTTTTTCAATAAGAAAAAAATTAATTAAAATTTTTAGGTGTCACCTAACTTAATTTTATAATTTAAAAATTAGTGTAAAATAAAATGAAAAAATTAATTATTATTTAATAATTATTATTATCAATTTTAATAATAAGAAAATAGAAGGCGTGAATTGAAGTTAAATTGATATATTTTTATTTAAATTACAAAGAACTTATTGTTCCTTAACTTCACGCAATCTTCTGACTGCTGATCTGACAGAAGCAGCGGCGGTTGTTGAGTAGACCCAAGCACCTCCAGCTACGGTTCTCTTGCACCTTTTGCAGGACCAGATACCGACAACACTGCGTTTCATGGCGTCCTGTCATTCAAAATAAATCAATAAATTAATTAATTTCAATCATTTAATAATTAAAAAAAAATATGAAAATTAAATCAGCTGACATTTAATAATTTTTTTATTAAAAAAAAATTGACAGGTTTAAAATTTAAAAAATTCTAAATATAATTTCTTTTTCATAATTTTTATAAAAATTTAAATGTCTGCTAATTTTAATATCAAAAATTAAATCAGCTGACATCTAAAAATTTTTCTATTGAAAAAAAAAAATTGACATGTAGAAAATTAAAAAAATTCCAAGTACAATTTTTTTTCTCATATTTTTTATAAAAATTTTTAAGTCTGCTAATTTAAGTTAAAAAAAAAAAATGAAAATTTTTTTTTACCTTGCCGCAGAATGTGCAAGTGTATTTACTGTGCTGGGTGATTTCCATTTTTTTCACCATCTTCCTGAGGGAAGCACCATAACGGGTCCCATATTTCCCGGTGATTCCAACCTTCTTGGTACGCTTAGCCTGAACAAATTAATTTATTCATAAATAATAATTTTTTTTTTAAAATTGATTTAAAATTATTTAGAAAACTTTTTTTTATTTTTTTAATATAAATTGTCAAGTTTGTTAAAGCACGAGGAAACATAACCTTAAATTGATACAATTAAAAACGTGGTATTAAAAAAATACAAAAGGAGTTTTTAAGAGAAATTAATTGAAAAATAATTATCCAAGGTGTTAAATATGAAATTTTTGCAATTATTTATATTAACAAAAGTGATTAAACGTCAAAAATCTTACCATTTTTTGTTAAAATTTATTGGCTTCGGCCGACAATCGTCACAAACAGAAGGAAAAAGAACTTGGGGCGGCAGAAGTGGGAGTTGGTGAAATTTAACAGCTGACGATAGATGGCGCAGAGTGGAATTTTTTAAAATTAGTTTCTACTTTGCCGACGTTTATTTAAAAGCTACCTGTCATTGAAATTGACAGTAAAAAATAAATAATTATTTGTTTATATAAATAAAATTTGTTACAGATTTATTTTGGAGTCTGTGTAACAGTTTGTGTGACAGCCAGCTGGGTTGGAGCGACGCACTGTATAAAATACTTATACTTTCATAAACCTGACATAATAACAAATCACATTGAATCTGACAATGTCACCAGTGAATTATACCATCAACCTGTAAGTATTAACAGAAACCTTTCAATTAAAATTTAATTATTAAATGATACTAAAATTAATAAGCATCAGATGAAAATTAAATTAGCTGACATTTGAACATTTTTTTATTTTTTTTTAATAAAAATTTATTTACCTGATATTTGATAATTCTAAGAATTTTTTTAATAAATAAATTATGACAAAAAAATTAACATGTAGAAATTTGAAAACATTAAAATTGCAATTTTTTATAATAAAAATAATTTTTTTAAACAAATTTGATGACATTAAAGTTAGCAGTCATTTAATTATTGTTTTAATTTATTAAAAAAAATGAAAATTAAGTCAGCCGACTTTTAAAAATTTTTAGAATTATTTTTATTGAAAAAATTATTACAAAAAAATTAAAAAAAAAATGTCACTTGTAAAAAACTTCAAAAACTATAAGTGATATTTTTTAAAAATAGTTTTTCGTATTAATTTTATTATTAAAAAAAATCAAATAATTAAAAACGTTGGCTAACTTGAGTATCATTAAAAAAAAAAATTTGTTTCAAAAAATAATTTAAAAAAAAATATGACATTGAATTTAGCTGACACTTGACAATTTTTTAATTTTTTTTATCAAAAAAATTTGTTTTAAATAAATTATTTTTAAAAAGTTGCATTTATAATTTTTTAAAGCTTCTAATAATAGAATTTTTTTTAATTAAATTTTTGTTATCATGATTTATCTGTTAAAAAATTTCTTAAACTTATCGGATGTCCCTCAACTCCAATATCATGTTTTTTTTTAAATAATTTATTGGTAAAAAATATGACACTGAAATTAAGAGACAAAAATTTTTAAATTAATCTTTAAAAATAAACTAGATCTAAAATTGTATTTTCAAAAAATTGTATTTCTAATTTTTTAGAGCTTTTAAAGATATAATTATTAAAAATAAATATTTTACGATAATTAATTTGTTAAAATAAATTAAAAATTTGAAAAAATTCAGTATTATTCATTATAATAAAATAAATTAAAAATTTCAGATCGTTCTTCCCTACAACGCGCCTTTCTTCACCACCTGGTTCTGCACAAACTGGGCCGTGCTCTACTTCCCAGTGTACTTTATCTGTCAGATAGCAAGGTCAAAATGTACGAACCCAACGGAGATAATCGCAGAAAGTTTGCGCGGATTTCGCGACAAGGGTCTTACGGGCGGCCGATTTCTGACCCGGTGCAGTTTCTTCTGCGGGCTCTGGGTCGCGACTAATTACATGTACATCCACTCATTACGCATTCTTCTTGCCACTGATGTAATGGCCTTGTTTGCTACCAACGTCTCTTGTGTTTATCTTCTTTCTTGGGTCATTTTACATGAGCAATTTGTCGGAGTTCGGGTAAATTTTTTCATTTTTTTTAAATAATTTTTAAAAATCACATTAATAATTTTTTTTTAATTTTCTCTAAATAGAATTTTTTTTAAAAATGAATTTCTCAAAAAAAATCATCATTTATCAATTAATTTTTTTATTAATTAAAAATTATTTTTTTTTAATTAATTTTAAATTATTTTTTTTTATTAATTAAAAATTATTTTTATTATTAAAAAAATTATTTTTTAATTAATTAAAAATTAAAACTTTACTCTATATATTTTTAGATCGTCGCTGTAATATTATGCGATACAGGTATTGCGTTACTAGCATACATGGACGGTATTACCGGAAGCCCAACCCTCGGGGGTGTTGTTTTAGCAGCTTCTGCAGCCGCTGGCTCTGCAGTTTACAAGGTTTCATTTTTGACTTTATTTTTCTTCCTTCTATAAGAACCAACTGTTTAATTTAAAAAAAAAAATTATTCTTTAGGTTTTATTTAAAAAAGTCATCGGTGAAACGACATTCGGACAAGTTTCAATATTTTTTACACTAATTGGACTTTGCAATGCGGCGTTACTATGGCCGATTTGTTTGGCTCTTTATTTTTCGGGGGTTGAAAGCGTTCATTGGGCACGCTTACCCTGGGCAGCTTTACTTTCTGCTAGTATACTTCATTTAGGTAAAGTAATAAAAAAAAATTAATTCAATTATTAAAAATGAAAATTTTTTATTAATTCGTTCTTTTCGTTAACAAAATAATATATTCTCAAAAATATAAATTTTTGCCTTGCAAAATTTTATTTTTGTTCAATTATTTTTCTTTTAATCTATATTATTAAGAGAATAAAAAAACTTTGTATCAAAGATAGTTATTGCAAAGGTCTTGATTCAAATTTGTGCCTTTTAAAGATTACATATCATGCTCATCGACAATTAATTGATGATAAGTATTTAGGCTGCATTTATAAATGCTCTATCTCTAGCTACATAATTAATAAATAACCTTGTATCTTTTGAATTATTGATATTTTCAAAGATATAAGCTCATCCCGACATTACACTTATCGAGACCTTTCATTTGAGTACCTACATCAATTTTTCATATATTTATATATATTACATATATGTATATATGAAAAATATATCAAAAATGCATGTGGGTATTCAAATGAAAGGTCTTGATGAGTGTAACGTCAAGATGAGCTTATATCTTTAAAAACATCAATAATTAAGAAATTACCTTGTATCATATTAACTATTGACATTTTTAAAGATACAAGCTCATCCCGATGTTACACTCATCGAGACCTTTCATTTGAGTACCCACATCAATTTTTCATATATTTCATATATATTACATATATGTATATATGCAAGTAGGCACTCAAATGAAAGCTCTTGATGAGTGTAACATCAGGATGAGCTTATATCTCTAAAAATGTCAATAGTTCACAAAATACAACGTCATTATAAATAAAATAACTTTTTACCGTCTACTATTACACAAGCGGAGGTGTAAGCTTTTCCCAACTCATTGTAAGCAACACAGGTGTACTCTCCCTCATCTTCAGGGTAAACATGCTGAATACTGAGCCTGGCAGTCTCTCCATCAAAGTCGGCTGCAAAATCACCCCCAAGAGGCAAGAGTTTTCCTCCTTTTTCCCACCTGATGTCTGGTTCCGGTTTCGCGTGGAGCTTGCACACCAAGGTGATGGCGTCGCCGTCACAACATCTCAAGTCTCGAAGCGGCCGCTTAATCACCGGCAAGGTCTGGACATTACTACAGACAGACAAATATACGTTTGCTCATCATCTTTAATCATTAGTCATCAATGTCAACATAAGTTGTGCAACTAATGAGTATCTCTACCCGTGTTTTATCGTTGATTCCATACCGCTGTGCTCTTTTCCTTGGCCTAAACTCCCAAAAAATTTTTAATTAATAAAAAACATCATCATCATCAATATATAATTTAATTAATTGATTGTTATGATAATTATTACCTCGAGCGTAAATTTGTAGTGAAATTACGGCTTTAGCTTCTCCATGACAATTTTTAGCAATTATTGAATAAGTACCGGTGAAGTCTAACTTTGCGTAGGGAATTTCAAGACGATACTGCGGTCCAGCTCCAACTCTTCGGAAATGCGGAGCGTCTTTGTAGTAATCCGGCTAGAAGTAATAAAAAAAAAAATAATAATAATAATAATAATTAGCAACCTTGCATGTGGGTAAATAATAAATATTATTTAAAGTATCTTTTTAAAGACAAACAAGGATACTTGAGGCGTTGATTTATCGATTTAAAATATTATTTATATCCTATGGACTTATTAGTCCCGGTATTGATAAATTTTTGCATAAATTAATTACTTAAAACAAATATGCATGATCACGATCCGCTAAAGACATATTAAGAAGATAATATGTATATAAAGTCGCCGCTTGCAATTTATTAATTGAAACGATTAGCTGTTGAGTTGTTGAGAAGAAAAGACAATGATCTTGTTTACTCAGCATTAAACATTAATATTAAATCTCTCACACTTACATATAATCTAACTCCTTATATATAAATATCCAAACTAGAGATTTAACCACAAGGTATAAAACTTTCGCTCCCTATATGGTTGACAGTTTTCTGAGTGAATAAAATCCATCTCTTTTTATTTTATCTTTGCTTTTATTTATCTCTATCAATCTCCCTGTCAGGTATTAAATTTAAAAAAAATTATTTTAGTCGCTTATTTTGACCACACGATTGATAATCGCAACCATCAAAGACTGTTTTATGTTTACGAGATCAAATACTGAGATTAAAAAATAAAGAAGAAATATATTTTCCAAGATATAATCTTCTAAGTGCGTTTAATAATAAATTATAAGATATTTTATAGTGTAAACAAATATATTACATTGATTGAGTAATAAATTTAATTTACTTATCCATATTGTTAAAAGAATATGCGAAATTTTGTGACCAGTGTATCTCTAGATACATAATTAAGAAATGACCTTGTATCTGGTGAACTATTGACATTTTTAAAGATAAAAGCTCATCCTAATGTTACACTCATCAAGACCTTTCATTTGAATACTCACATCAATTTTTCATATATTTATGTATATTATATATATGTATATATCAAAAATATATCAAAAATTCATGTGAGTATTCAAATGAAAGCTCCTGATGAATGTAATATATATATATATATTATATATATGTATATATGAAAAATATATCAAAAATGCATGTGGGTACTCAAATGAAAGCTCTTGATGAATGTAACTTCAAGATGAGCTTATATCTTTAAAAACATCAATAATTAAAAAATTACAGTGCAATTTAACAAATTTATTTAATAAACCAAAATTTTATTTATTTATGGTTCAACTATAGCAGTCACGTAGTGACTGCAAGGTTTCTAGTAAAAAGAAAATAATAAATTAATTGTTACAGTTGCTAACATGCTGGCTAATTATAGCATCGCGTTAACATATGATTTATTCATCACCCTGGGATTAATAACTGCAGTTCCAGTGTCTGCAGGTAATTACTTAACTAAAAAAATTTTTTTTTAACAAATGAATAGATAATTAAATAATAAAATTATTAAATTTAAAATTAATAAAATTATTAAATATTTAAAAACTTAAATTTCATTCCAGCACTGGATGTTGTGCTCTACGGAGCGCACTTTGTAGGTATGAAACTCGCGGGAATGATATTAATATCAGTTGGATTTTTCCTGGTGATGTTTCCCGACAATTGGCCGGACTACATAACGCGGCTGTTACGGTATGTAATTTAAAAATATTACGCAACTATTTTTGTGATATGCAGGTTTATAGTTTTATTTTTTTACACTCTGATTTATCTTTTTTAGCTTTTTAGTATAGAATTTATTAAAAAAATCTCCATAAGTGTGCATACATATAAAAAAAATAAATAATTAATTAAAAAAAATTAATAAAAAAATAATTATATGTGTACACACTCGTAAAAAATCTGCAAGAATCTAAATATATATTTTTATTTATAATTTGGTTTGCACAAATAGAAGCAACGCGTAGAAAAAATTAAAACTCATCACTTTGCTTGACAATATTTTGCCTCTACACTTTTTTTCTTATTTCTTCTCTATTTATTTCTTCTTTTATTATAACTTATTACTTATTATAAAATAAACAATTTATTATTTAATACACTGACAATAAACCACAGGCATAAATATGCACTGCTGCTTAAATTGGAGTACAATTAACTTTCGAAATCGTTGCACAAGTATTCGAATCTAAATTAACTTAATTAAAATCTATTCTATTGTATTATATATTAAAAAAATAATAATAATGATAATAATTAAATATGAATGGAATAGTTAGATAAAATACTTTGAATAAACGTAAAAAAAAAACGCTTCGAAATCAGGATCCATATGTTACAGAAACGTAGTCACCATGAGTCACAGTGCAAGGTAAGAAAATTCATCATATATCCTCTTTACTGGTGATACTAATCGTTTGACCTGGTATCCCTTTTATTACTCATTAGATTCTTTTTTTTTTTTTAATAATAAATTTATTAAATTAGATAATTTTATTGATTAAAAGAAATTTAATTAATTAAAATTAGCAACCTTGCAGTCACTACGTGACTGCTACTTGTGACTTGTAAATAAAATTGTGTTGTAGTAAATAATGAATTTAGTTAAATTGCACTGTGCTTTCTTAAATATTGAGGTTTTTAAAGATATAAGCACATCCTGATGTTACACTCATCAAGAGCTTTCATTTAAGTACCCACATGCATTTTTGATATAATTTTCATATATACATATATATAATATATATATAAATATATGAAATATATGAAAAATTGATGTGGGTACTCAAATGAAAGATCTCGATGAGTGTAATGTCGAAGCGAGCTTATATCTTTAAAATTGTTAATAATTCATAAGATACAAGGTCATTTCTTAAATATTGACATTTTTATAGATATAAGCTCATCCTGATGTTAGACTCATTAAGACCTTTTATTTGAGTACTCACATCAATTTTTCATATATTTATATATATTTTATATATGTATATATGAAAAATATAT
>CAJNRD030001114.1:1221248-1231958 GCA_905319865.3 Cotesia congregata
ATTTTTGATATATTTTAACATATTATATATATGTATACATGAAAAATATATCTAAATGCATCTTATCATTTA
Organism: Cotesia congregata; assembly: GCA_905319865.3. Classification (NCBI taxonomy): domain Eukaryota; kingdom Metazoa; phylum Arthropoda; class Insecta; order Hymenoptera; family Braconidae; genus Cotesia; species Cotesia congregata. The sequence continues at coordinate 1,221,321 of CAJNRD030001114.1, forward strand.
TCTTTGAGTATTAATATTAAAAAACAATAATTAAAATTTAATATTAAAATAATTTTTCTTAAGAATAATTACAAAAATAATTTCTTAAAATTTTTAAAGAAAATTTTAAATTCATTAAAAATAATTTTGATTTTTTTTAATCATAAAAAAATCAAAATATTGAATTTTAACATTTTTTCAAATATAAATTGGTATTTTTAAAGATATAAGCTCACCCTGACATTATACTCATTGAGAGCTTTTATTTGAGTACCCATATCAATTTTTCATATATTTTATATATTTATATATTTGACAAATACCATATATATAAAATATATAAAAATTGCCATGTGGGTACTTAAATGAAAGGTCTCGATGAATGTAACATCGGGATGAGCTTATATCTCTAAAAATGTCAATAATTAAGAAATTACATAGTATCTTGTCAAATATTGACATTTTTAAAGATATAAACTCACTCCGATGTTATACTCATCAAAACCTTTCATTTGAGTACCCACATCAATTTTTCATATATTTTATATATTTATATATATTATATATATGTATATATGAAAAACATATCAAAAATTGATGTGGGTACTCAAATGAAAGCTCTTGATGAGTGCAACGTCAAGATGAGCTTATATCTTCAAAAAAGTCAATTCTTAAGAAAGTACAGTGCAATTTAACAAAATTCATTATTTAATAACGCAAAATTTTACTAACTACAGCAGTCACGTAGTTGCTAATTTTTTTTATAAATTACATAAAATAATTTAATAAATTTATTACAAATTTTATACTTAGTAGTAACTAAATAAATTTACCCTTAAAATCCCCAGGTAAATTGTTTATAACACATTGCATATTATAAAGAAGAACTACCAATCCGGAGCATGATAATTAAATATACTTCCTGTGAAGATATATCTGCATTGGCTTTTCATGTTGCATGGCTTAAATTTATTTGTTCATTTATTTCAATTGTATAATTTTATTTTTTTTTAAATAGTTTTTTACTTAATAATTTTTATTAAAAAAAAAACACGTGATAAATTAGTTAAAAAAAAAAAGTTGTTGAGAAAGAAAGAAAGAAAGATGAAATTGGGGTTGATGCAGTACGAATCCGCAACAACATGGGGTAGCCAGTGGCCGGGGTGTTGGCGGTGGTGGTGGTGGGATGACCAGTAATCGGAGCCGCAGGCAATCATTCCAACAGAGGCATTTCCGAAGGAACTACGGTGTGTCGTCTTCGCAGGGTGACGGTCAAACTTTGCTACCCTCTACTAATAACTCAGCAGTCTCCAATTTGATACATCGACATACTAACAACAATAATAATAATAATAATAATAATAATAATAATACTAATAATAACAATAATAATAATAATACCAGTAATAATAATAATGTCGTCTCCTCATCCTCTGATACCCAACATCATCGCGTTCCTAATTCAAACTCGATACAGTCAACCACTACTAACAACCATCGCTCGCACGTCAGTCCACAAAACCAACAAGGTATGATTTTATTAAAAACAACTTAAAAAAAAAATAGAAATTATTATTAGAAAAAAAGCGCTAATTTTTATAAATTAAAAATTGTCATAAATAATAAGGTAAAGTACCCAGTACTTGACCAGAATTTCCAAATTTTTGTAATACAAATTCTATATATATGTTGATTACTAGTAAATTTGTTAAATTGTACTGTACTTTCTTAAATATTGACGTTTTTAAAGATATAAGCTCATCCTGATGTTATACTCATCAAGAGCTTTCATTTGAGTACCAACATGTATTTTTGATATATTTTTGATATATACATATATATAATATACATTTTAAAGATATAAGCTCATTATGATGTTACACTCATCAAGAGCTTTCATTTGAGTACCAACATGCATTTTTGAAATAGTTTTCATATATACATATACATGATATATATAAATATATGAAAAATTGATGTGGGTACTCAAATGAAAGGTCTTCACGAGTGTAACATCGAGATGCGCTTATATCTATAAAAATATCGATAGTTCACAAAATACAAGATCATTTCTTATTTATGTTAAATTACACTATACCTTCTTAAATATTGAAATTTTTAATGATATAAGCTCACCTTGATGTTGAACTCATTAAAAGCTTCCATTTGAGTACCCACATGCATTTTTGATATATTTTTCATATATACATATATATATTATATATAAATTTATGAAATATATGAAAAATTGATGTGGGTACTCAAATGAAAGGTCTTCACGAGTGTAATGTCTGGGTGAGCTTATATCTTTAAAAATGTCAATAATTAAGAAATGACCTTGTCTCTTGTCAACTATTGACATTTTTAAAGATATAAGTTCATCCCGACATTACACTCATTGAGACCTTTCATTTGAGTACCCACATCAATTTTTAATATATTTATATATTTTATATATATGTATATTTGAAAAATATATGAAAAATTGATGTGGGTACTCAAATGAAAGCTCTTGATGTTTGTAACATCGAGATGAGCTTATATCTTTATAAATACCAATAGTTAAGAAAATACAGTGTAATTTAACAAAAGTAATTATATAATTAAGAAAAATTTTATTCATAGTTCGTAATTCTCGGCAGTCACATATATAGTAATAATTAATCATATTTTCTCCTAGATCATGAAAATCCCTTTAAAATAAGTACTTACAACCGCGAATTAGCAAAAAATATTGAAAAATAATTTTTTTTCCAAATAATTACATCTTTATATATTAAAAGTAGGGTCAAATACGTTTTACTTTGAAACCTATTTAACTACTGGGTACTTTACCTTAAATTAATTAACCGTAAAAAATTTTGTGATAAATCAGAGATAGGAAATTAAAATGTAAATTTAGGATTAAATAATTATAAATATGTACATGTGCATTCGTAAGTAGTGAATTATATTTTTTTTTGTATATTTCTTCCGTAATAACTAAATTAATTATTATATATATTTATAAATAATGAATGTTTTTATATTACATATTTAAATCTGGAATGAAGCATTGAGCGTGTGTAAATTAAATGTTATTTATATTTGTCATATATATATTTTTTTAATTATCTTCTATTATATGATTTTATGTCAGCGATAAACCGTGTGATAGATTAAGGACAATATAATGGGCATGCTTGCAATTTAAATATTTTATTTACTGACTTTAAGTTGGCTAGACTGCAAGAACAATGGGGTTAATACGGTTTATTTTTTGCAGATGGAGCAGAAAACACAGGCACGGGATTCCCGGCGGCGCTTCCAGGGACGTGATCGATTATCGGACGGGTTATATTAAATCCCATCTTAGATCACCTTCCGGAAGAGTGAGGTGACTGTTTTCGCTCGAGCGATATTATTCTAAGCAAAAACTTATCGATAAATCAAGGGCGTGTAAAAAAATTTAAAAACTTTTTGTGGATTTTTCCAGAGGTTAGATTTAATTTTATATTACCGGATTTATAGGGAAATAGGTAATCAAAAATTTTTAAACCGATGTGTTCAGACGAGCATGTCAGCTAATATAAAGGAAGATCCTCGGAATTTATCATTATAGTTAATTAACTATTGGAATAAATTTAATAAGTGAGTACCCTATCATGTTGAATCCTTTTAAATCATATTTTTAGAATTAAATAGTATTCAACAGAATTAAAAAATTTGAATCATGTTGAATCCTTTTAAATCATATTTTTAGAATTAAATAGTATTCAACAGAATTAAAAAATTTGAATCATGTTGAATCCTTTTAAATCATATTTTTAGAATTAAATAGTATTCAACAGAATTAAAAAATTTGAATCATGTTGAATCCTTTTAAATCATATTTTTAGAATTAAATAGTATTCAACAGAATTAAAAAATTTGAATCATGTTGAATCCTTTTAAATCATATTTTTAGAATTAAATAGTATTCAACAGAATTAAAAAATTTGAATCATGTTGAATCCTTTTAAATCATATTTTTAGAATTAAATAGTATTCAACAGAATTAAAAAATTTGAATCATGTTGAATCCTTTTAAATCATATTTTTAGAATTAAATAGTATTCAACAGAATTAAAAAATTTGAATCATGTTGAATCCTTTTAAATCATATTTTTAGAATTAAATAGTATTCAACAGAATTAAAAAATTTGAATCATGTTGAATCCTTTTAAATCATATTTTTAGAATTAAATAGTATTCAACAGAATTAAAAAATTTGAATCATGTTGAATCCTTTTAAATCATATTTTTAGAATTAAATAGTATTCAACAGAATTAAAAAATTTGAATCATGTTGAATCCTTTTAAATCATATTTTTAGAATTAAATAGTATTCAACAGAATTAAAAAATTTGAATCATGTTGAATCCTTTTAAATCATATTTTTAGAATTAAATAGTATTCAACAGAATTAAAAAATTTGAATCATGTTGAATCCTTTTAAATCATATTTTTAGAATTAAATAGTATTCAACAGAATTAAAAAATTTGAATCATGTTGAATCCTTTTAAATCATATTTTTAGAATTAAATAGTATTCAACAGAATTAAAAAATTTGAATCATGTTGAATCCTTTTAAATCATATTTTTAGAATTAAATAGTATTCAACAGAATTAAAAAATTTGAATCATGTTGAATCCTTTTAAATCATATTTTTAGAATTAAATAGTATTCAACAGAATTAAAAAATTTGAATCATGTTGAATCCTTTTAAATCATATTTTTAGAATTAAATAGTATTCAACAGAATTAAAAAATTTGAATCATGTTGAATCCTTTTAAATCATATTTTTAGAATTAAATAGTATTCAACAGAATTAAAAAATTTGAATCATGTTGAATCCTTTTAAATCATATTTTTAGAATTAAATAGTATTCAACAGAATTAAAAAATTTGAATCATGTTGAATCCTTTTAAATCATATTTTTAGAATTAAATAGTATTCAACAGAATTAAAAAATTTGAATCATGTTGAATCCTTTTAAATCATATTTTTAGAATTAAATAGTATTCAACAGAATTAAAAAATTTGAATCATGTTGAATCCTTTTAAATCATATTTTTAGAATTAAATAGTATTCAACAGAATTAAAAAATTTGAATCATGTTGAATCCTTTTAAATCATATTTTTAGAATTAAATAGTATTCAACAGAATTAAAAAATTTGAATCATGTTGAATCCTTTTAAATCATATTTTTAGAATTAAATAGTATTCAACAGAATTAAAAAATTTGAATCATGTTGAATCCTTTTAAATCATATTTTTAGAATTAAATAGTATTCAACAGAATTAAAAAATTTGAATCATGTTGAATCCTTTTAAATCATATTTTTAGAATTAAATAGTATTCAACAGAATTAAAAAATTTGAATCATGTTGAATCCTTTTAAATCATATTTTTAGAATTAAATAGTATTCAACAGAATTAAAAAATTTGAATCATGTTGAATCCTTTTAAATCATATTTTTAGAATTAAATAGTATTCAACAGAATTAAAAAATTTGAATCATGTTGAATCCTTTTAAATCATATTTTTAGAATTAAATAGTATTCAACAGAATTAAAAAATTTGAATCATGTTGAATCCTTTTAAATCATATTTTTAGAATTAAATAGTATTCAACAGAATTAAAAAATTTGAATCATGTTGAATCCTTTTAAATCATATTTTTAGAATTAAATAGTATTCAACAGAATTAAAAAATTTGAATCATGTTGAATCCTTTTAAATCATATTTTTAGAATTAAATAGTATTCAACAGAATTAAAAAATTTGAATCATGTTGAATCCTTTTAAATCATATTTTTAGAATTAAATAGTATTCAACAGAATTAAAAAATTTGAATCATGTTGAATCCTTTTAAATCATATTTTTAGAATTAAATAGTATTCAACAGAATTAAAAAATTTGAATCATGTTGAATCCTTTTAAATCATATTTTTAGAATTAAATAGTATTCAACAGAATTAAAAAATTTGAATCATGTTGAATCCTTTTAAATCATATTTTTAGAATTAAATAGTATTCAACAGAATTAAAAAATTTGAATCATGTTGAATCCTTTTAAATCATATTTTTAGAATTAAATAGTATTCAACAGAATTAAAAAATTTGAATCATGTTGAATCCTTTTAAATCATATTTTTAGAATTAAATAGTATTCAACAGAATTAAAAAATTTGAATCATGTTGAATCCTTTTAAATCATATTTTTAGAATTAAATAGTATTCAACAGAATTAAAAAATTTGAATCATGTTGAATCCTTTTAAATCATATTTTTAGAATTAAATAGTATTCAACAGAATTAAAAAATTTGAATCATGTTGAATCCTTTTAAATCATATTTTTAGAATTAAATAGTATTCAACAGAATTAAAAAATTTGAATCATGTTGAATCCTTTTAAATCATATTTTTAGAATTAAATAGTATTCAACAGAATTAAAAAATTTGAATCATGTTGAATCCTTTTAAATCATATTTTTAGAATTAAATAGTATTCAACAGAATTAAAAAATTTGAATCATGTTGAATCCTTTTAAATCATATTTTTAGAATTAAATAGTATTCAACAGAATTAAAAAATTTGAATCATGTTGAATCCTTTTAAATCATATTTTTAGAATTAAATAGTATTCAACAGAATTAAAAAATTTGAATCATGTTGAATCCTTTTAAATCATATTTTTAGAATTAAATAGTATTCAACAGAATTAAAAAATTTGAATCATGTTGAATCCTTTTAAATCATATTTTTAGAATTAAATAGTATTCAACAGAATTAAAAAATTTGAATCATGTTGAATCCTTTTAAATCATATTTTTAGAATTAAATAGTATTCAACAGAATTAAAAAATTTGAATCATGTTGAATCCTTTTAAATCATATTTTTAGAATTAAATAGTATTCAACAGAATTAAAAAATTTGAATCATGTTGAATCCTTTTAAATCATATTTTTAGAATTAAATAGTATTCAACAGAATTAAAAAATTTGAATCATGTTGAATCCTTTTAAATCATATTTTTAGAATTAAATAGTATTCAACAGAATTAAAAAATTTGAATCATGTTGAATCCTTTTAAATCATATTTTTAGAATTAAATAGTATTCAACAGAATTAAAAAATTTGAATCATGTTGAATCCTTTTAAATCATATTTTTAGAATTAAATAGTATTCAACAGAATTAAAAAATTTGAATCATGTTGAATCCTTTTAAATCATATTTTTAGAATTAAATAGTATTCAACAGAATTAAAAAATTTGAATCATGTTGAATCCTTTTAAATCATATTTTTAGAATTAAATAGTATTCAACAGAATTAAAAAATTTGAATCATGTTGAATCCTTTTAAATCATATTTTTAGAATTAAATAGTATTCAACAGAATTAAAAAATTTGAATCATGTTGAATCCTTTTAAATCATATTTTTAGAATTAAATAGTATTCAACAGAATTAAAAAATTTGAATCATGTTGAATCCTTTTAAATCATATTTTTAGAATTAAATAGTATTCAACAGAATTAAAAAATTTGAATCATGTTGAATCCTTTTAAATCATATTTTCAGGATTGGATAGCATTCGTGAGGATATAAATTTTTTTAATTCTATCAAATTCCTTTTTTTAATCAGGGATAATAAGTAATGGTATAATTGTAAGTTTTTTTTATTGGAAAAAGATATTGAGTGATAAATGCCAAAAAAGGTAAATAAGAAAATTTTTTGGTCAGGATTGATGTAAAAAATTTTTTTTTAAAACTAAAGCCAAAAGAGCGCAGAAAAAATAGATTTTTTATTACAAAATGTGGAGAAATAAAACTAGATCAAAATAATAATCAAGGTTTCAAAATTAATTAGAGAGAAGGTACCTATAATTAATTGAGAAGACTATTTAGAACTACTTATACTAATTTTAATTACAATTATACTAAATTTAATTTCAAAAACTCATTTATATCATAAAAATATGTCAGAGACAAAATTTTTTTTATTCTTTTAATTATATAGATTAGTTGATACTTTTTAATAGAAGTTAGTTTTTGTTTTCGCCGCTAGGTGGCTACGCCTTCTCGCTATCAGAAAAATTTTTCTAGGGAGTATATATAGAGAAAAAATTTTTTTTTATCATTAAAATGAATTCTATCACCAAAAAATCCTGAATATCAATCTTATGGAAATTTCAGTATATAAAAAATTAAAAAATAACAAATTCAAATCAAAATCTTTCTGATGATACTAAATTTAATTTAAAAAACTAATTTTGTTGTATAAATACACTAGACACAAAATTTTAATAATTCTCTTAAATATCTAGATTATTTGGTACTTTTTGTTAGAAGTTAGTTTTTGTTTTCGCCGCTAGGTGGCTACGCCTTCTCGCTATCAGAAACATCTTTCTAGAGGGTACATATATGGACCAAATTTTCTTCTATCATCAAAATGAATTTTATGTGCAAAAAATCGTTAATATTATTCTTATAAAAATTTCATTATATAAAAAATTGAAAAAGCACAAATTCAAGTCAAAATCTATATAAGTAAACCGAATTTAATTTAAAAAACTGATTTTATCATTTAAATACACCAGAGACAAAATTTTAATAATTCTCTTAAATATCTAGATTATTTGGTACGATTTGTTAAAAGTTAGTTTTTGTTTTCGCCGCTAGGCGGCTACGCCTTCTCGCTATCAGAAAAATCTTCTAGGGAGTATATATAAAGACGAAATTTTTTTTTTATCATTAAAATGAATTTTATCACCAAAAAAATCTTGAATATCAATCTTATGAAAATTTCATTAGATAAAAAATTAAGGATGCATAAATTCAATTTAAAATCTTTCTAATGATAGCAAATTTAATTTAAAAAACACATTTTGTTATATAAATACACTACACAAAATTTTAATGATTCTCTGAATTATCTAGATTATTTGGTACTTTTGTTAGTGTATGATTTTGCCGCTAGGTGGCTACGCCTTCTCGCTATCAGAAAAATATTTCTAGGGTATATATATCAAGACAAAACTTTTATCATATAAATATCTTGGAGAAAAAATTTTCCTTATTCTCTTATTTATAGATCTCTTAGATCCACCAAAAATTTATACGTCCTTTTGGCTTAAAAATTTTTTTTTAATTTTTAAAACTTAAAATATACTTTTAAAAATTGGCAAAAAAAATTTTGGCAATTATCACACAATATCTCAGTTTATTGAAATATTGTCACGGCATTTAAGCGCTAAATTGAATCGAGGATAGACCACAGGGTTTTTTTCTAGTCTAATGAAACTTATATTGATAATAATTATAATTGTAATAATTAAATTAAAAAAATTCTGTAAAATGTCAGTCAATTTTATCTGATATTTAATCTCTATATAATTAATTCAAAATACCCTCGCAAGTGTATTTGTTATTAATAAGTACATTACATAATTAATTAATATGGAGATTAACTATCATTGCATATGTATAAACTCTGTATATATTATTTGTCTTATATAATATATGAGTATAAATTTTATCGTCGAAGATAATATGAAGCTGTGATTCAAATATATACTTAATATAAATATATAAAATATATATTTATCCGAATAATAATTATTATTGTTGGATTTAAAAACTATTTATACATAAATTTAAAAAATATTTTTTGTTGTTAAATGTTCATAAAAATATTTATTTAAATTGAATGCTCAAAAAATTGGTTACGACTGACATTTTGTCGTTTTTAAATTTTATTTTAATTGCATTGTTTATTATAAAGTATGTGTAATAAAATCATTAATAATTAATAATTAATAATAAAATATGCGATAAAAAAAAATTATAAAATTTTTTTTTGCATTTAATGAATGTAAATATAATATTAATCATTAATAATATTAATTAATTATGAATTAATATTATTATAAATACAAGGAATGTTTCATTTTTTGCTTTTACGCATTGGATGAATAGGATGCACCCAAGTCATAGTCATGTCAGGATTTTTTTCATAATCGCTCAGCTCTTTTAAGCCTCCAGCTGCAATTTCCCACAATTCAGGGTGCTTTACTTTGAAGTCATTGTACCATTTGTTGACCTTCGGCCAGGGTTTGAGAGAGAAATTTATCGCTTCTAGTCCAATCGTTGCTGTTATCATTGCAAAGTCAGCGATTGTTAAAGTATCTGCAAAAATTAATTTTTTAGTAATTATTGCATTAATTATTATTATAATTCTATTATTTAAATTTTATTAATTAATTATTAATTATTATTGTTATATTATTCATTAAAATGACTTAATTTGAATTATTTAATTAATTGACTGATTTTTTAACTTACTTGCAGCGCAGTAGATAAAGTTTGTACGTGTGAAATATTTTTCAAAAACATCCAAACTCATTTTTAATTTTTTTAAGCCCATTTCTGTGCGCTCGTACTCAAAGAACATTGGACCAAACTTTAATAATAAAAATTTGATTATTATTACTTATAAGCGTTTTTATAAAGAATAATAATGATAATAATTTATATTATTAAGAAAATAAGAATAATTTTCATTTGAAGAACTTTCATTTGAGTACCCACATCAATTTTTCATATATATATATATATATATA
>CAJNRD030001114.1:1256628-1293229 GCA_905319865.3 Cotesia congregata
AACTAAAAAGATATTTTTAAAAAATTGCACTTATAGCTTTTCAAGTTTTTTACATGTGACAATTTTTTTTTTTAAATTTTTTAATTGAAATTTTTTCAATAAAAAATTTCTAAAAATTTTGAAATGTCGGCTAATTTTAGTATCATATTTTCTTACAAAAAAGAATTTTTTTATTTTCTATTAATTATAAATTAATTAATAAAATTTTCAGACACTCTGCATCAAAACCTAAAGTATTATGAAACATTGCACGTCCGTCACCTGGAGCACAACATAGTAAAACGAGGAACTCAACACGGCAGTCACCCGTACAATAAAATAAACCAGGTAGAATTTTACGCACACGGTCGTCACTTTCGGCTGATTCTGACCCCGCGGAAGGAAGTGATCCACTCAAAATTCAAAGCCTACGAGGTTAATGCCGACGGAGAGGAAAAATCCGTTCACCTGGACCACGAGAGTTTCTACCACGGCCGCGTCTTCGGGGAACTGGATTCTCATGCCCAGGTTCACATTGACGAGGGTGTTATTACCGGCAGTATTACTATCTCAGACGAAACTTACCACATTGAGCCATCCTGGAGACATCTTCCGCACCTCGGGAACAACTCGATGATTATTTATAAAGCTTCTGATGTTAAGCTCAGTTGGGAGCATGTCGAGAATGGAGAAGGGCATACTCATGGCGTACCAAAAACTTGCGGGTATATTAAAGAAATCGTAGATGATGGGGAGGATGATCAAGATCAGGGTGAAGATTTTGAAGAAGTTGAAATCACGTTAGAAGAAGACACGGATTATAATAATGAATCCGATTCGGATAAATTATCAAGGTTTGATGATAATAATATTATAATTATTTGCTAATTAATACAAAAATTTTGCACAGAAAAAAAGGTTCACTTGAGCTAAGAAAATATTTTTCTTCCTAATTATTTTCTTGAGTAAAAAAAATTTTTTTTTGACAAGAAATTTCACTTATTCTAAAAATTAATTCTCTTGCTTTAAGAAATAAAGCATATGAAATATTGAAAAGACACAAAATCAAATCAAGACTTTTCCAATTATACTAAATTTAATTTAAAAAGTTTATTTTATGATATAAATACGCCAGAAACAAAATTTTCTTAATTTTGTGAATTACATATCTTAATTGGTAATTTTTATTAGAAAATATTTCTTGGTTTTGCCGCTAGGTGGCTATGTCTTCTCGCTATCAGAAAAATCTATCTAGGGGATACATATAAAGAAAAAATTTTCTTCTATCATTAAAATGAATTTTATCAGCAGAAAATCCTTAATATTTTTGTGAAGTTTTTAGCATAGAAAAGATTGAAAAGGCTCAAATTCAGATCAAAATCTTTCCAATGATGCTAAATTTAATTTGAAAAACTAATTTTATTATGTAAATACACTAGAGACAAAATTTTCCTTATTCCCTTAATTATATAGGTTATTTGGTGCTTTTTATTAAAAGTTAGTTCTTGGTTTTGCCGCTAGGTGGCTACGCTTTCTCGCTATCAGAAAAATCTTTCTAAGGGGTATATATAAAGATGAAACTTTCTTCTATTATTAAAATGAATTTTATCAGCAAAAAATCCTTAATATTAATCTTATGAAAATTTCAGTATTTAAAAAGATGAAACGGCACAAATTCAGGTCAAGATCTTTCCAATAATACTAAATTTAATTTAAAAAACTCAATTCATTATATAAATAGACTAGAGACAAAATTTTCCTTATTCTTTTAATTACATAGGTCATTGGGTGCTTTTTTATTTGAAGTTAGTTCTTGATTTTACCGCTAGGTGGCTACGCTTTCTCGCTACTAGAAACATCTTTCTAGGAGGTATATATAAAGACAAAATTTCGTTCTTTCATTAAAATGAATTCTATAAACAAAAAAATCATGCATATATAGATCAATTATATAGATTATTCAAAAATTCGTATAAAAATTTCATCTACTACAACAATAAAGTAAATACAAATTGAAAAAAAAAAAAAAAAAAAAAATGATTTCTGCGGGTTTATATTTTCAAGGCAATTTATTAATGTGGGTAATAATTCTAAAGGAAATTTTATTTTATTTAACCACTATTATTCTTAAAAAAATTTTTCATACTTAAGGAAGTATTCTGGTCTAGAAGCTTGAATTAAAGGTAATTTTTGAAGTGTCATAAAAATGGCCATCAATATTTTTATTATTCATTTTTTATAAAATATTTATAAATATTTCAAGAATACAGAGAAGAAAAAAATTTTATTTTTTAGAACAAAAAGACAAGCTGAAACTTACGAGTATACCCCAACAAAAACCCGCTGTCCTCTATTACTAGTAGCTGACTACAGATTCTACCAAGAAATGGGAGCAAGTAGCACCAAGACAACCATAAACTACCTGATAAGCCTAATCGACCGAGTGCACAAGATCTACAACGACACACTCTGGCAGGACAGATTAGAACAGGACGGCTTCAAGGGAATGGGATTTGTGATAAAAAAGATAGTAGTCCACAGCGAGCCTACCCGAGTCCGAGGTGGAGACACCCACTACAACATGATCCGCGAAAAATGGGACGTCCGTACTCTGCTGGAAGTGTTTAGCCGCGAGTACAGCCACAAAGATTTCTGCTTGGCTCATTTGTTCACGGATTTAAAATTCGAGGGCGGAATTCTGGGTCTGGCTTACGTCGGCTCTCCCCGGAGGAATTCCGTCGGAGGAATTTGCACCCCAGAGTATTTTAAAAATGGCTACACTCTGTACCTAAACTCCGGATTGAGCTCCAGCAGGAATCATTACGGGCAGCGAGTTATCACCAGAGAAGCTGATTTAGTGACTGCTCATGAGTTCGGACACAATTGGGGCTCCGAGCACGACCCAGATGTCACTGAATGCAGCCCCAGTGCAAGTCAGGGTGGCTCTTATTTAATGTACACCTACAGTGTCAGCGGGTATGATGTTAACAATAAGAGATTCTCTCCCTGCAGCTTGAGGTCCATCAAGAAAGTCCTCCAGGCTAAATCTGGAAGGTGCTTCAGCGAGCCTGAGGAGTCTTTCTGTGGGAATCTTAGGGTTGAAGGTGATGAAGAGTGTGATGCAGGGTTGCTGGGCACTGAGGACAATGATGCTTGCTGTGATAAGAATTGCAAGCTCAGGAGGAACCAGGGTGCTGTTTGCAGTGATAAGAATTCTCCTTGTTGTCAGAATTGTTTGTTCATGAGATTGGGGACTAAGTGCAGGGATGCTCAGTATGCTACTTGCGAGCAGGAGTCCAGGTGCACTGGTGCTTCCAGTGAGTGTCCAAGGTCACCGCCGATGAAGAATGGCACTGCGTGCTTGGAGAGGGGCCAGTGCAGGCTGGGGAAGTGTGTTCCTTATTGCGAGACTCAGGGGTTGCAGAGTTGCATGTGTGATATTAGTGAGTATTATATTATACCTATGCATTTTATTATTAAATATTTATTTAATTGTGATACTGAAAATTTATTTAAAAAATTTTGTATTTAGAAGCTTTAAAAAATTATAAATGCAATTTTTTTGAAAATATTTTTGAGCCCTAGTTGATTATTAATAAAAAATTTTTTCATGAATTGTTTAATGGTAAAAAATTATTTTTTAAAAATTCATAAAATTTAATAAATACTATCAATGTTTATACTGAAAAAAAAAAAAATTACCTTGTCTAGGAATCGAACCCTGGACTTCAAAATTTTGAATGATTTTAAATACTCAAATTTTAGAATTCTAACTGTGAGAGCCGTAGCCACCTAGTGGATTTTTTTAAAACTAACTTTTTGATCTAGTTTATTTTTTATTATTAAATTTACTTTTTATAACACCAATAGAATTATTTATTAAAAATTCAAAAAATTTAATAAATTAGTATCAGTGTTTAAACTTAAAAAAAAAATTACTTTGTCTAGGAATCAAATCCTGGGCTTTTGCAAATTTTTTTGATTAATTTAAATACTTATATTTTAGAATTCTAACTGTGAGAGGCGTAGCCACCTAGTGGATTTTTTTAAAACTAACTTTTTTACCCAATTTATTATTAAATTTACTTTTTATAACACTGAAAAAATAATTTAGTAAATAATTTTGATTTTCATAGCGGAAAGTTAAAAAAAAATTACTTTGTTTGGGAATCGAACCCTGGACCTTTGTAAATTGTTTTGGTTAATTTAAATACTCAGATTTTAGAATTCTTACTATAAGATCCGTAGCCATCTAGTGGAATTTTTTTAAACTAACTTTTTGATCCAATTTATTGTTAAATTTACTTTTTGTAACACTGATAAAATAATTTATGAAATATTTATTATAAATTATTAATAAATAAAATTAATTTTTGAATTACAGTTGGTGATGCGTGTAAAAGGTGCTGTCGAATGAATCTTAATGAAACGTGCTTCCCAATTGATCCTCCAGATTTATTACCTGATGGTACTCCATGTATTCAGGGTTTTTGTAATAAGGTATTAAATTTTTGATTTTTTAATTGTAATATAAAATTTAGTATTTATAATATTTTTGTTTTTTGGCTCAATTAAAATTGTGACTGCGGTAAATTGTGAGATAAATAAAATTTTGTTTTATTAAATAATGACTTTGTTAAATTGCACTGTAATTTCTTAAATATTGACGTTTTTAAAGATATAAGCTCATACCGATGTTACACTCATCAAGAGCTTTCATTTAAGTACCCACATGAATTTTTAATATATTTTTCATATATACATATATATAATATATATAAATATACGAAAAATTGATGTGGGTACTCAAATGAAAGGTCTTAATGAGCGTAACATCGGGATGAGCTTATATCTTTAAAAATGTCAATATTCCACAAGATACAAGGTAATTTCTTAATTATTGACATTTTTAAAGATATAAGCTCATCCCGATGTTACAATCATCAAGACCTTTCATTTGAATATCCACATGCATTTTTGATATATTTTTCATAAATACATATATGAGCGTAGTATCGGGATGAGCTTATATCTTTAAAAATGTCAATATTCCACAAGATACAAGGTAATTTTCTTAATTATTGACATTTTTAAAGATATAAGCTCATCCCGATGTTACAATCATCAAGACCTTTCATTTGAATATCCACATGCATTTTTGATATATTTTTCATAAATACATATATATAATATATATAAATATATGAAATATATGAAAAATTGATGTGGGTACTCAAATGAAAGGTCTCAATGAGCGTAACATCGGGATGAGCTTATATCTTTAAAAATGTCAATAGTTCTCAAAATACAAGGTCATTCCTTAATTATCTACAGATGGTATAAAAATATCTTTTGTAATTTTAAGTGCTAAAATTCTTTATAAAAATTTATCAATTAAAAATATTTATTGCAGGGAATTTGTGAAAAAACAATCCAGGACGTAGTTGAGCGTTTCTGGGACATAATAGAAGACATAAACATCAACAAAGTGATAAGATTTCTAAAAGACAACATAGTCGGAGCAGTAATAATCTGCACAGCTATAATATGGATCCCCGCGAGCTGCGTGGTCAGTTACATTGACAGCCGTCGCGTGAAAGAGAACGACAAAAAATGGAGGTGGAAGAACACGGATCAACTTATCCATCCAGACGATCAGCGACAAGTGATTCATGTCGGGTTACCAAGACGCCTGGAGCAATCCAAAGTTACTTAGTTACTTTATTATTGACAAAGAGATAAGAGCAAGATCTAGTCAGTCTTTACTCGATCAAGGTATTCTCTCTTTACTTAATTAGATAATTGTGTTCACTCTTTTTTATATTTATTATTACAAGAGAACATTCCTTGCCATCTGAAGAGCAAGCAGATAAAATTGTCCTTCAGACTCATCATTCCAAATTGCCAATTAAATATTCATGATCTCTCTTAGTAATTGTTATTTTTTCTTCAACTAGTCAGAAGAACAAATATTACTTTTTTTTTTTTTTTAAAGAATTCATTTTTTAATTTTGTAAATTTTAAAATATATTCAACTATGTAAATATTCAAATAATATATTGAATAAATCATTTTAAAATTTTTATTGTGTCTATTAAATTATTTTCCATCTCCATTTAATTATATATATATTTTTTTTAATTGTCTTCACTTAAATCCCCTCCATTTTTCAGATTATTTATAGAATTATGACTAGGTATTTATACCGTACACCGGCAAACGTTAGTTTACTCGACAAGTCTTAGATATTTCTAATAAAAATCTTTCCATAAAATGATTTATTTTATTATTATTACTTTAGCTTTACAAAGTTTTGTTGAAGCTCACTTCAGGTAAATTTTTTATTTACAAAATAAATATTTTTAAGTATTATTATTTAATTAATTACTAAAATTTTTTGATACTAAATTTAGATATTAATTATTAAAAAAATAATAAAACTAAAATTAGCTGACTTAAAAAAATTTTTTTTTTTTATTATAAATTAGAAAAAAAAATATTTATTAAAAATTGTACTCAGTGTTAAATTTTTTTTTTTTTTTTGATAATAATTTAAATAAAAAAATTATGAAAATTAAGTTAGATATCTAATTTTTTTTACTAAAAAAAATTCAATTTTAAAAAATTTAAGTGCAATTTTTTAAAAATATTATTTAGTTCTAATTTAATGAAAAAAAAAAAATTAACAGTAGTATTATAAAAATTATAAAAATTTTTAAAAACTAACTCAATTTTCATAAAAAAATTAGTTAACTGCAAGAAATTTTTTTATAATTTTATAGCAATTAAATTATTATTAAAAAAATTTCAAATCAAAAAATTAAAAAAAATTATTAATGAAAATTTTAAGTATTTTTTTTTTTTAATTAAAAAAATTGACAGCTGATATCAGTATCATTAAAAAAAAATATTTTTAAAAAAATGCACTTAAAATTTTTTGAATTTTCTGTCAATTTTTTAACTAATTTTTTTCAATAAAAAAAATTCTTGATAAAAAATTTAATTTTCTTGCTAAGTAACATAAAAAAATGCGCACTTGTAATTTTTTTAATTTCTATAAATTGTAAATTTTTTTTCAATTTATTTTATTTAATTATAAGAACCGTCAAAATTATTTCATTAAATTAAATTTAATCTTAACTAATAATGTCAATATAAACATTGAATTTTTTGAAACAAATTAAACATTGCAATAAAAAATATTAATAAAAAAATTAATTAATTAATTAATTTAACAGGTATGTAATAATTTTTAGAATTTTTTAAAAAATAAATTATGGTAAAAAAAAAATTGACGTAGAAATTTTTAGAAATTATAAATGCAATTTTTTAAAAATAATTTTTCAGAAAAAATTTATCTATTAAATAAAATTAAAAAATTATCAAGTGACTGTTGACTTTAATTTCATTAAAAAAATTTTTAAAGCATTAATTGTCTTTATAATTACTGATAAAAAAAAAAAAATCAAAAAACCAGTAAGTATTTCCTGGTACACGGAAAGAACAAGACGACACTGGATACCATCTCAGATTATACTCAGTGACATCTGAGGCGAAAAAAAATTTCAGATGGTAGCTAGTATAATCCAGATTATACTGGATAATATCTGGATTATACTCATTGTAATCTGGATTATACTCATTATAATCTGGATTACGCTCATTGTTATCGGGATTATACTAGCTACTATCTGAAAAAAAATTTCACTCAGTATAATCTGGGATTATATCCAGTATAATCTTGTTCTTTTCGTGTAAGATTGTTTGAACAACTTTTAGACGCAAAATAAAATTATCTGTCAGATTTAACCTTGATTTTGTTCACAATAAACCAAAAAATTATTAATGAATAGAATAATTGTATATTTAACCTATTTTAATATTCTAATTACCAGCTAAGTAAATTAACGTGAGCTATATACATAACTACAAATTAATACCAGTTGTGATTAATCAAAATCTAGCAATAATCAATTAAACACTTGCGCTATAAAATAGAATTATAAAATGACAGGTGTTCAATTGATAATTATGAACAGTTTTTTTTTCATAAAAAGATTTTTGATAATTTTTTAAGAAATTACTGCAAAAAAATTTGACAGAAATTTTAAATTATTGAAAAAAAATTTGTTAAATAAAATAAAAAATAATTAAGTGACTAACATTAATGTCATTATTTTTTTATAAAAATATTTCTTCTTACTATAAAACAAATAAAATTTCAGCTCACCGTGGCATTATCAATGTACAAACAAACGGTGTAAAAAATCAGAACTAACTCCAGAGGTTACTTCTCCAAGATCTTTAGAAGCTTGTCAGCTTCTTTGTGGTACAGGATCTTTGTTACCAATTCCCACGGGAGATGTCTCTCTTGGCAATTCTTTGGAAGTTATAAACCCCAAAAAAATAAGACTTTCCCACTTGCCGCATCCAGATTCAGAAATTGGCCGGCTTTTGAAGGTTATTGTCCATTCTCTAAGAAGAAATGTCAACAAACTGGGAAGAAATGTCAGCAAACAAGACCAAAATGAAGATTGTAGCCTTGAAATAAAAGTCAGAGGACTGAGTGACAACAGAACAACTTTGAGATTAGACACAAAAGAGAGTTACTCTTTAAAGATCCACCAACACAACAGTTCTTCAATCCAGGTGATTAATTAAAAAAATATTATCCCTAGGTTAAATAATAAATAATAAACTATTTTATAAGAAACATAATATATTTTAAATAAATAATTAATGATACTAAAGTTAGCCGACGTTTTTAATTTATTGAGTTATTTTTTAATAATTAAATTAGAACTAAATAATATTTTTAAAAAATTGCACTTATAGTTTTTAAACTTTTTTAAAATTGAATTTTTTTTTTAATTTTTTTGTAACAATTTTTACTAAAAAAAACTTCTAAAAAATTTTAGATTAGGGTAAATGCACCAATTTATTGATCCTGATTAAGGTTTTCTTTTTCTGATACTAAAGCTATAAAAATCTATTAACCTAGAACACCTGCATGAAAATGCGCACTACTTACAAAATCCGCCATCTAACACGGCGAAAAGCTATTTAAATGAAAGAATCGCCTTTCAAGCAATAAAACTCTTACTGCAATTGAGACTTGCTAGTAAATATTATTGTCAGCTAACAATTGACGGACATCTTCATAAGTTCAACTTCAGCGAAAATTGCCCAATTTGCAACACTGGAGAGCCTGATTCCATTGAACATCTGATGATTGGCTGCCCGATCTACAACCACTTGCGAGAACATCATCTATCGGTTTTTAACTCACCTCGGACTCTAACGTCTATTTTAAATGCAGACAATAAAAAATTAATTAAAGCAATATTGTACTATGTTATCAACAGCTGTCGTCTAAGGGCTTTCTGCCTAAATGAGTGAACTATTTATTGTAAAAAGAAAAAAAAAAAAAAAAATTTTTTTTTTTTTTTTTCTTTTTACAATAAATAGTTCACTCATTTAGGCAGAAAGCCCTTAGACGACAGCTGTTGATAACATAGTACAATATTGCTTTAATTAATTTTTTATTGTCTGCATTTAAAATAGACGTTAGAGTCCGAGGTGAGTTAAAAACCGATAGATGATGTTCTCGCAAGTGGTTGTAGATCGGGCAGCCAATCATCAGATGTTCAATGGAATCAGGCTCTCCAGTGTTGCAAATTGGGCAATTTTCGCTGAAGTTGAACTTATGAAGATGTCCGTCAATTGTTAGCTGACAATAATATTTACTAGCAAGTCTCAATTGCAGTAAGAGTTTTATTGCTTGAAAGGCGATTCTTTCATTTAAATAGCTTTTCGCCGTGTTAGATGGCGGATTTTGTAAGTAGTGCGCATTTTCATGCAGGTGTTCATCAGTTTGCATTAAATGTGCTTTGTACTTATCAAAAAAAGTTGTTTTGTGTGCTGTCCAGGTTCTGGGGTTGAGGGTGTTTAAGTCAGGCAGTAATTCCGGTGTTATGGTCTTAACAACGTTGAGTAGACTTGCGAGCCAGTTATATTTGCTATGGCAGTTGCCATCGATGAAGAGTCTAGACTGTCGTTTAAGGCAGGCTTTCGGTAGGCGGTCTTCTTCCATTTCTAAGACTCTTATAATCCAATTCCATGTTGCATTTAATATTAACAAAATCTAGTTTCGTACTACAATATTTGTCTTTTAATTTATGTATACATTATTTTTGAATAAATATTAATTAAAAAGATATTATCACTAAGTTAAATAATAAATAATGAATTATTTTATAAGAAACATAATATATTTTAAATAATATTTTTAATAATTAAATTAGAACAAAAAAATACTTTTTAAAAATTGCACTTACAGTTTTTGAAGTTTTTTACAAGTGAAAGATTTTTTTTATTTTTTTTAATTATTTTTTCAATAAAAAAAAAATTCTCAAAATTTTTATATGTCAGCTAACTTAATTTTCATAATTAAAATATTTTATAATTATCGATTGTAAACTATTGATACTTTGAAGCTCCAAAATTAGTTTATTTAGAAAAATCTTTAATAATATTGAATTAAATTCATATGATAATTAATGATTTTATATTTATACGGTATAGCTAAATTTTTACTATAATAAAACCTATTTGATTGTTTTTAACATTTTTCTTTCATCATTTTTGCATTTTTTTTTCTTTAAAATTTTTTTTATAATATACCAAAGAAGTATAACTTCTGGCGCGTGTACATAAGTACACACACCATTTTTTTTTTAATTTATTAAAATTTCTACATGTCCATTTTTTAATAATTTTTTTTTGAGATAATTTCTTTGTATAGAAAATTAAAAAAATTACCAAGTAGATAAATTTAATTTTCAAGGTGATCATCAGAGGACAAAGCTACTTCGGGGTTCGAAATGGCCTTGAAACACTGTCGCAGCTGATCATCTTCAACGAGCTGACTAACCAGTTCCAGGTTGCTTCAAATGTCTCCATCCTTGACGCTCCAGTGTATCCTTACCGAGGAATCCTGCTGGACACCAGCAGGAACTTCATCAGCAAAGCAACAATCCTCAGAACAATAGAAGCGATGGGAATGTCCAAGCTGAACACCTTCCACTGGCACCTATCAGACTCCCAAAGCTTCCCCTACGTCAGCAGAACCTGGCCGAACATGTCCAGGTACGGATCTTACTCTCCAGAGAAGACTTATTCTTCAGAAGACATCAAAGAGATCATCAAATTCGGAATTCTTCATGGAGTCAGAGTGGTTCCAGAGTTGGACGCTCCAGGGCATGTTGGAGAAGGCTGGCAGTGGGCTGGTGATGACACTCTGGCTTGCTTTCGTGCGCAACCCTGGAATAAATTCTGCCAGGAGCCTCCTTGTGGTCAGCTTAATCCAGTTAGTGATAAAGTCTACGAAATCCTGGGTGGACTTTACAAAGACCTCCTGGAGGATTTCAGGCCTGAGATTTTCCATATGGGAGGAGACGAGGTCAAGACTAGTTGCTGGGCTTCCTCAGAGTCTATTCGCACCTGGATGACCAATAAGGGATGGAGCTTGGATGACAATGGCTTCATGAAGCTTTGGATGTATTTTCAAGAACTGGCTTTTGAGAAACTTAATTCGGGAGGGAAAAAAATTGAAAAGGCTGTTTTGTGGACCAGTTCGCTGACTGATGAAGAGTATTTGAAATTTTTGGATCCGAGGAAGTATATTATACAAATTTGGACGGATATTTATGACAGTACAATTAGAAGGTTGCTGGAGAATGATTTTCAGGTTATTGTTTCGAACTATGATGCGCTGTACCTTGATTGTGGGTTAGTTTTATTTCTTTATTAATTAGTAACTAGCAACCTTGCAGTCACTTCGTGACTGCCGTAATTTGTGAAGTCCCATCATAAAATTGAGATGAAATGTATGTGAGACCAATTTATTCGTGATGTGATTGGTTGAAAATATTTATTCTCATTCTGGTTGGTTGAAAGTGAATATAATATACATAAACGACACATAAATATATCATGACAATAAATATGACGCGCGCGCTTGCGCGCGAAAATTAAATTCTAGTCCCATAATAAAATTGAGATGAAATGTATGTGGAATCAAACTATTCGTAATGTGATTGGTTGAATATATCATAAGCATGAAAATATAGATAATTCCATACCAACATTCACACGCGCGCTTGCGCGCGCAACGTATACTAGTTTGTATTTTAAAAAAATTAAAAGTTTATGATTATAAACAGTAAAACTTATAAAGTATTTTTAAAAAGCTTTTATTGATAATTTTTTAGTAAGAAAAAAGTCAAATTTTATGCCTGGGTATTAATTATTAACTGCAAAAAAATTTTATTCTTCCGAGTAGACCACTATGGCTAGTTTATTTAAAATTTCTTAACAATTTCGCTAAGAGAGAGTGTATTTTAAATAGCGAATTTTTCTATATAATTCTGATAAAAGCCTATCATTCAAAATTATTTGAGGTTATTTAAACTCTGAATAATCTTAGATTTATTGTTTTAAGCTGATAAATTTTAATTATGATTTAAAAATAGCGGGTGTCAATATTAGGTACATAAAAATTAACATGTGTTTAACTAGCGACAGCCTACAATTTTAAGAAACTTAACCTCTTTAACATACATAGCGGATTTGTTTACATGTTGTCTCGCGTAATTTTATAATAAAAAAAGAATTGTCTGAGCAAAATATTGTTGTTTACTAGTAAATAATAAATTATATTCGAAGTTTAAATTTCAATTAAACCTGAATAATAGGGTTGACACCTGTCAATAATAGGGTCTATGGGTGTCAATAGTTGGCTCCGATACCATTTCACCCTGTCAATCATACCTACACTTGAGTTGCAGATTTTAAATTAATATATTTGTCATTTAATTAACGACTATTTAAGTATAAAAATGAAAATACACAAGTTGATGAATCAAAAAAAGTGTCTAATACAAAAAAAAATTAGTCAGATTAATTTGAATACGATAAATTTAAAAAAAAATTTCTTTCCGTGTAATATATACTTTGGTTAAATTTTTCTACTAGCGAGAACCATAAGCCATCTATTGGCAAAACCAAGAACTAACTTTTAAAAAATTTTATTTGACATAAAATTATAATCTAAATTTTAAGTCTAGATCTAAAAATTCAATACTATGAAGCGCTCAGCGAAGCTAGTTAATAAATAAAATGAATGATTAATAAATAAAATTTAAAAGTTAACCACAAAAAATTGAATACCTATTAATGAATATGGTTAAATTGCACTGTACACTGATAGAAAATTAATGTTGACTCAAGAGATATTTTCTTGATTTAAAAATTTATTTTGGAAGACAAATGATTATTTTTGCTTCAAGAATTTCTTGTCTTGGTTTAGATTTTCTTGGTTTAAGAAATGTATGTTTTCATTGGATAATTTACTCAAAACTATATTATCTTCAATCGATACATTTAAGTTTTTTAACCAAAAAATAACATTATCGTTTAAAAAACTTAAAATTTTTCGTTTAAATAATAATTTCTTTATTCAAGATGTTATTGAAGTAAATAAAAAAATTTTTTTATAGATTTTCGATTTAACTAATTAATAATTGTAAAAATATAGTAATATTATAATGAAATATTATTACATAAATTTATATAAATTCACATATTAAATTAATGACTCAAAAAAAAGTTATTTTTAATATAATTAAAACTTACTTTTTATTTAATTGTAAATTATTTTTCATTCCAGGGTCGAAGCTTGGATTGGTGAAGGATCCAACTGGTGCTCACCTTACAAAGGCTGGAAGAAGATATACAATAATTCTCCTTTGAATATCGCCCGGCATCATGGAGTAGAAAATAAGACTCATTTAATTTTAGGTTAGCTTCTCTTCTTATGACGTCATGATTTATTATTGTTTATTAATTATGGAACATTCCTACAGGTGGCGAAGCTGCGCTGTGGACGGAACAAACTGACAGCGCTTCTGTAGACTCACGCTTGTGGCCAAGATCGGCAGCTCTGGCGGAAAGATTGTGGGCTGAGCCGGAAACTTCTTGGAGAAGCTTCGAACAACGGATGCTTCTTCATCGCGAGCGATTAGTTAAACGAGGAATTAGGGCTGATAGCTTAGAACCTGAGTGGTGTAGGTTAAATCAAGGTCTTTGTTAGAAGAGAATTTTTAAGATAATATTTAATTATTTGTTTCTAATTAATATCTTCAGAATAAAATAATGAAGAAATTTCTAAGGTAATAAACTTAGTTAATTTTTTATTTGTACATTGTTTAATTATTTCTTCATCAATTTTTAATATTTTACAAAATAATTATTTCTTCTTAGAAGTAAATAAAGATTTTATTGAAAAAAATGAAATAAAAATATTAAATAATTTTAAAAAAAAATATCTTCAGAACAAAACAAAGAAGAAATCTACGGTGAAAAAAAAAAATTCAATTTTAATTAAAAATTAATTTATTATTATTTCAGATACATTGTTTAATTATTTCTTCAAAAATTCATAATATTTCACAAGTAATTATTTCGTCTTAGGAGTAAATAAAAATTTAACTAGAAGTAAAAATATTAATTTTTTTATTAAAAATATCTTCAAAATAAAGCAAAGAAGAAATTCTTAAGATAAAAAAGAAAAAATTAAATTTTAATTCGTTTATTAAAAATTAATTTATTATTATTTTAGATAGATTGTTTAATTATTTCAAAAAATATATAATATTTTACAAAGAATTATTTCTTCTTAGTAGTGAACAATAATTTTATTGAAAAAAATTAAATAAAAATATTTAACAATTTTTTTATAGAAAAAAACAAAGAAGAAATTGTTGAGATAAAATAAAATAATTAAATTTTTATTTATTTATTAAAAATTAATTTATTATTTTTTCAGATACATTGTTTAATTATTTCTTTAAAAATTTATTTCTCCTTAGTATTAAACAAAAATTTAAAAACAAAACAATAAATATTAAATAATTTTTTTATAAAAAATATCTTCAACATAAAACAAAGAAGAAATTTCAAGGTAAAAAAAAAATTAAATTTTAATTCGCTTATTAAAAATTAATTTATTATTATTTCAGATACAATATTTAATTATTTCAAAAATTTATAATATTTTACAAAATTTCTCTTTCGAGTAAAAAAAAAAATTAACTTAAAAATCTAAAAAGAAGATCATGATTTAATAGAATTTTTAACTTCAGCAGAAGAAGCTTGAAAAGCTTCGTCCATAACTTTATAAGTTTTCTCCATAACCTCATCAACGGAAGCGCCATCAGTAGAAATCGCAGGCAGCGCAGTAATAATAACCTTTCCGGAGTCAAATCTTTTTTTGGTCTCCAAAAAATACTGCGAAGAAAACACAACCGGCACAATATCAAGTTGCGCACTAACAGCCATATGAAAAGCGCCTTTTCTAAAAGGATTAACCTTCCCGTTATTTCTTCTGGTGCCTTCAGGGAAGATAACAAGCTTAGTGTCTTCTTCTTTGAGCTTACAAGCGACGGCATTAAGATTAGATCTTGCTTTGTCGGCATTTCTTCTATCAATGCAAATAATTCCACATAACCAAAAGACAATTCCGATTGGCCCGGTAAGATAAAAGAGCTCTTTCTTCGAGACGACAGTGCCTTTGCCAATCAGTGGCCAGATTTGGTGCAGCCCTAAGACGTCGAGGGCGCTCTGGTGGTTCACAACAATAATACAAGCTTTCTTCCGTAAGTTTTCTTTGTTTCTAATTTCCCACGTGACTCCCAACAATTTATTGATATAACTGCAAGTTCTTGCTACTATTACGCAATTTCTTACATCGCGTGGGCGTAAAAGTAATATTGGGATCAAAAATGTGTTTGTTACGACAAGAAGCCCGTAATATAGAAAGAATTTTGTGTAAAATTTCATAACATTGCTCTTTTTATATAAAATTAATAATCCGATAATTAAAATTGCTATCAGAATTTCCTTTAAGTTCATTGTCACGTTAATTATTTTTGTAAATGTCGAAGCGCACTGACTGATTAGCTTAATCGATTAATTTTTATATCACTAATGTCGCTGAACATTGTACTCTTAAAACTGATAACAGTATCTGTGTGTTTATCTCTCGCACGGCTACTGAATTAAATCAGTCGGTTATTTTCGGTGGTTATGTAATATTTGTTTAGCGATTATATTTTTTTTTTTTTTAGGTGGATTTTACGAAAACATTCACTTTTTATTTTTATTCTCGGTGATTTATTATTTTTTAACAGGAAATTATACATCATTAAATATATTATTATTTCCTTAATTAAAAATTAAATTTTCTATAAATAGTTTATTAATTTGTAATAATTTTAAAGACATTTTTTCTTTAAATAATTAAATACCAGAAATAGGCAGTTAATTATAAATAATTTAATGAACAAATATAATTTAATTTAAAAAAACTACTTTCATTATATAAATAGGCCGAAAATAAAGTTTTCCATATTCTTTTAATTATAAAGATTTTTTTTAAAAGTTAGTTCTTGGTTTTGCCGCTAGATGGCTACGCTTTCTCGCTGTTAGAAAAATCTTATGGGGGTATATATAAAGAGAAAATTTTCTTCTTTTATTAAAATGAATTCTATATAAGCACAAAATAATTAATATATTAATCTTATGAAGATTTTAATATATAAAAGGATGAAAAGGCACAAATTAAGGTCAAGATCTTTCTAGTAATACTAAATTTGATTTAAAAAACTCATTTTGCAATATAAATACGTCGATGACAAAATTTTCGTTATTATCTTAACGAATATAGATTATTTGGTGCTTTTTATTAGAAATTAGTTCTTTATGTTGCCGCTAGATGGCTAAACCTTCTCGCTACCAAAAACATCTTCCTTGGGGGTACATATAAACAGTACAATTTTCCTTATTCTCTTAATTATGTAGATTAGCAGGCACTTTTTATTAGAAGTTAGTTCTTGGGTTTGCCGCTAGGTGGCTACGCCTTCTCACGATCAGAAAAATCTTACTAGAGGGTATATATAACGACAAAATTTTCTTCTTTCATTAAAAGGATTTTTATTAGCAAAAAATCATTAATATTGACCTTCTGAAGAATTTCTTAAATAAAAAAATTAAAAAGACACAAATTCAGGTCAATCCCTTTTTAATAATACTAAATTTAATTTTAAAAACTCATTTTATTATAAAAACACACCAAAGGCAAAAATTTTCCTTATTCTCTTAATTATATAGATTAATTGGTACTTTTTATTATAAATTATTAATTCTCAGTTTTACCGCTAGGTGGCTAAACATTCTCACTACTACAAATATCTTTGTCAGGGTACATATAAAGACAAAATTTTCCTTATTTTTTTTATTATATAGATTATTTGGTACTTTTTATTACAAATTAGTTTTTAATTCCGCCGCTAGAGGGCTGCGTCTTCTCGCTATCAGAAAATCTTTCTAGGAGGTATATATAAATAAAAAATTTTCTTCTATCATTAAAATGCATTTTATCAGCAAAAAATTCTTAATATTAACCTCATCAAGATTTAAGTATATAAAAAAATAAAAAAACACAAATTTAGATCAAGATCGTTCCAATGATACTAAATTTAATTTTTAAAAATTATTTTATTATATAAAAACATTGGAGACAAAATTTTCCTTATTCTCTTAATTAGATAGATTAATTGGTACTTTTTATTATAAATTAATTCTTAGTTTCACCGCTAGGTGGCTAAACATTCTCACTACCACAAACATCTTTGTCAGGGTACATATAAAGACAAAATTTTCCTTATTTTTTTAATTATGTAGATTAGTAGGCACTTTTTATTAAAAGTTAGTTCTTGATTTCACCGCTAGGTGGCTACTCCTTCTCGCTATCAGAAACATCTTCCGAAAAGGTATAAATAAACACAAAATTTTTTCAATTCTCTCAATTATACAGACTAAAACCCCTTTTTTTTTTCACTAGATGTTAAATATATATTCTATATTACATTAATTAAAAAAATAAATTATTTCTTCTTTTAATAAACAAAAATATCACGACTTAACTGCTAGTTTAGCTTCAGCAGACGTATCTTGATAAACCTTCTCCATTATTTGATGAACTTTATCCATAACTTCTTCAAGGGAAGAATTCTCAGTAGAAACCGCGGGAAGTGTAGTAATAATAACCTTTCCGGAGTCAAATCTTTTCTTGTTCTCCAAAAAATAGTAAGAAGAAAATACAATCGGAACAATATCAAGCTTCGCATTAACAGCCATGTGAAAGGCGCCTTTTTTAAATGAATTAATCCTCCCGTTATTTCTTCTTGTGCCTTCGGGGAAAATCCACAGCTTAATATTTTCCTTTCTAACCTTCTCAGCAACTGCGTTTAAATTTAATCTAGCTTTATCAGGATTTTTTCTGTCGATAAAAATACACCCGCAGAGCCAGAGAACTAATCCAGGAGGCCAAATGTAAAATAGTTCTTTTTTAGCGACAATTCCGCAATTATTATTGACTAATTGTCCTATTTTGAACAATCCCAAGACGTCTAATGAACTTTGATGGTTAGAAACTACAATACACCCCTTTTCTCTTCTTAAACCCGCCAGGTTTCTCACTTCTAACTCCAGGCCCATTAAAACGCGGACAAATCCACAAATTCTAGAAACTATCATCCAATTTCTCATATTTTTTGGACGGAACATCAATATTGGCACCAGAATAAAACTTATTGATATAAAAAAACTATGGAAGAATATAAATTTTGTGTAATATTTAATTACATTATTTTTTTTTAATAAATAAATAAATATTAAGATGATAATTACTGTTGAAATAATTAGTAAATCCATTTTTAAGAATGTTTTATTCAGCACTAATTTATTTTTTCATAAAATTTATTTTTATACGTCAAAAAGTAACGGGATTGTTATAATATTGGGCAATTTAACTTGCGCAATTATTTACTTAATATTTTAATATTTCTTTATCATTAAATTTAATACCGATTTTTATTTAAAATGCTAATTTTTTTTTGTATAAATATTTCTAAAATTTTTTAAAGATAAAATTTAATTTTTAAGATCAAGATCTTTAATGATTATAAATAATTTTTTTGAGGGTTTTAATTTATTTATAGGCCTGTAGTAAAAAAAGTTTTTTATAAGAAATTTTCAGAGTTACAATTTTAGATTCTAAAGTTTTTTACAAAATTAATTCCAAGTAAAAATAGCCATTTTTAAGCACATATCCCAATTCCTGTCAAGGATGTCCCAATTACTGTACCATCTAAAAATTATAAGGTTGAAACAGTCATTTTTAAGCACATGTCCCAATTCCTGTCAAAGATGTCCCAATTACTGTACCATCTAAAAATTCTGCTTAAAAAAATGACTATTTCGTCATTTTTAAGCACATGTCCCAATTACTGTACCATCTAAAAACTCTAAGGTTGGAACAGTCATTTTTAAACACATGTCCCAATTCCTGTCAAGGATGTCTCAATTACTGTACCATCTAAAAATTCTGCTTAATAATGACTAGTTTGTCATTTTTAAGCACATGTCCCAATTCCTGTCAAGGATGTCCCACTTACTGTACCATCTAAAAATTCTAAGGTTGAAACAGTAATTTTTAAATACATGTCCCAATTCCTGTCAAGGATGTCCCAATTACTGTACCATCTAAAAATTCTAAAGTTGAAATAATAAGTTTCAGTTACATAATTATTTATAATTGATGGAATTCCAGAGTCAAATGTCCCCCCAGTCACTATAGAATGTCCCATAAAATAAAAAACACAATATAATTTAAAAATATCATTTATTAATTTTTTTTTTTTTTTTCTGAAAAGAAATTAAATTAATTATCTATCAGTCCTTAGTATTAGACTCGTATCATAAAACAAGTACATAAAAATTTAGTAATAGTACTAGTACAAGTTCTAACACTTAAACTATTTTTTTTATAGAATCAGTCACAGTAAAACTAGCACTGAGTATAATTTTTCTTATTAATAATTAATTATAATTATAATTAATATTAAAACCGACAATAAATATAAATAACTTATAAACTAATTCTTATTGAATATAAATTTTTATCACAGAGTTATTTAATTATTTTATTTTTATTTTTGTAAGTCATTTATTCTAAGGATAAATTTAAATAAACTTAGACTAAACATTCAAAAAAATTTGTGTACAGAAAAAATATTTTACAAAGTAAGTCAATTTTTTAAAAGTTAAGACGTAATTATTAATGAGATTTTTTTTTATTAATAAAAATAAAATTCAGAAAGTGATAAAATAAAAATGCAAAATATAAGGCAAAGTACCCAGTAATTGATTTTTGTGAGTTTTTTTAATTATAAATCAAAATAATTATATTTTTGTTAACTTTTATAGCTAAAAATTAGTGTAGTTTTTTAGAGTTTTGTAGAGTTTTTTAGATTTATAATTTAAAATTTGCTTTATCATTCATAAAAAATGTAATTAAAAAATTAAATACAAATATTTATCATTTTTAAATAAAAATATTAAATATTCACAGTATTATTTTTAATATTATTCAATAATATGTTATAATTTTCTAGATATTTCAATAAAACGTTGAAAATTTTTTTATGACTTTTTCACAGATTAGCTATTCGCCCTTTTACCTCTAGGCACGCAATATATTAAAACTAGTCCCAAATTTATTCACCAGGGTACTTTACCTAATTAAAAAAAAAAATTACCTCAAAAATAATTACGTATGGGTCTTATAAAAAAATCCCTAAACTATTCTTCCAGGTACAAAATATTCACACGATAATTATGTACATTTTTCTACATACAACATTATGTGCTCAAAAAAAAAAAATCTAAAAAAAAAATTATTAGATTTATAAAAAAGGTGGCGAATTTAAAAGCTATCTGACATTAATTTGCTTATTATATTTATCATTTATTTAATTTAGCTTGTGCTTTATCATTAAGGCGAAAATTATTTACATTATCAATTAATTAATAATTATTAATTAAATTCTATTTTTTAATTTTAAATCTAATTAATAGATTATTTTTATACAAATTCTTTTCATAGGAAGAGTTTTATAATAAAAGTTAATTAATAATTAATATTACAATTATTTCTTAACATTATTCTGGTAATTAATTTTTAACAATACCCAGCATTATATTTTAATACGATTAAATCATTAATGAGTGGTATTTATAATTATTATTAATTTATAATTGTACTTCGTACAAATATGCAATCACTTTTAATTAATGCGTATTTTTTTTTGTTCCCTAGACAAAAAATATAAAAAAAAAAATTAATTATTTATTTAATAAATAAAAAAATTTTTTCCGCGTCAATTTTTACCAGTAATTAATTTTAATATTTAAAAAAAAAAATTATGATACTTTTAAAAGGCACATTGTTTGTTAAATGTCTATTTAACACTGGACGCATTTTTGCATACTTGTAAAAGAATAAAATTTATTTTTTGAAAAAAAAAAAAAAAAAAATAAAAAATGATTAATTTTAAATTTTAATAAAAATCTTCTCCAAGGGAAAATAGACACGGAAATTTTGTAATCGTGGATCAGTTAACTATCAAATTTTTGTGCTTTACCTTTCGACCTTGCCGCTTAGAAGATTTCCGGGATGATTTTGTCTCTCGAGTTTCTTGAACTTTGTTCAGCCCCAGTCGGAATTTAATTGGTACCTTTGAATCGATCATTTCATCTGTAAATTATTAAAAAAAAATTCCAATTAATTTTTTTATAATAAAATTTTCTAAGGGTGGCTTTAAAAAAAATTAAATTTAATTAAAATATTTAAAATTAACAATCAAAATTTAAAGGTACCTTCTGAATCATGTAATTCGGGAATAGATCTATGCAATAGAGTAACACGTCTTATTTCTTTCTGAGGATCTGTAACGAATTATTTTTCTATTGGAAAATTCAAATCTAACTATTTTTATTTTTTTTTTTTTAATCAATATAAATAAATACTCACGTTTGTCCTCCTTTATCAATTGCCTCTGAAGAACTTTCGAATTACTTTTGGCGACTCTGAAAAAAAAATAATAATAAATTACTAAAAATTCATTACAAATTAAAAAACAATTTTTAAATATTGACCAGTTTAGATAAAATTAATATAGATAAATAATTTGTAAATTTATCAAAAGAGTTGGTGAGCTAAAAAAATATTACATAATAAAGAAATGACCTTGTATCGCGTCAACTAATGACATTTTTAAAGATATAAGCTCATCCCGATGTTACACTCATCGAGACCTTTCATTTGAGTACCCACATCAATTTTTCATATATTTTCTATATTTATATATATATTACATATATGTGTATATGAAAAATATATCAAAAATACATGTGGGTACTCAAATGAAAGCTCTTGATGAGTGTAATGTCGGGATGAGCTTATATTTTTAAAAATGTCAATAGTTCACGAGATACAAGGTCGTTTCTTAATTATGTATCTAGAGATAATATAATAATAAAAAATAATTAAAAATTAAATTACTAGATTTTTTAAAATCAAATTGTTATGTTGCTAAATATTCAGTTCCTTTATTTTAATATTCTTATCCAAATTATCAATTATTTATTTTTCCCCTTGGTCTATAAAATTAATAAAAATTTTATAATTTTTTTGAAAATTAAATAAGATAAGATATAAATAATAAAAAATGAAATTACTAGATTATTTAAAATCAAATTGTAATTTGGTAAATATTTAGTATCTTTACCCTAAAGTTTCTATTTAATTTATCAATTTTTCTAAAACAAATAACCAATTTAATTTTTTAAATTGCTCAAAAAAATTAATAAAAATTTCCAATAAATTTATAATTTTTCAAAAATTCCTAATGAACAATATTATAAATAAAAAATTAAATTACTAGTTTTTTTAAAATAAAATTGTTATGCAGATCAATATTTAGTGTCTCCATTCTAATATTTTTATTAAATTTATCAATTTTTCCAAAAAAAAAAAATTGACTAATTCAATTATTTAAATTGTTCAGAACTTATTAATTTTTCAAAAATTGAATAAAAATTTCTTATTATAAATAATGAAATGTAATTAAAAAAAAATTACTAGATTCATTGAAACCAAGTAGTTATTTTTTTTTTTTCCAAAAAAAGTAACTACTTTAATTGTTATAGGGTAAATGCACCAGTTGTTGACCGGTCACCAATTAGTTGACCGATGTATAAAAAAGTTAATTAATTAATATTTTACAAGGGTTTTTTTTTCTTAAAGTATTAAAATTAAAAAATATGGCATTTAATCATCATAATAAAAAATTACGCAATTAATTGCGCAGTGATTATAGCTTTGAAAAAATATTCTGAGTTTGTTTACAACGCAACCAGCCATAAAGCGGTCAAAAATAACTAGCGTACAATTGGAGAGTGAGTGCATTTTATCATTAATTTAGTGATATTTATCGGCATAATATAAAATATTTTAGTTTTATTATGTTAATTAAAGATCAGATTCAAACTTTTTTAAAAAAATAAAGTTAAATTATAAGTTTTAATATTATTTTAAGACCGGTCAACTATTCGATCCGTCAGAAGCCCTTTACCCAGTAAAAAATTCATTCGGTCATTTATTAGACCCTCTGATTTTATCAAAATCCAATTAATGACCGTATAATTATAATACTAACTTCTTAACTTCAAAATTAAATCTGTCCAGTGTTTAAAGTACTTTAGTCATTAAATATTTTGTAAATATAAAAATAATCATTATAAAATGTATATTTATAATTAAAATAATACTTAAAATTTTTTTTGATTATTAAATTTTATTTTGTTGTAATTTTTTTAGTGAACGGTTATATCAAAGAACGAATTATTAGAAGAAAAAATTGCTAAGAAATTAAAAAAATAAAAAAGAGTTACAAGCTAGTAAAAAAGCTTTAATTGAAAAAAAGAAGGAGAAGAATAAAAAAATTTCAAGTCAATCAGAAGAATTATCGTCATCAAAATGAATTTGTGATTATTTGTGACCTAAAGAAATGTGACTTTATGTTAATTATTGCTATTATTTATATTATTTTATAAAAAAGTACGATTTAAAATTATATTGTATGTTTAGTTTTGTTAAAGATGGCGTTAATACTTTAAAAGTACTGCATATATTTAATTACATATATGTAGTTTACAAAATTACTTATAATTGTTTGAGCGGTCAATTAATTGGAGAACGGTCGGTCATTTATTGGGTTTCTTCGGTCAATAATTGGTGATTTTAGTATTTCAACATTCAAATAACAAAATTAATATAATTTTGTTAATTTTTATTATAAATAGTTATTAATTATTATTAATTAAGTATTTAACTTTAATAAAATCCATTACAAATTGGTTTTAGTAGGCTAATAGATTTTTTATAGCTTAGTACAGAAAAAGAAAACCTTAATCGGTCAATAATTGGTGCATTTACCCTAGTTGATCAAAAAAATGAATAATAATATTTAATTTTTTTTCCAAAAAAATAACTAATTTAATTTTTATAATTGATCAAAAAAATGAATAATAATTTTTAATTTTCTCTAAATTAAATAAAAATTCCTTATTAAAAAATTAAAAAAAATCAAATTATCAAACTGCTCAACAATAAATTCGAATTAAAAAAAAAGATACTTACTCATTAACAACTCCCTTAAAAGCCGACTGCAAAAGCCTAGCAGACTGAATAGGCGCGTTCCTATTAAGCCTCTCAGCCCTCCTGCGACTCAACTCAGTCCTCAGATCAGCTTCTTCATCAACTACCTCCTCACAATTACCCTCCTCAGCCTTCCCATCATACTCCTTCCTCTTCTTGCACTTTTTCTCCTTCCCCAGCCTCTCCGACAAGGGCAGTTCCTTGAGCTTCCCCACCTGATAAATCTCCTTGTCCTTCTTCTTCTTCTTCTTCACCTTCTTCTCCACTTTAACCGTTTCAAAAACCGCTTCATCACTGACATGTTCCTCCAATTCATCCAGATCATAGCTTTCATCCAAACAAAGTGCCACATCTTCTTCTTGAACTTCCTCATTCTCAATTTTTTCTTCATCACTAATTTCCTGAACTTCACCTTCCTCAACATCATCTTCTAACTTTTCTTCTTCAACATTTTCTTCTTCTTCAAGCTTGCGACTCAATTTAATTTTTTTATTATCATTAACCGGATCAATTAATTTTGTAGACTCAAATTTCCGTCTTCTAGCTTCCAAAACCGGGTCACTAATTTCAGTTTCTTTTTCAATTTTATTTTTAAAATTTAAATTATCTTCCGGAGAATTAGATCTTTTTCTTCTGGATTTTTCCTCCTTTTCTTTATTTAAATTTAAATTTATTAAAGAACCAATAGGAGATCGTCTTCTTTTAGGAGAATTAATAGGAGACGTCCAAGGAGAGTGAATTGGAGAATTAGGAGAAATTTTTCTCGGAGAAATTCTCCTAGGAGAAATTTTAGGTGACCTGGAATTCCTAATAGGAGACCTAGGAGACCTTCGGCTCCTAATAGGAGACCTAGATCTTGACCTAGACCTTCTACGAGGAGACATTAACCTTTTAGGCGACCTAATAGGAGACCTTCTAGGAGACCTTCTTAATTTTTTCAAACGCGCTGGAGATCTTCTAGGAGATTTTTTTCTTTTAGCTTTTGGAGAAGGTGACCGATGACGAGGACGTTCGTAAGGAGCCTCGGGGCTCTTAGGAACTTTGTAACTTAAATTAGAAACAGTTGAAGTTGAAGCGGAGATAGAAGAAGCCTTAGGTTTGTCTTTTTTGACCTTGTCTTTACGAGGCTTCTTCTCCTTTTTTTCTAGAGGCTTGTCGGCCATCTCGCGCTCCATCTCGTCCATTAGTCTCTCTAAGGAGTCTTCTTCTTCGTAGTCGGCCATTAAGAGGACGTCGTCGTCGTCCTCTTCTTCTTTTTCTGCTTCGTTATCTGAGTCTGGGTTTTCTTCTTCGTTTTCTTCAGTAGGTAAAGGTTCTTCTTCCTTGGGAGAATTGGAGTCGGGTAAACCCGACTCCGAGGCTTCGCCTGGGTCAGAGTCGGTCTGAGAGTCTTCTTTGGGAGGTTCTGAGTCTGGGAGGTCAGGAAGGTCTCCTAGGTCGTCTAGGTTACCTAGGTCGCCTAGGCTGCTTGATGGCTGCTCGAGGGTGGGTTTTGGTTTTATGTCTTCGTCCTCGGAACCGCTTGCGTCGTCGTATCGACGGAATTTTGAATTTTCTGGAAGATTAATTGAAATAAATTTGTTTAGTAATTTAAATAAAGGATAAGTTGGAGAAATTATAAAAAAATTTTTTTTTTTATATTAATTAGAATATTAAACTGAGCAACAAATATAAAATCTTTTCAATTCTGTATGATATAATAATTAACTAGCAACTTTGCAGTCACTACGTGACTGCATACTTGTGAATTCTAAATAAATAAATTTTGGTTTATTAAATAATGACTTTTGTTAAATTGCACTGTACTTTCTTAAATATTGACGGTTTTAAAGATATAAGCTCATTTTGATTTTACACTCATCAAGACCTTTCATTTGAGTACCCACATGCATTTTTGATATATTTTTCACATATACATATATATGATATATATAAATATATGAAAAATTTATGTGGGTACTCAAATGAAAGGTCTCGATGAGTGTAACATCAGGGTGAGTTTATATCTTTAAAAATGTTAATAATTAAGAAATTACATTGTATTTTGTCAACTAATAATATTTTTAAAGATATAAGCTGATTATGATGTTACACTCATCAAGAGCTTTCATTTGAGTACCAACATGCATTTTTCATATATTTTTTATATATACATATATATAGTATATATAAATATAAAAAATATATGAAAAATTGATGTGGGTACTCAAATGAAAGGTCTCGATGAGTGTAATGTCGGGATAAGCTTGTATCTTTAAAAATGTCAATAATTAAGAAATTACATTGTATTTTGTCAACTTATGATATTTTTAAAGATATAAGCTCATTATGATGTTACACTCATTAATAGCTTTCATTTGGGTACCCACATGCCTTTTTGATATATTTTTCATATATACATATATATATATAATATATATAAATATACAAAATATATGAAAAATTGATGTGGGTATTCAAATGAAAGGTCTCAATCAGTGTAACATCAGGATGAGTTTATATCTTTAAAAATGTCAATAGTTTTTGAGATACAAGGTCATTTCTTAATCATGTATCTAGAGATAAAGAATTTTTGAAAAATAAACTTTTTTATTATTGATTTATTCTAAAAATTAAAAAAATGATCACATGTCTACTAATTTCAGTACCATTGAAATATAAAACTAAAATCAGCTGACATTTGATAATTTTTTGAATTTTTAATAATTCTTATTTACAATTTTTTTAAATTTCTACTTGTTAAAAATTTTTTTATAAAAATTTAGCTATTAAAATAAATTAAATACAATTTTCAGATGTTTATTAATTATGATACTATAATCAAGAGACATTAAATAATTTTTTGGTACAATAAAATGAGATTTAATAAATAAAAATTATAAAAATCTTCACCTTTTTCAGACGCAGCAGTATCTTTTTTATCTTCACCATCCTTTGGAGCATTCTCCTCCATAGGAATAATTTCAATGAGATTTTGATTATTTCTACTTGGGTGATACGCATTTTGATTCTGAAAGCACAAAATATATTAAATAAAAATAAAAACAATAATAATAAATTGAATAAAAAAATATTAAATATTAATTAAATTAAAATTAATAAAAATAAATTAAAATTAACAAAATTAATTTATGAAACTAAAAAAAAAATAAAATAAAAAAATTCTTACCCCATTTTGTCTGACTAAAGGACGATTTTGATAAAAATCCCTCCTTCCTCTATAACTCCCATGGTTTTTAATATTATTATTACTATTGTACATCGGATATGAATTTCCAGGAGGTACGAATGACTTCTGAGGTGGTGGTGGTATCTTGCTAGGCTTAGCTTTCAGCGACATTAACGCAGCTAACCTCAATGCTTCCAGGTCGTCCTCATCTTCATCGGCAACGTTTTCTTTAGGTTTGTAATTTTGTGTTGGTCTTACAATCATCTTAAAAAAAATTACAATAATAATAATAACATCAAGTATTAAAAATAAAAATGTAAAATTAAAATTAACACACTTGATAATTTTTTTATTTTTCTTTAAAAAATAAATTAAGTTTAAAAATAAAAATTACAATTTTTTTTTAATAAATTAAATTTATAATTATTTTTTATAATTTAATTAATAAAAAATAAAAATTAGCACACTTGATAATTTTTTATATTTTTTTGTTTCAAATAAATTAAAGTTAAAAAATTATAATTTTTTTTTTATTAAAATAATTAAAAAAAAAATATAAAATGTCTAAATTTTAATCTCACAAAATATTAAAATAAAAAATTAACCAAAAAAATAAAATACCTTTCGATGACAATCCATGGTGATTATTATTATGAATAATTAATGTAATTAATTAAAAATGATTAATTACTATGATTATTATTATTATAAAGATAAATAAAATGCCAAATGCTTTCTACAAGCAATGATCACAAAAACGTATGGTTTATTATTAACTAAACTATAACTGAACTCTCACATATATGCAGTTCATTATTTATCAGACTGACTACAAATATTTATTATTATTTGTACGCAGTGATTACAACAATAATTATTATCCAGTTATTTAACTGTGGATTGTTTATTTTTTACACAGCTAATTATTATTTTAATAACTTATTTTTAACCCTCACAGACTTTTACTTGTACGTAAATAAAAATGGCTGCCTATACACTATACATGTGGACGAAATATTTAGTTAGAGGGCGCTCCGCAAGGTGGCAGCACCGGATAATTTTTGAGCTCAGGTGTTCTTATTGGTTATTATAAATTTTAGATCACAAGATGACAGTTAATTTATTTTATGCGCATTTAATATAAAAATTATTATTAAATAAAGACAAGAAGAATATAATTTATGTTCTTATATGAATTCTTGTCGATTAAAATAATTTTTTATTGAATTTTTTAATAATTTTCATGAAAAATATTTTATTGATAAAAAAAGGTAAGATTTTTAATTTAGTGGATAGTTTATAATTTTAAGAAATTTTTTTAACAAATAAATTGTGACAAAAAAAATTAACACTTATTAAAAAAATTAACAAATTTATTAAAAAATTGTCAAGTGACAGCTAAATTTAATATCATATAGTTTGTTCTGAAAAATTAATTTATAATACTAAACTTAGCCGATGTTTTCAATTTTTTAATTATTTTTCATTCATTAAATTAGAACTAAAAAACAATTTTCAAAAACTGCGCTGATATATAGTTTGTCAAATTTTTTACAAATGAAAATTTTTTATTATTTTTTTCTAATAATTTTTTTCAATAAAAAAAAATTCTCGAAATTTTTAAATGTCGGCTAACTTAATTTTCATAATTAATTTAGCATAATTTAATAATTTTATAACAAATAAATTATGACAAAAAATTGACATTTTTAAAAAATAAATAAAAAAAATTTTTTTTAAATATCGTAAAAAATGCAATTTTTTAAAAATAAAATTTTGAAACAAATTTTTTTGTTAAATAAAGTTAAAAAATTGTCAAGTGACTGCTAACTTTAATGTCATAAAACTGTTATGTAAAGAAATTTTTCTTTACATATTTATATTAATTATAGAAAAATCGAGTATGATTTTATTTAAATTTTAACGATTGTAAAAGATAATTCGAGTGCGGTCATTAAGTGTCTCGTTCGATTTTTGCAAAAGGCCCAGGGAAATTCCCGTAATTAGTCTGGAGCCCAGGTATATTAAAGAGATTATTAAATAGGTAAATAGGAGTTTTGTTATACGTAAGCAAACTCACTTATACTTAAAATAAGAAATAGTTAAGTAATGATAAAGAACATTAGATAAAAGATTTATTTTAAACCAAAAGATTTTAGAATAACTTAATTACAGAATTTTAGTGTTGAAAAAAATATCGAAATAAATTTTAATAGTGCACTTTTTGAAATAATTTTTAGACAACAAAATTAAATAAATCCTAAATTAAATATTTTTTACATAACAAAACTTATAAATTATTTAAAAAAAATTGCATTTTTTATTTTTTTAAATTTGTACGTCAATTTTTTTGCCGTAATTTATTTTTAATTAATTTTTATTAAATTTTTAGAAAAATATTTTTTTTTT
Source organism: Cotesia congregata (assembly GCA_905319865.3). NCBI lineage: Eukaryota > Metazoa > Arthropoda > Insecta > Hymenoptera > Braconidae > Cotesia > Cotesia congregata. The sequence goes on from CAJNRD030001114.1 coordinate 1,286,868, forward strand.
ATTAATTTATTCAGCCGTATTAATTTTTCTAGCAATTTAACAAAATTAACGGCTCAAAATTAATCAATTTTATAAACGAAGCTAAAATTAGTAGATATTTTTTATACTTTAGATTTTATACAAAATCTAAATACTAAAAAAGAATATTTTTTTAATTACATTAATAACTTTTTGAAATAATCACAAGTGAAATTTTCTATAAATTTATTTTTTATAATAATTTATTTAAAAAAAAATCCTAGAAATCATTAGAAGTTGCATTATTAATTTATTGAGTTATTTTTTAATAATTAAATTAAAACTAAATAATATTTTTAAAAAATCGCACTTATAGTTTTTAAACTTTTTTAAAATTGAATTTTTTTTTTTAATTTTTTTGTAACAATTTTTACTAAAAAAAATTCTAAAAAATTTTAGATTAGGGTAAATGCACCAATTATTGACCGATTAAGGTTTTCTTTTTCTGTACTAAGCTATAAAAAATCTATTAACCTACTAAAACCAATTTATATTGGATTTTATTAAAGTTAAATACTTAATTAATAATAATTAATAACTATTTATAATAAAAATTAACAAAATTATATTAATTTTGTTATTTGAATCTTGAAATACTAAAATCACCAATTATTGACCGAAGAAACCCAATAAATGACCGACCGTTCTCCAATTAATTCACCGCTCAAATAATTATAAGTAATTTTGTAAACTACATGTATGTAATTAAATTTATAGAGTACTTTTGAAGTATTAACGACATCTTTAACAAAACTAAACATACAATATAATTTTAAACCGTACTTTTTTATAAAATAATATAAATAATAGCAACAATTAACATAAAGTCACATTTCTTTAGATCACAAATAATCATAAATTAATTTTGATGACGATAATTATTCTGATTCACTTGAAATTTTTTTATCCTTCTCCTTGTTTTTTTCAATTAAAGCTTTTTTACACTAGCTTGTAATTTTTTTTTATTTTTTTAATTGCTTAGCAGTTTCTTTCTTCTAATAATTCGTTCTTTGATATAACCGTTCACTAAAAAAATTACAACAAAATAAAATTTAATAATCAAAAAAAATTTTAAGTATTATTTTAATTGTAAATATACATTTTATAATGATTATTTTTATATTTACAAAATATTTAATGACTAAAGTACTTTAAACACTGGACAGATTTAATTTTGATGTTAAGAAGTTAGTATTATAAATATACGGTGATTAATTGGATTGTGATAAAATCAGAGGGTCTAATAAATGACCGAATGAATTTTTTACTGGATAAAGGGCTTCTGACGGATCCAATAGTTGACCGGTCTTAAAATAATATTAAAACTTATAATTTAAGTTTATTTTTTCAAAAAAGTTGGAATCTGATCTTTAATTAACATAATAAAACTAAAATATTTTATATTATGCCGATAAATATCACTAAATTAATGATGAAATGCACTCACTCTCCAATTGTACGCTAGTTATTTTTGACCGCTTTATGGCTGGTTGCGTTGTAAACAAACTCAGAATATTTTTTCAAAGCTATAATCACTGCGCAATTAATTGCGTAATTTTTTATTATGATGATTAAATGCCATATTTTTTAATTTTAATACTTTAAGAAAAAAAAACCCTTGTAAAATATTAATTAATTAACTTTTTTATACATCGGTCAACTAATTGGTGACCGGTCAACAACTGGTGCATTTACCCTATCAGCTAACTTAATTTTCATATTTTAGTATCATATTTTTAAAGAAAAATCTTCATTTTAAAACCACTCAAATTAATTAAAAAAAAAAAACATCTCTTAAAAAAATTTTTTTCCAAAAAAAATATCAATTAAATTGACTTAAAATTTTCTAGAAATATTTTATAGATACCATAATTGCATAAAATAATAAAAAAAAAATTCTGACTGCCTAACTATTTTTTTAAACCAAAAGTTAGTTTCAATATTTTCAAAAAACAAAAAACAAAAATAAAAAGCATATTAGCTTGCAAATCTTTATTACCCTAAAAAAAAATCAAGTTCATTCATGTTTTTCTTTCTATCCAACCTAGGGTCGATCAATGAATCAATATCAGCTTCCCAAGTCTCCCAACAAATAATCCTCGCTCCAGGTACGTGTTAAAAAATATTAAGTAATTATAAATAATTCAAATTGTCAACCCAGAGTTAAAAAATAAATAATAACTCCGTACTAATGGCTGAGGACATTAGATAATATAGAATCTCCGAGGAAGATACAACTACAAGCGATAAAATCTGCGCAAGTCCGGAATCCTGCGCACCCGCGAATATTGAGAGACTGTTTGAGAATCAATACGTTATTACGCTCAACAGAGTCAGTAATAACCGATCCGTTGTCTGGTCCACACCAGATTTAGTAATAAATAATTACTCGGCTTGGAATAAATTGTAATAAAGTCTAAAATTGTCCTGATTGGGAATAATAGAGAGAAAAAAAGGATATTTTTTATCGGGAAGAAATACTTGCTGGTAATTTTTGTTAATATAAAGATTTTATATCCGGAAAAAAAAAGTGTAACTAGAGCTCGAGGTAATTGACCCTGCGCAACGGTCTCGAGGTCGTTGGGGTTTCCAGGATCGACCTCAGACAACGGAAATAAAAGTGGACCATCCCAAAGGGTGGATTTATTTAAAAAAAAATCGATTGAATTTTTGGAGTTTGAAGAAATAATTTAAAGGAAACTTTGGAGAAGAAATAAAAAATTATTTTAATTAATTAATTAATTAATTAATAATTGACCGAAAGTCCAGGCATAAAAAAGGAGCGATTGAGGGCAGCGCCTGGAGCGTTAAGAAAAAGAGGAAGCGGAAGATTCGCGAGTGGATCGAGGGTCGTGACTGGTTAGTTACTTGGAATTTTTCTCAACACCCCCAAAACGGCAACCCGTCGTCGTCTTCGTGGTGGTGTTGCTGGGGCTCCGCCGAGAAATCGCGTAAGGTATCGTCGGTACCATCGTCACCCGCGGGAACAGCTGCTGGGGTGTCACCGGTCTCAGGGACAGGAATACCCTCGGCGTCGTCTCTGCCATCATCACCATCGCCGTCGTCAGCTTCTGGAGTTTTTTCAAAACGACTGCGCATCGGGAACCTCGAAATGGAAGAGAAGTCATCCGCCCGCTTCTCTGAGTATCTCTTCGCTAAGATGGGTGGCCAGGATGTCTCGGCCTCCCAGGGGCCCCGCAAGGTGACAGCCGATACTAGGAAGTGGATCAGGGAAAACATGCTTCTTCTTGTCACTTTGTCTGGAGTTGTTCTTGGGGTTATTTTAGGTTTGTTTACTAAATTATTTTTTCTACACTGAAAAAAAAAAAATAATTTTATTGATACTAGAACAAGAATGGATAGTCTTAAAAATTTTCTGCAATGGGATTTTTTGACTGAAGGAATATTACTGGTCTAAATAATTTGTTTGATCAATTTAATTTTTTTAATTTATAAATTCCTCATAAGGAAGCTCCTATAGCAATATATCAATAGATACATTTTTGTTTAATAATAACTTACTATAAGCTTTGGTAGTAATAATGAAATAAAGAAAAAGAAATGATTTTTTTATTTAATTAAAGCGAAATTTTTTTTATAATAAATTTAATATTCTTTGGGATAAAAATTTTTGGTAATTATTTGCAAATGGTCAACCCCATTTTGGACTATGGTCTATAACTAGGTAAAAAATTAACATTTTCAAATTTTTTTTTATTCTGTTTGTTTTTACGGCGCATTTATGATAAAAAATGTGAAAGAATAAAATAAAGATTTCACTAGCTTTTTTGCCTTTAAAAGTTGGAAAAAATTTTGGCTTATATTTTTGAATAAAATTTTTATTTTATCTTTTTTTGATGTTTTTAAAAAGAACATTAAAAAAAATTTATAATTTTTTTTTTTAATTTGTTAAAATTGTGATAACTAACTTTTTTTTTTTTTTTTCAAAAAAATATATCTCAATAAAATCAAATAGAAATTTCGTTCAAAAAAATGAAAATTAAAATGGTTGACCTCACTTGTAAATATTTACCAAATTTTTATTAAATAAATTCTTGAGTCAAGAGTCTTGGTCTAAAAATAATTTTATTTTTTCTCAGTGTATATTAATTATTAGTTATTTTTTTTAAGTTTTAGGCTATTGTTTAGATGTGGACTCTCCACTGTTTTTTATAAATAAAAACAAAAATTTTTTTTCAATTTATTCTTCATGGCTGATTTTCGAAAATATTTATTATGAGTTTATAAAATTCTAGATTTATATTTAAATAAAAAATATTAATTTATAGAATATCATGTTATTGTTTTTAAACATGAAAAATTAAACAAAAAAATTTCATATGATTTAAAAAAATTTTTATGAATTTTAAAAAAGTTTGTAAATTTTGATTTTTGATTTATTATAGCGGTATTAATCATTTTTGAATATTTACGCATTTATTTATTTTCTAAATTGTACGCAGAATAATTAATAAAAAAAAAAAAATTGTAAATACCTCAATTTTTTTAATTTTTACAATTTTATAGAATTTAAAATTCAAAAAATTGTCATTACAATTTTTTTTTTTGATAAAATTATTAAAAAACTGAAATTATTCTATTACTTCTTGATCGATAATCAAAATTTAAAAATATCTAAGTAAATTTTTTTATTATCAAGAAAAAAATAATAAAAGTACTCTAAAAATTGATGTTTAAATAATTTAAATAAAAAAAAAGACAAAAATTAATTTTTTTTACTTTTGAATAGAAAAAATTTAATTTAAAAATTCATTTTTCAAATCACATTTAATTAATTTTTTATTTACAAAAAAAAAAAAACTTTTAATTGTATTTATTAATAATACAATTTTTTTTTCTTTAAAAATAATTTCATGAACTACATACAAGCCAAAATTTATAAATATCTCCTTGAGTTCAGGAAATGCCGCACTATTTTCGTAGCAATCGCGTCAATTAAATTAACATATAAGTAATAAATTGCACTGAAACAGTTGATAATAATAATAATTAAAATCAGACTTATTTAAAAGCCGTAAGTCTGCAAGCACCACGTGTCTATCTACGTTTACAATCATTTAAAATAAACTACTGATAATTAATAAGTAATTTGAACTCTTGCCATAATTAATATCTTCACTCGTACAAATAATATGTAACATTTCTAATAGCAATCATTTAAATTTACGAGCTCCTAAATTTAATCCGTAGACGTTTGAGAACAATAAAATTGGCAAAGCTCACCGCCATAAATCTTCCAATAGTATCGATTAACAGATACTGCCAATTTATTTTCGTTTTTCTTTTAACTTTATGAAGGTGAGCCCAAATAAAAACTTCCATCGTTGACCTCTGGTGTATCTTATTCATCGATATCAATTGAAAGAGTTTATTAATTGTTTCGCGTAATCATTTACAATTGACTTTTAGTGGTTTGGTAATTGTGTCAATTATTGCCAATTAATTCATGTCAAAAGAGAATTATTTTGTTTTAATTTAAAAATGGAAATTTACCAAAATTTTTTATTTTTATTAATTAAAAATAATTTTCAGTATTTAATATATTAAAATTTATTTAAATTAAATTTGTCAACAATTATTCCCAAGAATTTTTTAGTATTAAAATTTATTTTAATTAATTTTACTAAAAAATAGTAACCTTGCAGTCACTATGGGACTTGTAAACTATAAATAAATGGAATTTTGTTTTATTAAATAATGAATTTTGTTAAATTGCACTGTACTTTCTTAAATATTGAAGTTTTTAAAGATATAAGCTCATCCTGATATTACACTCATCGAGAGCTTTCATTTGAGTATCCACATGCATTTTTGATATATTTTTCATATATACATGTATATAATATATATAAATATACAAAATATATGAAAAATTGATGTGAGTATTCAAATGAAAGGTCTCGATGAGTATAATGTTGGAGTGAGCTTATTTCTTCAAAAATATCAATAGTCAACAAGATACAAGGTCATTTCTTAATTAATGACATTTTTTAAGATATAAACTCATTTTGATGTTACACTCATCGAGAGCTTTCATTTGAGTACCCACATCAATTTTTCATATATTTTATATATTTATATACATCATATATATGTATATATATGAAAAATATATCAAAATGCATGTGGGTACTCAAATGAAAGCTCTCGATGAGTGTAACGTCAGGATGAGCTTACATCTTTAAAAATATCAATAATTAAAAACTGACCTTGTATCTTGTCTACTATTGATATTTTTTAAGATATAAACTCATCCCGATGTTAGACTCATCAAGACCTTTCATTTGAATACCCACATTAATTTTTCATATATTTATATATAT
>CAJNRD030001114.1:1296529-1310882 GCA_905319865.3 Cotesia congregata
CATTTTGATGTTACACTCATCGAGAGCTTTCATTTGAGTACCCACATGCATTTTTGATATATTTTTCATATTTACACATATATAATATATATAAATATACAAAATATATGAAACATTGATGTGGGTACTCAAATGAAAGCTCTCGATGAATGTAACATCGAGATAAGCTTATATCTTTAAAAATGCCAATAGTTTACAAGATACTAGGTCATTTCTTAATTATTGACATTTTTAAAGATATAAGCTCATCCCGATGTTACACTCATTGAGACCTTTTATTTGAGTACCCATATCAATTTTATATATATTTTATATATTTATATATATATATTATATATATGCATATATGAAAAATATATCAAAAATGCATGTGGGTACTCAAATGAAAGCTCTCGATGAATATAACATCGGGATGATCTTATATCTTTAAAAATGTCAATAATTCACAAGATACAGGGTCGTTTTTTAATTACATATTTAGAGATAGATCATTTTCGAATGCACTCTAAATACTTATCATATGACTATCCTATAGGCAAAATTTTTCTTATTCTCTCAATAATTGAGATTATTTTCAATATTAAAATTTAATTTTTAATCTCAAAATTATATATTGAAAATCATAGAATTTTTTTTTTTATTTTTAAGTAAAATTTAACATTCAAGCTAATTAAAAGTTCAATTCAACAAAAAATTAACATCAATAAAACTCTAAAACTCGATCACGAATTTAAACAAAAAAAAAAAGAAGTTTCTAAAAATAAAATAACTTGTAGCAATTATTGGAAAAATTATTAATTTTTTCAATGTCAGCAATACCAATGTTAAATATAAGTAGGCGTACAGAATAAATATAAGGATGAATGTTGATATATCGATATCAATAACGAAACTGGAGTGAGTAAGTAGTACTCGGTATGGTACTAGGTACGGATTATTTTCACGTGCATATTATCACGATGAGTATGACTAAAACGATCGAATAATCTTGAGAATTAAAACAACTTTTTCCTGTACAGCTAGTAGATATATAATATATATTTGCAACTAGATAGCACGAATGACCTACTTTAATTTTCAGAATTGCTTGTTATACAAGATTTAATCGTCTTATTATATGGTCTTCTGGTTTAAGTGTCATCCATTACTTTTTAAAGGGCTTCTTATTTTAAATAATTTTAGCTATTTTTAACACTATTTTATTAGCTTAGATTGCGTATCCGTTACTTTATTTATCTATGTATGCAACAGATCTATTACAGAATCTTTGAACTTGATTTTCGGGCACTTAAAAAATATTAGATTAAATAAAAACTTTGCGCACTTACCAATTTATCCAAGGGCTGATAATAAAACAATTATTTAATAAGTTTGTCTCATTATACTGAAGTAGATCTTCATGATTTCCGGTTTTTTTTACAACCAAAAATAAATAGTAATTAATTAAGACCACAATTTTGAGCGCTTTATATTTTAATATGACTAAAATAATTTTTAAAACGAATGCTAGAGTAAAATTCTATAAAATAGATAAAGATAGGTAATTTTTTGGTCCAGACTGATGGTTAAATGTGAAAATTAAAGCTTATTTATTAAACTTTCAGAAGTAATTTATAAAAATTTTATAATTTATTACATTCAATAATTATTTTGCAAAGAAATTGTAAAAGAACCAATTTATTAGAATTTTGAGGAATTTAAATTTTTTATTTGATTGTTTATCTAAAATAGTTAATTTAGAAAATAAAAATAAGTATGCAAATTGAAGATTATTTAATAAACTTTCAGATGCAATTCACAGAAATTTGATAGAATATTGCGTTAAATTTTTATTGCATGAAAAAAGAGTAATAGTGGAAATTATTAAGAATTTTGAAGAATTAAAATTTTTATTATTCTTAACTATTTAATTAAAAACAAAAACATAATTTTGCAAATTCGAGCTCATTTATTGAGCTTTCAGATGTAATTTACAAAAATTTTACAATTTATTGCATTCAATAATTATTTTGCAGAGAAATAATAAAAGTAACAATTTTTGAGAATTTTGAAAAAGTCAAATTTTTGTTATTCTAAACTATTTAATTAAAAAAAAAAAATAAGTATGCAAATTGAAGATTATTTAATAAGCTTTTAGATGCAATTTACAGAAATTTTATAGAATATTGCGTTCAATTGTTATTACATGAAAAAAGCGTATAAAAGAGAAAATTTTTTGCGATTTTTGATAATTTTGAAATTGCTGTCATCTCTAAATTATTTAGTTTAGAAATAAAAATAAGCATGTAAATTGAAACTTATTTATCAAACTTTTAGATAAAATTTATAGAAATATGATAGGATATTGCGTTAAATTTTTATTACATGAAAAATGAGTAAAAGTGAAAATTTTTCCAATTTTATAAAATTTTTGGATTGATGTCATTTTTAAACTGATCGATCAATTTGACTCATCTTCGAAATTAACTTTGAAAATCGTCCAAAAAATATGTATGTTACGTTTTATTAAGATCTGCTTAGAATTGCGGGGGTTAAAAAAGAAACACAGTCGGTCATAAATACATACAAATATAAACTTTTAAACTAATACTAAAGTTAGCCGACGTTTTTAATTTATTAATTAGAATTTATAGTCTTTTACAAATGAATTTTTTTTTTATTTGTTTATAATACTTTTTTCAATAAAAAAAAATTCTAAAAATTTTTAGATGCCAGCTAACTTAATTTTCATACTTTTGAACCATATGCATTTTTTGAATCTGCTTGAAGAACGAAATATAGCAAAAATTATTCAAATTTTCCGTCATTAGGATCAATGCAATATTTAAATATTTAAATTTCCATAAAAATTTACTAAAAAATAAATAATTGTTTTAAAAAGTTTAAAAAGACAATTTTATAAAAAATTAAACTAAAAAGTAGAAAATAATTTTTAATAAGTTCTTAAATAATAAAAGAGTGATTAAAAAAAAAAAGAATGAAAACGTGAAGTGCATGATATCGATTGTTGTAAATATTTTATTGTCAGTTACTGGTTGAAGTAAAGTAATGACTAAAATATCTTTAAAAGCATCCCACGCTTCTTTTACAATAGAATCCTTTTTCTTAATCGTTCTATTTTTACTTTAAACTTATTAAAAATTATCTTCTACTTTCAAACTATTATTTATTACATCACAGCACATTATAGCTTACAATGAAATACCAACTTAACTGATTTAGCATTAAAGCGCGTGCATAATACAAGTACTTACTATATTAATATCAAACGTCATAAATAAACTAAACTAAACTTCTACTTATACTAATGTGATATTCTTTATTTTCTTTTCAGGATTCGGATTACGGCCCCTAGGACTTAGCGATGACACGGTTATGTTAATTAGTTACCCTGGTGAACTATTTATGCGATTACTCAAGCTGATGATCTTACCGCTAGTTATTGCAAGCTTAATTTCTGGTAATTTATCTTTTTTAATTGTTATTTTTTTAATTTATTTTCTACTTGGGTTTAATATATTTTTTTTCTTTTTTAGGTTCTGCAAGTTTAAATGCCAAGATGAATGGCAAAATAGCTGTGAGAACTCTAGTGTATTTTATATTAACCTCTTTGCTAAATGCAATTCTTGGTGTTGCACTGGCGTTGTTAATTCATCCCGGAAATTCGGGGATGAAGGATTCTAATGCAATTTCTACCCATGCTAGGGCTGTTAATATTTTGGATAGTCTTTTGGATTTAGGAAGGTAAAAATATAACGTTACATTCTTAATTAATAATTTTAATCAATTAAAAAAAAATATTTCTTCTGAATTTTGATATAAAATTCTATAATACACTATTAAGATAAAAAATATTGGAAATTTTATGTCAGATAAAATTTTTTAAAAGTTAGTTCTTGGTTTGGCCGCTAGGTGGCCTACGGCTCTCGCTTCCAGAAAAATCACATCAAAGTATATATTAGAGCGCCGCAAATAACTAACTATTTTTGTTTTCTTTAAGTATATTATGAAAATGTGTTACTTTTTTATGGTTTAAGAGTTTTTGATAACAATTTACTTGATAAAAAAATTTTTGACATGTAAAGTATTGAAATTATTGATAATATATGAAAGAAAAATATTTCTCATAAATTCTCTGAATTATTTACAAAGAAAATCTATAATATATTATTTAGATAATAAATATGAGGAATTTTATGTTAAATGAGATTTTTTTAAAGTTAGTTCTTGATTTTGCCGCTAGGTGGCCTATGGCTCTCGCTTCCAGAAAAGTCTTACCAGAATATATATTATGGTGCCGCAAAAACTGACTATTTTTTTTTACTTAGAAAATATTTTACTTTTTTATGTTTAGAGAGCTTTGGATAATAATTAGCTTGATAAAAAATTTTTTTGACATTTGAATTTTTAAAAATGATTGATACCATATTAAAAAAAAATATTTCTTATAAAATTTACCTCTGAATTTTTATATAAAATTCTATAATATACTATTTAGATGAGAAATATTGAAAATTTTATGTCAAAAAAAGATTTTTTTTAAGTTAGTTTCTGATTTCACCGCTAGGTGGCCTACGGCTCTCGCTTCCAGAAAAATTTTACCAGAGTATATATTACGGTGTCGCAAAAAACTGACTATTTTTTTTTACATAGAAAATATGTTACTTTTTTTATGTTTTGAAAGCTTTCGACACCAATTAGCTTGATAAAAAATTTTTTTGACCTTTAAATTTTCAAAATAGATTGATAATATATTAAAGAAAAATATTTCTTATAAAATCCACCTCTGAATTATTATATAAAATTCTATAATATATTATTTAGATAAAAAATATTAGGAATTTTATATTAAATAAGATTTTTCAAAAGTTAGTTCTTGGTTTCACCGCTAGATGGCCTACGGCTCTCGCTTCCAGAAAAATCTTACCAGAGTATATATTAGAGCGTCGCAAAAATTTGACTATTTTTTTTTACTTTAAAAATATGTTCCTTTTTCATGTTTTGAAAGCTTTCTTCAAAAATTAGCTTAATAATAATTAGACTTTTAATAATAAATTAGGAACTAGAATTAATTAGAGAAATTTTAAAATTTTAGTCATCTTTCTATTTCGCATGGAATTTTTAATAAAAAAAAAATATATATAAATAACCCGCTTAAAAAGCAACCATAAAAAAAAAATGTTATCTACATAAACCAGCCCGAGATACCTAGATACTCTTAAAAATAGCCACCGCAATCGATAACAAGCTTTTGTGGTACTGTACACTAGCAAGTACTGAGCTAGAAGACAAATGCAACGTCATGCATACTCAAAGCAGTATATAAAACCGAAGATGGGTGTTGGTGTGAATTAAATATACTTGCAACCCAATAAGCCCTGACATTGATACGATATCTGAGTACACAAACAAATCAATACACAGGAATTATATATAACCTTTCAGCGGAATCAATTAATCAATTATCCGATATTTGATACTCCTTAAACATTTACCTTCCATTAAATTAACAATTCTAATAAAAAAAAAAAAAAAAAAGCAATTTATGTTTTTAGAAATATGTTCCCGGACAATTTATTCCAAGCGGCGTTTCAACAAGCGCACACTGTTTACGTGCCCAAAAAATTGCCGCTTCAGAACGAGAGCGATAGAGTTGAATCGACAAGTGGAAGTGGAGCTGTCGCTAACCCCGACGAAGAGCTAGTGAGAGTTATTCAGTACAGAAGTGGCACCAACACGCTTGGAATTGTCTTTTTTTGTTTGGTATTTGGCACATTTTTGGGAACGCTCGGCGAGAAAAAGGGACAAGTTGTTATAGAGTTTTTTAAGGCCGTCTTTGAAGTTATTATGCGGATGGTCTCAACTGTTATGTGGTAATTTATTTTATTTTATTTTATTAATGTAAAGTACCCAGTAGTTAAACAGGTTTCAAGGTAAAATTTGACTCTACTTTAATATATAAAGATGTAATTATTTGGCACACCAAAAATTGTAAGGTAAGAGCCCCCATTATTGACACTATAAGAGTGACGGCGAACATTTGAATTTTTTAACCGTATTCAAATTAATCTGACTAATTTTTTTTTTTGTATTCGACACTTTTTTTGATTCATCAACTTGTGTATTTTCATTTGTATACTTAAATAGTCGTTAATTAAATGACAAATATATTAATTTGAAATCACCAACTCAAGTGTAGGTATTATTGACGGGGTGAAATGGTATCGGAGCCAACTATTGACACCCATAGACCCTATTATTGACAGGTGTCAACCCTATTATTCAGGTTTAATTGAAATTTAAACTTCGAATATAATTTATTATTTACTAGTAAACAACAAGATTTTGCTCAGACAATTCTTTTTTTATTATAAAATTACTCGAGACAACATGTAAACAAATCCGCTATGTATGTTGAAGAGGTAAAGTTTCTTAAAATTGTAGGCTGTCGCTAGTTAAACACATGTTAATTTTTATGTACCTACTATTGACACCCGCTATTTTTAAATCATAATTAAAATTTATCAGCTTAAAACAATAAATCTAAGATTGTTTAGAGTTTAAATAGCCTCAAATAATTTTGGATGATAGGCTTATATCAGAATTATATAGAAAAATTCGCTATTTAAAATACACTCTCTCTTAGCGAAATTGTTAAGAAATTTTAAATAAACTAGCCGTAGTGGTCTACTCGTAAAAATAAAATTTTTTTGCAGTTAATAATTAATACCCAGGCATAAAATTTTACTTTTTTCTTACTAAAAATTTTCTAAAAATTGATAAAAAGCAATGTTTATTGTGATTTAATTATAAAATTGATTAAATAATCAATAAAATAAAACAACATGTCAATAATAGGGGCTTTTACCTTAGGGTCAACTTTTACTTTCAAACCTGTTCAACTACTGGGTACTTTACCTTATATAAAATAATTCGTTTTATTTAATAAATAAATAAATAATTTAATTAATTATGTTTCAGGATGACACCAATCGGTATAACATCAGTAATAGCAGGAAAAATTCTTGGCGTAGATGATCTAGCTCTAGTAATGTCCCAGCTAGCCTGGTTCATCGTCACTGTGGTCATCGGTGTCTTCTTTTACCAGCTGGTTATCATGCAGCTAATTTACCTGGCGTTTGTGCGCAAGAACCCCTTTAAATTCTACGCCGGGCTCGCTCAGGGGACTCTTACTGCGTTCGCCATGGCATCAACGTGAGTCGTCGATCTTCGACTTCGATCCCTCCTTTCCTATTTATAATCCGCCTGCCTTGCAGGGCCACAATTAAAAAATCACAATTCACCAAAAAAAAAAAACAATTTTTTTTAGTATTAATTTTTTAAACACTCATTTAGTTTTTCTTAAATTAAAAAAAATTAATCGGTTCTGCGAGGTCTGGCATTTCTTCCCTCCACCTTACTTTAATATTCTTCTAAAAATAAATTTTATTTGAATATAAAAATAAAACAATTCAGAGGATATGTAGATTGTAAAATTTAGGATAAACTTTTGTTCTTCGAAGAATATTAAAGTATCCTTAATCCCGATCTATGAATTTATAAATGAATTTAAAAATCCTTACTATTTTGTTTTATTAACAATCGCGTATGCTCGTCCAGGAGCATGCAGTCTCCTTTATTAAAGAGAGAAAGAAAAATTATAGAGAGAGGTATGCAGTTCTGGGTGGCACTTTGAATTTTGATAATTTACCTTCAAATTTATCTCTCTTATTATTTTATTATTAAAATAATAAAAGACTAAATTTACGTTGAAATAAATATTGAATATTTTAATTATTTATTAGTAATTTAAAATTCTTTTTTAATTATTTATAATTCAATGAAGAATATTAAAAATTCAACGTTAAAGAATTAAATATCAATTGACTCCGTGTCATCTGGACCTGATTCGAGTGCAATATTATTACACGTGTTTTAGTTATGAAAAAAATTAATTACAGGTACGGTGAATTAACGGAGGGAGAGCTGAGCAGTACTAATGACAATTATTTATATTTTTTAGTTAAATCACGGATTTATATTTTTTAAAACAGTGCAATAATTATTTTTCCAGTTTAATACAATACAAAAAATTAATTTTCAGGAAGAAATAATTTATTTTTTGTAAAATTATTAATTTTAGTTAATGCAAAATATTTTGTGTGTGGATTAACTTTTTACAGAATAACATGAGACGTCTTATCAATAAACAGTGACAAGAATTGTTAAATGTGTCAGTAGAGCACATGATTAGAACCCGACTAGAAAATCAAATCACAGAGAAATGACAGCAGTGTTGAATTCAGAAAATAATTATCGGTGCTTGGTAAGTAATTGACGGCCGCAAGAATAAAGGTACTGTCTGTTCCAGGCTCGAAGCAAGTCCACACTTCAAAAAACACGGAGCCACTTTGAGGATTTTTCAAATTAATCTAATAAAAATAAAATTAATTTTATTTTCAGTAATTCTGGAGATTAATTTGTTTTGTTTATTTTTTTAAGTTATTCTTTTACCAAAAAGGACACGAGTGTGATTAATAATTTATAAAAATTATTTATTATTAATTAAAATAATTATTGATGAAAATATTTGGATATTTTTGTAAAAAGATGTTTGTTTATTGAGATAAATCTAATGGAGATTTGTACAGGGCTGCTGCATTACCTGTGACCTTTCGTCTGATGACCGACAAACTAAGAGTTGACCCGCGAGTTACGCGATTTGTCTTGCCGATTGGCTGTAACATCAACATGGACGGTACGGCTTTGTTTGTTGCAAGTGCAAGTATTTTTATCGCCCAGATGAATGGAATTTTTCTTGGATTTGGTGAAATCGTCACAGTCATGTAAGTTTTTAAATCAATATATATAATTAGGAAATGACCTTGTATCTTGTTAACTATTGACATTTTTAGAAATATAAGCTTATTCTGATGTTACTCTCATTGAGAGCTTTCATTTGAGTACCCACATCGATTTTTCATATATTTTATATATTTATATATATTATATATATGTATATATGAAAAATATATCAAAAATGCCATGTGGGTATTCAAATGGAAGGCCTCGATGAGTGTAACATCGGGATGAGCTTATATCTTTAAAAACGTCAATAGTTAAGAAAGTACAGTGTAATTACTCAAAAATCATTCATAAATTTTATTAAATCATTTTTTTTTTCAGAATTTATTATTAAAAAAATTTCATTGATGCTTTTTATTAAAAATTTATAATTTAAAAAATTTATTTAATGATTTTTTTAGTTAAAATTTCACCGATAGTCAATTTTTTATAATAATTATTTAAGCGGCAATCGAAAATACTCTATCTCTAGATACATAATTAAGAAATGACCTTGTATCTTGTGAACTATTGACATTTTTAAAGATATAAGCTCACCCGGATGTTGCATTCATTGACAGCTTTCATTTGAGTACCCACATCAATTTTTCATATATTTTTTATATTTATATATATTACATATATGTATATATGACATATATATTAAATGCATGTGGGTATTCAAATGAAAGCTCTTGATGAGTGTAACATCGAGATAAATTTATATTTTAAAAAATGTCAATAATTAAGAAATTACATTGCTCTCTTGTTCACTAATGATATTGTTAAAGATATAAGCTCACTTCCACATTATACTAATCAAGACCTTTCATTTGAATACCCACATCAATTTTTCATATATTTTGTATATTTATATATATTACATATATGTATATATGAAAAATATATAAAAAATGCATGTGGGTATTCAAATGAAAGCTCTTGATGAGTATAACGTCGGGATGAGCTTATATCATTAAAAATGTCAATTGTAAAGAAATTACATTGTATCTTGTTAAATATTGGCATTTTTAAAGATATAAGCTCATCCTGATGTTACACTCATCGAGACCTTCCATTTGAATACCCACATCAATTTTTCATATATTTTGTATATTTATATATATTACATATATGTATATATGAAAAATATATCAAAAATGCATGTGGGTACTCAAATGAAAGCTCTTGAAGAGTGTAACATCGGAATGAGCTTATATCTTCAAAAACTTCAATATTTAAGAAAGTACATTGCAATTTAACAAAAATCATTATTTAATAAAGCAAAATTTTATTTATATGTCACAAGTCACGGCAGTCACGTAGTGACTGCTAGGTTGTTAGTTACATAAAATTATTTAATAATAATAAATAAATTTTTCCAATAGATTAACATCTACAGCAGCGAGTGTATCATCGGCATCAGTACCAAGCGCAGCATTAGTACTATTACTTGTAGTACTAAGTGCGATCGATGCGCCTGTGCAAGACGTATCACTTTTATTTGCTATTGACTGGTTTGTGTAAGTAATAACCAATAACCAATAAGTAATCCAATTATCGCTCGGTAAGGCTTAATTAATTGTTTAATTGATTAATTATAGAGACCGAGTAAGAACAACAAACAACATGTTGGGTGACTGCTATGCTGCTGCTGTGGTTGAACAATTGTCAAAAAAAGAACTAATGGCTCTAGATGCAGCCGCTTATCAAGTAATTATTTTTTTTTTTTTTTTTTTTTTATATTAATATTAATTGCGGGGTAATGATAAAAAATTTTATTTATGTAGTCGGAAACTGTTTTGCCAACGACGATAGCCAATGGGTGTTTATCTGCTAACCGAGTACCGGATCCTGATACGATTGTTGTTGAAATGCAAGATGATACCAGGATAAGCCCCATCGCCAAGTAAAAAAAAATTATTGGTAGGGCTAGGATCATTATTAAAATCATAGCATTTATTTATTGTTTTTATTATTTGCCTCATATTCATTATCATTTTTTATTTTTTCGCTATTTTAAAAAAGCTAATTTTATTTAGTTTATAATTAGTCGGTTTTTATTTTAAGTTGCAAATTATCTTGGTAGAAAATTTTTACTACAAATTTTTTTTTACACGGTTTACGTTTAAAAAAGTTAATTTTACATAAATTTTTGATATTTACTTTGTTCCAAATGAGGTTATGTTAACTTTTTTTTGCCCTACCAGGCCCTCTAGCGGATTGTTTGCAACTAAAATTAAAAAAGACTAATTTATCAAACTTATTGATAGGTTTTTAATAAATATGCATTTTTTTTGTAGTATTTCCAACCTTCCAGCACAGCTAGCGGGGAATGTGATAGAAGAGACTGTCTGACTAATAATTCCAAGGCAATGTGATTACAAATATGACAATTATCAATTTATAAAGTAATAAATAAGGATGATTTAATTTAACGGCAATTGTAAATTTAAGTGGACAAATAATGAATGGTCATTGATTATAATATTTTATTCTAAAGTCCACAAAAAAATAAACCGCGCCAGTTAACAGACAAATAACAAACAAACAAATAACTGACTGGATTTAATGTATTTAATTAAAAAAATCCACGATTTTTTCTAGAGTAGGGTAAACGTTTAATGTAATGTGTATACTTGTATGATAATTAATAACTGTATGTATAATTTTTTCAAGGCATATCGATTTAGAATTTGTAAGTTGAGGTTATGAAGTTCATTTTTATTGAAAGTTCAAACAACGGCATGGTTTATTTTGTTTAACTGGGTAGTAATTAATTAATGGCTTTTTTTAGTAATTTTTTTTTGGAACTGATATTCAATTAGAGTCTAATTTCTTAACATTGTTTCATTAATTTAATAAAACCAATTAATTTCATAAAAAAAATAATTTAATAAAAAGCAATCAATTTCATAAGAAAATTAATTAAATAAAAAAAAAAAATTGATTTCATAAGAAAATTAATTTCATAAAAAAATTAATTCAATAAAAGAATTAATTCAATGAAAAAAAATTAATTTCATAAAACCAATTAATTTCATTAATTTAATAAAAGAAATTAATTTCATAAAAAAATTAATTTAATAATACCAATTAATTTCATAAAAAAAAATAATTTAATAATAAGCAGTTAATTTCATAAGAAAATTAATTTAATAAAAATCAATTAATTTCATAAAAAAACTAATTTAATAAAAGAAATTAATTTCATAAAAAAATTAATTTAATAATACCAATTAATTTCATAAAAAAAAATAATTTAATAATAAGCAGTTAATTTCATAAGAAAATTAATTTAATAAAAATCAATTAATTTCATAAAAAAACTAATTTAATAAAAGAAATTAATTTCATAAAAAAATTAATTTAATAATACCAATTAATTTCATAAAAAAAAATAATTTAATAATAAGCAGTTAATTTCATAAGAAAATTAATTTAATAAAAATCAATTAATTTCATAAAAAAACTAATTTAATAAAAGAAATTAATTTCATAAAAAAATTAATTTAATAATACCAATTAATTTCATAAAAAAAAATAATTTAATAATAAGCAGTTAATTTCATAAGAAAATTAATTTAATAAAAATCAATTAATTTCATAAAAAAACTAATTTAATAAAAGAAATTAATTTCATAAAAAAATTAATTTAATAATACCAATTAATTTCATAAAAAAAAATAATTTAATAATAAGCAGTTAATTTCATAAGAAAATTAATTTAATAAAAAACAATATATATGTGTTTTATTTGCATAACTTTACAAAGTTTTTAATAATAAAAAACAATTAATTTCATAAAAAAAATTAATTCACTGAAAAAAAATTAATTTCATAAAAAAATTAATTCAATGAAAAAAAATTAATTTCATAAATAAATTAATTTTATAAAAACCTCCTTTAACTTACTTCACATTGTTTCTTGGCACGCGAGTTACCTAAATATAGACTCTAAATGAATATCAGAGTAATTATTGTTGAAGAAATAAATAATTTGAGTATCGACTTATTACTTTAATATAATTTAAATAAATGTCGATATCGTGGTGCCTTATTTCAATACGCCGACAATAAAAAGGCGTGATGAAAGTAAGCAATTATTATCATCATTGTTTAATAATTTCAATTTCATTAAAATTGTCTCAATATATTACATACCAGTGAAGACACCTAATGTAATTTACTATACATAAAAATATATATATTTAATATCGTATATGGTGCTTATAGATAGTTATAGGTCCAAATTTTTTTTTAATAACTAAAATCAAAATTAAATGTAATTATTTAGAAACTTTTTTTTTGTCCCTCAAAAAAAATTGAGAAGAAAAGAACAATAAATTTTTGAATTCAACGAAAATATTGGCGGTAAATAAATAATTTTAATTCGACTGATGAGTGTATTCCGATTTCTTCGGAATCCACTCAACAAAATTAGTAATAATTGTAAAAAAAAAAAAATTTTTTTTGGTGGAAAAACAAGGTAAAATTTTTTGAGAATTTTAAGACTGCCGTTGAAAAAAAAATATTAATGCGATTCAATAAAATTTTTGTCAAATTTACTCAATTGGTCACACAATTAATTATAACAATGTTTGTTTGAAGAAAAGTTAAGAAGAAATAAAATTTATTGTAATATTTATCAGAGTAAATTTTGAGCATGGAA
The DNA here is from genome assembly GCA_905319865.3 of Cotesia congregata. Taxonomy (NCBI): domain Eukaryota; kingdom Metazoa; phylum Arthropoda; class Insecta; order Hymenoptera; family Braconidae; genus Cotesia; species Cotesia congregata. The sequence goes on from CAJNRD030001114.1 coordinate 1,310,046, forward strand.
AAAAATAATTGATCATAACCTTACATCAGCATTGTATGATACGCTTATAGTTGAGTAACATAACCTCGTCCATCATTTATTAAAAGGTCTCATTAAAATGGAAAGTATAAGTAATATATTGTAATAATAATTAGTGTGATAAATGTACGACAAATTAAATTAATAACAATAACAAACAATACAAAACACAGCCATTAACAACATGCCCGTAATTAATTAATTGATTAATAAATTAGAGTGTTTATAATAATTATGCAAATAAGTCAATATCATAGATTGTTTAAAGGGTACAAACTGTTCACTTTGTATTTGCAAGTAATAATAATTAATATTAACAATAATCTAGACGAGCGATTGGTTTAGACTTTGTTTTTTAGGATAGTTTGGTTAATGGATTGAAGACTACATAAGAACAATGTAACTTTGTTTATATAGTTAAGAAATGACCTTGTATCTTGTGAAATATTGACATTTTTAAAGATATAAGCTCATCCTGATGTTACACTCATCGAGACCTTTCATTTGAGTACCCACATCAATTTTTCATATATTTTGTATATTTATATATATTATAAATATGTATATATGAAAAATATATAAAAAATACCATGTGGGTATTCAAATAAAAGGTCTTGATGAGTATATCATCGGGATGAGCTTATATCTTTGAAAATGTCAATAATTAAGAAATTACCTAGTATTTTATGAAATATTGACAATTTTAAAGATATAAGGTTATCCTGATGTTACACACATTGAGACCTTTTATTTGAGTATCCACATCAATTTTTCATATATTTTATATATTTATATATATTATATATATATGTATATATG
>CAJNRD030001114.1:1331824-1386524 GCA_905319865.3 Cotesia congregata
TATATATATATATATATATATATATATATATATATATATAAAGAGGATCGCTATGCTCGAAAGTCACGAAGAACAAGTTCAACAGCTATTAAGCATCAGGGCGGGGCGAGGTTGCTTCTGCAATGAATACGCCAAGTAACTCCTTACTCCTTACTCCTTGCCAAGTAATTAAAATCTTGGATTCGCGTTCAGCTAATTAAAATCAATTATCGATTAAATACCGTTACACGTACTCTATTTTATTTATTTCATCTTGTATACAGTTTTCACTTAATAAATTTATAAATATTGTTGTATATTATTTCTTATCAACACGGAAATAATTCTAGCAAAAACATATTAACCGTTTTACTCATTTTTACTCTATATAAATTCAATTTAAATTTTTTATGTTTATCTAACTATAATTACCGCGATGTATTTTTTACTACAACTGACCAATTAAATTTATTTAATAAGTTAACGGGTTTTATACTTTGGATTTTATTATTGTACTTTGTAATATGTCACATTATTTCTTTGGAAAAAAATTAGGGTTGCAAATTGTTTAATTTAAAAATTTTATATAATTTTTATTTATAAAAATTAAAAAATTTGTTAGTTTTTTTCAATCATCTATATTATTAAGAGATTAAGAGAAATTTTGTGTCCAGGATAGTCATATATGATGAGGCTGAATTCTAAAATGCTCTATTTTTAACTACGTAATAATGAAATGACCTTGTATCTTGTGAATTATTGACATTTTTAAAGATATAAGCTCATCCCGATGTTACACTGATCAAGACTTTTCATTTGAGTACCCACATCAATTTTTCATATATTTTATATATTTATATATAATATATATATAAATATATGAAAAATATATCAAAAATGCATGTGGGTACTCAAATGAAAACTTTCAATGAGTGTAACATCGTAATGAGCTTATATCTTTAAAAATGTCAATAATTAAAAACTGATAGGGCTATCTTGTCAACTATTGACATTTTTAAAGATATAAGCTCATCCCGATGTTACACTGATCAAGACTTTCATTTGAGTACCCACATCAATTTTTCATATATTTTATATATTTATATATATTATATATATGTATTTATGAAAAATATATCAAAAATGCATGTGGGTACTCAAATGAAAGCTTTTGATGAGTGTAACATCAAAATGAGCTTATATCGTAAAAAATGTTAATAATTAAAAACTAACAAGGGTATTTTGTCAACTAATGTTATTATTAAAGATATAAGCTCATCTCGATGTTACACTCATCAAGACCTTTCATTTGAGTACCAACATCAATTTTTCATATATTATATATATTTATATATATGTATATATGAAAAATATATCAAAAATGCATGTTGGTACTCAAATGAAAGCTCTTGATGAGTGTTACATCCGGATGAGCTTATATCTTCAAAAATGTCAATATTTAAAAAAGTACAGTGCAACTTAATTAGTCATTATTTAATAAATCAAAATTTTTTAGAACCTTAGTTTTAAATAAATCCGCTAGGTGGCTACAATTCTCGTAGTTAGAATTCTGAAATTTTAGTATTTAACTTCAATAAAAAATTTTTAGAAGTTCAGGATTCGAATCTTAGACAAAATAATATTTTTTTATATACCTTAATAAAATTATTTATAAATTCTATTAATAGTTAAAAAATATTTAGTTTTATTTAATAAATAAATAAATTAATTGATAGTTAATAAATTTTCCTATCAATGTATAAAAAAAATAAATTTTTAAGTTCTAAAATTCTCCGCTAGATGGCTAAATTTTCTCGCAGTCAGACTTGTAAAATCAGTGTAATATATTTAATTTAGAATTTTTTTTCAATTTTCAGGATTATAATTCCGGATAGAGTCTATATAATTAAAATATAAAGTGTTATTTAATAATTATGTATTAAATAAGACTATCAAGACAATTGACAAGTGTATTTGTACGTAAATGAAAACATCACTCAAGATTTTATTAAAACTAAAGCATTATAAAAAATAAGAGCCGGTAAAGTTATGCAGATTGTTCTTGCACAGACGGACTTTAATGTTCACATAAATCCTCTAGCACTTAACTCAATACACTTTTATTTTTATTATTCCGTTGGTTTTTTTTAAAACTAGGACATCACGTGGGCGAGATGTGTGTAAACATATAAACATAAACATATAGATCCATACATGTGAAGATAATTATATATATCATAACATATCAACGTAATGTATGACGTGATATCCATGTCGAATCACAAACTAGTCCATAGAATTTCCAACTTCCGTTAAATAAATGGATTCCTCCAGAAGATTAGCAGAATAAGAGAAAATTAGTTTGTTATTTTTAAATCAAAGAAGAAATTGTTGAATTTAAAATCTTCTGGACTCGGAGAAGAGGTATCATGTAGATCATGACTCAATCCTGATTGTTATTAAGAAATAATGACTTTAAACGGTACTTTTGAGAATGGAGATGTTATTTAATGGTATGCAAGATGCTGTTGTAGACCTAACTGATGGAATATGTGAGGTGTGAGGTCTTGATGCGTGGGCTTAATTTTATTCTAATCCTAGATTGTTTCTAATAGTGTGGAAGAAATTATTTAAAAGAAGAAGACTCACCTTCAGGAACTGGAATTACTTTGTGCCCAGGAAAAGTGGGCTGGTTGTCATTGATGTCGATCACCCGGACACTCAGAGCCGCTGTTCCGGTCAATTGGGGGTTGCCTTGGTCAGTTGCTATTATTGTGAGCCGGTACTTCTCGCGGATCTCGCGGTCCAGGACTATGTTGGTTCGCACTATTCCGCTGTAAGGTGGACTTATGGTGAAAGCATTGTCAGGGTTGCCGTCTACTATGTGGTACAGGATTTTGCCGTTTATATCTTGGTCTGCGTCGCTTGCTGATAACTGTATGGTTTAATTTAATTTAATTAGTTAATAGAATTAATTTAACAATAATAAATATTTTAAGGAAATATTACGTTTGATAAAAAATTATAGTGTTAAAAAAATCTATAAAATTTTATTAAAAATTTTTTTGTAAATAAATAACGCTTATAAGCATACTAAGGAAAAAGTGAAAAATTTCATAATTAATTCTTAAATATGCTCATTAGCATATCAAAGAAGAAAACTAAGATTCTATTGAAAATTTTTAAGGAATGCAATTTTAAGGAGAAATTTATAATTTTTAATAAAAAATCAATAGGGTAAATGCACCAATTAGTTGACCAATGTATAAAAAAGTTAATTAATTAATATTTTACAAGGGTTTTTTTTCTTAAAGTATTAAAATAAAAACATATGGCATTTAATCATCAGAATAAAAAATTACGCAATTAATTGCGCAGTGATTATAGCTTTAAAAAAATATTCTTAGTTTGTTTACAACGCAACCAGCCATAAAGCGGTCAAAAATAACTAGCGTACAATTGGAGAGTGAGTGCATTTCATCATTAATTTAGTGATATTTATCGGCATAATATAAAATATTTTAGTTTTATTATGTTAATTAAAGATCAGATTTCAACTTTTTTGAAAAAATAAAGTTAAATTATAAGTTTTAATATTATTTTAAGACCAGTCAACTATTGGATCCGTCAGAAGCCCTTTACCCAGTCAAAAATTCATTCGGTCATTTATTAGACCCTCTGATTTTATCACAATCCAATTAATCACCGTATATTTATAATACTAACTTCTTGATCTCAAAATTAAATCTGTCAAGTGTTTAAAGTACTTTAGTCATTCAATATTTTGTAAATATAAAAATAATCATTATAAAATGTATATTTATAATTAAAATAATACTTAAAATCTTTTTTGATTATTAAATTTTATTTTGTTGTAATTTTTTTAGTGAACGGTTATATCAAAGAACGAATTATTAGAAGAAAAAATTGCTAAGCAATTAAAAAAATAAAAAAGAGTTACAAGCTAGTAAAAAAGCTTTAATTGAAAAAAAGAAGGAGAAGAATAAAAAAATTTCAAGTCAATCAGAAGAATTATCGTCATCAAAATGAATTTGTGATTATTTGTGACCTAAAGAAATGTGACTTTATGTTAATTTTTGCTATTATTTATATTATTTTATAAAAAAGTACGACTTAAAATTATATTGTATGTTTAGTTTTGTTAAAGATGTCGTTAATACTTCAAAAGTACTGCATAAATTTAATTACATACATGTAGTTTACAAAATTACTTATAATTATTTGAGCGGTGAATTAATTGGAGAACGGTCGGTCATTTATTGAGTTTCTTCGGTCAATAATTGGTGATTTAGTATTTCAACATTCAAATAACAAAATTAATATAATTTTGTTAATTTTTATTATAAGGTAAGAGCCCCCATTATTGACAATATAAGAGTGACGGCGAAGATTTGAATTTTTTAACCGTATTCAAATTAATCTGACTAATTTTTTTTTGTATTAGACACTTTTTTTGATTCATCAAGAATGAAGTTTGTGTATTTTAATTTTTATACTTAAATAGTCGCTAATTAAATGACAAATATATTAATTTGAAATCACCAACTCAAGTGTAGGTATTATTGACAGGGTGAAATGGTATCGGAGCCAACTATTGACACCCATAGACCCTATTATTGACAGGTGTCAACCCTATTATTCAGGTTTAATTGAAATTTAAACTTCGAATATAATTTATTATTTACTAGTAAACAACAAGATTTTGCTCAGACAATTCTTTTTTTAATATAAAATTACTCGAGACATGTAAACAAATCCGATATGTATGTTAAAGAAGTTAAGTTTCTTAAAATTGTAGGCTGTCGCTAGTTAAACACATGTTAATTTTTATGTACCTACTATTGACACCCGCTATTTTTAAATCATAATTAAAATTTTTTTGCAGTTAATAATTAATACCAAAGCATAAAATTTTACTTTTTTCTTACTAAAAAATTTCTAAAAATTGATAAAAAGCAATGTTTATTGTGATTTAATAATAGAATTGATTAAATAATCAATCAAATAAAACAACATGTCAATAATAGGGGCTTTTACCTTAATTATGAAAATAAAAAATTTAATAAATTTATTAATAAAAAAAAAACTTTGATGAAAACTTACTTTAACAACAAAAGTTCCTTTAGCATTTCCTTCTAGAACAGTAGCCGAATATTGAGTCTGAGTAAAAATGGGCGCATTATCATTGACATCAGATATTTCAACAACTAATTTAGCATATGCCTCCAAAGGCTCTGATCCAGTAGTCTTAGCGACCAAAGTTAAGACTCTACTGGACTGACTTTCTGAAGAATCAATCCACAATTCAGCATCTAGCTTCGCCGGGTCATTAATTTTGAGCATACCAGTATCGCGATCAATGACAAAAGTATCAAAATAATTTCCAGAAGCGATTGAATAAGCCACATGCTGCCGCCGGCCATCAGTACGCACGGCAGTGACTTGTAGAATTTCCGTGCCAGCAGCCGAGTTTTCCTGAACGTCGACCTGGTAGGACTCATTCTGGAACTTCAACATTGGAACAACGTCATCAGGATCTCCAACTCTGAGCTCGATCAAGCCTTGAGTGGTTTTAGGCGGCGTGCCTTTGTCTCTGGTGACTATTTGGAGGTGGAAGGTCTTGCCGTAGTCCTGGGTCAAGGAAGCGATCGCGGTGAGGACCCCGGTGGTCGGGTGAATGCGGAACTTGGACTTGGAGGTCTCGACGTCGCTCGAAAAGGCGTAGGAGACCTCGCCATTGGCTCCTATGTCGGGGTCTGAGGCTTGCACTTGGAGGATTGTGTGCCCCGGCTGGGTCGTTACGGGCACGCTCGCTTTGAACGGCGTCTCGGTGAACGCAGGTGCATTGTCATTAACGTCTGTTAAATTTATCTCGATGGGTATTGATGTACTTTTCGCGTCATAGCTTCCGCTATCGGTTGCTATCACCAGGAAGCTGTAGCTACTCTGCCGCTCACGATCCAACGCTCTGTAAAATAAGTTAACGCTCGTTAATAATAATATTACTATAAATTTGTTATTTATAAGACGTTCATGGTTGAACTTTAGAATTATCAAAATCAGGTAGTATGTCAGAATTTTTTTAGACACACTGACAGAAGGATTTATTAACTATAAATAATTTAATTTATTTTAAGACAATTAGTTAATTTATTAAATTTTAATAAATATTTATTTGGGAGGTAAAAAAAATTAAAATTTTGCTTAATTAAATAATGAATTTTGTTAAATTGCACTGTACTTTTTTAATTATTGACATTTTTAAAGATATAAGCTCATCCTGACGTTACACTCATCAAGAGCTTTCATTTGAGTACCCACATGCATTTTTGATATATTTTTCATATATACATATATATAATATATATAGATATATAAAATATATGAAAAATTGATGTGAGTATTCAAATGAAAGGTCTCTTGTGAATTATAAATAAATAAAATTTTGCTTAATTAAATAATGAATTTTGTTAAATTGCACTGTACTTTTTTAATTATTGACATTTTTAAAGATATAAGCTCATCCTGACGTTACACTCATCAAGAGCTTTCATTTGAGTACCCACATGCATTTTTGATATATTTTTCATATATACATATATATAATATATATAGATATATAAAATATATGAAAAATTGATGTGAGTATTCAAATGAAAGGTCTTGATGAGTGTAACATCGGGATGAGCTTATATCTGTAAAAATGTCAATAGTTAACGAAATACAAGGTCATTTCTTAATTATTGACGTATCTAAAGATCTAAGGCCATCCTGATGTTACACTCATCAAGAGCTTTCATTTGAGTACCCACATGCATTTTTGATATATTTTTCATATATACATATATATAATATATATAAATATATGAAAAATTGATGTGGGTACTCAAATGAAAGCTTTTGATGAGTGTAACATCGGGATGAGCTTATATCTTTAAAAACGTCAATAATTAAAAAAGTACAGTGCAACAACAAAAGTCATTATTTAATAAAGCAAAATTTAATTTATTTATAGACAATTTAATTAATAGTTTCTGAGATATCTTAAAATTACTTAAGATTTTGTGGAAGCAATTGCTGAAAATTTTTTTGGGGAATTAATTTTTTTTTTATCAATTGGGTGGCTTTAAAACGAAAATTATTCTCATAAAATTCAAAGTTTTTGAGGTATAAATTTTTGAAAATTATCGGAAAAGGTAATACAATTTGTGAAGACAAACACTTAAAACTTGTTACTCTTAATACTATATTTTCAAAGTTGGTGATCACTCATGAAAAAATCACTCCTAGGATTTTACCAAAAATACAGCTCATTTAAAGTATAAAAAGCTATTACTAGATCCAAGGATTTTTTTTCAAAATTTCCATTTTTAACAATAAACTCGATCTTTTTCTCTACAAAATTCGCGAGTAAACTGTTAGACTTATTAATTTTCTTAATTTTAAAAATAAAAAAAAGCTTCGATCTTGCTAATAGATTAACTATTAAACAAATGATTATTTGTTGTTTGATTGATTTTTAATGAACTAATGAAGAGTTATGATGGTGACCTTGAAGCACTACTTGGAGAACGGGCTCCAAAAAAGATGGCGATGACTTTCTTTACAATAAATATTTTTTTTTTAATTCCAGCCAACTCAAGTTGAACACATAATATAATAACTCGGTATTATTAATTTAAAAAACAAAATTAAATTAGTGTCGACTCCAAATATTAAAAATCCTCATATTTTCCTTTATCTTTCCGGCTTTTAAATTTCGCGCCGCTCGCGCACCTTAACTTTAACCTCCAAGGAACCGCGGCCATTTCGTTTATACTCAGCAAACTTCAGCTCTATCCTCCATTTTGTGTTGTAGCAAGCTAGTTCTTTATGTAAAAATCTAGAAAGTGAATTTCGGCGTTTATATTGTTGAAATGGAAGAAATTGGAGTTTCTATGAGCGCAGTTGGCTAAAAAGCAATCGCGTTTGGTTCGAAGCCGGCAAAAACCGTGAATATTCGAGCGATTTAAAAGCAAAGATCAAGCTTGCTTTGAACGTCGGACGGGTACGTGCGAGTGTGATATGTTTGAAAGATGGGTATATAATATATGTGTGTGTATGTGAGAAAGAAGTATGGTTTGCTACAAATTAGCTGGCTGCTTTTTAATAAGTCGAATAAAACCTCGTTATTCCTGATAAAATTCGCGGATTTTCAGCGAATTTACAGTCATCAGACTTCTTCGGACTTAAATGTAACCAGCATGTTGAGAGTGAAGGATAATGGAGCAGAACATATTGTGTATAAGTACATAATAATATATGATGATGATGATGAAAATATATATTTATGGAGTATCTTTAATTGACGTCTAGGATCCACGATAAATATTCGCCTTTGTTTGAGGGTAAAAATCCATTATTGGAGCCGGAGATGTATTTGCGTGTTATGTGACGTTAACAATGACAACAAGTCGGACTCCTGTTCGGGTGAGGTGAATTGGGTTGGTGCGTGCGTGCGTGAATTCAGGCTAACAGTTGCTGAAGAGACTGGTTTAGGTTGCCTTTGCCTTCGCCTTCGCCTTCGCCGGATGGAGAACGATGTCGGATTGCGTTTTTGCATATCGGAGGATTTTTTCCCGGGTGAAATAATGCATTCAAATGCCACGGGGTGTCACGGTGAAATGACACACGGTTGTCGCCTCCGTGAAATAATGGCCGGCGGTCGATCTTTTTGTTGTTCCTCATACCTCTCTTCGTTATTTCTAACCCTTTTGGGCTCTATTATATTTTTTTTCTTTTTTTTTTTCAATAACTTTATTGGTCTCATTTTTTCTATCTTTAAGATTTTTTCAGTTTAGATTATCAAAAAATTTTAGAAAAATTTTTAATACATTTTCTGAAGCAATTTTTTCATAAAAATTTTTTTTTTTTAAATTTTAATTTATTAATTTTATTAAAAATTTTATGAAAATATGAAAAATTTTATACTAACAATTTTAGTGGGCCTTAGCAATAATTTTATGAAATTTTAATAGTAAAATTTCATATTAAAGTATTTTTCCGAGTTTTCATAAATAAAATTGAACGGATAAAAAAATTTATTAATTACTAGCAATTTTGCAGTCACTACGTGACTGCCGTAACTTGTGAATTATGAATAAATAAAATTTTGCTTTATTAAATAGCGACTTTTGTTAAATTGCACTGTATTTTCTCAACTATTGATATTTTTAAAGATATAAGCTCATTCCGATATTACACTCATCGAGAGCTTTCATTTGAGTACCCACTTGCATTTTTGATATATTTTTCATATTTACATATATAGGTATAATATATATAAATATACAAAATATATGAAAAATTGATGTGGGTACTCAAAGGAAAGGTTTTGATGAGTCTAATATCGAGATGAGCTTATATCTTCAAAAATATCATTAGTTGACAAGATAGCATTCAGTTCTTAATTAATGACAATTTTTAAGATATAAGCTCATCCCGATGTTATACTCATCAAGAGCTCTCATTTGAGTACCCACATGCATTTTTGATATATTTTTCATATATCCATATATATAATATATATAGAAATATACAAAATGTATGAAAAATTGATGTGGGTACTCAAATAAAAGGTCTTCATGAGTGTAATGTCAGTATGAGCTTGTATCTTAAAAAATGTCAATATTTCACAAGATACAAGGTCATTTCTTAATTACGTGTCTAGTGATATTTTCGAATACAGCCTAAATACTTATCATATAAATTGAATATCAGTGAGAATGATAGGAAACCTTGAATAGGTACAAATTCAAGTCAAGACCTTTGCAATGACACTAAATTTCACTAAAAAAATCGATTTTATTGTATGACTATCCTGGAGACAAAATTTTTCTTATTCTCTTAATAATAAAGATTAATATATTCATCTAACAGTACAAAAAAAATTACTTTGTTAAGGATTCGAACCTTGAATCTCTAAAAATTTTTTAAGCAACTTAAATACCTAGATTTCAGAATTCTAACTGCGAGAATCGTAGCCACCTAGCGGTGACTTTTTAAACTAAAATTTTCAAAATTTTGAATTTCATCAATTGATAAAAAAATTCATAAAATTTTAATGATTTTAAGAATTTCTAAATAATTTTTTTAATTAAATTTTAAATAATTTTCTGATTAATAGCAAAAAAATATTAATTAAACCATTTAAAGCTGCCTGAACAAAAAGTCAATCAGAGCAGTTGAAGACTGAAGCCTTTAAAAAAACAAGAAACACCTGATGTGTGAAGCTCTGAAGCTGGGAAGTAAAACCCTGCGTTAATTGCCTCGACCTTTATTACCTTGCGTGATTAGGATCTTAGTAAAAATAATAGTAATAATATAATTTAAAAAAGTGTTAGCTTAAGTATGAAGCCCGTAGATGAGCTATGGCATTTATTTGATGCGTATGAGCGACGGTAGTTGGAAATTAACAAGATAGAGGCCGTAAAATTAATAATAAAAAGCTCGGTACCGAGTCAAGCTTTGAGTTTAAAACTTGTGAGTAATTTTATTGTTTTATTTGTTAAAGATTTTATAAATAATTAACGTTGGAGAGATTTTAAATAAATTCCAGTCATTCGCATCGTATCACGTCTTGTGCCAAGCAATATAAAAGACATTGACCGAGAAAAAGGAGCCCGGACTGGACTCTAGGTAGTAGAGTGTTGATGGTGACTGGTTGATCGTGAGCTTCTTGTGTTAGTAAATGTAGTAAATCCGTGTGCTGAAGAAACTATAGAGGTGAATAAGTTATACAAGGTCGAGGTCGGTTAATATGTAAGATGCTAAGTTGTATTGGCTAAGATGGTAAGATGCTAAGTAAAAGATCCCAGTTGAGATCCGAGATGTAAGAGCACGTCTTTTACGTTTCGCGGGCTTATCAGTATCATCATAATTAATTAGACGTCCGAGTTATAATCCTCGGAAACTTTTGTCTAAACTTTTATACGGTTATTATCGTTGGTAAGAGGCTAAGAAGCTAGAGTAAGATGGAGATCCAGATGGTTAATGATGACTGATTTTTGATAGCTTAAGTGACCGGAGAATTATCGCCTTTGATGCTTTTAATTGACTGGATTTTTAATTATTTTGTTTTGTTGGGCTTTTTTGGACACTTACTTTTTATGGTATTATTTTTGGGAGGTGAATATTTTAGATATATAAAATACTTTTTTTTTTTTTATTAATCGATTTGATAATATTTAATAGTTAATTTATTATTTTGTAAATATTTCTTTATTGATAATCTATATTATTAAGAGAAGAAGAAAAATTTTCTTTCCAAGATAAGATCGGATTTTTTTACATAATTAAGGAATGACCTTGTATCTTGTGAAAAATTGACATTTTTCAAGATATAAGCTCATCTTGATGTTACACTCATCGAGACCTTTCATTTGAATACCCACATCAATTTTTCATATATTTTGTATATTTATATATATTATATATATGTATATATGAAAAATATTTATAGAAATTTATGTGGGTACTTAAATGAAAGGTATTGATGAGTGTAACATCAGGATGAGCTCATATCTTTAAAAATGTCATCCTATATACTAAAATTGATGGTAGAATGAAGTTAGCTTAGTATCGAAAACATAGACCCTGATTCCTTATTGGTTGAGATTTAGATTGAAGTTAGCTTAGTATCGATATAACGTTCAGAATTAGAGCGCGCGCGTATACGCGCAATTTAAATTCCTAGTCAATTAAGAAATTATATATTATTTTGTTAACTAATGATATTTTTAAAGATATAAACTCATTCTGACGTTACACTCATCGAGACCTTTCATTTGAGTACCCACATCAATTTTTTATATATTTTATATATTATATATATATTTCACTAATATCAAATATGTAAAATATATGAAAAATATCATGTGGGTACTTAAATGAAAGGTCTGAATGAGTATAACATGGGGATGAGCTTATATCTTGAAAAATGTCAATAGTTAAGAACTGACTGGCTATCTTGTCTACTAATGATTTTTTTGAAGATACAAGCTCATCTCGATATTATACTCATCAAGACCTTTCATTTGAGTACTCACATCAATTTTTCATATATTTTTCATATTTATATATATTATATATATGTATATATGAAAAATATATCAAAAATGCTTGAAGGTACTCAAATGAAAGCTTTCGATGAGTGTAACATCAGGATGAGCTTATATCTTCATAAATGTCAACAGTTAAGAAAGTATAGTGCAATTTAACAAAAGTCATTATTTAATAAAGCAAAATTTTATTTATTTACAATTCATAAGTCATGGCAGTCACGTAGTGACTGCAACCTTGCTAGTAATTATTAACTAAACAATTTAATATTAAGAAATCTTGAATAAATTAACAAAATTTACTCAATGTAAGAAAAATATACTTTTTTTTTTCTAAAATTTAAACCTTAGACCTCTTAAACTCGTTAGTAAAGTTAAATACCGAAATTTTATAATTCTCACTACGAGAACTGTAGCCATCTAGCGGCAACTTGTCAAACTAACTTTCAAATCCAATTTATTCTACTAATTATTTAAAATTATTAAATTTATGTGTTAATAAATACACTAATAAAAAAATTTATTAATTATACAATTTCAAAAAATTATCAATTAATAATTATTAAAAATTATAAAATACCAAAAAAAATTTTTTTATCCGTCCATAAAAAAAAAAAAATAATTACTTTGACTAAGATTTAAACCCAGAACTTAAAAAGTTAATAAGTAACTTAAATACCCATATTTAAGAACTCTAACTACGAGAACTGTAGCCACCTAGCGGTGACTTTTTAAACTAAATTACAAATTTAATTTTTTTTTTTTTTTTTAATTATTAGAGTCTTTAACTGTTCAGATTGATATTTAATTTTGTGTGTTACACTTATTAATATCTTTTAAATATTTAAATTATCAATATAATTGATTAATTATTAATAGAAATTATTAATAAACATTAGTAATAAATTATTAATAGAAATTATTAATAAAAAATGATTGTAAAATAACTTACCCAGCTGTTGTGATGACTCCAGTAAAATTGTCAACTCGGAAGAGCCAAGAAGTCTCTTCAGCAATCACGTAGGTTATCTTTCCATTGATCCCCTGATCAGGATCGGTGGCTCGAACACTGAGAATCGAGGAATCCGGAGCCGTGTCTTCAGATATCGAGGTTACGTATTTGTCGGCTATGTAGTGAGGGTACGAGTTTGCGAACTGGTACTGGGGAGTCTGGGGGAAGAACTCCTTGGAGGGCCGGTATTGCTCCCTCAGGAACATCGGAGAGTTGTCATTCACGTCGATTACGATTACGGTGATGTTGCAACGGGTTTCCAGGCTGGGTCGTCCTTTGTCTTTAGCGGATATCGCGAGGTTGTACCGCGCTACTGTTTCCCGGTCGAGATTGAATGCTGATAAGTGACCGGTTACTGGATCTAGCTTAAATTTTCCTCCTAGATTTCCGCCTGAAAAAATTTTTCATTATTTATATTATTAAGAGAATAAGAAAAATTTTGTGTCTATGATAAGTATTTAGGTTGCATTCGAAAATGCTATCTCTAGACACATAATTAAGAAATGACCTTGTATCTTATCAACTATTGACATTTTTAAAGATATAAGCTCATTCCGATGTTACACTCATTAAGACCTTTCATTTGAGTACCCACATCAATTTTTCATATATTTATATATATTATATATATTTCATGAATACCATATATATGAAATATATAAAAAATGTCATGTGGGTATTCAAATGAAAGGTCTTGATGAGTGTAACATCGGGATGAGCTCATATCTTTAAAAATGTCAATAATGAAGAAATTACATTGTATCATATCAACTATTGACATTTTTAAAGAAATAAGCTCATCTCGACATTATACTCATTGAAAGCTTTCATTTGAGTACTCACATCAATTTTTCATATATTTTATATATCTTATATATATTATATATATGTATATATCAAAAATATATCAAAAATGCATGTAGGTACTCAAATGAAAGCTCTTGATGAGTGTAACACCAGGATGAGCTTATATCTTTAAAAACATCAATATTTAAGAAAGTACATTGCAATTTAACAAAAGTCATTATTTAATATCTAAATTTTATTTATTCATAGTTCACAAATCACAGCAGTCACGTAGTGACTGCAAAATTGCTAGTTTGTATTATAATCAGAAATTTAAAAAAAATAATGAATTCATCAAAATATTTCCCTTAAATTTTTTTCATCGAACCCTTCCTTAGAAAATTTTTTTTTGATAGTAAAAAAAAGGTTTTTTTACTATTAACTTTATTTTTTTAAATTAATAATTAGAAAAAATGATTTAATTTTTTCTAAAATTAAACAATCCTGTTTAATAATATTCATTAAAAAAAATTCACTATCATGAGATATAAATTTTTTTTAACAATTTCAATTGATTTTAATTTTTCAGGATTTCTCTATAGATATATTATTTGCGGAGAACCAATTTTTCGTAATTAATATTTTTAAACAGAGAATGAATGACACTCTTTCATAAAAAAAAAAATTGTTTCTTAAACTTGAATCAAGTCGATTTTCTTCAAAAATTTAATTTTATTTTCTTTTCCTTAAATTTAATTTAATATTTAATATTTAATTTAATTTTCTTTTTCTTATTTAAATTTAATTTTATTTTTTAATCCTTGCTTAAAAATCTGTACATTTATGGAGCGAATTTTTAAAATTTTTCCACTAAATATTTCTAAACTTCTAAAAATTTTTTTCTTAAACTAAGAGTCGATTTTCTTCCCTTAAAAATTAAATTTAATAATTTATTAATAATAAATAATATAAAATAATAAATAATAATTTAATAATTAATTTAATTAAATTTTCTAAATTTTTATTAAAAAAATCTGTATATGTTAAATTAAAAAATAAAACTTACCAATAATACTGTAAGTAATTTCTCCATTAACACCCTCATCATTATCAACAGCAGCAACAGTGTGAATAACAGCATCATCTTGATTTTCCGGAACAGCAAGAGTGTAACAAGAGCCAGGGCGAAATTCCGGAGCATTGTCATTCTCATCCTGAACATTAACTTCCAAAGTGGTGAGATCCAGGAGCTTAGTAGACTTAGCGAGGATCGGAATAGAGTACCGATCTTTTTTCTCGCGATCCAGCGGAGCTGCCAATGAGACGACTCCCGTGGAAGAAATAGTGAATTTGTCGTCAGCGATGCCCGTTGGAATATCGAAAGTAACATTAACTGGAAATAAAAAAGGTAATCGTTATTTATTTGCGAGGATTTAGAGCCCGAGGACTAGTATGAGGATAAAAAGAAACAGATGTTACGATTAATATAGCCTTATCGTAAATAACGATAATACTGGGTTACAATGCGGCCGAAATCCGATCTCGACGGGCAGTGTCGTCGAAGCAACATTGTATATAATGTATATTGAATGTCCTTTAACCACCACAAACATATTATTCTTGGGCAGTGTGCTTGTATACACGGCTCCGGAATGGAAAGCCGAATTTAAATTTAAAGTTAAGTCCGATTCGAGTTTAACATACAAACATTTATATAAAAGGACCGTATTTTTTTCGCGTAGGCCGGATCTGCGTTTAAACGATTTTAGATTGCAGTTTTTTACTTTGCTACACTCTTTATTTACATAAAAGCTCTATAACTTGATGATAAATTTAAAAGATTCAAGTTTAATTGGAAATTTTAAGCTTTTACCACCCAAATCACGCAGTTAGGATTTTTATTTTACTATAAATGCCAATATTTTAAATTTTGGTAATAATTTAATGCTAATAAATTTAATAATTCCCTCTATCAGTGTGTTAAAAAATAAATTTGATAATTTTGATTTAATTGGATTAAAAAAAAAAAAAAAAATGTTAGTTCAAAAAGTCGCCACTAGGTGGCTACTCTTCTCGTAGTTAGAATTTTAAAATTTGGGTTTTTAACTTTACTAGAATTTTTAAGAGTCTAGGGTTCGAATTTTGGACAAAGAAATTTTTTTTTTACACTTTTTTACAACAGAAACATTTAGTGATTTTTAATAATTTTTTTATAGATTATTTTTTAACATAATTATTTATTTAATGAAATTTATTGACAGATTATCAATTCTTCTATCAGAGGTTTCAGAAATGAATTAAAAAATTTTTAGTTCTAAAAGTCTCCGCTAGGTGGCTACGATTCTCGCAGTTAGAATTTTAAAATCTGGGTATATAAGTATCTTCAAAAATTTTTAGAAGTTCAAAGTTCAAATCTTCAACAAATTAATTTTTTTTTGTAATGATAAAGGGATTTATTAATTTTTAATAAATTATTTTTTAACATAATTTATTAAATAAAATTTAATAACAGTTCATTAATTCTTCTATAAGTGGATTCAGAAATAAATTTAATATTTTAAAAAATTTAGTTCTAAAAGTTTCCGCTAGGTGGCTACTCTTCTCGCTAGTAGAATTGTAAAGTTTAAGTATTTTAGTTCCTTAGAATTTTTAAAGAAATTTTTTTTTATACTGATAAAAGGATTTATGAAGTTTTAATATATTTTATTAATTGTTAATAAATTATTTTTTAGCATAATAATTTATTAAATAAAATTTATTAATTATTCTATCGGTAGGTTCAGAAATAATTTTAATAATTAAAAAAATTTAGTTCCAAAAGTCTCCGCTAGAAAGCTACAATTCTCGCAGTTGAAATTCTAAAATCTATGTATTTAAGTTCCTTAAAAATTTTTTATAAATCCAGGGTTCGAATCCTCAGCAAAGTAATTATTTTTTGCACTTATAGAAGGTTTTATTAATTTTTAATAAATTTTATTGATTGATAATAAATGATTTTATAAAATGTTTTATTTAATAAAATCGGCTCTTATTATATACTCTAGTAAGATTTTTCTACTAGCGAGAAAGCGTAGCCATCTAGCGGCAAAACCAAGAACTAACTTTATTCAAATTTTACCGCAAAATAAAACTATTTTAAATTTATATTTTATTAATTTTTTGAAAAATTTAGTTTAAGAAGTTTCCACTAGGTGGCTAAAATTCTCGCAGTTAGAATTCTAAAATCTAGGTATTTAAGTACCTTAAAAAATTTTTAGCGGTCTAAGCTTCGAATCTTCAACACAGTAATTTTTTTTTTGCATTTTTAAAATTCTTCAATATTTTAATTAATTTTATTAAATATTTAACAATCATTTACTAAATAAAATTAATTAAGAATAAATATTTTTTTCTATAAAAATTTAACACAAAAATTTTTCCAATAAATCAGAAAATTCTACCAATTAAAAAATTCAAAGTAAAATACTATCGGCCATTTTGTCGGAATTTTTTTTCTAATAATCCATAACTAAATATCGTAAAAAATTTGTCTTATCCAATTAATCTAACACAAAAACCGGCAATAAATCAGTAGAAAATACCCATAGAAACAAAAAAAAAATGAAATATTTAAAGTAAAATATCTTGCAGAATTCATGAATATAATATTTATAGTATGTAATGGGCAGACAATAGTATTAGTGTTTAATAGATTCAATTTTAAAATTCCTGAGTACGTAGTTTAGCGTGTTGTTGATTTTTAGCGCGGTTTGAACAAAGCTTTTAGCTTCACGTACTGAAGTATGTACGTGGAAACGTTCTGGTTCAGGTATGAGGATATAGAGACCATCCCCTCTGGGATGATCACCAGCATCACCATTATACTATCACCCATACAGTATAATTCAGCAGAGATTCCCCATCAGCATCAGAAACAACATCAGCATCAAAATCTTCAGCACTAACACTCTCGGTCATTTGCCTATTATATATGCGTATCGCAACACGATGATATACGCGACCATTGTTCCTGTATTTTTCCATCAGCTTCTGTCCGCAAGAGTACAAATAAAAACACACCGAATCAAACGCAACAAAATAAGTTTAAGTAATAACTTAAATAAGAAGCTTACCTTGTTCGCCGAGAGCTGATCCAACGACATTGATAATAAACCCGCCGACGGCCAGATTTTCCGAGACGGTGGCCACTGGGTTTGGCAAAAGCAGTCGCGGAGGTCCTCTGCTTTGTCCCACGGCGATCGCTACTGTCAGGTTCATCACTGCGCGCCTAGGTGGCAATCCGTGGTCGTTCGCTGCCACTTGCAGAACCGTGTCTCGGGCTATTGGCTTCATTAGGGTTAGAAGACCCGAATCGTAGCCCAGGGAAAATCTTGACTCTTCGTTTCCTGAGACTATTACGTAGGATACTCGGCCATTGTTGTCTGTGTCTTTGTCTACTGCTATTACTCTCACGATGGTTGTTCCTAGAAATATAATTTTAAGAAATTATTTATTAGGGGAAAAGTTAGAAAAATTAAAAAGTTGATTTATTTTATAGGTTGAAAATTATGAAATTTTGATAATATCTCGGGAATTATAGGAGCTAGGAGAAAATTTTTAAGATGAAAATTTTAGGGAAAATTCTATTCTTTAAGGAAAAATTCACCCGGTTTCTTAATTTTGATTAGTTTGAAAGTTATTAATTTTTAAAGATCAACTAAAAGTTTGAAATTTTGAAAATTATTGACGATAGCTTCTTCATTGTTAAATTTTGAATATTGATATCTTGGAAATTATAGGAGTTAGGAGAAAATTTTTAAGATGTAAATTTTAGAGGAAATTCTCTTCTTTTAGGAAAAATTTACCCGGTTTCTTAATTTTAATCAGTTTGAACGTTATTAATTTTTTAAAGATCAACCAAAAGTTTGAAATTTTGAAAAATTATTAATAATAGCTTCTTCATTATTATTCTTTGAAAATTAATTTCGTGATAATTACAGGAGTTAGAAGAAAATTTTTTGAACAAAAGTTGTAGCAAAAAAAACTCTTCTTTTTGGAAAAATTCATCCGGTTTTCTTAATTTTGATTAGTTTATAAATTATTAATTTTTAAAAACTGTTCAAAAGTTTGAATAAATATTATTATTAATAGTATAGCCTGTAGTTAATCTTTGAAAATTTATATATCGGTTTATAATTAAAGGAGTTGGGAGAAAATTGTTCAAACAAAAGTAGTAGCGAAAAGTCTCTTCTTTAATAGAAAACTCCATCTGGTTTCTTAATTTTCATTAATTTATAAGTTATGAATTCTCAAAGATCAACTAAAAATTTGAATATTATTAACAATAGCTTTTTCATTATTAATTTGTATTAATTTAGAAGTTATGAGTTTTAAAAGATCTAAAAATTTGAAATTCTGAATAAAGTCCAAATTTTTAAACTTATAAAAATTTTTAATCTAATTTTAATCTAGCGCCTTAAAAAAAATTTCTATCACTATTAAAAGAAAACAAAATTTTTCTGCACTTCCTTAATCCCAAAAAATAAAAAAAAAAATTACATACCTGGTAATAAATCAGTAGTAACAGTAATTTTATTGACCTCAGGTGCGACGAATACGGGATCATTATCATTCTGGTCCAATACAATAATTTTAGCGGTGACAGTGGACGAAAGGCGATCAGCAAGAGGAGCGCGATCGGTAGCGCGTAAAAATAACATGTACTCAGTTTTTTCCTCGCGATCCAGAGGCTTGACGAGGCTGAGAGCGCCAGTGAGTGAATCCACAGCAAAACTTCCACTCCCGGGAAACTCGCTGACCAGATCATAGCGAAGATCACCATTCATTCCGCTGTCCAGGTCAGTGGCCGTCAAATTATAAATAATAGTACCCAGAGCGGCCGCTTCCGAGACCCGGATGTAGATCGGGTCCAGCGGCCATCTAGGAGCGTTGTCATTGGCGTCGTCAATCACAATCTTAACAGAGACCGCAATGCTTTGAGGATTTCCTATTGAAGTAGTGTCCAGGGCGCGAATTTTTAAATGATACTCGCTGACGTTCTCGCGGTCAAGAGAATGAGCAACCACCAGCTGCCCGGAGCTCCGGTCAACGTCAAAGGCCGGAGTGTTCGTCACTGGAGCTAAAGAGTCCAATGTATAGGCCACCCGGCCAGCTGGACCCGCTCCGGAGACTGACCCGATGGACTGACCGATACTCGCGTCCTCTCTCACGTGGAAGGTCAAGCTGCTGCTGGTAAATGTTGGCCGGTTGTCTGCTAACGCTAGGACTTCTACTCGCAGGGCCCGGATGCTGTGACGCGGGGGACGACCCGCATCGCTTGCTTTTACGGATACCCGGTAGACGTCGCGCTCTTCGTGGTCTAAGACGGATTTTGTACGGATCATCCCGGTTATTGGGTCGATTGTGAACACGTTGTAGCCGTCGGAGTCGCGGTCTGGAAAAATTGGAAATTTTATTAAATATTAAGTGTTACCATCTATTTTTTTTAAGAATGATATTATTAATGACCTTGTATCTTGTGAAATATTAACATTTTTAAAGATATAAGCTCATTGCGATGTTACATTCATCGAGACTTTCCATTTGAGTACCCACATCAATTTTTCATATATTTTATATATTTATATATATTATATAAATATATATATGTATATGTGAAATATATATCAAAATGCATGTGGGTACTCAAATGAAAGATCTTGATGTGTGAAACATCGGGATGAGCTTATATCTTTAAAAATGTCAATAATATAGAACTGACATTGCTATCTTGTCAAGTAATGATATTTTTAAAGATATAAGCGCACACCGACAATATACTCGTTGAGACCTTTCATTTGAGTACCTACATCAATTTTTCATATATTTTATATATTTATATATATTATATATATGTATATATGAAAAATATATCAAAAATGCATGTGGGTACTCAAATGAAAGCTCTCGATAAGTGTAATATCAGGATGAGCTTATATCTTTGAAATATATATTATATATCTGTATATATGAAAAATAAATAAAAAATGCATGTAGGTAGTCAAATGAAAGTTCTTGATGAGTGTAATATCGGGATGAGCTTGTATCTTTGAAAATTCATAGTTTTTGAGGTATAAATTTTTGAAAATTATTGGAAGAGATAATACCGTTTGTGAAGACAAAAACTTAAAACTTGTTACTCTTAATACTATATTTTCAAAGTTGGTGACCACTCATTAAAAAATCACTCCTAGGATTTTACCAAAAATACAGCTCATTTAAAGTATAAAAAGCTAGTACTAGATCCAAGGATTTTTTTTTTCCAAAATTTTCATTTTTACCAATAAACTCGAGCTCTTCTTCTACAAAATTCGCGAGTAAACTGTTAGACTTATTAATTTTCTTAATTTTAAAAATAAAAAAAAGCTTCGATCTTGCTAATAGATTAACTATTAAACAAATGATTATTTGTTGTTTGATTGATTTTTAATGAACTAATAAAGAGTTATGATGGTGACCTTGAAGCACTACTTGGAGAACGGGCTCCAAAAAAGATGGCGATGACTTTCTTTACAATAAATATTTTTTTTTTAATTCCAGCCAACTCAAGTTGAACACATAATATAATAACTCGGTATTATTAATTTAAAAAACAAAATTAAATTAGTGTCGACTCCAAATATTAAAAATCCTCATATTTTCTTTTATCTTTCCGGCTTTTAAATTTCGCGCCGCTCGCGCACTTTAACTTTAACCTCCAAGGAATCGCGGCCATTTCGTTTATACTCAGCAAACTTCAGTTCTATCCTCCATTTTGTGTTGTAGCAAGCTAGTTCTTTATATAAAAATCTAGAAAGTGAATTTCGGCGTTTATATTGTTGAAATGGAAGAAATTGGAGTTTCTATGAGCGCAGTTGGCTAAAAAGCAATCGCGTTTGGTTCGAAGCCGGCAAAAACCGTGAATATTCGAGCGATTTAAAAGCAAAGATCAAGCTTGCTTTGAACGTCGGACGGGTACGTGCGAGTGTGATATGTTTGAAAGATGGGTATATAATATATGTGTGTGTATGTGAGAAAGAAGTATGGTTTGCTACAAATTAGCTGGTTGCTTTTTAATTAGTCGAATTAACCTCTTACCTTTTAGAATACTGTAAGTAATAGTAGCATTTTCCCCCAAATCCGAATCTAGAGCCCTCACACGTGCAACTTCAGTCCCAGGTGGCTGTTCTTCCCTCACACTGACAACATCCCCTTGAGGATCCACTATTTCGGGGGAATTATCATTGACATCCAGCACAGTGACTCTGAGCGGCACCCTGGCCGCTCTAGATGGCGTTCCTTGGTCTCTAGCTTCCAGCACCAGCTCATGGATGCTCTTGGTCTCACGATCCAAAGGTTCACGTGTTATTATTTCCCCTGGAAAAAAACAAGCGTTGAAAGAACGTTAATAAATAATTCAGCAAGAGCAGAGCGAGTTAATTTCCAATCACGTAGCTTGTAAGCATTTATTCAACGCTGGTCAGCATGCCAATGAACGGAACAAGCAAATATAGATTTTTTGATTTTTTAACAATGACTCGTGTTTCTTGTCAACGTCCAGTCTGGTCAATATCACTGGATCTCTTATTCCAGGCCTCTAGTTGAAGAGTCGAGAGATCACCAGCTAAGCTCGTTTGGAGACTTTAATGCAGCCAAGGCTTTAGATAGCCGAGGAAATCCCGTATAGGCTGTTGGAACAACTTGGATGATATCGCGAGTGTCGCGTGCCAATCAAAGAGACACCGGGAACACCTTGTGCATGAAAGACACGCGTTAAAAGTGTCGAGTCTAGTTGTCCTGGCTTTTGATAACACCTTTGGAATTCACGGTGAGAACATTCCTTTCAATTAAATTGTCGGCGAGATCAATAATAGAATTGAGGGGAATTATTATCGTAGGGAGGGATATCCTCTAGCTAATGCTAATGATAATGATGATAATAGTTACAAAAGATTGATCGGATATAAATTATTTTTTGATCTCTGATAGGACACTTGGTGATGATGTCGATTGAACCGCTGATTGCCGATATCGCTTCGGGCGGACAATACACGCTCAGCTGGGTGAGATAGAGATGGTAAGAAAGTGGTGACGGAAGATTTAATGGAATTATGAGGTTGTTTTTATATTGTTAAATGATAGGAAATTTTGAGAGATTGATTGAGATTTTTTGAAAGTTTACAAGGTAAAAATTGAATTTTTTAATATTTTTTGTAGGATAAATTAATGAAATTAATGAAAATTTGAAGTTTTTATCTATAAAAGTCGGTAAAGATTTTAGACTTGGAATTTTTGAGAAATATTTTTTTTTAATATATTTGAAATCATTTTGATACTTAAAATGTCAAAAAGTTTTTGTATTAAGATAATTTTTGTCAAAATTAATCAAAACATAAAAAAGTAACATATTTTTGTAGTCGAAAAAAAATAGTTAGTTTTTTGCGGCGTGGTAATATATACTCTAGTAAGATTTGTCTAAAAGCGAGAGGCGCCGGCCATCTAGCAGCGAAACCAAGAACTAACTTTTAAAAAATCATATTTGACATAAAATTCTGAATATTTTATATCTAAATAGTGTATTTTAGAATTTTATATCAAAATTCAGAAGAGAAATTTATAGTAGATATTATTTTTAATCTATTATTAACCATTTTAATACTTTAAATGTCAAAAAAATTTTGTATAAAGCTAATTATTGTTGTCGAAAGCACTTAAAACATGAAAAGTAACGTATTTTCATAGTAAAAAAAAAAGTTTCAGCGGCACCGTACTATATACTCTAGAAAAAATTCTCTGCAAGCGAGAGCCGTAGGCCATCTAGCGGCAAAACCAAGAACTAATTTTCATAAAATTTTATTTGACATCAAATTATAAAGATTTCTTGTATAAATAGTATATTTTAGAATTTTATAAAAAAACTTAGAAGAGAAATATGTAGAAAATATTTTTTTTAATATATTATCAAGCATTTCAATACTTTAACTGTCAAAAAATTTTTTTAGCAAGCTAATTGTTGTCATAAGCTCTCAAACAATAAAAAAGTAACATATTTTCATAGTACAGTCGAAGAAAAAAAAAGTAATTAGTTATTTTCGGCGCTCTAATATATAATCTGGTAAAATTTTTCTGGAAGCGAGAGCCGTAGGCCACCTAGCGGTGAAACCAAGAACTAACTTTTAAAAAATCCTATTTTACATCAAATTTTCAACATTTTTCATCTAAATAGTAAATGTGAAGTTTAATATAAAATTTTTAAGAAATATTTTTGATATATTATCAAATATATCAATATTTTTATGAATAAAATAAAAAAAAAATTTTTTTTACGGCACCTTAGCACTAGTATAAGTTGACACATCTTATCTCCACCTAGGCGATCAATGTAATTTATAATCCTCATTGTTCATAACACAGCCTATCAATTATCCGAATCCAATAAAAAAAAAAAATAAAATCGACTATTATTCTAGTCTAGGCTGTCAAAAGTGGGCTAGCAAAAGCAAATCTGATTTGAAATCAAAATCAAAGTTTAAATCGGATGGGTTGACACTCCGGTTGGAGGCCCGGGCCTCGGAATATTTCGTTAGTTAAGCTCACTTTTGCGAGCGTTCATTCCGTTCTTATATATTAGGTCCGAAGAATAAGAAGGAAAGATCTTTGAAGTAAGGCCCGTTGCGTGTGTTCCTCATACACACGCTTCAAAACGAATTCCGATCGCGTCGTTAAACCCGTCCGGCTGGCAGAGGTTGAGGTTGCCCGGTAAGGTTGCTCTGCAGAGGAGCTGGAAGGAGTGTTGAAAAAAGAACGAGGAGAAATGTTAAATGAGATAAAAAAGGATGCCGAAGAATGGGATGAAACAACCACTGGAATATAATGGATATCGGATTATTGCCAGGCTCATCCGCGTAAGACGAATCGCCTTGAGATTACTTCCGTGCACGCGTGAGTCACGTGGCTGACATCGGGATTAATATGTCTGGTATCAGATGTTACCTAAATATACTAACAAACCGTCTCTTTTTATTCATTCACTAAACGAAAAATAATCGAATAAAGTGGATTATACAATACAACAATATTTATCTACTCGAGAGTCACTTGGGTCAATGGCTGGATAAACACTTGATCTAGTTTTCTTAGGCTCAATGAGTGCAAAAAAAAAGATAATAATTTTTTAGGCTTCAGAAATTTATTACTAGGCAAAAAAAACTTTTTTGTTAATTAAATTAAGCTAAAAAAATTTTTATTAACAAACGCAGAAGTTGAAAATTTCATAAATAACTAGCAACCTTGCAGTGTACTTTCATAAATATTGACGTTTTTAAAGACATAAGCTCATCCCGATGTTACACTCATCAGGAGCTTTCATTTGAGTACCCACATGCATTTTTGATATATTTTTCATATATACATATATATTTTTAAAATATAAGCTCATTTCGATGCTACACTCATCAAGAGCTTTCATTTGAGTACCCACATGCATTTTTGATATATTTTTCATATATATATATATATATATATATATATATATAACATATAGAAATATATAAAATATATGAAAAATTGATGTGGGTACTTAAATGAAAGGTTTTGATGAGTGTAACACCAAGATGAGCTTATATCTTTAAAAACGTCAATAGTTAAGAAAGTACAGTGCAATTTAAAAAAAGTCATTGTTTAATAAAGCAAAATTATATTTATTTTTAAATTATTTTTTTCTATTAAATTACGCTTAGAGATATTTTAATGTTAATTGCACGCCTTAAAAAGCTCAAGTTTCGTTTTTCCGTCAATCTTTTTCTAAATTTATTTAAAAGTAAGCATTTAATAAAAAAAGATTTGAATGCGAACTTAAATACCTAGATTGAATAACTCTAACTGCGAGAACTGTAGCCACCTCGCGGTGACTTTTTAAATTATTTTTTTTCTAATTTTGTTTATAAGTTAGTATTTAATATAAAATTATATTAGCAAACTAATATACCTAGATTTTACAATTCTAACTGCGAGAACTGTAGCCACCTAGCGGCGACTTTCTGAACTAATTTATTTAAAATTCTTTTTATTTTTTTTTAGATGCACTTATGGAAGAATTAATAAAATTTTTGAACAATTAAAGTTTTAAATTAAATATTAAAAAATAATTTATTAGATTACTCACCAGTATCTGGATCAATAGCGAAGCTGCTATTGTGCTGGACAACAGTGTACCTAATTTGGGCGTTTCTGCCCAAATCAGGATCCACCGCACGGATGGTACCGACGACAGTCCCCGAGGGAAGATTCTCTAGAAGTTCGAAGGTGTAGAAGTCCTTGACAAAGTGCGGACTGTTGTCATTGTCATCGAGCACGGTGACCTGGACCATGGAGCTGGCAGTAGCAGCAGGACTCCCGTTGTCTGTGGCCAGGACCGTCAACGAGTAGTGATCGGTTGTCTCTCGATCCAAGGGCTGACGGAGGTAAATCCATCCTGTGTTGGGACTTATGCGGAACAAAGTAGATCCTTGGAGACGGTAACTTATCCTCGCATTATTACCGGTGTCCAAGTCCAGTGCCGTCACTTGGAGAACCTGGGGATGGAAAAAATAGTTACAAGTTACAAGCTGGATAAACGCTGGTATTTAATACGCAGAGAAGGAAGAAGAGAAAGAAGTGCAGAAAAGACGAGGATGGGAAATCAAAGCTATTGGACTGTAACGGTTTGGTGTTCAAGTAAGATTTCCTGGTTGTCCTGGATGAAATTACGCATCTCGGGGTCTCTTAGTCACCGTTTGAAAGATATATGGGAATACGCTTTCTAACAAAGTTAGTCTGAGAAATAAAAGATTTGTGGTGAATTTTTTTTGGATTTACATATTTTAGATTAATTTACTTCTGGGATAGTGTTGATAACGCAGCGAGTATTTATGGGACTCAGGAAATTTTTTTTTGGACTCTTATGTGAGTATTAAAGACCTACTTTCTTAATTTAACAGTAAAGCGACTTTAAAATTTGTTAATTAAGGAATTTATGAATGGAACAAAGTTATAATCATTAAGGTTTAAAATTATGAATCTTGTGATAATTTAATTTATTATTTTATAAGAATTCTATCAATGCAAATTCGCACGTTTTTATGCCAACAATTTTTAAAAAAAGCTAAGATATACTCTGGAAAAATTTTTCTACTAGCGAGAGGCGTAGGCCACCTAGCGGTGAAATCAAAAACTAATTTTTAAAAAATCTTATTTTACATAAAAGTCTCAAAATTTTTTTTCTAAATAGTAAATTGTGTAATTTTATATACAAATTCAGAGTTAGAATTTATAAGAAATATTTTTCTTTAATATATTATCGATCATTTTAATACTTTTAAATCTCAAAAAATTTTTTATCAAGCTAATTGTTGTTAAAAGCTTTCAAAACATAAAAAAGTAGCGTATTTTGATACTAAAAAAAAAATAGTCAGATTTTTGCGGCACCCTTATATATACTCTGGTAATATTTTTCTACTAGCGAGAGGCGTAAGCCACCTAGGGGCGACATCAAGAACTAACTTTAAAAAAATCTTATTTTACATAAAATTCCCAACATTTTTCTTCTAAATAGTATATTGTAGAATTTTATATAAAAATTAAGAAGTGAAATTCTTAAAAAATATTTTTTTTCGGATCTATTATCAACCATTTTAATACTTCAAATGACAAAAAATTTTTTAATTAAACTAATTGTTGTTGAAAGCTCTCAAATCATAAAAAAGTAACATATTTTCATAGTACACTCAAAGAAAAAAAAATAGTTAGTTATTTGCCGCGCTGTAATATATACTCTGGTAATATTTTTCTACTAGCGAGAGGCGTAGGCCACCTAGCGGTAAAACCAAGAACTAAATTTTTAAAAAATTGTATTAAACATAAAAATATCTAAATTTTTCAAAAAAAGCTAACATAATTCATACTCTGGGAAGATTTTTCTACTAGCGAGAAGCGTAGGCCACCTAGCGGTAAAACCAAGAACTAAATTTTAAAAAAATTGTATTAATCCTGAAAATACGTAAAATATCTTTTATTTGTTCTGTAAAAATCATTTTATTTTATAAAAAATTAATTTATTTTCTCGAATAAATTTTTTTATAAGGTAAAAGCTGATAGACCGCAACTGTAAGCAATTGTGAGTGTTGGAGATCATTTAAAGTGGAGAAGATCAGGACCCTGGAGTTTAAAGCCAATAGCAGGACATTAACTCTCGGTAATGTATAATACACAATAATCGAGAATAAATATGTGGTAGTTTATTTTAACGATGTAAAAGAGAAGGTATTGGAAGTATTTGGTGGTGGATGTGTAAGTGCGCCTATCATCCAAGGCCGCTTTATAAATAAAAGGTGGCTCGAGCGATAAACAAATGGAATACTGAAGGTATGACGGGCGTGTAATGAAGATTTTTCTCACCTGGGAATCGAGTTTGGCGCCTTCGGGAATCTCCACGTGATACTCATTCCTCTCGAACACCGGGGGGTTGTCATTCACGTCCTGGACCTCTACGCTGAGAGTTATGTTGGCGGAGAGACCCGCTCCGTCTACGGCGCTGATCATCAAATTGTGCCGCTGCTGGGTCTCGTAGTCCAGCCGACGGGACAGGTAGAGTTCCCCGGTCTGGCTGTCGATTCCAAAGAGATCGTTGCTGTTCTGTCCGAGCTGGTAAGAAACTGCTGCTGGAGGACTCGTATCGGGGTCCCAGGCGTGGGCTACGTACAATGCCGTACGCAGTGGGTGTGACTCGGGAACTGATATACGGACGCTGGTGCTTGGGAAACCTGGTGGGTTGTCATTTACGTCCTCCACTGTCAGTTCCACCTGTAACGATTGCGTTATTGTTTTTAGCTATTTATCATTTGCCTTTTTTTTTGGGTTATGCAATTGGAACTGCATTCTCCTTGATTTTTATATAATTAACTTCAAAGTTTAGAAGGATTGAAGAAGTATACTGAAAAAAAAGTTTTTTTCCACCCTGAATACAAAGTATTTTTATCCAAGTTTTTTTTACATCCAATATACGTTTTCTTAATATAAAAAAACTGGCATTTTTCGCCTGAGAATACCTAAGTTTTTTCTGGAGCTAAAACTTTATGCTGCGTTACCATAGCAACCGCAGCGGTGGCGCCGCAAATTCTCTGATTTTCCTCCAATTTAACAGTCCTGGCGTGTTTGTTTACATCATTGGAAAGTTGTATATACTAATTTATTATTTATTGAACAATTACCAAGCTGTATTACAATTGATATTAAAGTTTGGATGGATTTTTGGGTAGGAAAAAAGTTGCTCAAATGGGATTTACCATCTCTAAAAAAAATCTTTGAAGGTAATTGTCTTTTTAAGAGTTATTCATTGTACAAATTCGATTCAATAAAATAAAAATAGAAATCTCGCCCTTGAAATTAATAAAAAATTCAATTATTCAATAATTTAATTTTTTTTAATTGAATTATAATTAATTTAATTTTCTTAAATATGATGCTGAAGAGCTGTCAATTTTAAAAATTTTTATAACAAATCAATTATCATAAAAGAATGCTACTAAAAAATTTTCACGTGTAATTTTTATTAATTTTCACATGTGGAATTTTTTAATTAAATTTATTTTTTTTAATAATTTAATTGCCATAAAATTCTGAAAAAATTTTTAATGTCTGTCAACTTCAGTGTCATTCTTAAATTTAATTATTATAATTCAATTTATTTAATTTTATTAAATTTAATTATTATTGATAAATTAATAATTATTAATTTTTTAATTATAATAAAGAAGATCCACCGTATGATAAACATATCATATGCATTTGTGTCAAATGAGGTTAAGTCGGCCATATTTTTATTTTGGTATTTTGTTGAGGAGGAAACCGGGTTTTTTAAAAATCACTATACTTATTAATGTAGAAAAAAAGCTTTGGTATTCTCCACGAAGGTATATCAGTTTCTTTACAGCAGGAAAAAATTTTCTAGGTGAAAAAAAACTTTTTTTTCAGTGTATTATTTAACATTTGGTACCAAAACTACAATTTTTTTATACGTCCTTTCAGCACGAATCACTATTAATCCTTAGCTATACCAAAAAAAATCTTAATCATTCACAATTAAATCATACTGCAAAATTGTAAGTATATAAAAAGAACAAAGCTTACTTGACAATATCCAATCCCGACATTATTCCTGATCCCCACACTAAGGACATATTTATCACGTGTCTCACGATCGAAAGGTATCCGAGTTCTGAGTACTCCGGAGGAAGGATCAATAGAGAATTCATTTTCACCGGTAGCGAGAAAAAATCTGCTCGGTCGTTTACCTGCAACACAAAAATAAATAATTAACATAAATATATACAATGGATTAAAATCGGTCCCTCTGCCGGGAAAAAATCGAGCAATAAATAAAAAAGAAGGGTGTAGAAAAAAGCTAAGATTAATCGCTTGTATCGGTCAGTTTAATTCGACTAATTAAAAAGCAACCAGCTAATTTGTAGCAAACCATACTTCTTTCTCACATACACACACACACACACACATATTATATACCCATCTTCCAAACATATCACACTCGCACGTACCCGTCCGACGTTCTAAGCAAGCTTGATCTTTGCTTTTAAATCGCTCGAATATTCACGGTTTTTGCCGGCTTCGAACCAAACGCGATTGCTTTTAAGCCAACTGCGCTTATAGAAACTCCAATTTCTTCCATTTCAACAGTATAAACGCCGAAATTCAGTTTCTAGATTTTTATATAAAGAACTAGCTTGCTACAACACAAAATGGAGGATAGAACTGAAGTTTGCTGAGTATAAACGAAATGGCCGCGATTCCTTGGAGGTTAAAGTTAAAGTGCGCGAGCGGCGCGAAATTTAAAAGCCGGAAAGATAAAAGAAAATATGAGGATTTTTAATATTTGGAGTCGACACTAATTTAATTTTGTTTTTTAAATTAATAATACCGAGTTATTATATTATGTGTTCAACTTGAGTTGGCTGGAATTAAAAAAAAAATATTTATTGTAAAGAAAGTCATCGCCATCTTTTTTGGAGCCCGTTCTCCAAGTAGTGCTTCAAGGTCACCATCATAACTCTTCATTAGTTCATTAAAAATCAATCAAACAACAAATAATCATTTGTTTAATAGTTAATCTAGTAGCAAGATCGAAGCTTTTTTTTATTTTTAAAATTAAGAAAATTAATAAGTCTAACAGTTTACTCGCGAATTTTGTAGAAGAAGAGCTCGAGTTTATTGGTAAAAATGAAAATTTTGGAAAAAAAAAATCCTTGGATCTAGTACTAGCTTTT
The DNA here is from genome assembly GCA_905319865.3 of Cotesia congregata. Lineage (NCBI taxonomy): Eukaryota > Metazoa > Arthropoda > Insecta > Hymenoptera > Braconidae > Cotesia > Cotesia congregata. The sequence goes on from CAJNRD030001114.1 coordinate 1,363,054, forward strand.
TATACTTTAAATGAGCTGTATTTTTGGTAAAATCCTAGGAGTGATTTTTTAATGAGTGGTCATTAACTTTGAAAACATAGTATTTAGAGTCACAAGTTTTAAGTTTTTTTCGTCACAAACGGTTTTACCTTTTCCGATAATTTTCATAAAATATTTGTGAGTTAAAAATAATAATAATAAACTACTACAAGCAATGAATTATGTTAATTAATGATGGAATATTCATGGGATGGGTAAAACTCATCTTAGTAATTCCTAAAAAAATTTCACTGCTTAATCGAGTCGGGAGTAAAACAGAGTTTACTCCATACAGTATATATATACATTAATGATGTTTTTTTCTTTTACTTTACTTCCAAATAAAACATTTAGGCTAAAATATCAGCATTGTTTAGAGATCACTGATCGCAGTTGGTATTTACAAGATAAAAGATTGATACGAATTAATCAAAAGTAATTAGTGCGAAATTCGTGAAATTCGTAGCCGGAATGAGAAGAATTGATGAGCGAATTTGAATTGAATATTTAATTTAAGGTGAGTAAGATTAATAACCGATTTTTAATGAATATTTCGGCAATAAATTCCGAGGACAAGTTTCTTTCGATCGTAATTTTTTAAATAAATTACTATAAAAAAAAAAATTGTAATTACTATTACGCAGATAATGTGCTTCCAATAAATATTATTAAGAGAATAAAAAAAATTATTGACATTTTTAAAGATATAAGCTCATCCCGATGTTAGACTCATCGAGACCTTTCATTTGAATACCAACATCAATTTTTTATATATTTTGTATATTTATATATATTATATATATGCATATATGAAAAATATATAAAAAATGCATGTGGGTACTCAAATGAAAGCTCTTGATGAGTATAACATCGGAATGAGTTTATATCTTCAATAATGTCAATATTTAAGAAAGTACAGTGTAATTTAACAAAAGTCATTACTTAATTGAGCAAAACTTCATTTATTCATAGGTAACAGCTTACGGCAGTTATATAATGACTGCTAAGTTGCCAGTAAATATTAACTAAATATGGAATAATAATTCTAAGTCTAAAACTGTAATTGTCACTATTCCATTAGGAATAAAAAAATTTTTTCTCTCCGTGCAGATCTCATTAGAGAAGATTACTCCACTTGGCGTCAAGCTTAGCAAAGCTGGAAAACAGATATTTTATGTGTGGATGTACAATATAATATATAATGCACTGTTAGCCGCGGCGCTGAGAGTATTTATCGGGCGAATAAATTACAATTGCGGTAAGCGGTTATTTTCGACCTTTTTCTCGGATGAGACACGCACGCTTTGAAAAAATGAACCGAGTGTTGGTAAAGAAGGGGTAAAACCTTTTAAACGATGAAAGATAAAAAATAAAGGATTAAGAAATTGAGGACCTCGAGCGCAACGTGAGGTGTCCCTCCGGGGTGCCACGTGGGTGTAACGAAGACAAATCGATTGCGAATTTCGCCGATTCGATAAATATTCTCTCTTATCTCTCTTATCTAAGGGTTGTTGATCAAATGGTAGAGTAATGGGAGTCTAGTGAGTATTTAATGAGGTTTTTTCATTATTTTTATTAATTTAGTTCTAAAGTCACCGCTAGGTGGCTACGATTCTCGTAAGTGAAGTTGTAAAATCAAATGATAAAGGTTATAATCGGTAATTATTACAATTATGCAATTTCACGATAAAGGAACTATTTATTAAGTATCAATAGAGACATTTGTATTGAATGTAATAGATAAATAATTGTTTTTTATCGCTGAGTGATAACACTTGTCGAACTAATATTTTTTGTTGCCATAATTAATTACGCGGAAATAAATTTTGTTTGAAAATTACGGTTGTCTTGTTATAACTCGTAAAAATTACACATGTGAGCTAATTTAATAAATTGTTTACACGCAGCTACGTTTTTTAGTTCCTTTTATTTAATAAAGGCGAGACTTTATCGCGTCGAGGAAATTAGACTGCTAAATTGGTCATGAATAAGTCATCGATCATTCACTTTTGGAGTAGAAAAAACGTTTCGGGGTTATATATACTCTGGCAAGATTTTTCTGCAAGCGAGAAGCGTTGGCCATCTAGCGGCCAAACCAAACACTAACTTCTAATCGAGGATTTTAACTTGTGAAACGTTATTAGGAATAATTTTTGACGAAATTGGAGGATTTTTGAGATTGTTGAAACAAAAAGATAATATCTTTAATGAATATTACCTTCTATCTTAATTCTCGAGGGATAATAAATAATCTGTATCAAGCGGCTATACGAAAAATTATTTGCGAATTTGATGAAACAATTGGCATTGAGCTGAAAAGCTTAACTAGATATATTGATTTAGCAAAAAAAGTGTCCAGTCCGAAGGACGGTGCGGCGTATTTACTTCACTTGGATTGCTCGGTAATGTTTATCGATTCCCAAGATATATAGATCTATATATGTATGTATACGTATTTACAACGAGTCCACGTGGTTTAACAGGGAATAAGACAAAATAAATAAACATATAGGGAAAAAAAATGGCCAGGCTGAGGATAAGAAATAAAAATACGAGACAGCAAAAAAAGTAGCTATGAAGGAGTATATAAATAGCGCTCTATAAATTATGCTGAGCACGTATGTACGTAAAACGAGAGAGTATCTTAAAGCTTATATACCGAGCGACGTTACCATGTCACTGATCTCGGCTGGACGGGTTTGCTAGTGTCACCGAATACCCGGGAAAAATTGTAGCAATGTACCTTTTTTGTTTATGTTCTCTCGAAAAAACCTCGTCCATTCTCAGGACATGACTTCTGATGTTTAAATTTATGAGAAATATCCATTTTTTACCGGCAAACCTTTCGCTAAAAAAATCTCTTCACTTAATTGATTATTTTTTTCGTGATCTCGAGAATTTCTGTTAATTAAAACAACTTGTAAAGATTTTAAGTTTTATCAATTTTTTCCTATTTCTAATATCTTACTCACAATCTTGATTTTAATTCTTCGCAAATAATTTTTCGTATAGCCGCTTGATACAGATTATTTATTATCCCTCGAAAATTAAGACAGAAGGTAATATTCATTAAAGATATCATTTTTTTGTTTCAACAATCTCAAAAATCTTCCAATTTCGTCAAAAATTATTCCCAATAACGTTTCACAAGTTAAAATCCACGATTAGAAGTTAGTGTTTGGTTTCGCCGCTAGATGGCCAACGCTTCTCGCTTGCAGAAAAATCTTGCCAGAGTATATATAACCCCGAAACGTTTTTCTACTCCAAAAGTGAATGATCGATGACTTATTCATCACCAATATAGCAGTCTAATTTCCTCGACGCGATAATAAGGTCTCGCCTTTATTAAATAAAAGGAACTAAAAAACGTAGCTGCGTGTAAACAATTTATTAAATTAGCTCACATGTGTAATTTTTACGAATTATAACAAGAAAACCGTAATTTTCTAACAAAATTTATTTCCGCGTAATTAATTACGGCAAAAAAAAATATTAGTGTCGACAAGTGTTATCACTTGGCGATAAATAACAATTATTTATCTATTACATCCAATACAAATGTCTCTATTGATTATAAGTATTTTTTTCAATTTGAGAAAAATTAGTCCGGAAAGTGGCCGCTAGGTGGCTACGCTTCTCGCAGTTGGAGCGGTAGAACCAGAGTATAAAGGTAGGCTAAAAAAAACCGCGAAATTTGAAAATTCAAATGATTTAACAATTAGGATTGAAATAGAATATTTAAATAAGCGGCAAATCTAGTTGGCATAAATAATAGGCAAATTATACTCAGGAATGTATCGTACGTTGAAAATAATGCTTAACATGCTGAGTTATGTTCACGAATGTTGACGTTGTGTATAAGATAAATTATGATCTATGTGATTATATTCTCGCCTTGTATCGATTATGATCGATACTGTGTATCGATATTTATTCTCTACACATAAACATGATGTCTAAGTAAACGAGGAATGAGCTCTGATATCCTGTAGCTTATTTCTCGTTTAATCATCGTCATCAGTTTTCATCATAAATACATCTACATATACATATACGGAATATGGAGATAGATATATGATGATAATAAGAGGAGTGTCTTCTCATCGACACTCATCCATCCAACTTCCGCAATTTACTTTTACTTAGCTCTCGTAAATCATCATCATCATCATTCTGATCATCAACTCCATCACTGTAATTATCATTCCGATCGCCGGTCAGTAATCTATTTCTAATTTTATTATCTAATCTTATCTAATCCATTCAGATCGTAGATTGGCTCAATGATCTTTCTGATTATTGAAGTTGCGGGAGGTCTTACCAATTCAATTATGTGGGTGGACGGTTTTGTTCATCCCCTTTGAAGGTTTTACTTTTATTGTAGATCTTACAATTGCAATTGAAGTTAGATAAAAAATTTATAGATAAAATAATAAAATAAAAATAAAAGGATAAATAGGCTCCTTTTTGGATTTTATCAACCCTTCTACTTTATATTTTATTAAATATAAAAAAATATATTATCTATATCATTTATATTCACTCAGAAGATTTAATTTAAGAATTTTACAAATTTTTAGCTGGTACAATAATTGGGACATCCTTGTCAAGAATTGGGACATGTGCTTAAAAATGACTATTTTCAGTTAGAATTAATTCTGTATCAACTTATTTATATATATATAAGCCAAATAGGGTTCGTTTGACTAAAGTTGACGTCAAAACTACTGAAGCTATCAAGATGGGACTGCTATCATTCGACGCAGAATTTTTTGTAGATGGTTATAGGCTACTTATTTTTTGGATTTTATTAACCCTTTCTAATTTTTTTACGATTTAGTTTTATATACATTTTTTCCCGCTAATAAAAACAAAAGACTCTCATTTTTCATTCTCATGTTTTTAATACGATTTTCTTTTGTTTTTATTACATAACCTTGATATTTGATTGATTTAACGTCATTTAAAAAAAGTTTAAGAAAGAAGCTAATTATGTCTGGTGAACTAAGTGTTGAAAATTTATATTTATATGCTGATCGTGTGTTTGGTTATGATAATTGGTTCCATGAAATCAAATAGTTAGATTTCTATGAAATCTACTAAAAATGTCATTGTTTATAAACTAGGACTTTTTGAAAGATGAAATTTAGGCCATGTCTATTGAGTTTCAATAACATTTACTAAAAATTTCCTTACAACAAACGTCTCTTTAGCAGCGGGAAAAAAGTCATTGTAAGGTTTCCAAAACTTAACATTACATGTAGTAATTCAGTCAACGGACTAACAATTTTACATACATGTTATTTTTGCTGATTACATAACTTATAAATTGTTGTTATTGCGGGATTGCGGGAATGTAACAGATTAAAATGAATGGATTTTCCAAACACTAGATATGTGAAAAATAAATTTGGCTACTTATTCGTAATAAAAAATAGAATTCGTAAAAAAAATGTTAAATTTATTTTCTTTAAAAAATTGATGTCACTGAGAAAATTTTAAATAACAGAAAAATTGTTGGCACTTTAAGCTAGACAGATTTAAACTTGACTTATGAGACTTGCAGTGACTTTAACTAAAATTTTCAATGCTCATTTGGAATCTGTGCAAATCAAAACAATACTCCAATTAAATTTCAAGTCTAGATCTAAAAATGCAATTTTTAAAAATTCTATTCAAAATTTTCGTAACAATTTGGACTTTAGAATAAATATTTTTGTTGATCAGTTTTTTTGCTGTCTTAGTTGCGACAAGGCATTAAAGTCTCCGGTAAAATAGACATGAACTCGTGTAGACTGAAAGCGATAAAAATAAGACGGCTCTTTACAGCAATAAAAAAATAATTACAACACAATATATTATTTATAAATAAGATTATTAAATAACCATTAAAGACATTAGTAGACAGAAAACAAGAAGGAGATTATCTCGAGGGTTCGATCATAATAAAGCGTATCGATGTCACGACGGCATTAAAGTGTTATGTCGATATAGTCATAAAATGTACCGTGACTATGTTACAATCTATATACACATATCCACACACTTACACGTGTATGTATATATTTATATTTATATACATAAGCGTATACAAAGAAGACTAAAGACTGAAGAGCAGCATCGGAAGAATAAAGTTGAGAGTCGGAGAATTTAGCGATGAAGCGAAGACATCTAGAAAGAACAAGAGTTTAAGAAAATAAGAACGAGTGGGACCCCCGTCGGCGACAGCGTTCCTCCGGCTCGGTATCGCTTCTTCATCGCATTCATCGTCATCCATACGACTGAAGAAAATTTTCTTCTCCTTGCTATCTCTTCTTTTTACACTCCTCATATCTTCTTATTCTCTCTTATTTATTTATTTATTTATTTTTCTCTACTCTACTCCGCACCGAGTCCAGTCGAGTTCACTACAGTTGACTCTTCACTTATTAACTCAAGTTAATCATCATCATTCAATTACAAGCTCTTTTTACGGATAATCGCCGGACATTAACGTGGATTCTTACACTTGAGTCTCGCCTGATCACACTTTTAAATTCGTCATAGTAATTATTGATTTTTCGGATTTTAATGACATATCAAGGAATTTTTTAATTGTGATCTAAATTAGCGCCAGAATTGCATTTTTAGATCTAGACTTGAAATTTAATTGGAGTATTGTTTTGATTTGCACAGATTCCAAATGAGCATTGAAAGTTTTAGTTAAAGTCATTGCAAGTCTCATAAGTCAAGTTGAAATCTGTCTAGCTTCAAGTGCCAACAATTTTTCTGTTATTTAAAATTATCTCAGTGACATCAATTTTTTATAGAAAATAAATTTAACATGTTTTTTACGAATTCTATTTAAATAAGTAGCCAAATTTATTTTTCACATATCTAGTGTTTGGAAAATCCATTCATTTTAATCTGTTACATTCCCGCGATCCCGCAATAAGAACAATTTATAAGTTATGTAATCAGCAAAAATAACATGTATGTAAAATTGTTAGTCCGTTGACTGAATTACTACATGTAATGTTAAGTTTTGGAAACCTTACAATGACTTTTTTCCCGCTGCTAAAGAGACGTTTGTTGTAAGGAAATTTTTAGTAAATGTTATTGAAACTCAATAGACATGGCCTAAATTTCATCTTTCAAAAAGTCCTAGTTTATAAACAATGACATTTTTAGTAGATTTCATAGAAATCTAACTATTTTATTTCATGGAACCAATTATCATAACCAAACACACGATCAGCATATAAATATAAATTTTCAACACTTAGTTCACCAGACATAATTAGCTTCTTTCTTAAACTTTTTTTAAATTACGTTAAAAATAACAAATATTAAGATTATGTAATAAAAACAAAAGAAAATCGTATTAAAAACAAATGAATGAAAAATGAGTCTTTTGTTTTTACTAGCGGGAAAAAATGTATATAAAAGTAAATCGTAAAAAAATGAGAAAGGGTTGATAAAATCCAAAAAATAAGTAGCCTATAACCATCTACGAAAAATTCTGCATCGAATGGTAGCAGTCCCATTCCGATAGCTTCAGTAGTTTTGACGTCAACTTTAGTCAAACGAACCCTATTTTGCTTATATATATATATATATAAATAAGTTGATACAGAATTAATTCTAACTGAAAATAGTCATTTTCAAACACATGTCCCAATTCCTGACAAGGATGTCCCAATTATTGTACCAGATAAAAATTTGTAAAATTCTTAAATTAAATCTTTTGAATGAATATAAATGATATAGATAATATATTTTTTTATATTTAATTAAATATAAAGGGGAAGGGTTGATAAAATCCAAAAAATAAGTAGCCTATAACCATATACGAAAAATTCTGCGTCGAATGGTTGCAGTTCCATCCCGCTAGCTTCAGTAGTTTTGACCTCAACTTCAGTCAAAGGAACCCTATCTTGCTTATAGATATACTTTAATTACTTTCAATTATTTTCTTAAATTTTTTAGTTCCTACTGTCCAAGTACACTGCTAGCAAAAAACTGAAAAATGGCAACGTGAAGAAAAAACTTTTTTTGACGAAACAAAAAATGATAAAGCCCAGTGAAAAAAAAAATTCAGGAATAAGGCGGGCGGGTTTTTTATTCGCGTACAGAGAAGCAGGTGAGTGAAATGACAACCGAAAGAAGGAGTAACTAAAGGAATAAGTAAAAGTCTAAAAAAATAAACCGAAAAAATGCAAGTAGCAGACCTCGAGGAAAAAGACCAACCAGAAAATAAGAAGGAGGAATAAGAGAAAGAATACGTATACGAATTTCTCGGAATGGAGTTACGCAAATTAGAGTTTGCTGGAGAGGATCGCAGGACGTACGACTGGGCCCTATCGGATGATCTCCTGATCCTCCATGAGAGCAACAGAGCAACAGACTTAATATAATGTTAAATGTATGCGGTTTAAAGAAGAGAGAGAGAGAGAGAGAGAGAGAGACTAAGAGAGATGGAGGATGAAGAGTCGAATAGTCGGACACTGCACTGAGACCGCGGGTTTAGATTTGTTTCGAATGCGCCGCGGGATTCGCCGGCTCTGTTTGTACGGACTCCGAGTTTTAAAGAGCACACTTTAAATTTGCAAGTCGCGGTGAAAGCTGGCCCACGGGGTTTGCAGTCACTGTCCTGTGTGTCGGTTTATTTTTATAGATTTTTTTTTTCGAAGTTGGTGTGAGTGCAAGGGTATTTGCTGAAAACTTATGCCCGAACCAAACCAGCCATTGATCTGGTCAGCCTCGGGATTTTCTGTAAATATATTTCTTGATTATTATCGCCCGTTTGTTTATTAAGCTGATTAATCGCGACAATGACAGCTCGTGGGTTTTTAGTTTTTGTTTCAATTCGTATAAAAAGTCCGAGCTTTATATTTAGTCTGGTAGGAGTTTTCTGCTAGCAAGAGACATTCGCCATCTAGCGGAGAAAAAAATAATTCATTTCAAAATACTGTATGAAAGAATATTAAGATTAAAGCTCCTAATTTTTGTAATTGTAGAAAATTAGCTTGTAGAATTTAATTATAAACATAGTTTATTAAAAAATTTAAATTCTAATGATTCTTAATAAAAAAAAAGAAAAAAATGAATATTTATTTGGATTTATATGATTTTTACCATAAAATTGTTGATACAAAGCCTCCTAAATTTCTGCAAGACTTAAAAAAATTTCAGGGCTTATATATACCCAGAAATCATACTAAAGTCTCTAATTTATGTGATTTTAGTAGTTTGATTGGTTAAATTTGATCATATATCAAAAAACTGTGTTTTAATAAATTTTTGAAGTATTTTAGATCAAAATTGAAAAGCAATGTCATCAATGAAATATAAATTACGATTTTTATTATGAAAAATGCTGTCAAAAGCCTCCTAAATATCTAAGTTACTCAACAAAATTTCTGGATTAATATATACTCTGAATAAAACATTTCTACTAGCGAGAAGCGTTCGCCATCTAGCGGCGAAACCAAGAACTATCTTATTTTAAACCACAAGTGGATATTTTTGAATTAAAGTCTCTAATTTATGTAATTTTAGTAGTGTTATTGGTTAAATTTGATCATATATATCAAGAAACTGTTTTTAATAAATTTTTGAAGTGTTTTACATCAAAAGCAAGAACTAATGTCATCAAATAAATATTAATCACAATTTTTAGCATAAAAAATTCTGTAAAAAGCCTCCTAAATGTCTAAATAACTTAATAAAATTTCTGGGCTAATATATACTCTAGAAAAACCTTTCTACTAGCGAGAAAGATTCGCCACCTAGCGGCAAAACCAAAAACTACTAATAAAAAAAATCCAGTAAATTTATAAAATTCCAGAATATCGTTCCTCAAATAATTGATTTCCGTCAAATGACAGGAACAAAAAGCAGTTAATTAAGTATCTGGATCCTTGATCAGACAATACAAGACAATGTATATCAAGATACGATAGTTGTCTGTAGGTTGTTACTGGGGCGGGCTTCTCGGGTCCAAGGCTCGCCGCGGTAATATTTAAAGTGTATGCAAAGAGTCAGGGGGTAGAGTTGGGACGGAGAGGATCTCCTCACTAACAGTAGGGAGACAAAAAGACTGAACAATGGCAGCTTGCGTTCGGATGCCCGGAATCCGACTGTAGGATTTATGCTCGCTCTGTATGTGTCTTCTTCTACCACCTCATCCTCATTCCAAGCGATCTCTCATGCTCTGTAGCTCTTGTCTCAGCTCAACATATCCTTAGATGAGACTTTAGGCCGATACTCCCACGTTTATCCTTATAACTTAGTCCCATCTGCTCTCGGCTAACAATCACCAGATCTTTAGATTTTAAACATCAGCAAAATTATGCTTCCAACTGTTGAGACTTGAGACGACAAAGTTCGGACTGTATTCCTTAATCTCCGGTGCCTTTTTAATGAACTCTATTTATTCTTATTATGTACGTACATATATTTTATAGTGAGTCAGTATATCAGTCGTGAATTATTTATTCATGACTATTTATCTGCATAGGTTGTCGTACAGAGTTGAGAGTTGTGTTGCCTCTGAATAACAATTTTAAAATAAATATACCCGGATCAAAAGCAAAATACTGATGGTGGATATTAATGCTCGTAAATCATCCTATCGGTTTAATATTATTATTTTTATTGTCAAACATGTGTATATATATATCCTCACAAGTAGTTTTATTTATGCTTTAGTACACCAACGTGTCACTGGGTTACTGCATGCACTTTCTCTTGCTAAGTAGGAGCGGTCTTTTCAATAAAAAATTTAGATTTTTTTAAATTATTTTCGTTAAATATCATTTAATCGTCAAGACGATGATAGCCCGATTAAACCCGAGAAAAGAAAGCTGTAAGCTACGAGCTAATCAATTCTTATTACTATATAATTTATATCGGGATTTTTTTTAAATCTTAGAGTTTCATTAGAGTAAGACGTTGAGAGTCATAAAAATCTGGGACCATGTCGTGTGTGTAACTCGGGTCGAGATCTTTTCACTTTTCGTTACCAACAACATTCAGATGTGCTAATCCGATCCTGTGGAAAGTTTTGGTTTACGAGGCTCCAGTCTTTCGTACTAATAATTATGTTTATTAAAGTATTTTCGCTTCGGGCTGCTTCTCAAGGAAGTCATCGGGCTTTCTGCAATCACATCTTTAAGTAGAATTTAAGATGAAAGTACTCGATTGCAGATTTGAAATTAAGTAGTTCTTGGTTTTGCCGATAGATGGCGAATGTTTCTCGCTAGTAGAAATTTTTTTCCAGACTATATAAAAGCCCAAAATTTTTCTTCAGTCATGTGACATTTATTAGTAACATTTATTAATCAGTAATGTTTTATACTTTTTGTTTTTGCCGCTAGATGGCGAGCGTCTCTCGCTAGTAGAATAATTTTTCCAGACTATATAAATGCCCAAGATTTTTCTTGAGTCATGGGAAATTAGATAAAATCGTATAAATCCGTAATAATACTTATTTGTTAGCAGATTTTTATAAATTTGGTTGAAATTTGCTCAAAATATAGTTAAAATTTAATTAGTTTATAAAATAAATATCTAATTTATATATTTGTCACTTTTATGACCATTAAACAAACAAAACTACGATTGTCATAGAAATTGAAGGCTTTATTAAATATATATTCGATTTTTAATTTTAAATAAACTAGTTCTTGTTTTTGCCGCTAGATGGCGAATGTTTCTCGCTAGTAGAAAAGTTTTCCTAGAGTATATATAAGCCCAGAATTTTTTATTGAAAATTCTATACTGAAAAGCGTTTATAAATCCGTAATAATATTTAATAAGTAGCAATATTTTATAATTTTGGACTAAATTCGCTCAAAATTTAATTAAAATTCAATTAATTCATAAACTAGGCATCTAATTATATAATTATCACTTTTACGATCAAATTAAATGAACAGAACTAATACAATCATTTAAATTAAAGGATTTAATAAAAAATCTTTAGTTTCTGAATTTTAAATGGTATTTCTTATTTTTGCCGCTAGATAGCGAGTGTTTCTCGTTAGTAAAAATTTTTTTCTAGAGTATATATAAACCCAGAATTTTTTTTGAGTAATTCAGAAGGCTACTGACTAGTAATTTTACACTAAAAATTATTTAAATCCGTAATACTATTTATTTGATGGCAATATTTTATAATTTTAGTCTGTATATCCTCAAAATTTCATTAAAATTCAATTTATTCATAAATTAAGGATTCAATCTTTAAATTAATCACTTATATGATCATATTTGACATTAAAAACTGCTACATTCACATAAATTAAAGAATTTAATAACAATATATCAGTTTTTTAATTTTAAATGCTAGTTCTTGTTTTTGTCACTAGATGGCGAATTCCTCTCGCTAGTAGAGAAGTTTTTCTAGAGTATATATAAACCCAGAATTTTTTTTGAGTCTTTTAATCATTTAGAAGGCTACTCACTGAGAATTTTACTCTTAACATTGCTTAGATCTGTTATAATATTTATTTGATGGCAATATTCTATAATTTTGATCCATAACCTAACCATCTTATTTATAAATTAAATACTTCTATGACTATATTTAACGAACAAAACTGTTACATTCACATAAATTAAAGAATTTAATAAAAATATGTTCGTTTTTAATTTTAAATGCTAGTTCTTGTTTTTGTCGCTAGATGGCGAGTCTTTTTCGCTAGTAGAAAAGTTTTTCTAAAGTATATATAAGGTCAAAATTTTTTTTTTAGTCTTGTAGGTATTTAGAAGGCTTCTAACTGAAAATTTTACCTTAAGAATCATCTAAGTTCACAGTAATGGTCATTTTATTGTATTATACTCAACTTTTGCTTAAAAAATTGTTTTAAAAATCACGCTCGTACAAAAACCAGTATCGTACCTTCAACAAAAGATTGAAATTCAAAGAAGTTATTTTGAAATCTGTTCGGCAAATAAATGTATCGGTCTGGGTTTAAATTCAGGCTGATATTCCTGGGTAGAATATTCCTTTCATGAAGTTTGCTGTGAGAAAGAACCTCGCGTGGACTTCAATAAATAAAAAGGACGAGGAGGAGAATAAGGAGTACTGCTGAGGATGAGGCTGAGGCTGAGGATGAGGACGGCGAGGAGCGTGTATCCGTGTTTCCACACTGGCGGTACATCCGATGTAAGATACGGCTTGTCACGACCTGAGTTTACCTTGCGCGCTATATACTGGCATGCATCCAATGTGTAAAGTGTGCTTTTTAACGTACGGCCAAATGTATATCCTGTGATATTATTATAGGCAGCATACCGTCTGCAAAACCATGAGAACGGTACTTTAGGTGTAGTGGATTGCGAGGTTTAAACACCCCCCACTTACTACTCACTATTCACTGTTTACTGCTCTCAACCTCTCTCCTAGAGAAGTCTATTGTTTTTTTCACCGCAGAACTATAAGTATACTACCAACCAAAGAATATCAATGTTTCTGGTCATGCTCATTGTTTCTCTAAGATATGTACGTACTTTGTTCATGATCTTATTTGCTAGTCTCTTCCTTGTAGATTTTTGATCCATACAATGCAACATGCGTCGCAAATCCGTGAACGGATCATTAAGTCATTAAATAAAATAAAACCATTTTTTTTTTTTTAAAGACACCCGTTGAATATTTTATCGAGTTTATGGTTTTGATTTGGAATTATTTATTCACCTCGCATTCTTAATGGATAATACTGTAGGTCTCCGATCCGAAGGATCTTATCAGGCTGTTTTATTTAATTCATCAGCATCACCACCACACCGGATACTCTTAAGCTCCTATTTGCTTTTTTTTCGGTTGGTTTTTATTTATTGTAGCTTCTCTTCATCAGTCCGGAGATAACCATCGCATTGTCATAATACTTGACAATATTTGACGTTACTAACTGATACGATTTATATCTAATGCCTTAACGTCTGTATTTACCGAGGGGGTTAATTAAGTGATTCAATATTCTGACAGAGAGACATTGGATCTAGAATTGTGGGCTGAGTATTAGAGATACTGAAAAATTATAAGAAATCTTTTTTATAAAAAATTTAACTCTCTGCAAAGAAGATCCTTACTAATTTCTTCTTACTTTTTATTTATTGGCCAAAATTATTGTTTTAAAATTCGATTTGAAGAGTATTTAATCACAAAACATGTTACAAAATTTAAAATCAAAATTATGGATTAACCATTGAAGATATAGAGAAATGCCTTTTTTGTAGGAAATTTAATTGTTTACAAGAAAAGTCTTTATCAATTTTTACATATCTTCACGAAAAAGGGAAAAATCGAAAAATTATATTATTGATAGTAATAAGTGTCCCGTCGTATTCAAAACCAGAAAAATTACGGTTCGAAATAAGATTTTTCTCAATTCAAACTTTGAATGTAAATTTTCAGAGTTTTTAATGGAATTATTACATTCTACAATGTAATTCTTATAAAATCTGTAATAATAACAATCTGGAACTGTAATTTTTCCAGTTTTTATCAAGGAGCGCAACATCACATTATATATTGTAACTTATCGAGTTGACTTTTTTCCGTGTCTTATCATTTAGCCGAAATTTCATTTTAAAATTCAATTCTGCTAAACTATATATCTATAAGCAAAATAGAGTACCTTCGACTAAATTTGACGTCAAAATTACTGGCTATCGGAGTAAGACTGCTACCATTCGACGCAGAATTTTTCGTAGATGGTTATAGGCTACTTATTTTTTGGATTTTATCAACCCTTCCCCTTTATATTTTATTAAATATAAAAAAATATACTATCTATATCATTTATATTCATTCAAAAGATTTAATTTAAGAATTTTACAAATTTTTAGCTGGTACAATAATTGGGACATCCTTGCCAGGAATTGGAACATCTGTTTGAAAATGACTATTTTCAGTTAGAATTAATTCTGTATCAACTTATTTATATATATATAAGCCAAATAGGGTTCGTTTGACTAAAGTTGACGTCAAAATTACTGAAGCTATCGGGATAGGACTGCTACAATTCGACGCAGAATTTTTCGTAGATGGTTATAGGCTACTTATTTTTTTGATTTTATCAACCCTTTCTCATTTTTTTTACGATTTACTTTTAAATACATTTTTTCCCGCTAATAAAAACAAAAGATTCTCATTTTACATTAATTTGTTTTTAATACGATTTTCTTTTGTTTTTATTCAATAACCTTAATATTTGATTGATTTAACGTCATTTAAAAAAAGTTTAAGAAAGAAGCTAATTATGTCTGGTGAACTAAGTGTTGAAAATTTATATTTATATGCTGATCGTGTGTTTGGTTATGATAATTGGTTCCATGAAATAAAATAGTTAGATTTCTATGAAATCTACTAAAAATGTTGTTGTTTATAAACTAGGACTTTTTGAAACATGAAATTTAGGCCATGTCTATTGGGTTTCAATAACATTTACTAAAAATTTCCTTACAACAAACGTCTCTTTAGCAGCGGGGAAAAAAGTCATTGTAAGGTTTCCAAAACTTAACATTACATGTAGTAATTCAGTCTATGGACTAACAATTTTACATACATGTTATTTTTGCTGATTACATAACTTATAAATTGTTGTTATTGCGGGATCGCGGGAATGTAACAGATAAAAATGAATGGATTTTCCAAACACTAGATATGTGAAAAATAAATTTGGCTACTTATTTAAATAGAATTCGTAAAAAAAATGTTAAATTTATTTTCTATAAAAAATTGATGCCTGAGAAAATTATAAATAACAGAAAAATTGTTGGCACTTGTAGACAGATTTCAACTTGACTTATGAGACTTGCAATGACTTTAACTAAAACTTTCAATGCTCATTTGGAATCTGTGCAAATCAAAACAATACTCCAATTAAATTTCAAGTCTAGAACTAAAAATACAATTCTATTACGCGCTCAGCGAAGCGAGCGCGTAAAAGATAGTTCTATAATAATTTTATTTTTTTACTAGGCTAGTATATAGCTAAAAAAATGATCAGATTTCACTTTACAATAAAAAACCTAAAAATCCATAAAAATTAGCTAGGATTCGTGACTGGGGTATGCTAAGACGCTCGTGGAATAAGTTGTGTTGAATATAATTTCCCGAGAGGCATCGGCATCAACATATCACCAGACAATACCTCGAATAATGACATTCAAAGCAGCAAACAGTTCAACAGTAGGATACTCATTCAAAAAACATTAAACCTCGTCATTAAAAATAACTCACCAGTAGCTCCAGCAGCCGTAACATCTCCAACAATGGCTTCTTTAACATCCCCGATAATGCTATTCTGCAGCACGTTTTCCCTCGCGCTGATGGCATATCTAGGGCGCTCGCAGATCGGCAACCGTTGACCTATCGCCACGCTCACTCTGACACGGGCATCCACCAGGCTGTTCAGCCCCCCGGTATCGCTCGCCGTCACGTTCAGCAAATGGACTGCAGATCTTCCTATGAGACTAGGCCGGGCGACCTGGAGCTCACCTGTCACCCGGTCAATCCTGAAGACCCCTGCGTCGTTTCCTCCCGAAATTCGGTAGGTAACTTGTCCAAAGGATCCATCATCTAGATCAGTAGCGATCACCTTGATTATGGTGTCACTTGGAGGCGCATCCGATCTTATGGTTGTGTTGTAGTCTCGAGGATTGAACACTGGTCTGTTGTCATTGACGTCAAGGACCTGGATTCTGACTATTGTAGTGGTACTAAGGCCTCCTAAACATAAAAAAGACATATATGATTAAGAAGTTGATTTTAATAGGTTATTTTTACTTATTGCTGCACGGAAAGAAATTTTCTTTGAAAATTACTGTTAAAAAGCCTAAAATTGAACTCGAACCAAAACCTTAAAATTTTGAAGTTAGTTATTGGTTTTACCGCTAGGTGGCGAGCGCCTCTCGCTTGTAGAAATTTTTTTCGAGAGTATATATAAAGCCAGGAATTTTTTTAAGTTGTTCAGATGGTTCAAAGATTTTTGGCAGATAAATTTAAGGTAATTTGATGGAATTATTTTATAATGAAAGTTCTTGGAATAAAAAATATGTATAACTTGTTAATCACCGAAAATAGATTGTAAGTTTTCATTAGTTGGTTAAGTTATTGACCGTTAAGTAATGGAACCCGTTAAGCAACTGGACATAAATCACTGGTGTTTTTTAGCCAATCAACCTAAAGCTTTTTTTGCATCCGCTTTAGCTGGATGGTGTCGGTATCGGTGGAGGTTGAGATGAAGCTAGGGCAAGCTACCTTGAGCCTTGAGTTAAAGATATCGATGACGGTAAAGAATTCATATCCAGTCTACTCCTGCGGCGCGAACGAATACGCACGATGCAGCAATAATTCAAAGTGTGTTCAATTCGGCTGAAGCAACTCGATAATTCTCCTGCAAGAGAGGCATTCGCACTCTTGCTCTAACTCGAACACAAGAGCAAGATCGATCGCCCCGCGCTTCAATTGGATCCGAGAAGGCCAATCTTTTATTTATATCTGATCGACAATATACATTATTCGAGGGATAATGGATTTGCTTATGCTGATCCAGAACCCAATAGAACTGATAGGACAATACGGCAATAGGAACTAGGGAAGATTTTTATGTAAATTTGAAATCACTATTAATAAAAAAGTGTTACAACCCTTTAATAATAACAATTGTCACATCGGAAAAGCTAAACCTAATACTAATACCCTTCTATCATGATCGACAATCGATTTCGATCAAAAAAAGAGCTCAGAACTAATCGGCTGGCATCGAAATCGTGTACTTTAAATTCCCTCGGATAAATTTCCTTTGAGGGAAGAGCAAAGGGGGAAAAAGGCTCGGGAATTTCTCTAAAGTGCCTTGAGATTATCCAGCGATTGTTGAGTAAAAACTCGTTAGCCAGGAGTGCGAACAATGCGTTATCCTGTTGAGGTGCTAGAAGAATAGCACCGGCGTGTATTGAAGAGTTCCCTCTTCTCTCTAGATGTGGGAGATGCTGGTGAGCATGATGCTCCATCGGGAAAATAAAGCAAAAGCTGGCAGACTAACGCCGCGTGCGGCTATCGGCTTGCTAACATCTAGTAGTAGCTCTGTAATAGGCTGTATGATTTATGTTACAAGTATTCCCGGGCATTTTAAATCAGGAACTTGCTATCCGACAGCCCCAACATTCTTAGGGACAATGACTGAACGATCTGCCGCTCATTACACCAATCCTGTGATCCTGATCCGAGTTATAAGAGAAATTACAATAAGAATCATTTAGTATCTTTTTTAATGAAAATTTGAATAATTTTTAGATAGAAATTTTTATTACTATATTGACAATTTATTTCGTATTTTTAATATTTTGTCCAGAATTTTAATTTTAATTTTGTGTAACATATAGAACGATCAAAAATATTTACAATAGGATTTTAAATTTAAATTTTAATTTAGAACTAAATATCTTAGAATTAACTTTCCACTAATGAGAAGATTTAGCGACTATGCGCCACCTGTTGGATTTTTTTGGAACTATTTTTTTTCAAAAGTTATATACACAGAAAATAAGATTAATTTAAGCCAAAAAAATATTTTCTTCCGTTTTTTAGCTTTCAAAATGAAAAATTAATAGCAGAAGACTTTTTAAAGAGCTTTAAAAAAAGTATTTTTAATTTAGAACTAAATATCTTAGAATTTACTTTCCACCAGTGAGAAGATTTAGCGACCATGCGCCACCTGTTGGATTTTTTTGGAACTAAATTAATTTTAAAGTTATATGTGGCTATATTGAGTTAATTAGGGGTTAATTTTCATTAGATAAGGCTTAGTGTATTTAAATATGATGCCTAATTAAATTTGAATTAATTCAGTAACTCGTCAAATGGAAATTGAATGACAGAAGATCTTCTAGAGAGCCTTAAAGCAATTATTTTTAATTTAGAACTAAATATCTTAGAATTAACTTTCCACTAGTGAGAAGACTTAGCGACCATGCGCCACCTGTTAGATTTTTTTAGAACTAATTTTTTTTCAAAAGTTATATAAACAGAAAATAAGGTTTTTTTGAGCCAAGAAAATATTTTTCTTCCTAATTATTTTCTTGAGTTAAGAATTTCATCCTTAAGATTCAATTATAAATATAAAATTAATCGTAATTATAATTAAAAAATAGTAATTAAAAAATAAACGAATCTCACCTCGATCTGTAGCAACAACTGGGAGTTCCAAGTACGAAGCAAGCTCACGATCCAAGGGCGATCTCACGCAGATCTCACCAGAATCGCTTCTTACGAAAAGCTGCTCGCTGGCGAGTTGTCCTGCTGCCAGGGTGTAGTTCACCATGGAGTTCACGCCGCAGTCGGGGTCCGTCGCTTGTACCTAGAGAGCAAACGAAAAAAGCAATTTTAAATTAGTCAAGTTAATATATTACTTATTATTCATATTATTTTATTTGTATGTTGGTTTCTTTTAAGGCATGCTACGATAAATAATAATTAAATGTTAAATCGCCGGTAAGAATTTTTCTTGGTAGCAAATTGTACTATGTCATTTATTTGTTGCTGCCCGGAGAAAGGACCGAGAAGGGAATGCTCGAGAGGTCCTGCAGACACAACTCAACTTCAATTTCTCTTAATGTACCCGAAACGCGGTACGCTTGCGGACGTTCTCGATGGGCCCATTCATAATGCAAACGGTGACTAATTTCCGCGGCTAACCTATACGCCCGATGAGCTATAGGCAGGAAGACTCTACTCTTCTCCTTATATCTTTGCGTGTAAGTGTAAATTAGACTCTACCCTCTGTCCTCTCCCACACACTCACACGCTTATCATTCTAAAAAAAAAATTAAATTCAAGAGAAAATTTTTTTAATATACCTACGAATAAAATTATTTTTTAAAGATCTGCATTTAATAATTTTCTTTAATAAAACTCATTTTTTTAATAATTTAATACATTTTAATGCAATGTAGTCTGAATAGTATGAAATTATTATTTTTTTTAGAATTTCGTTCTTGGTTTCACCGCTAGGTGGCTACGCCTTCTTGCTTGCAGAAAAAATGAACCAGATTATATAAAAAGAGATCGAAATTCTTCTTATCAATAAAATTTATGAATGAAGAGCTATATACAATAAATTTTGTTATCTATTATTATCAATAGATCAATACTGAATATGAACGTCATTAATTAGCTGTAAATCATGTAATAATTCAAAATTTTTCAATTTTTATGGAAACTTTAAGGTATTTTGATGATAATTTGATATAAAAAAACAATAATATAAATTTATCTATATAATGTTAAATTGATTGCCGTTTTTGTTAGATTTTAGTTTTTGGTTTTGCCGCTAGGTGGCTACGCCTTCTCGCTTGCAGAAAAATCATACCAGAGTATATAAAAGGAACGAAATTTGTTTATATTAATAAAATTCATGAATAAAAAGGTATTTACAATAAATTTAATTAACTAACATTAATATTGAATATAAGCGTAATAAGTTAGCTGTAAATTATGTTACAACTTAAAATTTCTTAATTTTTATGGAAACTTTAAGGTATTTTGATGATTATTTAAAATCAAAAAACAACAATATAACTTTATCTATATAATTCTAAATTGATTGCTGTTTTTGTTAGATTTTAGTTCTTGGTTTTGCCGCTAGGTGGCTACGCCTTCTCGCTTGCAGAAAAATCATACCAGAGTATATAAAAGGAACTAAAATTTTTATCATTAAAATGCATGAATACAGAACTATTTACAATAAATTCATTTAACTATAATTAATATTGAATATAAACGTAATTAATTAGCTGTAAATTATGTTAATATTCAAAATTTCTCAATTTTTATGAAAATTTTGAGATATTGTGATGATAATTTGATGCAAAGAGACTTCAGTATAATTTAGTCTATATAATGTAAAATTGATTAGTGTTTTGTATTAGAATTCAGTTTTTGGTTTCACCGCTAGGTGGCTACGCCTTCTCGCTTGTAGAAAAATCTCACTAGAGTATTTATAAGCTCGAAACTTTTTTTTAGCTATAAACCACATTATTGAAGAACTATTTTAAAGGAATTTTATCTGAATTTATTTAAAATTAATTCGTAAAAATATATGATTAATTTTTTTAATGATTAATCTGATCTCTGTATTTTTTTACGATAACTTAAAATCACAATTTTGATAAAAATAATCAAAAATAGGAAAAAATTGATAGGATTCTTTTTTAAAGAAGATTAAATTTTCTACAAAAAAGATTTATTGTTTATTTTTTCTTAACTAATATTTTTATAATTTTAACTAATATTTAAGTTATAATTTAAATTCAAATTTTTTTTGTTTAGATTTTTGGTTGCAATTTAGATTGTATTCTTAAAAAATAGTTTTTGCAGTCGATTAAAAATAGTTTTAGCCTAAATTTTCTAAATTCTTGAATGTGGGAGCCCATTGACCAACTAAAGAATCTGAGGAGGTGACGAAAGGAAGCAATACAGAAGCAAAGGTATTACATAAGCCCTTGGCCGGAGATGAAAGAAACAAGTGAGCCGAAACCAGATTTTGCAAAAGACCCGAGGCCTGGTCGAATTAGCTGCCGAGATCGGAACCGATACTACACGGCAGTAATTCATTAGCATGATTGCTCGATCCACCAGCGATCACCTAAGGGTAGAATTTCGGGAACTGAGTGAGAGAAACGGCGCGCCCTTTGCGATCTGTCCTTTATATTAATATTTACCGGGATTATTTTAAATTTATTCGAAATGATACAATGTCCTAAATGTATGTTATTTACTCAACAAAGTAACAGAGTCCTCTTCGGGCTATGCTGTATAGTTGCAATATATCCATAAATTCAACAATTACTTCTTCAAGCTTCTAAAAGTACATTCCGACAGAGTTGTTTATATTTATACAAAATAATATGATGATTCCCGAGAATCCGGGGGATATAGAAAGACACGCAACTACCTGCAGATGTAATTCATCAATATTATTGACATACGCTGGAACAGCTCGATGCAATCCTGATAATAAACTACTGCAACAGGTACTGGATTGGTAGGTATTAATATATGTAAGGAGCTTGGAAATTTCCATCCTGGGAATTTTTTAATGACTTTTTTTGTAAAAAATTTAATTTTCTACCAAGAAAGTATCTGTGATTTTTAATATTTAGCCTGAAAATTTGATTTTAACTTTTTTAACAGTGGTATAAGGTAAGAGCCCCCATTATTGACACTATAAGAGTGACAGCGAACATTTGAATTTTTTAACCGTATTCAAATTAATCTGACTAATTTATTTTTGTATTAGACACTTTTTTTGATTCATCAACTTGTGTATTTTAATTTTTATACTTAAATAGTCGCTAATTAAATGACAAATATATTAATTTGAAATCACCTACCAAGTGTAGGTATTATTGACAGGGTGAAATGGTCTCGGAGCCAACTATTGACACCCATAGACCCTATTATTGACAGGTGTCAACCCTATTATTCAGGTTTAATTGAAATTTAAACTTCGAATATAATTTATTATTTACTAGTAAACAACAATATTTTGCTCAGACAATTCTTTTTTTATTATAAAATTACACGGGACAACATGTAAACAAATCCGCTATGTGTGTTAAAGAAGTTAAGTTTCTTAAAATTGTAGGCTGTCGCTAGTTAAACACATGTTAATTTTTATGTACCTACTATTGACACCCGCTATTTTTAAATCATAATTAAAATTTATCAGCTGAAAACAATAAATCTAAGATTATTTAGAGTTTAAATAACCTCAAATAATTTTGGATGATAGGCTTATATCAGAATTATATAGAAAAATTCGCTATTTAAAATACACTCTCTTAGCGAAATTGTTAAGAAATTTTAAATAAACTAGCCGTAGTGGTCTACCCGGAAAAATAAAATTTTTTTGCAGTTTATAATTAATACCCAGGCATAAAATTTTACTTTTTTCTTACTAAAAATTTTCTAAAAATTGATAAAAAGCAATGTTTATTGTGATTTAATCATAAAATTGATTAAATAATCAATAAAATAAAACAACATGTCAATAATAGGGGCCCTGTCAATAATAGGGGCTTTTACCTTAATTGAACACATTTATCGACGGATTAAAAAATTAATATTCTGGCTAAATGATAAGAGATAAAAAAAAATTAAAGATCATTTATGTAGAAAATTAAATCTGTATGTATAAATGAAATTCGTTTTAGTTACACTATTTATAACTCAAGAACGGCTGAAGCTATCGCAATAGGACTACTACTATTAGACGCAGAATTTTTCGTAGATGGTTATAAGCTACTTATTTTTTGGATTTTATCAACCCTTTCTCATTTTTTTTCGATTTACTTTTATATACATTGTTTCCCGCTAATAAAAACAAAAGACTCTCATTTTTCATTCATTTGTTTTTAATACGATTTTCTTTTGTTTTTATTACATAACCTTAATATTT
>CAJNRD030001114.1:1386990-1405158 GCA_905319865.3 Cotesia congregata
TGAAATAAAATAGTTAGATTTCTATGAAATCTACTAAAAATGTTGTTGTTTATAAATTAGGACTTTTTGAAACATGAAATTTAGGCCATGTCTATTGAGTTTCAATAACATTTACTAAAAATTTCCTTACAACAAACGTCTCTTTAGCAGCGGGAAAAAAGTCATTGTAAGGTTTCCAAAACTTAACATTACATGTAGTAATTCAGTCAACGGACTAACAATTTTACATACATGTTATTTTTGCTGATTACATAACTTATAAATTGTTGTTATTGCGGGATTGCGGGAATGTAAGAGATTAAAATGAATGGATTTTCCAAACACTAGATATGTGAAAAATAAATTTGGCTACTTATTTAAATAGAATTCGTAAAAAACATGTTAAATTTATTTTCTATAAAAAATTGATGCCTGAGAAAATTTTAAATAACGGAAAAATTGTTGGCACTTGTAGACAGATTTCAACTTGACTTATGAGACTTGCAATGACTTTAACTAAAACTTTCAATGCTCATTTGGAATCTGTGCAAATCAAAACAATACTCCAATTAAATTTCAAGTCTAGATCTAAAAATGCAATTCTATTACGCGCTCAGCGAAGCGAGCGTGTAACAGCTAGTTTTTAATATTAATCTTAGAAAAATCATTTTTATCAACACAATAATGATTAGCATTCTCCATGAAAATATAACTATCATCTCCCGTGGATTTGATGATGATTAATGACGAAAAAATAAAGCACTATTACATTGCTGGCACTTGTTGGACGACCTTGAATAAGACGGGAAATAAACAAGCAGGACTTCTTTGGCATGATCC
The DNA here is from genome assembly GCA_905319865.3 of Cotesia congregata. NCBI lineage: Eukaryota > Metazoa > Arthropoda > Insecta > Hymenoptera > Braconidae > Cotesia > Cotesia congregata. The sequence goes on from CAJNRD030001114.1 coordinate 1,387,810, forward strand.
AGTGCGCGTACACCTTGGGATTCGTGAGTTTTTCAGCTGAACGGGAAAGGTATAAGGTAGAGGTTATCTTCTGGCCAGGGAGAGAGAAGAAAAGAGTCCCAGACTGTGTTGGCTAACAGAGGATGTTCAGATGTAAAACCCGAGTTAGTGATGTGTGCTGGCTCTTGTGTGTGAGTGGTCACGCGGTATCCGCGGGTTTTTGTCTTAACTTTAACAACCTCGACAGATAGAGCTGTACGAGTAAGTCGAGAAGCCATCTCTGGTATTCTCTCTTTGCGTGCCGGTATTACTTTTACCACAGAAGAGACTGACAGCTTTGCTACAATATATTTCCGCTTTTTGCTCCCTACTTTGCTAACAATAAATAATAGGCTGGTGAATTCTGGTAAAGTTCCTACCAAAATCAGGACCAGGATCTGAATCAAACCAAACGATAAGGTTGAGTCACGATGTTGGATGAATCGCACAATTAGCAAGACGTGGATTTGGCTTGCATAAATAACCACACTGTCCTTAGAGTTCGGATCGCGTGGGTGGACTTCCGAGAGAAATACTCCGGTATTCGTGATGTACAATTATAAATTATAAATCATCTAGTTACGCAGAGAGAAAAAAGTGATGAGAAACGTTTTTGATAAGGGGAAAATTTCATTTTTATTCAAAAAGGTCCTTATCAATTTTTCGTATTTTTTATCAGTTAGCTAAAATTTTGATCGTATTATACAATATGTTAAAAAAGTTTAAAATTGATATTAAGAAGAAAATAATGATAAATAAATATCATAATCATTTGTGAGGTATCGACGACACCAGGACATAGATCGTGACTGGGTATAAATTTACGAACTGAGTTATCTGGGCAATAAATGTCTTACATGCTGGCACCAAGGATTATAAGCGACACGTGGGTGAGCATCATCCACACACCGGATTATAAAAGACTTTAGTGAAGTCGAGTGTTGAACATCGACCATTGCATCAATAGCTTCATTGAAAATAACATATCGACAGTTAATGGAAACGATGATAGCCTGAAGCAAGAGAATCATCGCCCACCTACGCATTAATTCTTCCATCTTAATTCTTAATTTGGTTTTCATTTCCGATTCTCGGACATGTTCCAGGTTTTTGTTGATCAGTACAAAAGCCAATTAATCCATAACTAGCAACCTTGCAGTCACTATGTGACTGCCATGGCTAGTGAACTATGAATAAATAAAATTTTGCTTTATTAAATAATGAATTTTGTTAAATTGCACTGTACTTTTTTAACTATTGACGTTTTTAAAGATATAAGCTCATCCTGATGTTACGCTAATCAAGAGCTTTCATTTGAGTACCCACATGCATTTTTGATATATTTGTCATATATACATATATATAATATATATTTTGAAGATATAAGCTCATCCTGATGTTACACTCATCAAGAGCTTTTATTTGAGTACCCACATGCATTTTTGATATATTTTTTATATATACATATATATAATATATATAAATATATATAAATATATGAAAAATTAATGTGGGTACTTAAATGAAAGGTCTTGATGATTGTAATATCGGGGTGAGCTTATATCTTTAGAAAGGTTGAATTATATTAGTAAAAGTGCTAAAATTCAATATTTTGATTTTTTATGATTAAAAAAAAATCAAAATTCTTTTTGATAAATTTAAAATTTTCTTAGAAAATTTTAGTAAATTTTTTTTTGTGATTATTCTTAAGAAAACTGATTTTAATATTAAATTTTAATCATTATTTTTTAATATTAATACTCAAAAATAAATGATAAAATGCATTTTGATATATTTTTCATATTTATATAATATATATATTTTGAAGATATAGCTTTTCATATATTTTATATATGATATATATTTCACAAATATCAAATATATAAAATATATAAAAAATATCATGTGGGTATTCAAATGAAAGGTCTCGATGAGTGTAACATCGGGATGAGTTTATATCTTTAAAAATATCAATAGTTCACGAGATACAGGGTCATTTCTTAATTATGTATCTTTATTGAACGAAAAAAAAAAATTGTCATGAGTAGGATTCGAACCCTCGACCTTCAAGTGTACTTCATAACTTCACAACTTTGAAGTTTTGAACTTATCAAATTATTTTTTAAACTATTGACGTTAGAGAAAAACTTTTTAAATAAAAGTTGTAGAGAATTAAATTCTCTGCTAAAAAAATGTAATCTTTAAATTAAAAAAAAAAAATACTTTCGAATGCTCTCAAATAATTCACCTATAAAAATTAAACTGGCACTTCTCGAGATCATTGATTGATTTATAAAAAAAATTATTGATTTCAGAATTTTATTAATTTATTACAAAAAAAAGAGGAGCGAAATGAAAGAACGCGGAACACTTTTTTAACGATTGCACACGCGCTGAGACCCACCGGGTTAGTCCCAACACAAGTGTACGTGTGTGTGTGTATCAATATATGAGTAGAATATAGAGACCTGTTTTGGGTACAACAAAAATGTTGCGGGAGATCGATCCATGCGTGGGCGGTTGCCGAATAATAATAAACTGTAGATATAGTACACATACAGGAAAGGTCTGCAAACCCTTTAGGGCTTACAAGGACCGAAGAAATAAAAATGAAGAAGAAGAGAAGAGAAGAAGGTGGAGTCCTTTCTCTAAAATCGGGCTCGTGTTGCATTCTGGTGCGTGGTGTTCGATGGAATCTCGAGTTCCTTACTTGCGGATGGTGGATTTTAAAATGCTTTTTTGTTTGATTTTACTGGCAGAGATACTGTGTGCTCTATAGTGAGTTGTGTCCGAACGATCTCGTTCTGTTCTGGCCGAGGTACCAACTTTAATTTCGTTTTCCGTTAGTCGTATCTCGCCTTCAACTCCTTCGCTGTAGCACACCAAACACCCAACACACCGTGACTCTTTTCGAGGAGACTCTTCAAGGGAGTTTGAGTACAAGAGATACGATAATTCGAACCGAACAGAGACGAGGACAGAAAAGTGCCGAAAGGCGAACCAAACCTGGTTGGTGCATGTCCTCAGTGTCCGCTAACACGCCGATATTTCGGGATAGTGACAAGGTGACAAACCGTCGTCATTAACTAAATTCACAGGTTTTTATTTTTATAAATACCAGATTTAATTGCGAATTAAATATTTACTAATTTATCACTATAAATATTTTTATTTTACCGTGTACCAATTTGTATTTCTAGTTTTTTATTGGAATTTTCGGCTGAGAAATTCCGCGCAATTAATTTTATTAAAGTGACCTTTTTTTAGATTTAAAAAAATTTGAATTTTTCCGCTCATTTTAAAATTCCGCCATTTTTAGTATTTTTATAAAAATTTTTACGAAATATTTAATCATTAATTTAAATATTTGGTTATTTTTAAAATATTTAAATTTTCCCGCCGATTTATTTGATTAAATTGACGTTTTTTAGATTTTAAAAAACTTGAATTTTCCGGCTCATTTTAAAATTTCGCCATTTTTTGTATTTTTAGAAAAATTTTTACAATATATTTAATCATTAATTTGAATTGTTAGGTATTTTTTAAATATTTGAATTTTCCCGCCAAATTTAAAATGCCGCCATTTTGAAAGTCGGCCATTTTGACGTAAAGAAATCTCTGAAGCTGAAAAACTCAAATCAAGGTATTATTTACGTCTTTTATTAATTGTTTGAGAACATTTTGGCTCAATACTGCCGCCATTTTGAGTCACACAGCCATTTTGTCGAGATTTATGCATCAAGAGGCTAAAACTTTAGATAAATTTCTTCTAAAGAGCTTTAGACAAAATTCTTGTGCAAAGATTCATTTAATATCAATTTTTGAAATATTCAAATATTCCCGCCTTTTTTCGACTCCGCCATTTTGATTCCCTCTGCCATTTTGTCGTAGTCACTCATTGCGAGGCTAAAACTTGAATTAGACGCTATTTCAAGGCTTCTAGCTCAAAATTAATGCGGAAAAATATATTTAATATTAATTTTGACTCCTCTTTATCGAAATAAGACTTATTTAACCTAAATTTGTCTATAAAGAACCGATCTATATTAAAAATAAAAATCTTAGAAAACTTTTTAGGCAACAGGATGCCCAAAAAACGGTCTATCATAAAACAATACCTTATTTTGACGTGTAGTAGATATCCGTAAAAGCCTGTAAGGTCCTCGAACTATTTCATGCATATCGCTTTCTCGGGGTCCGGATCAATGCTCAGCAAGCGTAATGTATAAGTGTGCAAGTGGGCGCGGAGGTATCGAAGATGACGGGGCCAGGGAACCAAGCAGGCTCAGTGCTCGGATGCTGAAGCATAAATACTGAAGAGGTAGATAGAGAGAGAGAAAGAGAGACAGTTAATCGTCCCGGAGCTGGGGAAGATTGAGTGACGGCTCTATAGAGTTCATTGGGATGGTAGCATTGTGCATTCTCCTTTACGTCCTCAACTTCCCTCTTTACCTGACCGGTATGTTTTTTGCTCACCTTTTTATCCCATAGACTCCCATCGACATACGCAATAATAGACATACTACATTAGCTAAGAGCTGTAGCTACATCCAGTTCATCAAGACGGGCTTACAAGCGTAAGCGCCATAATCTACAGGTTTTATTTTCTTCCATTCTTGCTCATTCCTATCAATGGTTTCTATTACCAGAGTTGGTAATTGTAATCTATATTATTAAGAGATTAAAATTTTGTGGCCATCAAGAAATGACCTCGTATCTTGTGAAATATTGACATTTTTAAAGATATAAGCTCATCCTGATGTTACACTCATCGAGACCTTTCATTTGAGTACCCACATCAATTTTTCATATATTTTATATATTTATATATATTATATATATGTATATATGAAAAATATATCAAAAATGCATGTGGGTACTCAAATGAAAGCTCTTGATGATTGTAACATCGGGATGAGCTTATATTTTTAAAATATATATTATACGTATGTATATACGAAAAATATATCAAAATACATGAATTGCAAAAAATTTTTTTTAATTTTTTTCTTGAAGAAAATTTGATTCTCTACAACTTTAGTTTAAAAACTTTTTTTCTAAGCTCAATAGTTCCCTTACAAATACAATAAATGTAAAACTTCATTTTTGTCATTAGAAGTTTAAATGAAGTACACCTTAAAGTTCAGAGATCGAATCTGGTTCAAGGTAATTTTTTTTTTTTTTTTTTTTTTTTTATAGAATCGGGAGATGTATAAATTATTGATAAAATAAATGTAATTCGGAAGTTTGCGGGAATTTTTAGTCACTAAAAAAAAATAATTAATTACCGATCGAAGAAGAGATATAAAATGTTAAAAAATGATAATTATTCATAAAAAGTCAATTGAAAAATAATGAAAGTGTTAAAGTGAGAATAGAGATGATCTTTATCGGTATTTCAGCGGCTGATTTATCATGTGTGATGTATGTTAAATCGATTAGAGCTACGACGGAATTTCCTATTATATCGAATAGATCAATTTAGAATAAGTTTGAATCTCTGTATTTGCCAGATAAATATTTCTCATTTAATTTAAGATTTTTGCCGGTTAACACAAATTTATGCGGTAAACTCCTCCAGTCGAAGCTAAAAGGGGCTTTTCGGCAACGGACTAGTACACAGATTCGAGAGATCCAAGATATTTTTTTTCTCACATTTTTATTTTAAAGCCATACCAGCCGAGGGCCAATCCGCTTGATCATCAATCACTTTTAAATGAAATGGCTTCGAATCGTTTTGAGAATATACATATAGATACACGGAGGTGTATAGAGTTGAGAAATATCCTGATGATACAACGAGGTGTGTTACCGAGCATGAGGATTGATAATGCAAAAAAAAATAGAAAATAAATAAAAACCGGCGAATATGAGGTGTGAACTCTCGTGAATTAGTTTCGAGGGTATTATTGATCGTTTTATAATATTCTCAGACTGTTATTACGCATCGATCAATTTCGAACAAAAATTCCCTTTTGTACTCAATGGGTAATAAATAATCCGTTGTTACAGTCAATTTTAATTATACAATGATTGACAGTGTCAAATTTGTTTTATTATTTTTTTATTCAAATTTTAAACGTGGTAAAAATGTTTTTTAATTTTTTTCTGGTAGGAAATTTTATTCTCTACAACTTTAGTTTAAAAAGTTTTTTTCTAGAGTCAATAGTTTAATTATAAATTCAATTTTTTCAAAACTTCAATTTTGAAGATTAAGTGAAGTACACTTCAAGGTCGAGGGTTCGAATCCTACTCAAGACAATTTTTTTTTTTTTTTTTTTTTTCATTAGACTCCTTAGATAAAATATTTTATTAAAAACTTTAATTTGGAAGTTTGAGTGAAGTACACTTCAAGGTCGAGGGTTCGAATCTTACTCATGGTAACTTTTTTTTTTTTTTTTTCTTCTTCATTAGGCTCCTTAGAAAAAATATTTTATTAAAGTTTTATAAAAATTGCATAAGTACACACAGTAATTGACTTTCTAGCAGATAAGGTAAAATGAATAACAATATTTTATTAAAAAAACAATAAACAACATAAATCAGAGTTAAAAGTTAACGACAAGATTAACGTCATTAACATTAATACCATCGGAATTAAGAGAATATTACAGTGGTTTGTAAATAAATGCACTGGTAGTATAGCAACGAGACATAGCACATAAGAAACGAGATAAGAAATAATGAATAAAAGTAAGATAGAAGCATAGAAGCCGCGAACAAATTACACTGGGTGGTGCAGTAATCTGTCAAGATAAGTCCTCGTACACACTTTTCTCTCTCTTTCTCTCTCTGTTAGCTGCGACAGTCGTCTTCATTACCCCGAGGCCTTTAATCCGCTCAAGCTAAATTACTTTGTGAAATAATTCAATTGACAAGAACCAACAATCCGACAAATAAAACTAACTGGCTACTCTTTTATTCTCAGGTTTGCCAACAGAAAATTACCTAACATTTTTATATTTTGTTTTAAATTACATGTGGTTTATGTTAATGATAATAACTACGCTCTTGTGGAAATAATATTTTGATGGAATTTCAATTCAAATAATTTATAGCCTTTTTTACACAACGCGTAGGCTGGACTAGTACTATTTATTTATAATACATTAAATACTATTTCCATAAATCTCTAAGAACAACTCTGATATATTTTATTTTATATGTTAAATCCATATTACACTGTGTATACCAACAACAACAACATTCAGGTGATAAATATTTCATTCGCTGGAAGTTAAATTAGAGAAAAAAAAATTGTGAAATTTTGAGGATGGTTTATTTATTAAGTTCACGTAAATATCAATTTTTTAATGAGATTTTTGTTTAAGAGCTGTTAAATGTCACTTTAATAAAAAAAAAAAAAAAAAAAAATATCGGTAGGATTCGAACCCTCGACCTTGAGGTGTACTTCACTTAAACTTTCAAATTGAAGTTTTGAATAAATTGAATTTATAATTAAACTATTGATTTTAGAAAAAAACTTTTTAAACAAAAGTTGTAGAGAATTAAATTTCCTATAAGAAAAAAATTAAAAAAACTTTTTGAACAAAAGTTGTAGAGAATTAAATTTCCTATAAGAAAAAAAATAAAAAAAATTTTTAGCATATTTATGGTTTTTTATTAAATTATTGTTATTTATTTTATTGGAAAAAAAATTTGCCAAATTTTTTTTATTTTTTGAATTAGAGAAAAAAAATAAAATTCAATACTTTTAATCACTGTACAATATACTGTTACAATTTTAATAAGCTACTTAAAAAAAAAAAAAAATCGTGGGTAGGATTCGAACTCTCAACCCTAAGGTGTACTTCATATCTCTGAAAAAATTGAAGTTTTGAATTTATTGAATTTCCGATGAAACTAACGACGATAGAAGAAAACTTTTTAAACAAAAATTGTAGAGGATAAAATTTCCTACAAAATTAACCAAAAATTATTTAAAAAAAAAAATTTTAACACTAAAGACTAAAAAGACTAAAAAGCTCAGCACTAAAAGACTGTTACAATAGGTATGATAAGAATAAATCTCTATAGTTGGAATCAGATGAAATAAATCTTAGTAGCGATCACACACCGGGATCTCACGATCGATATTAGAGATCTTGAGTAGAACAGAGAAACAACTCGTTATTAGCCGCGGCCCGATAACGGGAATCGATTGGTCTCACAGCCGACTCCATACTCCATACTGGAGTGTTTACCAGCTCGAGCTTGGTACCTCCTTTATCCTCGTCATTCCATCTTCCATCATTCATTGGCCAGTGTTCAGTGTTATTTGTTGTACAATCCCAGCAACAGCCAACAACCGATCTAATGTTACGTACTTACACCGGCATTAAAAACATAACCGGTATACGCACCTAGGGGGATATTACCGTGTCAACACGGTATTTACTGGAACAATGCCCCAAGTTAAGCCAGTAGCCTGTCATTATTTACATCCTTTTCTCACTCTTCTCTATCTCGATAAATTTAATTACAATTAAAATTACTCCGATTAAAATTCCACCGCTATCAAATGATAGTCACCTAAAATTTATTGCACCGCCAATTCCTGACTCTATTTACGCTTAATTAGATCCGAGGTTAAGTTTAAGCAAAGTTGAGACTGATGAGCTCGGAAATTAGTTTCTTTGGTTTGCAGCAGAGGGCGTAGGGTGAGCTAACAAAAAGATGGAAGCTTGCACGTGCGTGGATTCCCTTACCGGCGAAGGTGAAGGATTCAAGCAATTATAAAACCACCTAGCTTGTGATTCGACTCATCTTCTTCATACCACCGCTACCAAGGGACTTCCGAGATAAGAGTAATAACGTTGATTGAGTTACAAATAACCCTTTTTTATTCAATTATTACTTTTTTAGATGCCTGGGAATTTTTTGCAACACTGAATTCCTAGCGAGTTTCTGCTTAGCGGATAGGTGGCTATTAGTTTTGCTGTCAGGAACATTTGTTTTAGGTGTAAACATGTTTTTTTTTGTGTAAACTGAGAATCTAGAAGGTAATTTCGATAAAGAAGAGAGTAAATTAATAGTTAATACATTTTTCCGCATTAATTTTGAGCTACAAGCCTTGAAATAACGTCTAATTCAAGTTTTAGCTTCGCGATGAGTGACTACGACAAAATGGCGGAGGGAATCAAAATGGCGGGGTTAAAAACGGCGGGAAAATTTGAATATTTTAAAAACGAAATTAATTTTGTTTAAAAATTGAAATTAATGGAATAAGTGTTGAATATTTTGTAGTAATTTTTATGAAAATAAATTTTTTGGGCATCCTGTTGCCTTAAAAGTGTTCTGAGATATTTATTTTGGAGATAAATCCGTTCTTTATAGATAAATTCAGGGTAAATAAGACTTATTTCGATAAAGAGGAGATAAAATTAATAATAAATACATTTTTCCACATTAATTTTGAGCTAGAAGCCTTGAAATAGCATCTAATTTAAGTTTTAGCCTCGCGATGAGTGACTACGACAAAATGGCGGTGGATATCAAAATGGCGGGGTTAAAAAAGGCGGGAAAATTTGAATATTTTAAAAATTAACTGAAGTTTCTTTGAAAATTGGAATTAATGGAATAAGTATCAAATATTTTGTAGTAATTTTTATGAAAATAAATTGAACGACAAAATGGCGGCGTTTGAAAATCGGTGGGAAAATTTAAATGTTTTAAAAATAGATATCAAATGAATTTTTGCACAAGAATTTTGTCTAAAGCTCTTTAAAAGGTATTTATCTCAAGTTTTAGGCTCTTGATGCATAATCTCGACAAAATGGCTGTGTGACTCAAAATGGCGGCAGTATTGAACAGTAATGTTTCCAAACAATTAATAAGAGACGTAAATACCTTTATTTGAGTTTTTTAGATTTAGAGACTTCTTTATGTCAAAATGGCCGACTTTTAAAATGACGTTGTTTTTAAAATCGGCGGGAAAATTCAAATGTTTAAAAAATAACAAGAAATTTAAATTAATGATTAAATATTTCTTTAAAATTTTTATAAAAATATTCAAAATGGCGGATTTTTTAAATGAGCGGGAAAATTCAAATCTATTTAAAACAAGCAAAGTTTCATGAATTTAATAAAAATTATCAAATATTTTGCAAAAATATTTAATAAAATTTTCAACCTAAAAATTGAATAAAATAAACATATAAAATAATAAATAGAATACAAGTGTAAAATATAGGTTGATATCACGATAAATAACAAGGTGGCCTGTTCATGGTGATGCCCGGGGCATTAAGCTACTGTTTCTTAACCAAACGCTCCAACTACACCATCGGTGGTTGTATCGGTAGTCCATTTTACTTTAATCCTCTTCTACATGCACACACACTAACACTTGGACTGAACATCGCCATATAAATACATAAATATACAAATATAATAAGTATTGTATCCGATAACCAATAACTAAGGAATTTTTCATATAATACACAATTGTTGCTTTTAAATTAAACTTATAAGTTGCATGTAATCTGTACAGTAGTCTTAACTTGTCTAAACAACAAGTACCTATATATTGTATATCTATCTGTAGGGATATATTATATGGGCACTTGAAGACGGTAGTTTGTTCGGCATTGCCACATACCAATTGCTGTGCCGCCCCATGAAATATTGCCGACTTTAAAAGGCATCTGCGATTTAAGCCTTTTCCGCATTTCCTAGCTCTAAATCCATCCATGATAATTTATTTTATATATTTACTTATTTTTACATTTATATAAGTATATGTATGTCATTCTTATCCTTATATCGGTAATTATTACAATTATGCAATTTCACGATAAACGAACTATTTATTAATTATCAATAGAGACATTTGTATTGAATGTAAAAGATAAATAATTGTTATTTATCGCCAAGTGATAACACTTGTCGACACTAATATTTTTTATTGCCGTAATTAATTACGCGGAAATAAATTTTGTTTGAAAATTACGGTTGTCTTGTTATAACTCGTAAAAATTACACATGTGAGCTAATTTAATAAATTGTTTACACGCAGTTACGTTTTTTAGTTCCTTTTATTTAATAAAGGCGAGACCTTATCGCGTCGAGGAAATTAGACTGCTGAATTGATCATGAATAAGTCATCGATCATTCACTTTTGGAGTAGAAAAAACGTTTCGGGGTTATATATACTCTGGCAAGATTTTTCTGCAAGCGAGAAGCGTTGGCCATCTAGCGGCCAAACCAAACACTAACTTCTAATCGTGGATTTTAACTTGTGAAACGTTATTGAGAATAATTTTTGACGAAATTGGAGGATTTTTGAGATTGTTGAAAAAAAAAGATAATATCTTTAATGAATATTACCTTCTATCTTAATTCTCGAGGGATAATAAATAATCTGTATCAAGCGGCTATACGAAAAATTATTTGCGAATTTGATGAAACAATTGGCATTGAGCTGAAAAGTTTAACTAGATATATTGATTTAGCGAAAAAAGTGTCCAGTCCGAAGGACGGTGCGGTGTATTTACTTCACTTGGATTGCTCGGTAATGTTTATCGATTCTCAAGATACATAGATCTATATATGTATGTACACGTATTTACAACGAGTCCACGTGGTTTAACAGGGAATAAGACAAAATAAATAAACATATAGGGGAAAAAAATGACCAGGCTGAGGATAAGAAATAAAAATACGAGACAGCAAAAAAAGTAGCTATGACGGAGTATTTGTATTGAATATAATAGATAAATAATTCTCAATTATCGTTGATTGATAACACTTGTCGACACTAATATTTTTTTTTGCCGTAATTAATTACGCGGAAATAAATTTTGTTTGAAAATTACGGTTATCTTGTTATAACTCGTAAAAATTACACATGTGAGCTAATTTAATAAATTGTTTACACGCAGCTACGTTTTTTAGTTCCTTTTTATTTAATAAAGGCGAGACCTTATCGCGTCGAGGAAATTAGACTGCTAAATTGGTCATGAATAAGTCATCGATCATTAACTTTTGGAGTAGAAAAAACGTTTCGGGGTTATATATACTCTGGCAAGATTTTTCTGCAAGCGAGAAGCGTTGGCCATCTAGCGGCCAAACCAAACACTAACTTCTAATCGTGGATTTTAACTTGTGAAACGTTATTGAGAATAATTTTTGACGAAATTGGAGGATTTTTGAGATTGTTGAAACAAAAAGATAATATCTTTAATGAATATTACCTTCTATCTTAATTCTCGAGGGATAATAAATAATCTGTATCAAGCGGCTATACGAAAAATTATTTGCAAAGAGTTAAAATCACGATTGTGAGTAAAATATCAAAAAAAGAAAAAATTTTATTATATATTTTATAGATCTTATTGTTAGAATATTGATGAGAAATAATTTTCAATAATAATAATTTTAATAACAATAATAATAATAACATTCTTGAGATCAACTTTTTACAATTATTTCAGGATGATGTTGTCACCCTTGGTGTCTTTATTATCTCGACACGGGAGGGCACTTTACCGATAATCATAATCACCCCTTTCATTTTAAATGACTATTTATTATTCTTTCTCACACTTACAGTCATTAAATCTCATTAAATATAAATTAAGAATTTTCTAACACTTTTTAAAAATCTCAGCAAAAAAGGAGATTACAAAAATAAAGACATTAAACTCGAACATTTTCATCATTATTATATAATTTTTTTATTCTAACTAATGGCAGCATTAGTCATTTAACTGGCATGTTGTTGATAAACAAATGGAGGCATCAATAACCGTGGTGGTAGTCTACGAAGATGAACAAGTTGATCCTTGGGGTCTTGAGACCTTTGCTCGGGTTTAGTCCTGGAGCGGACCAGAAGCCCGCTGGAATAAGCTTTTGAGTGTGTTACGGATAAGAACTACATGAAAAATAAAAAATTTATTGCTCCGAACCGATACAAGTTTTTTTTTTTTTTTTTTTTAGATAAATGAGAAATGAGAAAGCAAATTCCGATAGACCCGCTGGTCAGTGACTCATGAAAAATTATAGGAAATTTTAGTTTTTAATTATCTTTACAGTTAATCACCGTTAGATTTTTTTCAATTATCCGGGTAATAAATTTTATTTTTTTTCCACAAAATTGAAATTAAAAAACAACACGGAATATTAAAGATATAAATTCTATAATATTTATATATTTTAAAAACTAGATTTTAGTTTAATAAGTCTGAATACTAATTTAATCATTTTGATTAAAATATGTGAGATATGAAAAAAAATTAAGACAGGCTGCGTTCAAAAAAGCTCTATTTCTGACACATAATTAAGAAATGACCTTGTATCTCGTGAAATATTGACATTTTTACAGATATAAGCTCACCTCAACATTACACTCATCGAGACCTTTCATTTGAGTACCCACATCACATTTTCATATATTTTATATATTTATGTATATCATATATATATGTATATATGAAAAATATATCAAAAATGCATGTGGGTACTCAAATAAAAGCTCTCGATGAGTGTAACATCAAGATGAGCTTATATGTTTAAAAATATCAATAATTAAGAAATGACCTTGTATCTCGTGAGCTATTGACATTTTTAAAGATATAAGCTCATCCCGATGTTACACTCATCGAGACCTTTCATTTGAGTACCTACATTAAATTTTCATATATTTTATATATTATATATATTTCACAAATATCAAATATATAAAAAATGCCATGTGGGTATTCAAATGAAAGGTCTCGATGAGTGTAACATCAGGATGAGCTTATATCTTTAAGAATGTCAATAATTAAAAAATGGCCTTGTAGTTATTAAAATTATTCCTCATCAATATTCTAACAATAAGATCTATAAAATATACAATAAAAGTCATTAATTAAATTTTTTTACTTAATTCCGCGGTTTTTCGCGGTTTTTCATGGATTATTATTGTCAAGGGAATATCATCGAAGTTAATGACTGTTCATTCAATATTCAAAATATTATTAAACTATAAATAATAATATTGATGGATAAAAATTATTTTTTCTTTCCAAATAAATGACTAAAAATTTTTTTAACTAAATCAGTTTATTACTCCGTACTAAATCCTTCTACTAGTGTAGACACTCAAGTAATTTTCACGTAATAAAAAAATGAAAATTTATCATTAATATTGAAATAAAAAAAAAATTAATAAAATTAGCGACATTGAAAAATGAATGAAATGTAAAGAAAAAATAAATAATGAAGAATATGTGAGAGTTAGTAGCATTCTTATCAATTCACTTCTGTATTAACTCATTCCCAGGAGCGAAATCCGTTGGGTGGATCCATTAAAAGTATCTTAGCTGGTGCTAATTGCCTTCTTTTAAACATCGCGAATTGACACTTGCCCGATACGATTCTGGTCGCACTCATTAATCGTCACAAGTGTCAACTTGATTACAGATATTCATTAATTTTTTTAAATTACACGGACATTAATGATCAGACACATGAAACATATTATATCCTATTTTTCTTAATAATTAAAATTACAATAATTAATTTTCTCTAGCGTTTTAAATGGAATAATGGATAATGTAAAAATGCAAGGATTGAGCATGACTCTGAAAATATGTCAAGGAGAATATAGATTACTGTAGTAGTTGGTAAAAGAGTAGATCTCAGTGATTGATCGGTTCCAATATAATGAGGACCGATAATGACCGACACGGTACAAGACCTCGAGTTGTGCCGAGCACCACAAGATGGGCACCAAAGATAAGCGCTTCTTTTTATTTTATTCATCTTACTCTTTTTCTCGGCTTTACTCTACGCTCTCACCGCTCTTCTCGTCTTCGTCCGTGTCCAGACGTTGAAAAAATAATATTTACCCTAACCCTCTGCTCACCCAAAATAATTAGTTTAATTTACTTAAATTATAAATAAATTATTATTTCAACCAATTCAATTTATCTTTATCTTAATAAACTATTAATTTTTTTATTTTTTTTAATGAATAGTAAGTTGAAATATTTTTCTTAGTATTTCTCGGTAAATTTTTGGAAAAATGAATACCTCACATGACTTGTAATGCTTTTAAAGTATCAATTCGCGGAAACCGCGAAAAACTGCGGAATTGAAAAAAAGGTGTAATTTATATAATTTATTGTAGCTTTTATTTACATTGACCATGCATTACACTTAAAAAAAAAAATAATAAAAAAAACAACAATAATTTTGTGACCAGTATATTTGTATGATAAAATGGGTTTTTATAGTTAAATTTGGAATCATTAGAAAGGTTTGACTTGGCTTGACCTGGAATTGTGCCTTTTCAAGGTTTCACGGATTTTTCAAGGATGTTACACTCATCAAGAGCTTTCATTTGAGTACCCACATGCATTTTTGATATATTTTTCATATATACATATATGTGATATATATATCAATATATAAAATATATGAAAAATTGATGTGGGTACTCAAATAAAAGGTCTTGATGAGCGTAACATCAGGATGAGCTTATAACTGTAAAAATGAAGAGTTCACGAGATCATTTCTTAATTATTGACATTTTCAAAGATATAAGCTCATCCCGATGTTACAGTCATCGAGACCTTTTATTTGAGTACCCACATGCATTTTTGATATATTTTTTATATATACATATATATAATTTTTATAAAATATATGAAAAAATGATGTGGATACTCAAATGAAAGTTCTCGATGATTGTAACATCGGGATGAGCTTATATCCTTAAAAATGTCAATAGTTAAGAAATGACCTTGTATTTTGTTAACTATTGACATTTTTAAAGATATAAGCTCACCCCAACATTACACTTATCGAGACCTTTTATTTGAGTACCAACATCAATTTTTCATATATTTATATATATTATATATATTTATATATGAAAAATATATCAAAAATGCATGTGGGTACTCAAATGAAAGCTCTTAATGAGTCTAACATCGAGATGAGCTTATATCTTTAAAATATATGTATTTATGAAAAATATATCAAAAATGCATGTGGGTACTCAAATGAAAGCTCTTGATGAGTGTAACATCAGGATGAGCTTATATCTTTAAAAACGTCAATATTTAAAAAAGTACAGTGCAATTTACCAAAAGTCATTATTTAATACAGCAAAACTCTATTTATTTATAGTTCACATCTCAGCAGTCACGCAGTGACTGCAAGGTTTCTAGTTTAATTCAATTTAACTTTCGAATTTTGATTGTGTAAAAACTATTTTAAGTCATTATATTTCCAAAAATATTAAGAATAGACGCATAGGGAATTTCATAAGCTACAACATTAATGTCTTACAATTTTTACCTAAAATTAATATAATAAGAGTTATTTTTGTCTTTATAGTGTCTAGATAGTGATTTAGCATTTAATCAAAATTTTTTTAATTCCAATAATAATAATTATAATAAAAATCGAATTAAATACGCTAAAAAACCTAAATTTCCCTTTAAAATGATTATTCACATTATTTCTTAAAAAAAAAAGCAACCCGCGAAATTAAAAAAAAAAAGTCAAAATTATTTTTTTTATTTCTTGTCTATATATATCTCGATAATATCAATAAGGAATAATTTATATACATTTTCAATAATAATAATAACAACTTTAATCCACTTTTAACTGAAACATATCAAAGTAAATTGCAAATGATTAATAGACAAGTTAATCTCGAGAAACCGTTGCAATTCTCAATCCACGGTTATCTAAAAGCTGGACAGTATTAACTACAAGTCTAAGTACAAACACATCGGTAAAGTTGACAGTGATAGCGATCTACATTATTAATTCAGCATAAATACTGAGTAATAAGCCGGAGGGTCTCTTACTTTCGATTCACTTATTCAGTTTCAATTACGGGTGTTTTCGCGTGATGATAAACTTTATTTATAAGTGATTAATTAACAAAACTTGAAAACCCATAAATAAATAAATAAATAAATAAATAAAGAGTTAATAAAACTGGAGGTAAAAAATGGAGGCCGGCCGGTGTGGATTCAAAAAATGGGGAATCATGTCCAATAAATAAAATCCTTGAAATCCTTGATTATGTTTAAAGAGAAGTAAAAAAACAGTATTATTAGCATCAATTCAACTTGAGCTGTCACTTGTGCCCGTAAGAGAGTGGTAGATGCTTGATGTACATACGTATGAAGGAATGCATGTACGTACATTGCACTTGTAATGGACTAAAGAGTAAAGACTAAAGACTAAAGAGAGTAAGGTTATATTAGATTTTAAAGCTTGAGAGAGTCGCGTGTCTTCGCTCCTTTTACGTGGTACTGTCTGCGAATGAAGAACGATGGACTTATATATATATATATATATATATATATATATATATATATA
>CAJNRD030001114.1:1420112-1443108 GCA_905319865.3 Cotesia congregata
ATTAAAAATGATCTGAAATTGGTCTGAATTGTGAATAATACGGGCAAAAACAGATTAAATTCTCATATAAAATAGATACACATAATAAAATTAAATTGAATGAAAAATATTAAAAAATTTTATTAATCATAAAACAGACTAAATTTTTTGACCCGGGCATGTAAACAAATTCGCTATGCATGTTAAAGAGGTTGAGTTTCTTAAAATTGTAGGCTGTCGCTAGTTAAACGCATGTTAATTTTTATGTACCTACTATTGACACCCGCTATTTTTAAATCATAATTAAAATTTATCAGCTTAAAACAATAAATCTAAGATTATTTAGAGTTTAAATAACCTCAAATAATTTTGGATGATAGGCTTACATCAGAATTATATAGAAAAATTCGCTATTTAAAATACACTCTCTCTTAGCGAAATTGTTAAGAAATTTTAAATAAACTAGCCGTAGTGGTCTACTCGGAAAAATAAAATTTTTTTGCAGTTTATAATTAATACCCAGGCATAAAATTTTACTTTTTTCTTACTAAAAATTTTCTAAAAATTGATAAAAAGCAATGTTTATTGTGATTTGATCATAAAATTGATTAAATAATCAATAAAATAAAACAACATGTCAATAATAGGGGCTTCTACCCTATCTTTAACTATCTTTATTTATTCTTACCCGAAATTTAATTTTTTCCGGCGCTCTTTAAGTATTTTATTTGTATTTATTATTATTCTTATATACTTGTATTATCTTTGCTGGGATATTTAAACGTCCCGAGGACCAAGAAGTAACCGTTGACCTGCCCGTTTTTTTTTTTTTTTTTTTCAACGTGTGAGGTCTATCGAGACCACTCAATCGTTTATTAAGTATCTATCGCCTCCAGATTCAAAATTTTGATTAAATTTTCTGATATCAATTTTAAAGATTCTCATTAACAAATTTTAATAAATTTTTTTAACACTAATTGATAATAATAATAATGATGATGATTGTTAATTTTATTATAAAAGATTTTATTTAATAATATATTATGTTATGTTACAATAATAATTATTATCAAACATATGTGAAGAATGAAAAACGCAAGCTTTCAATAAAGAAAAAATTGACATTACAAACCGCAATGTCATGTTGGTTCATTATTATATATCACCCAACGTGAGAGTAAGATGAGACTCGGAGATTTTTTTTTTATTTAATTTTTTTTATCTGGATTTTTATCAACATTAGGTGTTAAAATATTCATAATTATCATGACAATACCAACCAAAAAATAATAATAAATTCTACAAAGAAATTTTCTATAAAAAAATAATAATTTCTAATTAAAAAAAGAAAAAATGAAAAATCAGTATAATAAATGAAAGTCAAAATCAACAAATATTTTCTCTTTTTCCCGCTCATTTATCTCCATATTTTTAATTCGAGCCTTGATTTCTATATAATATACGCGTGTTTTGTAATAAAGTCCCCGTAGGCGTTTGTGTGTTACACTGAGAGTTTATGTACTGGCGCACCTGTTTCTGCAGGTAAATCTTGCCCGTGGAATTTTATTTATATTTTTTTTTTCTAATATAAGCGATAATAATAATAATTATCATTATTATTTACTTCCATTATTTTATACACTAAATCTAACAGCTGATTAGAGTTGTTTATAATTGATCGAAAATCTTGATACAAGTGTCCAGGTTAAATGTTAAGCCTGAGAAAATTATCACGCTGATTATTAACATACTAGAAGATTACATTATAATTTATAATAAACAATGGTGTTAAAGTAAAAATTATTGCACCTGTTGTAAAATGGCTGCTAATATTTACAATAATTTTTGTTTCCTGCCGCTAGGAGCGCTGGGGGTGAATTTTCGCGGGTAATTTAGAAAAAAATATATTTTTTTGATTATTATTGACGAAACTAATAGGTAAAAAAAATATAAAGGTATTAAGTGGAGGAAAATAATATAATGGGAATGAGAATAGTGTGCAGTAGCACAAAGGCCGTAAACTGAAGCTTAATTATCAATTAGACGTACCACCGAGGCACGCTTTCGAGCTAATCGATTAGTTATACGTCGCTAAACATCTCGCGGGTGCAAATCTTTAATTTTTTAAGTGCTCAAACAATAAATTATTATTGTAAATATTGAGGAAAATTAAAAAGTTCATTAATAATTTTTTAAAATTATAAATTATAAATTATTTGATAAATAATTATGAAACCATTTAAAAAATATAGAATAATTTTACTATTACCGTGTTTAAAAAAAAAATTTGTCTTGAATTTGGACCCCGAACCTCTGAAATTTTTTCAGTGTATTAAATACTCAGATTTTAAAATTCTAACTGCGAGAACTGTAGCCACCTAGAGGAGACTTTTTGAACTAATTAAGTTAAAATTATTAAATTGATTTCGTAACACACTGAGAGAAAAATTTTTTTAATTATAATAATCAATGATTTATTAACTGTTAATAAATATTTATTAGACTATTTGATAGAAAATTAGTAACTTTGCAGTCAAATGAATAAAATTTTGCTCTATTAAATAATGACTTTGGTTGAATTGCACTGTACTTTTTTAAATATTGACATTTTTAAAGATATAAGCTCATCCCGATGTTACACTCGTCAAAAGCTTTCATTTGAGTACCCATATTAATTTTTGATATATTTTCCATATATACATATATATAAGATATACAAATATATGAAAAAATGATGTGGGTACTTAAATGAAAGGTCTTAATGAGTATAACATCGGGATGAGCTTACATTTTTAAAAATGTCAATAATTCTCAAGATACAAGGTCATTTCTTAATTATGTATCTAGAGAGCATTTTCGAATACAACCTAAATATTTATCATCATAAATTGACTATTAGTGAGAATGATATGAAACCATGAAAACTGGGCACAAAATTTTGCTGATTCTCTTAATAATATAGATAATATAATTCATAACACGATACATTTTACATTGCACTAAATTTTTTATCAGGGCATAAAAAAATAACCATCTGGGATTTGAACCCTGGACCTCTAAAATTTTCCAGTAAAGTTAAATACTCAAATTTTAGAATTCTAACTGCGAGAACCGCGGCCATCTAGTGGTGACTTTTGGAACTAACTTTTTAAATTGCAGTTTTCTTTTTGAATTAACGAATTCATTTTTTAGCACACTTATCAATGAATTTATTAATTATTTTATGTAAAAATAATATTTTTATTTTTGCACTATTAACATTATAGAAAAATAATCATTATTTTTTTCTTTCTAAAAGACTTTACAAACTCGGTGATTACAACGATGTCTGGAGTCTCAAAATAATTAAAATCTACAATAAATTACAATAATTAAAGTTAGACACGCGACTGATATGGAAAATGAAATTGATCGATGATAAACAGTGAATAATAATCTGTAAACCGGAAACATGCCAGAGTTCTCTGCTTTATTTAGTCTTTTATATTTTGTATTCCATATTATATTAACGCAAGACCTGGATTACGTAATTGCGATCGAGGGAAAGGTAAAACCGTATAATATATTCAATCGGTACGAGACAACGAGACACCTTTCGGAGTCATACATTCAGCATCACATCACGTAATTAGCCTACAGAATATATAAATATATAAAGACATAAACATGAGAACACATGCAACTAAGTGAAAAATTTAACCGGTGAATAATAATACTTAGAGTGAGAATAAGAAATTTTTCGTAGATTGACAGCCGATATCGGGCAACATTTGTATTTTATAAATAATATATATAATATGTTTATATTTATATTACTTTCTTCTAGTCGACATACGATCACTCATAAAAGAGAAGTTAACAACCTTTCTCCTCATTTTCTTGCTACAACTTTTGCATCACCTGACAAACTACATTGGAAAGTTATTTTATGTACCTTCTGATATTTTTTATTAATTCAAAATATAAATTATCTGACTATCATTTTTATTATTATTAATTATAAATTATGAGTAAAAGTTACATGAACACTTTACAATGTATTAATTTTGTTATTTTTTTGTCAATATACTCATACAAGAATATGTTGATACTTAATTATCGTGAATGCTTAATAAATAATTTTTTTTTTGCGTGAAATAATCAATAAATTTTATCATAAGTGTGTTAAAAAAGAAATTCATTAATTTAAAAAGAAATCGGGAAAAGTTAGTTCCAAAAGTGTCCGCTAGGTGGCTACAGTTCTCGCAGTTAGAATTCTAAAATTTGAGTATTTAACTTCAATAGAAAATTTCATTTTCCACATCAGTCGCGTGTCTAACTTTAATTATTGTAATTTATTGTGAATTTTAATTATTTTGAGACTCCAGACATCGTTGTAATCATCGAGTTTTAAAGTCTTTTAGAAAGAAAAAAATAATAATTATTTTTCTATAATGCTAATAGTGTGACAAAACAAAATAATATTATTTTTACATAAAATAATTAATAAATTCTTTGATAAGTGAGCTAAAAAATAAATTCGTTAATTCAAAAAGAAAACTGCAATTGAAAAAGTTAGTTTCAAAAGTCACCACTAGATGGCCGCGGTTCTCGCAGAATTCTAAAATTTGAGTATTTAATTTTACTGAAAAATTTTATAGAGGTCCAGGGTTTAAATCCCAAATGAAGTTTTTTTTTTTATGCCCTGATAAAAAATTTAGTGCAATGTAAAATGTATCATGTTATGAATTATATTATCTATATTATTAAGAGAATAAGCAAAATTTTTCTGGCGAGTGTATGTATATGATAAAATGGGTTTTTATAGTTAAATTTGGTATCGTTCGTATGATTTCATATCATTCTCACTAATAGTAAATTTATGATAAGTATTTGGACCGCATCCGAAAATGCTCTATCTCTAGATATATAATTAAAAAATGATCTAGTATCTTGAGAACTATTGACATTTTTTAAGATATAAGCTCATTCCGATGTTATACTTACCAAGACCTTCCATTTGAGTACCCGCATGCATTTTTGATATATTTTTCATATATACATACATATAATATATATAAATATTTGAAAAATTGATGTGGGTACTCAAATGAAAGGTCTCGATGAGTGTAATGTCGGGATGAACTTATATCTTCAAAAAGGTCAATAGTTAAGAAAATACAGTAAGTTTATATCTTTAAAAATATCAGTAGTTAATAAATGACCTTGTATCTTGTGAACTATGGACATTTTTAAAGACATCAGCTCATCCCGATGTCATACTCATCAAGACCTTTCATTTGAGTACCCGCAACAATTTTTCATATATTTATATATATTATATATATGTATATATGAAAAATATATCAAAAATGCATGTGGGTACTTAAATGAAAGCTCTTGACGAGTGTAACATCGGGATTAGCTTATATCTTTACATATCTATCATATATATTTATATATGAAAAATATATCAAAACTTAATGTTATCGAATTAAAAAAAAAATTATTTGAAAAAAATTGCATTTTTAATTTTTAAAAATTTTTTTTACCATCATTTATTTGTTATTAATTTTTTAAAATCATTAAATGTTTTCTAAATTAATTTTCATTAATTAGAAATGACCTTATATCTGATAAACTATTGATATTTTTAGAGATATAATATTTTTAGAGATATTTTTGATATATTTTTCATATATACATATATATAATATATATAAATATATGAAAAGTTGATGTAGGTACTCAAATGAAAGATCTTGATGAGTGTAACATCGGGATGAGCTTATATTACCTGTAATCACCTTAATAAGTGAAAAAAAACTAGAATTTAAATTTCTAATTCGATAACAATAATTTTGATAGCAGTATTATTAATTTTAATTATTATTATGCAGTTTTTAAAGAATAGTAATATTTGATTCCTAGAACTCTATAAATTTTTAACTAATTGATGACTTTGACCTCAATCAAAGTTAACACGCTAAAAAACAAATGATGAAGTCTGGTAGGACATTTTCACAAGCGTAACAAACCGATGCTTGATGAGGACAAAAAACGTATAAAGATTTTCTTGTATAACCTCAGTTGCAGCAGTAACACCCAACAGGAGTCGCGGTTGCAAAAACTCTTATCTTCATAATGAACACACCCGGTAAAAAGATTAATGCTCGGAGAAAAAAAATTTATTTATTTAACTTTTTATCTCAGTTTTTTATTTATCAATTTACCAGACTGGGATTCTGACTGTGACAAGGATGGCTTTAAAAGTGTTGAGAGTATCGGGATCGGTAACAGGATACGACACGTCAGGGAGAACCGAGACCGTCATCGATAGGGACAGCCGATTTAAAACTCACAATGAGTGGGATTTTATTAAAAAAAAAAAAAAAAATCCGTGTTATTTTCATTTATGCATATGCATATGTACGTTTGTTAAAAAAATTAAAAAAAAATATTTTCAACCGGTCGAGTTTGATATCGAGCAAAATTGGTTTGGAAACCGGTCATATATTTTCTGATCTGAGACTGAGACACTTGCGTGTCCTTACGATGAAATTAAATCGCGTTTAACCGTGAATACACTATTGAAGTTACGATATTATTTTTACGCTTTTTCAATGAAAAAGTAACAGAGTTATTTGAAAAATAGCCGCGGTTATTTTAATGGGAAAAAAAAATTATTAATGCTGTTATTAAGGAAGACAATTTTAAATCTATTACTATTACTCATGAATTTTTTTAATTTTTTTTTTTTTTCTTAAGAAATTGTTGACCTTAAAAGAATTTATTGAGAATTTTCTATTTTAAATAAAATATTTTTAAATTTCTAAGAAAAAATTTTTTCAAAGAAAAATAATAAAAAAGGATATCTTAGTACTGAAAAAATTTATTGTTTAATTTGAATTTAAATATGTGGTTTAATAAAAATTTACTGAAAATCAAATTTGAAATTGAAATTATTATTATTATTTTTATTATTAGTTACAACATTAAAAATAAAGATAACCATGAAGTTCCCTAATATGTATAATAATAGTAGTAGTCTTGATTCACCGGTGGAACCCTTTGGGCAGCGGCAAAAAAGACAAACTATATGTATATATATGTATATGAATATATGCTGTATATATCCGAGATATCCACGCTAATGATGATTCCCCGAGCACAAGTTTATGAATACGAATTATTTCGGCGTGGATCTTGACTGAGTGACGTGATAATGGATTATCAAGAGCATTGCCCTGGGATTTTAAGCTCGCTCTTCACTCGAACACGTTATACAATTTATATTACAAGCTACAAATAAAAGCGGCATGTTCTTAACGGTAAAGACTTCCTGACCGTCGTCATATTATAACTCCTAAAAATTACACATGTGAGCTAATTTAATAAATTGTTTACACGCAGCTACTTTTTTAGTTCCTTTTATTTAATAAAGGCGAGACCTTATCGCGTCGAGGAAATTAGACTGCTAAATTGATCATGAATAAGTCATCGATCATTCACTTTTGGAGTAGAAAAAACGTTTCGGGGTTATATTTACTCTGGCAAGATTTTTCTGCAAGCGAGAAGCGTTGGCCATCTAGCGGCCAAACCAAACACTAACTTCTAATGGTGGATTTTAACTTGTGAAACGTTATTGGGAATAATTTTTGACGAAATTGGAGGAGTTTTGAGATTGTTGAAACAAAACGATAATAACGTTGAATGTTAAAAAATATTTATTAAATTAAACAATTGTCTTCAAATAAATTAAACTATTAATAGTTAACAAGTCCTTCTATCAGTGCATATTTTTATAATCGACTCGAATAAAAAAATCGCATTTTTTGCTGCCTTTACATATACTTTAGTAAGGATTTTCTACTAGCGAGAGCCGTATGGCATCTAGCGGCGAAACTAAGAACTAATTTCTAAAAATTTTTATTAGACATAAAAATACCTAAAATTTCTCGCTTTTTTTTGACAATTTCAATTCTTGTCAATAAATAATTAAAATTACTTATTAATAAACGCGCGGGTAATTTATTTAGATACTAGGAAAGAAAAGAAGGGCAAAAGAAGTACTCCTCCTTGCAGAGTCTTAATGATTGGCTAGAATAATTTTGATTAATATATATTTATAATAAATATTTAATAACTATTAATAAATGTGCTTTTCTCCCAAATAAATATTTATTGAATATTAAAAAATATTTATTAAATTTTAATAAATTAAATAATTGTCTTCAAATAAATTAAACTATTAATAGTTAGAAATTTTTTATATCTTCAATATTTTAGTTAAAATTTGAATTCTAAATTTTTCTAATTCGCAAAAGTTATTTCCACGTCTAACAAGTTTTTAATGCAAATATTCTTTTAAATTTAAAAGCAATCTCTCCTCAAGTCATTATATTTTCCGTGTTAGCTCGAGTACACACATATAAATCGTTTTTATTAAAGCAAATAGTTAAGCATTAGACATTCTGTCGTAGAATAGTAAAACGAACTGCATTCCTTATCCTTATAACGGAACTCTGGTGGCGAAGGTCTCTTACGCAATAGTAAAGTACTTCCACATATATCTTTATATCCTTGCATAAAGAGTTTAGAGCTGTTATTTCATAGCTGTGTCGTATTTTAAATTCATTGCTCTGGGTCGTCTCAAGTTCAAGGTTAACTCTTACCTTTATTTTTATTTCCCTTTTAATCACTTCCACCCTCTTGCCCTTCCTTGTCCAGAACTTTTATTACTTTCAACGTCTAAGATTCTGTTTAGTCTCGCTTACCTGCAACAAAAACAAAATAAAAAAATGTATTTAAAATCTCCATAAGTATATGTTAAGATTTTTGGTAAGATATTTTACTGGAACGATTAAAAACGTCAGGTGGATTGAGCAGTTAAGCGACACAACGAATTAATTTGTAAAAACGTTGTGAAGAAGCGAATTGAAAGGCGCGAAATAGTCCTCGGATGGATATAAAATAAAATAAATATATATAAATATAAATAAAAAAGAAATTAAAATAACGATGAGGAAGATGGAAGAGATGAACAAAAATATTTAAACCGCGTGGCGCCACGACTCGGACACCCCCCGGAGAGTATTATTACGCATTTAACTAATTTCCTTGTCTCGTAAAATACAACTGACTTTTTATCTAAAGCTTTACCGGTATGTTTTTTTGTAATCAAAAGGTTATTAAATAAAGAGGTTAAATTAATAAACCCTCAATTTTTTTTTAAATCGCCTATTAATTTACTTTTCTTTTATTTTATTGCCTCAAGAGGTGGTTAATATACATAGAAAGTAAAATAGGAGTATTTAACATTATAGATTAAAATTAACTTTATTATTACCAGATAATGGTTGAAAAAAGTAACAGGGCCCCTATTATTGACATGTTGTTTTATTTTATTGATTATTTAATCAATTTTATGATCAAATCACAATAAACATTGCTTTTTATCAATTTTTAGAAGTTTTTTAGTAAAAAAAAAAGTAAAATTTTATGCCTGGGTATTAATTATTAACTGCAAAAAAATTTTATTTTTCCGAGTAGACCACTATGGCTAGTTTATTTAAAATTTCTTAACAATTTCGCTAAGAGAGAGCGTATTTTAAATAGCGAATTTTTTATATAATTCTGATGTAAGCCTATCATCCAAAATTATTTGAGATTATTTAGACTCTAAATAATCTTAGATTTTTTGTTTTAAGCTGATAAATTTTAATTATGATTTAAAAATAGCGGGTGTCAATATTAGGTACATAAAAATTAACATGTGTTTAATTAGCGACAGCCTACAATTTTAAGAAATTTAATCTCTTTAACATACATAGCGGATTTGTTTACATGTTGTCTCGCGTAATTTTATAATAAAAAAAGAATTGTCTGAGCAAAATATTGTTGTTTACTAGTAAATAATAAATTATATTCGAAATTTAAATTTCAATTAAACCTGAATAATAGGGTTGACACCTGTCAATAATAGGGTCTATGGGTGTCAATAGTTGGCTCCGATACCATTTCACCCTGTCAATAATACCTACACTTGAGTTGGTGATTTCAAATTAATATATTTGTCATTTAATTAACGACTATTTAGGTATAAAAATTAAAATGCACAAGTTGATGAATCAAAAAAAGTGTCTAATACAAAAAAAAATTAGTCAGATTAATTTGAATACGGTAAATTTAAAAAAAAATTTCTTTCCGTGTAATATATACTTTGGTTAAATTTTTCTACTAGCGAGAACCATAAGCCATCTATCGGTAAAACCAAGAACTAACTTTTAAAAAATTTTATTTGACATAAAATTATAATCTAAATTTTTAGTCTAGATCTAAAAATTCAATACTATAAAGCGCTCAGCGAAGCTAGTTAATAAATAAAATGAATGATTAATAAATAAAATTTAAAAGTTAACCACAAAAAATTTTCCATAAAAGTCATGAAAATTATGAAAAATTTTCTATTCTACTGTAACAAAAAATAAAGATCCGGTTGCTCGTCGACTTGTATTTCCTCTACAAGCACACACAGAAGTGTAAGCGCAACAAGATAAAGAAGAATGGAGCGAATAAGAAAATAACAAGTGGCATTAAAGGAGTAAAGAAGTGTACGGTTGAGAATTTTGTAGTAGACAAATGAGCCATACGTTCTACATAGATCTTTTTACGAAGATTGGATCGAGTTTCTGGCTTAACTTCCATTCGTGAGACCCTGATACCTCAGAGTTAAATGTATGCACGTAGTGTTATATGTAGACATATATTCACGTATCACATGTAAGTTAAACTATTGAGCGCAATCATTATGTATCCAAAGACACTTAACAAAAGTATAATCTAACCAATTCCTGTTTACAATGACTTTATACGCCGTGGAATTCATTCTGGTGAATATAGGTTAGCGTCGTCCAGGAGAGACTCGAGGCTGGAAACTAGAGAATTTCCACAAGGCGCCATCTCTTGAGAGATTCTACGACTTAAAGTGTAACTCGAAACTCTGAGAACCCGGACGTTAGACATTAGGCGTTATATTCTAAATAATCGATAAGAGATACAGAAAATTTGGTAAGAAGCCTTTTTGTTAAGAATTTAACTTCCGACAAAAGGCTTATTATTATTTTTTTGTATCTCCATTATTTAGCCCAGAATTATGATTTTAAACTATTCTAACACTTAATGTATATAATTTTATGTCAAATAAAATTGTTTAAAAGTTAGTTCTTGGTTTTGCCGATAGATGGCTTACGGTTCTCGCTAGTAGAAAAATTTAACCAGAGTATATATTATAAAGTGTATAAAAATTTTTTCTTTTTAGTTTAATGTGTAGAAATTTCTTTCGCTCTGGTTAAAAATTAAACTAATTTTCATAATGATAAAACAAAAGTACCAACATAATTATGATTGGGAATAAGGAAGCCTAAATCGTGAGAAAACAGAGCAGCTCCATTGGAAGCTGGAGACAAACAAGTATGAGTTTAAGTTTAAGTATAAGTATGTCTAGTCACATAAGGGCAGAAAACAAATCCGTTTATTTTTGTTCCAGACATTCACGATGTTCCCCTCCCCTGGGTCTCTTTGTCTCAAGCTCTAAGTAAGTCTGTCCGTGTTCCTTTAGCTGGTAATGCAAATGAGACAGCATTAAACGGACAGTACCACCAGAGAAGACGGAATTGTTTTTCGAACGGAATCAAAAGCTTTAATTATTTTAAAATGACCGCGAAAAGTGAATGTTATTGCTGAGACTGGACAGCAACTGACCAAGTGTGATGTCCACGGTAGGGAAATGAGGAACTAATATCATGGAAAGAGATAAATGATAAGATAGCAGACGTTCAACCGGTTAACGTCGGGTCAAACGGCAATAACTTTGCTATAATAATAAAAATACGGTTTGGTAGCCACCAAATGCTCCCCGGTGAGTTTTATATTCTCAATATTGCGCTATAATAATAATACTTATCATTGTCGCGAATGGTTATATTCTTATATTTACTTTTATTATGTATCAAATATATATTTAACTTTAATAGTTTATTCAATTTATGATAATTAATTCCCTTATGATTGTTTAGTTTCATAGTCTGTACTTTTTTTTTATGCACAATATTATACATAATTACAGAATTTCACTGCATTTTTCTTAAATAAGCTTTTTATATCCTTCAAATTCTTAATTTTACCTATAGCTAACTCATTATTAAGTTAGAAAATTCAAAAGTGCATTAAATAGACCCTAGACCTTGTGAAGAATTTTTTTAATCGACTATTATACCTTCATTTGGTAATTTTGCTTGTGAGAGCCGTAGGCCACCTATCGGCGAAACCAAGAACTACTAAAAAATTTTATTCTACTGAGAAAACAGTTTGTTTGATTTAAATTTGTAGATTTATTTAAAATAACTTAAAAACACGTATTTAATATGAACAAATTTGATTTATTTGATTTTGGATTACTTTGAACAAGTTTAGTGTAGGAAAAACGAATTTTAAATTACTAAACCCTGCTAACTATATCCCAAATGGGTCCTTAAAGTGTGGAAACAAATCAAAATAATATTCCTCCGAGGAAAAGTCATTAATCATATGACTCTACAGAATTTTACTGCATTTTTCTCAAATAAGTTTTTTATATTCTTCAAATTCTCAATTTTACCTGTAGCTAACTCCTTTATAAGTGGAAAAAGTCAGAAGTGCTTTAAATAGTTGACCCTAGACCTTTTGAAGAATTTTTTTTATCGACTATTATACTTTCATTTGGTAATTCTGATTGTGAGAGCCGTAGGTCACCTAGCGGCGAAACCAAGAACTACTAAAAAATTTTATTACACTGAGAAAACAGTTTGCTTGATTTAAATTTGTAGATTTATTTAAAATAACTTTAAAATACGTATTTAATATGAACAAATTTGTTTCATATAAATTTGGATTACTTTCAACCAAATACTATTTTGTTTTGGTTTATTTGATTGAATTCGCCGATTTATTTCATTCAAAGATTTTTAATAGTTAACAAATCTTCTTTGAAATAAATCATAAGACGTTTGTGTCGCTACTGTCGCTATTTGAGTTATCGTAATTTTAATACCTTTATCGTCCCCTGTTATAATTGAGTAACTTTGTAATATACATAAATTTTTGATGAATTTAATAATGAAAAAAAAACTATCAAAATCCAACTTGGATCTAATAATTTTAGTTTGTTAGAAGATACCCCAATATAAATTATATAAATAAACTCATCCTCATTGCTTTGATAACCCTAAAAATATGTCAGATATTATTTACTGTATTACAGAGCATGATTTCTTTATCGACATTCAAATATCACATTTGTTTATAGTTAACAAATCTGATTTGACTGAAACAAATGATTTTAAAGTATTAAAGAAATATTTGTTCTATAAACAAATAACTATTTCATTCAAATAAATCCACTGAAACCATATCTTTGTCTCAAATAAATTCATTTAATTGTGTCAAATAAGTATTAGTTGGTGGGATTTAAATAAGAGATTTTTTTATAATAAACGAGTCTCATTTGATTGAAATAAATTGTTCTCTCAGTGTAAAAATTTTTTGACTAAACTTTGATATCCAAAAATTCATCAGTGATAATCAAAGAATTCCATAAGTAAGTCTCTTTAAAATGACCTACTGAAGGAGGAGCAAGTAATTTCTTACGCGGAAGGATGCGTCTGATTGGGCAAAAGAATTTTTACGCGACACACCGGTTGGCCAGGTTAATGATACGTTTTGAAGCAAACTGCCGGATTTTATCGTTCATCAGTCCACTGGGCCCTTTTTCACATTCCTGTATTCGCCGAATGGAAGAAATTAACCCGTTTTTTCTCAGAGTTCGTCACCCGAATGATGCGCGCGCAGCTGCCATTTCGCAGAGACGCCATCTTGATGTCATTTTCTTGCAGCCGCTAATTCTTCATAACTTTCGTTCTATTTCTTAAATTTAAAGAGCAAAAAATTACGTATTTAAAATGCAGTTTTCCCTACAAAGAAGTGTAAGTGCTTTAATTGGCCCTGTCATGAATCTTTAGAAAAATTATTCCTTAACTTCAGAAGGCTCTATAATGAATATGACTGCAATTTAACCTTCCTCAAACCAAAAATGATAAAAAATAAAAATGAAGTTGAAGGTTTTTTTAATTTAAAGGGACTGGAGTAACATGTAATGTTACTTAATACTTAACTTAACTTAAATGTACTCCCTAAAACTGAATTAGTGAAAATTCGTCAGATAAGTGAATATTCACTTAACTTAAGTGCCAATCGAGCCACTTTTTCAAGTCAGTGACTCGGTTCTCACTTAAATAAGTGAATATTCACTTATTCATGTTTAGAGAGTAATGGCGAATACTCTTCAACCCGATGAACCAATATAAGACCGACAATTTTCGGCTATGCTACGTGTGATCTCATTAACTTGCCGTCTAACCGCGGCTGCTCCTCTTTTCTTCTTTCTTAACATTATTTATACCCAGAGTTTGGAAGTTTACTTTGAAGCGAAATGAACCCGTTTCATTTTCTAAATTGTTGTGTACGTATCTCAATTTAATTGCTTTTTGTACTTAAATTATATGCTTCGAATTATCTGACGGATGAAGTTTATTAAATATTATTATGGTTGATTAATAAAATTTAAAAGGTTGGGAAATTTTTATTGAGCTTGGATAACAATAATAAGAAAAAAATAAATTCATATAATTATTTAATAGAAAAAAAAATATATAAATGTTTAAAAATGAATTTTAGGTAATTTTATGGCAAATAAAATTTTTTTTAATTAGTTCTTGGTTTTGCCGATAGATGGCCTACGATTCTCGCTAGTAGAAAAATTTTACCAAAGTATATATTATAAAGTGTAAATTTTTTTTTTTTTATGTGTAGGAAGGTTTACTATATAATAACTAGATAGATATGCACCGTTTAGGGCCGATGTAAGGAAACACGTGAGAATGAGCATACAGCATAACAAAATCCAATGGTAAAGATCGTTTCGCTTTTGATTATAAGAATTGGCGCGAATTTATCTTAGTTAACCTATCAGCGCTGCACGAAAGTCTCTTTTATATTTTGTTATCGGCGTTTCATGAGAGATGAATTATTACTGTAGCTCTAACTCTAACTTACTTCGCACAATACTTTCTTTAATGTTTTTATAATATTGCTAATAAAACGTTAGTTTCAACACTTTAAATGTCAGTTTGGATAAAAATATGAATTCCGATGATAGAAAAATTACTGAGAAGTATTTAAGAAAAATTAATCCCGGAAATTCACGGATAGAATTGAAGAAATAGTTAAATATTTAATAATTTTAAACCAGCAACCTTGCAGTCACTATGTAAACTATAAATAATTAAAATTTTGCTTTATTAAATAATGACTCTTATTAAATTGCACTGTACTTCCTTTAATATTGACATTTTTAAAGATATAAGCTCATCCTGATGTTACACTCATCAAGAGCTTTCATTCAAGTACCCACATGCATTTTCATATATTTTTTATATATACATATATATATAATATATATTTTAAAGATATAAGCTCATTTCGATGTTACACTCATCAATAGCTTTCATTTGAGTACCCACATGCATTTTTGATATATTTTTCATATATGCATATATATAATATATATAAATATGAATATATAAAATATATGAAAAATTGATGTAGGTACTCAAATGAAAGATCTCGATGAGTGTAACATCGGAGTGAGCTTATATCTTTAAAAATATCAATTGTTCACAAGATACAAGGTAATTTCTTAATTATGTATCTAGAGATAGAGTATTTTCAAATGCAGTCTAAGTACTTATCATAATAAATTTAAAAAAAAATCTTTCTAATAACAGTGCAATATTTAGTGCAGAAAAATAAAATAAATATTTGGCTTACTAAAATTCAAAGGTCCATAGTTTACGAGAATATAATCAGAGGTATGTTGATTAAATTCTTTGATTCAGGCGATGATAATGCATTTTGCCTTCTGGTGTGTCTTTAGCTCCCTTTATTTTTTATTCTTTTAAAAGGTTTTTATTTTTACTGGCTGGTACTTATCCCGAGTGTAGAGTACGAGTATATCTGAGTCTTGTTCTTCGCGCGGTCGAATTGCCTCTGCGGTTCGACGCAAAACAATCAACAGAGCTCCTTTTTTTAGTTTAAAATAAAAACTATTTTTATTTTCATTTCTTACGGTCACGTCATTATGTTTCTGTTATTTGCCTCAAGGATAAAACTTTCACGGTCAAATAAGTAAGAGTATAATGCACTTTTTTACACAATGTATTCTAATTATACCCACCTTTTTTATTTTCAGCAATAACTTTGTCTTAAACATTACATTTTCAGCAAAATTATCCTTCGTTTGAGGAACAAACATTTAAAAGATGGATTTTAAAAAGAAGGACTGTAATTCTTTATTACAATTCCAGCGCGGAGAATTTTTGGCGCCTAAGTACTAACCTAGACTGAGGAGTTATTACTCTTAAAAAATAGTTGATATAAAGGAAGAAATCTCTGTCTTGATTTAAAAATTTCTTGTTTAAAAAAAGTTGCGAGGCATTGAATGACCTTGTATCTTGTGAACTATTGACATTTTTAAAGATATAAGCTCACTCTGACATTACACTCATCAAGAGCTTTCATTTGAGTACTCACATCAATTTTTCATATATTTTATATTATCTATATATATTATATATATGTATATATGAAAAATATATCAAAAATGCATGTGAGTACTTAAATGAAAGCTCTTGATGAGTGTAACATAGGGATGAGCTTATATCTTTAAAATATATATTATATATATGTATATATGAAAATGCATCTGGGTACTCAAATGAAAGCTCTTGATGAATGTAACATCGGGATGAGCTTATATCTTTAAAAATGTCAACAGTTAAGAAAGTACAGTGCAATTTTATAAAATTCATTATTTAATAAAACAAAATTTTATCTATTTATAATTCACAAATCATGGCAGTCACATCGTGACTGCAATGTTGCTTGTCAAATATAATCATTCAAAATATATAAAAATTATTTTTAAAAATTTAGTCGTTATATATACTCTGGTAAGATTTCTCTGCTAGCGAGAAGGCGTAGCCACCTAGCGGTAAAACCAAAAACTAACTTCAATTTAATTAGTGCCGCAAAAATATTATTTTAAATTAATATTACACTGACAATAATATTCGTTTAAAAGTTTGTTAGAAAATTTACCGCTAGGTGGCTACACTTCTCGCAGATACAATTATAAAATCTAGGTATTTAAAAATTTTTTCTATTTTTACTGATAAAATAATTTATTATTGTTCAATAAATTTTATTGTACTTCAGTTAAAGATTTAATAAATACTATTTAATAATTAAAAATTTTTTAATTATGTTAAATTTATGGAAAAATTATTTTTAAAAAAATGAATTTATTAAATTTTTTTATTAGTAAAGATTTGAATATTTTTCTTCTTAATAATTCTGAGAAAAATTTTTTTCTTTAAAATTTTTCACAAAAATAATTCAAGTAAAAAATAAAAAATTACAAGTATTAGTTTGTTGAATAATAAGCAGAGGCTTAAGAAACTTTTTCTTAGCGATTATCTACGCCACTGACTTAAAGCGTATAAGAAACAGAAAAATAGAGAAAAGAAAAAATGCATATTGTGTAACGTAGGACGTATTGAATACGCGGGACTCAAGACCGTGGAAATGTTTCTAAATTTTTTCGGCGATGAAAAGGAGCTCAAAAGAATGAGGCTGAAATAAGAATAAGAATAAGAATGAGAATGGGATGAGAGCAAGCATGAGCGGTAATATATTGTATTGGTAGTTTGTCTAGCGTGTGTAGTATAGTAGTGTCTTGATCTATTACTACTATTGACGTATGACATGAATTTATTTTTTGAGATTACTCATAAAGATTGCCTGTCAGCTCGTACCACTTTATCCTCAAATGTCATTAACCATAACTTGTTGACATTTACATCTCTATTTTTTACATCTAATAACTTATTAGGGGCATTCTGTGCGAAATGGGAAAATTACTATAATTTTGAAATTTCTCTAATTCAATCTAATTTATTATTAAAAGTTTATATTTTACTAATTTGTAAAGAAAATTTTTTTTAATCAATATGAAAATCGATTTTTCTCTCCTGTAAGGTAAAAGCCCCTATTATTGACATGTTGTTTTATTTTATTGATTATTTAATCAATTTTATGATTAAATCACAATAAACATTGCTTTTTATCAATTTTTAGAAATTTTTTAGTAAGAAAAAAGTAAAATTTTATGCCTGGGTATTAATTATTAACTGAAAAAAAATTTTATTTTTCCGAGTAGACCACTACGGCTAGTTTATTTAAAATTTCTTAACAATTTCGCTAAGAGAGAGTGTATTTTAAATAGCGAATTTTTCTATATAATTCTGATAAAAGCCTATCATCCAAAATTATTTGAGGTTATTTAAACTCTAAATAATCTTAGATTTATTGTTTTAAGCTGATAAATTTTAATTATGATTTAAAAATAGCGGGTGTCAATAGTAGGTACATAAAAATTAACATGTGTCTAACTAGCGACAGCCTACAATTTTAAGAAATTTAACCTCTTTAACATACACAGCGGATTTTTTTACATGTCTCGCGTAATTTTATAATAAAAAAAGAATTGTCTGAGCAAAATATTGTTGTTTACTAGTAAATAATAAATTATATTCGAAGTTTAAATTTCAATTAAACCTGAATAATAGGGTTGACACCTGTCAATAATAGGGTCTATGGGTGTCGATAGTTGGCTCCGATACCGTTTCACCCTGTCAATAATACCTACACTTGAGTTGCTGATTTCAAATTAATATATTTGTCATTTAATTCAGTCACTATGGAATGCTCCATAATCAAACACGCCTAAATTTTAATTTTAAATTAAAATTGTGGTTAAATGATAAGAGCTACCAAAAAAGCGACAAAGTTCTTTTTTGTAGAGAGTTACATTTCCTTTAGAAAATATCTTGAATCATTTTTTCGTATCTTCAATATTTCAACCACAATTAAATATTAAAAATCAATTTTTGAGAATTAGAACTATTATATTAAAGAAAAAACGAAAAGTAAACATCTTAAGTTTTGACGAAAGCAAGACCGTGTCCTTCCAAAAGCATAATGACGTCTTTGTCCAGGGAAACCGATCCGGTTGTGAAAACAAAGCTCACCAAAAAGGCTCCTATATCTGGTAAATATAATAAAAACATTTAATAATATTCGTTCTCATAAACAAAAAAGAAAAAAAGATAAAACACTACACGGCATCTGGCGGTGTTGGATTACGCAGCACGATTCTGGTACCAGTACTCTGCATCAGCGACCAGAACTAGTACCAATTGACCCTACAGCACTAGACGTTAACTCTACATTCTGCTCAATCCATCTACATCTTGCAATATGAGATTAAACCACTTTCCATAATGTTCTGGGTATGAAACACGTTTTCCGCTCATTTGCTTCCTTCCAAGATATTGCTTTATCTCGCGATGAAAGATCCGCGGTGTTCTCCGCTAAATGAGTAATCAAATAGTCTAAGTGTATTCTCATATTAATAATAATAACAATCATAATAGCAACCTATCAGCGACTACCTTTGAGTAGATAAATTTTGAAAAGCTTGAAATTGTTTATAGTTTAAATTATTATTCTAGCTTATATTACTGATGCGAGATATGGAAAAATTTGTCAGGACATTTTTTGTAGAAAATTGTATTTCCTGAAAATTTAGTCCCTTGCAATTTTTTCTTATTTTGATAATTTGGCCGTAAATGAATTTTTAAGTCTAAAAAGTAAAAAACCGAATTTTTATGAAGTTTGCTTGTTAAAAAAGTAAATTTGTAAATTCAGATTGTAAAAAATATTCTCAGGCTCATTGGTAAGCCAAACAAGACCGATTATTAATGTTTTAAGAACTTAGACATCCATACAGACATTACAATACACAAAAGCGTAAAGAAGCAAACTAAACAGAGGAGAGCTCGAAATATTCACAAGGCAAACGCGGCTCGTTTGAGTATTCAAGTCGCTCTGCATCATAAACTCGTGTGCTAAGATCCCAGGTTGTATTGCTCCTGCTTAACTCGCGAGTGCTTATACTTAAACATTCTCGACTTAACTTAACTCAACTATATACATACACAATATAATAATACTATCCTCATATGCTTGTTGGCTGTCCGTAGTGATGTCACGGACGGAAGTAGAAGCCGACTCATCTTTCATTTATATTTTTAATTTCGAACACGAGTGACCGCTTTGTTCACAAGTTCATCCTTCAAACAATTATCTTGTAAAAATTCAATGGAAAAAATTTTTCACTTTTTCAAACATATTACTTTCTGCAGACAGTAATTTTATTTTTACAATTATTAGTATTTTTGTAAATTGGGGGTAAAATATTCGAGATATAAAAAAATCATAAAAGCGCTTTTTTGTCGGATAATTAATTTTCTTTTTAAATGATTATAAACAATTTTTCGATATCTCTTATCATTTAGACAAAATTTGAATTTTAAATTCGATTCCTAGTATTTTTGATTAAAGGGCATTATATAGTAACTGGTGGGATCACACGGAAAAAAATAAATAGTAACTGATCCAGTCTTAGTAAATAAACATGATAAAATCATGTGGCAGCAACATGATTTGTCATGTTTCGGCTACATGACAATTATGTTGCGGTAGCATTAGAAAAATCATGTGGCAGCAACATGATTTTTCATGTTTCGGATACATGACAATCATGTTGCGGTAGCATTTAAAAAATCATGTGGCAGCAACATGATTTGTCATGTTTCGGAAACGTGCCAATCATGTTGCTGCCACATGATTTTTCTCATGCTACCGCATCATGACTGTCATGCTACCGCAACATGACTGTCATGTAGCCGAAACATGACAAATCATGTTGCTGCCACATGATTTTTCTCATGCTACCACAACATGATTGTCATGTAGCTGAAACATGACAAATCATCTTGCTGCAACATGATTGCATCATGTTTATTTACTAAGACTGCATCATGTTGCATTTACTATTTATTTTTTTCCGTGCATTTAATATTATGAAAAATTAGATGTATTCAACATTCAATATTATGAAGAATTAGATGTATTCAACTATCGAAGATACGAAAAAATAATGAGACCAAATTTTAAGAAAATTGAATTTCCTACAAAAAAGTTGAACAAAGTTTTTTTTCTAAACCCAATAATTCCCAAGATATTAGCACTTTAATATTCATAAGAACAAATGAGTTTTAAAAATAAAAAATTTCTAAAACATTTTTACAATAAAAAAATTTCTAAAACATTTTTACAATAAAAAAATTGAAAAGAATTTTAATTGCAATTAATTATTTAGAATTCTGGGGGAAAGTTGTCAATGAATCCGGAACGTGGGCGGTTATTTACGGTGATTTGTCGGTAGTATTTTGTTGTTTTTTGGCCCACAGAATAATGAGCTTATTTTCTCACTCAGCCGGGTGTTGTCTTTTTATAGATTTATTTTCACAAAAGTTGTCGACGGACGATAACAGTTCGGCTGATTAGCCTGAGAAATTAATTGTCCTTCTTGGGGATCGCGGGATCCCAATCGATCTCATGTTTGCCGGACGAATAAAATAAAATAACAAATAAAAGCAATCAGGTGAGTGAAAAAACTAAAAAAATAAAGGGGTCGTGCCCACCAAAATAACAATAATATTCGAATACGGCAGGACGGATAAATCCCTGTCGCCATACCTCGACGAATTTATCCGTCCTCGTCTCGAGTTCGGTTATATATATGTGATATGTGAGATGGAAGAGCTATGTATAAGTATATATAAGTACCCGAAATAATTTTGCCGGTAACCGGATACTTTGGTGGCGGGTACGGTAAGATCCTCGATAATTAATTGCTAAGAATCCGCTTCGTGCAAGGTAAGGTCTATCTTTCGAGATTGCTGAGAACTACTAAAGTGAGATCCATCTGGTTATATTATATTATATTATGGTTACTCTTAACTGGTAACTGTACAGCCAACAACCGACTAAGAGAGAGAATATTATATTATATTGAGAGACACATTAGATTATTATTTTGCTGTTCTTGGTGATTTTATCGCGACACTTATCCGTTGTTTTTAGCTTTTTCGGTACTAATAGAGTCATCGGTTGGAAATCCATTAACTTTTGACATTCCGGTTATTTATCTTTGCCTATTTATTGTTTGTACATTTCAAATATGCCATTACCTGTTGAGAAATTTCATTTAGTTTCTAATTTTTTAGATTTTGTTTGCCGAAATAATATTTTACAAGTGTAGAAATTTCTTAAAACCTATTACTCAATGTGAATTTTAAAGTGCAAATATCTTGAAGATAATTGAGTTTAGAAAAAAATTTTTTAATACTTTTTTATAAAAAATTAAAATTCTCTGCAAATTATATTTCCTTTTTTTTATATTTAATAGTTTAGCCGGAAATTAGAATTTAAGCCTGAAAAATGAAGTTTCAAATTTAACGAATTTTTGGAAATTCATTATGAATGTTAAAATTGGAATATCTTGGAAAATATTGAGTTTAGAAGAAAAGTTTGGGGCATTCCATGCACAGAAAGAAAGGTTCACTTGAACCAAGAAAATATTTTTCTTCCGAATTATTTTCTTGGGCGAAACAAATTTTTTTTTTTTGACACAAAAAATTTCACTTATTCCAACAAAATTAATTCCTTGCTTCAAAAAATACGTATCTTGATCCAAGACAATTTATTTAAGTCAAGAAAATTTTTCTTGTTTTGAGAAAATTTCTCTCTTGCTCCAAAAAATTAAGTTCTTGACAGAAGTAAATTTTCTTGTCTTGAGAAAATTTTTCTCTTGCTCCAAAAAATTAAATATCTTGATGTAAATTTTCATTAATATTTTCTATTGAATAACATGTCAAATGGGAAGATCAAATAATATTGAATCATTTTTTTTCAT
>CAJNRD030001114.1:1459853-1512367 GCA_905319865.3 Cotesia congregata
CCACATGCATATATACATATATATAATATATATAAATATATAAAATATATGAAAAATTGATGTGGGTACTCAAATGAAAGCTCTTTATGAGTGTAACATCGGGATGAGCTTATATTTTTAAAATATATATTATATATATGTATATATGAAAAATATATCAAAAATGCATGTGGGTACTCAAATGAAAGGTCTTGATGAGTGTAACATCGGGATGAGCTCATATCTTCAAAAATGTCAATAGTTCTCAAGATATCAGCTTATTTCTTAATTATGTATCTAGAGATGAAAAATTTTTAAAAACAGTCTAAATACTTATCATAAATTGACACTAAATTTAGTGTCATAATGACACTAAATTTCTCTAAAATAACCGATTTTATCATATGACTATCTTGGGCATAAATTTTTTCGTATCTCTTATAATTTACCCAAAATATTAATTTAAAATTTAATTGTAAGCATTTTTTGACTACACTACATTTTTAAAAATTTTAAAATTAATATTTTGGACTAAATATTAAAGATAAAAAAATTACAAGAATGCTTTCTTATAGGAAATTAAATTCTCGACTAAATAAGGTTGATATCATAATGTCGATTAAAATCACCAATCTCCTATAATAATTAATAAAAAAAAAAAAGCTTGTGCAATCACATGAAAAAGAAATTACAAAAGTATAAATAAAGTATATAATAAAATTAACTTAGACGTAGGTTATTATAATACATAACTACAACTATAACCAGTAATAAAGCGTAAATAAAAATGATAACCCGTTGATAGTTAGGTGAGTTTTGAGTTAGGATAAATCGATCGATTAACGTCTCTGATATAATTAATATTGACTAGCAAATTACACAGAACACGTATGGTATTTCAGTGGCTAGCAGGCTCAGATATGCATATAATCCATAGGTACATAACCCACTCTCTTTTCTGTGAATAGGTATATTTTTCTCGAGCTATTTCTCACTCGCAACACTCTAACTCGATTCTCGTATCGTTTAACAACTTAGAAACAACAACAACAACAGCAACAACAACTAATACTATACAGTACTTAGTATGAAGTATATATTATATACAGCTTAGCAATTCTCTGGCGTGTTTTTCGCATCGTCGCTCACGAGATAAACACTTGTTCACAGCATACAAATTGTCAGTGTAACTTACTGGATGTATTAGTCCCGGTTGCTTGCCGATCTAGTTCAAGAGATGACTTTGATTTCTCAACCGTTTAGTTATAGATCTTATACTCGTGCTCGTACTCAAGTATTATCTCTCATACTTAGTATAAGTATAAGTACTCCAAGCATTATATCAAATGTTGCTTTCAATTCGTTCCATTGAAACCTTGCTACCGAATATGGTGCCCAAAACTACAATTAATCCAATCGAAGGCGCTTCTAGCACAATATAGATCATTTTTACTAGCGATAATTATCTTTAGACACTAATTTTAAGGTAATTGATAGGAACTTTTAAATTTAATACGATTTTTTAAAGTTAGTTCTTGGTTTCGCCGCTAGGTGGCTTGCGGCTCTCACAAGCAGAATTATCAAATGAAAGTATAATAGTCGACCAGAAAAATTTTTGAAAAGGTCTAGGGCCAACTATTGAAAGCACTTTTGACTTTTCTCACTTATAAA
Source organism: Cotesia congregata (assembly GCA_905319865.3). Lineage (NCBI taxonomy): Eukaryota > Metazoa > Arthropoda > Insecta > Hymenoptera > Braconidae > Cotesia > Cotesia congregata. The sequence goes on from CAJNRD030001114.1 coordinate 1,461,504, forward strand.
GAGATTAGTTAAAAATAAAATTGAGAATTCGAAGGATATAAAAAATTGTATACTTTATGTCTATACGAAGAGAACAATTTATTTGAATCAAATGAGACTCGTTTATTATATAGAAATCTCTTATTTAAATCCCACCAACTAATACTTATTTGAGACAATTAAATAAATTTATTTGAGACAAAGATATGGTTTCAGTGGATTTATTTGAATGAAATAGTTATTTGTTTATAGAACAAATATTTCTTTAATACTTTAAAATCATTTGTTTCAGTCAAATCAGATTTGTTAACTATAAACAAATGTGATATTTGAATGTCGATAAAGAAATCATGCTCTGTAATATAGTAAATAATATCTGACATATGTTTAGGGTTATCAAAGCAATGAGGATGAGTTTATTTATATAATTTATATTGGGGTATCTTCTAATAAACTAAAATTATTAGATCCGAGTTGGATTTTGATAGTTTTTTTTTTCATTATTAAATTCATCAAAAATTTATGTATATATACAAAGTTACTCAATCATAACAGGGGACGATAAAGGTATTAAAATTACGATAACTCAAATAGCGACAGTAGCGACACAAACGTCTTATGATTTATTTCAAAGGAGATTTGTTAACTATTAACAAATCTTTGAATGAAATAAATCGGCGAATTCAATCAAATAAACCAAAACAAAATAGTATTTGGTTGAAAGTAATCCTAATTTATATGAAACAAATTTGTTCATATTAAATACGTATTTTAAGTTATTTTAAAGAAATCTACAAATTTCAATCAAACAAACTGTTTTCTCAGTGTGATAGGATTTTTTATAAGTTAGTACTTGGTTTCGCCGCTAGGTGGCCTACCGCTCTCACAATCAGAATTACTAAATGAAAGTATAATAGTCGATTAAAAAAATTCTTCAAAAGGTCTAGGGTCAACTATTTAAAGCACTTTTGACTTTTCCCACTTATAAAGGAGTTAGTTGCAGGTAAAATTGAGAATTCGAAGGGTATAAAAAGGTTATTTGGGAAAAATGCAGTGAAATTCTGTAAAGTCATATGATTAATGACTTTTCCTTGGAGAAATATTATTTTGATTTGTTTTCACACTTTAAGGACCCATTTGGGATATAGTTAGCAGGGTTTAGTTATTTAAAATTTGTCCTTTTGACACTTAACTTGTTCGGGGCCCGGTGAAAAGTTATAGCGTTACGGGAGTGTGAACTCGGCATTTTTGCTGCTGGCCGCGGTTAGGTCCCTCGAGCCTTCTCGATCTGTCATCGAGGTTGGGGTCTACCGGCTCGAAGGACTATTAATCAGTCCTTGCGTCCCTCATATATATATACATACATATATACACGTCTGCTTACGGGCGGTCAATATTTCTCATAAATTAATACAAACAAATTCTTTTCCCAAAAAACATTCAATTCAACTTTTTTTATAAAATTTATTAATTGATAATTATTAATTACACCGGATGCAAAGCTCATATAAATATAAATATAAATATAATAGAATGTAATATCGATACTAATCATAATTTAATCGAAGAAAAAAAAAACTCTAAAAGAAGATACTGGAAGTTTCGCTCGGTAAATTTTTATATCGAAAATTATCCGTACATTAAATTCTTAAAAAATTACATTTTTGCTTGTAGATTTTATTTTAGGCTTTGGGTAAAAACAATAAAAATAAAATAATGAGGTAAATGAAGATGAATAAAGAGAAAGAGAGATAGAAAGTATTCTGATGGAGTATCTTGGAGAAGCCTGATGTTGGTTCGCCGGCAATTTTGGTCGCAGCTAAACAGGCGTCATTAAGCCGCGGACAATTTTCGGGCATTATAATTTACCCCTCGCTCTATCCAACTCTTTTACGACAACCAAGTAGAAACAACTCGTAATTATTATTATTATCGCACCATGACAATCATTTCAATGAACCATCAAATCATTTCTTTAAAATTTATCATCCGAGTATTTTTTATCGAGGTCACATTCAGATTCACTTATTTTAACGACAAAATGAGATAAAACGCAAAAAAAAAATTTTTATATGATCACATAAGGTCATATATGATCATATCAAGTCATAAGTTGTCATATCAAGTCATATTAGATAATAAATAACCATGTTTAGGTCATATAAGGTCATTTATGGTCTATATAGTTATGATTTAGTCATTTAAGGTCACATATGATCATGATCAGGTCATAAGTGATCATATTAGGTCACATATAGCCATAATTAGTTTATAAATAATCTTATTTTCAGGTCATATATGGCCATGTAAGATTATAAAAGGTCTATATGGTCATATATGATCATGATCAAGTCCTATATGACCATAATAAGTCATAAATGATAACATTAAGTCACTTATAGCCATAATAAGGTTGTCAATAATTTTATCAAATTATATATGGCTATAATCAGGTCATATATGGGTATCTTTAGGTCATAAATGGCCATGTGAGATTACATAAGGTCCACATGATCATATATGACCATATAATGTTATAAGTAATCATGTTAGGTCGCATATAGCCATAATAAGGTTGTAAAAAATCTTATCAGATCATATATGGCTATGATCAGGTCATACATGGTTATATGTGATCATATAAGGTCAACATGGTCATATATGACCATGATCAGATCATATATGGCTATATAAGGTCACATAAAATTTTTTCCCAAAAAAATAAAATTTCCTCCTTTTTCTGACTAAAATAATAAGAATCATTGAAAATTTGACTTATTACAAAAATCATAAACAAATTGTGTAGTAGGACGTAGCCGACGAGTGGACGTGGGATACGTCAGGATCATCGGTGGTATCTTCGGAGCGCAATTGGTCGCGCGAGTGCGTGAAACCGGTCGTGTCGTCGTGACGCCGCCGAGTCAATTAGGTAAGCCGCCGCCATGAGAAGTTCAATAAAAAAAAATATAAAATTCTCTCTATATATATATGAAAGCTAACTTTTCTTACTCTTACTACCATGCACCGGCATACACTTATACCACATATCTTATATATCACACGTATGAAGGTGTAGATTGTCAGGAAACATTTTTTCAAAACGGCACCTCTGATAAAGCAAATTACGTTGTTTGTTAAATTCTTCTATATATATGTATAATCGCAACTGGATTTCAGCAGGAATGAACCTATTAAGAAATGATAGTATAAACTTTAATTTACTTGTATACTTTGGAATCTTAGCACAAGTATTATATATATTTATATATATATATATATATATATATATATATATATATATATATATATTCTCAACGTACGTGGGTCCAAAGGGATCGCGTGAGCATCGACTCATTAATCTCCGAAGGTAATTGCGACTATATTCCCAGAGATCAGTGTAGTATGAGTATGACTCGCTACTTATTCTCCTTCAACCCTCGCTCCTACTCGGTATACATTTTATAAATTTAATACATTATACATTACACATTACACACATAAATATAATAAATATAAATATAAATATAGATAGGCACACCAGACGCGCAGCCTTATCGTCTTAATCAATTTTTTATTGCTTTATTTAAAATACCGAATATTTCACCATACTAGAATTTTTACCCACAATAATATAAGTTTGTAAGTTATAGGTGCTTCGCTGACTATTTTAATTAATTCTATAAGTTTATGACCGATATTTAGCGGAATTTAATTACTAATAATCTTTTAATTGAAAAGCTATTCTTAGAACCTTTATGAGTTGTTAAACTTTTAAGACCCTTTTAAATTTACTTCGGGGGTCGTAATTACAAAAGCTTGTTTTAATTATTAACCTTGAATTTTTTTTATATTATTAGGTAGGTGGTACAGTAATTAGGACTCCTTGGTCAGGAATCGAGACATCGGTCTAAAAATAAATTTTGAAAGTGAAAATTTTGATAAAAGCTCTTCAAAATTTGGAAGTAAAATTTTGAGTAAAATATTAAATACAAAAAATTTATAAGAAATTTTTTTTATTAATTTATTTTAATATAATTAATTTTTAATATGATTAATTTATTAAAAATTTATAGAAAATTTTATTTTATTGTATTTTAAACATGTGCAATAATTTATTGAAAATTTTAATAACACTGAAGTTAGCAGACGTCTAAAAATTTTTGATTTTTTTTATTAATTAAATTATGACTAAAAAATTTTTTTTTTTAAATTGCACTTATAGTTTTTTAAGTTTTTTACATGTGAAATTTTTTTTTTAAGTTTTTTAATTGAAATTTTTTCAGTAAAAAATTTTGAAATGTCGGCTAACTTCATTTTCATAAATTTTAAGTGTTAAAAAAATTTTTAATCAAAATTTTGAGGTAAATATTGAAGATACAAAAAAATTACTAGAATTTTTTTTTGTACAAAATTAAATTCTTTACAAAAAAGATCCTTTTCATTTTTTCCGTATCTCTTATCATTCACATAAAATTTAAACTCCGTAAAATTGCCAATCAAAATTACAAATTTCCTGTCTCAATTTTTTTAATTTTCAATTTCTTCAAAAGTAAATATTAAGGGACCAAATTAAAAATAACGACTTAGATAATAACAACTCAAAGCAAACGAACAAATGTTACCAAAAAGTAATATTTATAAATATTAACACCGGAATACGTCAGACAAAGAAATACCTGAGCTTATAACTTATCCCCCAACTCAATCCATTACAATTTTTTTAAAAAACATTTTTGTTCATCACACCGAAGAACGCTCTTCCACGGTACTCTATAATTATCTCTCCCAATTCCAACGGTGATCATCAAGTGCAAGTCATCGGAGGAACTTGAATTTCGGCTAGAAAATTTCTATCATCTTGACTTGTCAATATTAAGGGGGTATTCTGGTCTAGAAGCTTGAATTTAAAGTAAATTTTCAAGTGTCGTAAAAAAAGACAATATAGTTATTTTTGTATTAGAAAATATTTTTTTTAAATTGGAAATTGATTAAAAATTTTGTCTAGAAAGATAAAATTGATAATTTTTAAGGAAAAATTAATTATTTAAAAAATAATAACAATGTTAGTGATAAAATATTTATTTTGACCAAAATTACTCTCAAAATTTATAATAATAATTTTTTGAACAATTTTAAATTAATAAAAAATTTTTTATTAATTTAAAAAAAATTTAGAATTAAAAAAATTATTATTATATTTTTGGCCAACTATTGGATTAAATAATTACGTCAGCAAAATATCCATTTCTCCGAAAATAATTTTTATTTTCTTAAAAACATTCTTAAAGGGTTAAACTTTAAAAATATAAAAAAAAATCATCAAAATTAAGCTAGCCGACATTTAAAAATTAAAAATATTTTTTTTATTGAAAAAATGACTACAAAAAAAAAAAAGAAAAATTGTCATTTGTTAAAAACTTGAAAATCTGTAAGTGCAATTTTTTTTAAATATTTTTTTGTTCCAATTTAATTATTAAAAAAAAATCAAAAAATTGAAAACGTCTTAGCATCATAAAAAAATCATAATAATAAAGTTAGCCGACATTTTTAATTTTTTGATTTATTTTTTTAAATTAAAATAGAAGAATAAAATATTTTTAAAAAATTGCACTTACAGTTTTTAATGTTTTTGACAAGTGAAATTTTTTTTTTTATTTTTTTGTAATCATTTTTTCAATAAAAAAAATTCTAAAAATTTTTACATGTCGGCTAACTTAATTTTCATAATTAACAATTAAGTCTAAAAATTTAGTTTTTTTTTGATTAATTAAATTACAACTAAAAAGATGTTTCTAAAAAATTGCACTTGTAGTTTTTCAAGTTTTTAACATGTGAAATTTTTTTTTTAATTATTTAAGTGAAATTTTTTTAATAAAAAATTTCTAAAAACTTTGAAATATCGGCCAACTTTATTTTCATCTCTAACAAGCATTATTACATAAAAAAGTAATGATTTTATAACTAAAAAGGGAAAAAAATCAATTTTTTCAAATTTCTAGCCCAGAATACCCCCTTAAAAATTTCAATTTATAATAATAATCACATCTAACCGAATATAGCCGGTAAAAAATATTGTCACCATAAAATCTTTCAGCATTCCCGAATTCTCAGTTGAAAATAATGATAATTGTATTTTGACGACGGCTTATCGTTTTTGAATAAGATAAGAGGGCCGTGTAAATTGTAAAATGGTGATTTTCGGCGGACATAAAGTCGTAGATTAGTCAATCTCCAAGGCTACACCGTATACCATCAAATATATTACAGTCTTCCTCATTTATGCTTTCTCCTCTCGATTTATCTTTATTCCCAACTATTTCTCTCATTTTTATTATTATTATATATAAAAAAATATTTTTTATCCGCGATAAGTTTTTTGAACCTAACCATCCCCCGATTGGTGGAACCTCAAGGCCTCAAGGCTTGCATAAATATATTTATATAGATTTATTATTAAGAATATCCAAAATTTCAAGATAATCCTTAGGTAAGTGGAATAACAGAGGCTTATTAGCGGCCCCACTATTTGCTATTCGCTATTGATTATATACATGTATATAAATATGAGCTTCTCTTGGAATTATTTAAGTGTTTCGAGACACGAGACATTTTTGTTACTTACTTAATATTATATGCCAGATAGTTAACAGTTTTACAGTATACGACTGTTTAGTTTGACTGTTCGACTACTACCAGGAATTAAAATAGAATCTCAACAAAACTCTCAACAGTTATATTTATATTTATGTGTAGATGTGTACACATCAATGACGTAAGAAAGGTGTTGCCTGAGGCATACCAGCTAATTCGAGCGTTGGATATAACCTGCTCGTTAACGAGCTCCGTAGAGAAATATTCACCCGGGCGAAAAAATTTAAGATTTATTTTTTTTATTTTTAAATTAGGATTGGCTGGAAAATTAGGAATTTTTATTTTGGGTAAGTGATAAGAGACAGGAGAGAAATGATAAGGGCTTTCTTTGTAAAGAATTTAATTTATAACAATAAAGGTTTAAAAGGTTTGTATTTTTAATATTTAACGCAAAATATTAATCTTAACTTTTTTTTCCAAGTAAGGTAAAGAGAAAATTTTGAAATGAAAATTTCGGGTAAATGATAACTTTTTTTATACACGGAGAGAATTTAATGATGAATACAACTATCCGAGTATTGTAAAAACAGCTACTTAGTATGAATGATTGCAAAAACTATCCAAATTGTTAACTGAACCATTCAGATAGTTACATTTACCATCTGGACAATAATTATTACCATCTGGCTGGTAACTTAAAGATGGTAAACTTAATCATAATATATGTTAACCGCTAAAATCATGTTGATTGTAAATTCTACAATCATGATGGTAATTATTATCATCGCAGATAGCAGTGTCAGTTCTTAATTATTGACATTTTTTAATATATAAGCTCATCCTGATGTCACACTCACCAAGAGCTTTCATTTGAATACCCACATGCATTTTCATATATTTTTCATATATACATATATATAATATATATAAATATATAAAATATATGAAAAATTGATGTAGGTACTCAAATGAAAGGTCTCGATGAGTGTAATATCGGGATGAGCTTATATCTTTAAAAATGTCATTAGTTAACAAGATAAATGGTCATTTCTTAATTATGTGTCTAGAAATGGAGCATTTTTGAATGCAGCCTAAATACTTGTCATGATAAAATGACTATCGATGAGAATGATATGAAACCTTGAAAAGACGGAAATTCAAGTCAAGACCTTTGCAATGACACTAAATTTCACAAAAAAAAACCTATTTTATCATATAACTATCCTGGAGAAAAAATTTTTATTATTCTTTTAATAATATAGATATATTTTTTTCAATACTCACTCTTAAGTCAAACATTAGAATGTTATTATATTCTGACTCTAAAATCGAAAAAGTTTAGTTTTTTATACTTCCTGTTTTTTTTTTTATGATTGCAATCATGATGATTTTAACTATCTTCGATGATAAAAGTTACCATCTAGATAATAAACCGTATCATCATAATTGTGGGAATTAATATATACTGATTGTACTAATTACAATCGCCGGATAATTGCATTTATCATCTTAACTTTGTAAAAGTTAATAACCATCCTGGATAGTAGAAGCTACAAAATAGGGATGGTTACCGTTAATATAAAATTCTCTCCATGTAGAAAACTAGCAGTTACGCGCTCGCTTCGCTGATTTCTTCGCTTTTCCTCGTTAATTTAGGGGTAAATTTTGAAGAAACTTTCTTTCCGTTAAAAAAAAAGTTTCCTATATCTTCTATATTTAACCTGCAATTGAAATTTCAATTCTATACCGTAAGACTCGATCTAAATAATCTTTCCGGAGAAATTATTGCCAACTTAAACTTCAGGGAATTTCGATCGATAACTATTATCACTTGATCAAAGAGTTTCATCTTCAGTCGATACAGAAAACTCTTGATTAACTAATCACAATAGCAATCAGCTGACCAACGACACTGTTTCCCCTCCCACTGTGAACGATCTCTTGACGATCCTTTGTTCAAAAAGAGCCCACGTAGCTGTTTACGACTTAGTCGTTGTCTCTAACGCATCGTTATTCAATCCTCCTTCTCAAATAAGCACTTTGTAAACTTGTCGCATTTCCCTACCCTCTATATTTAAAAGCATAAATACACGTGTAGGGTCATACACATATTTAATAAATATGCATATTGTACTCTTCTCAGATACTTTATTCGAGATGTCCCTTGTTTAAACTTTAAATATTAATTATGTATGCCCGACAGTCGGTCTTGACGCACACGCACTTCCCTGCATAACAATTATAAGCCCGCCTTAATGTAATCTCATGCAATATTAGTGTGGTATAGTAAAGTTAACCCCCTTTAAAAAAATGTATGAACAATATACTGATACAAGGATTTGTTAATAATTAACCAGCTTTGTTAACTGTTAAATATTTATCGACGATTAATAATTGATTTATTAAATGATATTTATTGGAAGTTAATAAATTCTTCTATTAGTATGTTAAGTAATAAATTATATAATGCAAAATAAATTGGATTTAAAAGTTAGTTCCTAAACTCGCCGATAGGTGGCTACCGTTCTCGCAGTTAGAATTTAAAAAATTCTCATATATAGGTAATTTTACTTCAAATTTATTTTAGCTGTACTATCTTGTATATTTTTAAATTCGTATTTTTAATATACACTGATTTATCCGTATAGCCGCTCCATAAAATGGGTTTAAATAAAAAAAACAATTTCTCTTAAAAATAATTTAGTTCTTGCTTCAAGAATATTTCTCTCCGACCAAATACATTTTTTTCGGCGTACAATATTGTTTTCTCATGGATCTAAGACTCCTGTACCTGCTGGGAAGACTACAATGTAAGATAAAAAACTCGAGGATATTTCGAGGTCATTGCTGGGCGTGGAACCCATTTTTACGTTGGACTACGGCTATATATCAGGCTAGACCGTTTGCTCGACCAAAATATTGTTTTTTGTTGGCATCCAAGTTCTCTCTTCAAGCTAGAGCTGAGCCTACGCCCCTCCGCTGAAACTCCTCTCGTCTCTTTCTCATTCATATATCCTTCCGGATTAATAGTAAACCATCATTGGGCTGTTTTTAACCCAACCGCCTCCTACAGCCCACGAATTCACATTTTTTGCTTTCATTTTTAACCGTGCCAATTAATAACCCGGCCATTGTCTCTCCGCCTTGTGAATCGGTGGAATAATTATGTTCGATCATCGAAAAAACCGATAAGAGTCAGTTGTATCTGGAGTAGAAATAAATAATTGGTAATTAATATCCTCGAAACGGTTTTTCGAGTACAATAGAAATTTTGCAAGATTGTAAATGAATAATCGCTTAACTCTTTAACTGGTAAATAATGAGCCTTGTAACGCTGATTTTGCAAGTGCAAAAAATTATAAGATTCGATAATTTTTTACGAGAATTGTTCATAGCATTAATACGTTTAAAACTTTTGTATTAAAAAATTATAAATTCCTGAACAGTTAACTTTTAATAAAAAAACTTTGCTGATCTGTTATCTATACATATATAAGCGAAATAGGGTTCCTGTGACTAAAGTTGACGTCAAAACTACTGAAGCTATCGGGATAGCACTGCTATACCATTTGACGCAGAATTTTTCGTAGATGGTTATAGGCTACTTATTTTTTGGATTTTATCAACCCTTTCTCATTTTTTTACGATTTACATTTGAATACATTTTTTCCCGCTAATAAAATCAAAAGACTTTCATTTTTTATTCATTTGTTTTTAATACGATTTTCTTTTGTTTTTATTCAATAACCTTAATATTTGATTGATTTAACGTAATTTAAAAAAAGTTTAAGAAAGAAGCTAATTATGTCTGGTGAACTAAGTGTTGAAAATTTATATTTATATGCTGATCGTGTGTTTGGTTATGATAATTGGTTCCATGAAATAAAATAGTTAGATTTCTATGAAATCTACTAAAAATGTTGTTGTTTATAAACTAGGACTTTTTGAAAGATGAAATTTAGGCCATGTCTATTGAGTTTCAATAACATTTACTAAAAATTTCCTTACAACAAACGTCTCTTTAGCAGCGGGAAAAAAGTCATTGTTAGGTTTTCAAAACTTAACATTACATGTAGTAATTCAGTCAACGGACTAACAATTTTGCATACATGTTATTTTTGCTGATTACATAACTTATAAATTGTTCTTATTGCGGGATCGCGGGAATGTAACAGATTAAAATGAATGCATTTTCCAAACACTAGATATGTGAAAAATAAATTTGGCTACTTATTCAAATAGAATTCGTAAAAAACGTGTTAAATTTATTTTCTATAAAAAATTCATGTCACTGAGAAAATTTTAAATAACAGAAAAATTGTTCGCACTTGAAGCTAGACAGATTTCAACTTGACTTATGAGACTTGCAATGACTTTAACTAAAACTTTCAATGCTCATTTGGAATCTGTGCAAATCAAAACAATAACAGCCTCTTATATTTTTCAATATATAATAATTCTTATATATTTTTTTCATTGGAGTAACTTTGACTTGCTCTCTATTTTTTTTTTTTTGCATTTCATAAGTTTTGCAAATCCACGAAACTTCACTCAGTCCCTGTAGCCCATATGTAATTTTTATATTTATTTATTTATATTTATTCAGCGACGGGTTAAATTTAAATGTAAGATCCGAGGTAAGGTTTGAGTCGTGGTTAAATGTCAAAAAAAAATAACAAATCCGAGTAGAGCGCCATATACAAGAAAAATAAAACAAAAATAAAGAGTGACCCTCTCACTTGACCCTAGACGCCCCCGCATGAGCGACCTCCATCGTATGTTACATATATATATATATATATATGTGTGTGTGTGTGTATACCAAATGAATCGAGTAGTCACAGATCGCGATTGCCATTCGCTAACCAGCCTCCACTCGCTCCCGGATTTATTTAATTAGTCTTACTCAAAGTTGGTCTCGGAAAATAAGAATAAAAAATTCTCGGTAGTTACTGCCTTAATTTTTTTTATTCATTTATTTGGGAATTTACTCAATGCTTGGTTATTATAATTATTCTTATTATTATTTATACCGGGAGTAGGCGGCGCTAATTAACCCAGTGAGAAAAAATGTCCAGGTGTAATGTATAATGTATAATGATTTTAAAAATAATTTATTTGAAATAATATTATATTCCCCGGTGAGTATAATAGAGACACGTGCGTTCCCATGGCTCGTATCGGGCCGCGGTGTTAATGTCCACCGCGATTTCCTAATTGGAATATAAATCTCGATTAGTGTTATACCTCGCTGGAGGTATACACTGAGTGGAGACTCGAGGTAAAAGGAGCCTTTTTGCGAGGAAAGTTATTCAATAGGCTTTACTCGTAAAGCTATTGCGTGTAACACCTCCGATGCTGTAGTAATGTAAGGTCCTTTCACTTTTACGTGAGGGGTTAAGGTGAGAAATAAGGGGCTTTATTAAGCTTTTTTTAGAGGAAAATTTTTTATATAGAATATTTTGTGTTAAAGAATATTTTTGTATCGAAAAAAAATGAAGTAGAAGAGAAAATTTGGTTGACTTTACAGAATTTCACTGCATTTTTCCCCAACAAGCTTTTTATATCCTTCAAATTTTCAATTTTACCTGTAACTCCTTTGTAAGTGAAAAAAGTCAAAAGTGCTTTAAACAGTTGACCTAGACCTTTTGAAGAATTTTCTTAATCGACTATTATACTTTCATTTGGTAGTTCTGCTTGTGAGAGCCGTAGGCCACCTAGCGGCAAAACCAAGTACTAACTTATAAGAAAACTTATCACACTGAGAAAACAGTTTGTTTGATTCAAATTTGTAGATTTCTTTAAAATAACTTAAAAATACGTATTTAATATGAACAAATTTGTTTCATATAAATTAGGATTACTTTCAACCAAATACTATTTTGTTTTGGTTTATTTGATTGAATTCGCCGATTTATTTCATTCAAAGATTTTTAATAGTTAACAAATCTCCTTTGAAATAAATCATAAGACGTTTGTGTCGCTACTGTCGCTATTTGAGTTATCGTAATTTTAATACCTTTATCGTCCCCTGTTATGATTGAGTAACTTTGTATATATACATAAATTTTTGATGAATTTAATAATGAAAAAAAAAACTATCAAAATCCAACTCGGATCTAATAATTTTAGTTTATTAGAAGATACCCCAATATAAATTATATAAATAAACTCATCCTCATTACTTTAATAACCCTAAAAATATGTCAGATATTATTTACTACATTACAGAGCATGATTTCTTTATCGACATTCAAATATCACATTTTTTTATAGTTAACAAATCTGATTTGACTGAAACAAATGATTTTAAAGTATTAAAGAAATATTTGTTCTATAAACAAATAACTATTTCATTCAAATAAATCCACTGAAACCATATCTTTGTCTCAAATAAATTTATTTAATTGTCTCAAATAAGTATTAGTTGGTGGGATTTAAATAAGAGATTTCTATATAATAAACGAGTCTCATTTGATTCAAATAAATTGTTCTCTTAGTATAGACATAAAGTACCGATCAATTTTGTATATCCTTCAAATTCTCAATTTTATTTTTAACTAACCTCTTTATAAGTGACAAAAGTTAAAAGTGCTTTCAATAGTTGGCCCTAGACCTTTTCAAAAATTTTTCTGGTCGACTATTATACTTTCATTTGATAATTCTGCTTGTGAGAGCCGCAAGCCACCTAGCGGCGAAACCAAGAACTGACTTTTAAAAAATCGTATTAAATTTAAAAGAACCTATCAATTTTCTTAAAATTACGCCGAAATGGTATTTAAATAAGAGATTTTTCCTATAATTTTTTATAAAATAGTCTGATTTGAATCAAAACAAACTGAATAAGCTTCTCTATTTACATTAGCTTTATTCTCTGACTCAATAATTGAAGAATCAACCAGGTAAGCTTGAAAGAAACAGAAATGATTTCCAGGTATAAGCTTTCTTAAGGTTTCACCTGTTTATTATTAATAAATCCATTTGTTTATATTTATACTCTTATTTATCTACTTAACATGTAAGTTTATAGTTTATATTGTTGTAGTAGTGTGTGCATGGATTTCGGATTGAGTTATCTGAAGGTAGGAATCAAGCGGTAGCTCACGTCTTCGCTTAAATACAACACGGGCGACGGCGACCACCGTCTCAGGCCTCCCGTTGTGGCGAGGATGTAATACATAATGCCGGGATATTCGTGGGGGAGCTGGTGGAATTTTTTATCTACATACCTTATTGCCTTTTTGCATTTCGTATTTAGAATAATAGGATACTCAAATTCTTAAAAATTTATTTTACTATAGTACGCAGGGGTAGTTTTTTAAATTTTCCTGTCGCTGGTAATTGACTATAAATATCAAAGTACGATTACAAGAATTGTTATTCAACGTTTTATTGAATTTAAAACTCAAATTGTCCTTTTCAAAGTGAGTATTTGAATGTAACCACCCGCCTCCACTTGCCGCTCATACATAGTCTCATACATACATATATGTTCGTTTATTTGCAGGCTGATACCTCATTACCGCGACAGATCCGTCGATAAGCTCGCCGTTCTCAGAAACACACAATAAGCCCCTCCAAGGAGGAGAGGAACCACTTTTGCCCTTCTTTTCTTTCCCAGTATGTAAATAAATTACCCGCTTGTTTATTAATAAGTAATTATAATTATTTATTGACAATCACTGAAATTACTAAAGAAAAGCAAAAAATTTTAAGTATTTTTATGCCTATTAAGAATTTTTAGAAGTTAGTTCTTAGTTTCACCGCTAGATGGCGTACGGTTCTCGCTAGTAGAAAAATATTACTAAAGTATATATAAAGGCAGCGCAAAAAATGGATTATTTTTTTCTTTCCATATTTAGATCACAAAATTTTGAAGTTTTTAAAGCGTATAAATCGAGACATAATTTTTTTTTTTATTGCACGCCTCATAGCGCGAAGCGCGTGAGGTTGTCCTTTATACTCGACTCGTCAAAGTCAAGCAATTTTGTGATCTTTAAATGTCTCTATCACAACCATATTACATTTATACAATAATATAAGTAGATGTACACCGAGAAAACACTTAAATTAAACCATCTTTTATTTTCTAAAATCATTTCATGTAGCTATTTTGATAAAAAAAAACGTTTTAAAAAAAATTTTACGTGGACGTCCGAATGTCACCCCATTTTGGATGTACCAACGATTACTCCCGAACAAATTGATATTTCAAGACCGGACCTTTTTTATTAGTTCAAGAATGCGATGAACTGGGTCCGTATTTCATATCAATAGCCTAGTTTACGTATTTTTTTTTAATTGAATTTTTATTAAAATTCACTACGATACAACTGTGCAAAAACAAACGAATTTTTCTTATTTGTCACGTGAAAACTATGGCGCCACTTGATCAAGCTAGATTTCTTTAAACTGCGTGCGCATATGACAAGAAAAAAGGGCGCTGATATTAAAAAAAAAAAATACTCTGTAGGAAATTACTCAATTGTAATTTTTTTTTTTTTAAATCAATTACACAGTTTATTTTTTCTTAAAAAATGAATGAGTGTGATGAGGCGTGCACTTTTGGATTTTCCAAACTTTTTTTAAACTTAGAATATATTTGCAAAGTGATTTGTTAAGAAAATAAAATTTTGTACGCTCTTTTGGCATTTGTCACGCGATATGATTATTATTCTTAACCGTAACAATCTTAAAAACGAGAGTAAACTGTAAAGTAAGGTGAATCTCTGTAAAATAAACAAAAATTTAGGAAGAGTAGACGGGCAATGCCCTGCCGCAATGCAATCAACTGGAATCAAAAAGTAAAGTGGGAAGAGAGACTCACTGTCGTCGAATATTTTTATTTTTTAAATTCATTTCTTCTTTAAACCCTCTTCTTTCTTCTCGGTCTTCTTAACCCTCTTCGCTCTTTCTTATGCCGCTGTCCGATTATTTTTTTTAGCCCGTATTCCGTGAGGAAGACTTATAAGGTGATTCCAACCGGCGAGTCAAAAAATTCACCGAAAAAAAGGCCCATGAAAAATCGACCGACCACTCGACGATCGAGGGTCCTTTTCTTCCCCCCTTCCCTCCCTCCGAGTCTTCTATTTTCGGACAGTAGACAATAAACACCATGATAACTTGATGATTGATAATTGATAAGAATAGGAGCAGAGCCGAATTGTATTGTCCGAAAAATCAGCAGATTGTGACACAAAGAATGGGTGATAAATACCGGTGTCGAGAAGGGCAATAAAAAATATCTCGAGGAGCTTTATTTTTTATAAAGTTTGTTATCTCAATCTTGAAACGGGATACGCGTACACCCGCGCATCTCTGCCAGGAATTCTAATATACCCGGAGAGCCAAAGGTCAATGGAAAGAATAAATGAGGTTTTTTGGTGCTTCCTCCTAAATAACAAATGTTTTGACGAGATGGCTCTGTCGGCACACGGTGGGAATATTAAACGAGTCAAGACTCGAAATAACTTCAAAATATTATTCCATGGATAAAAATAATACTTCAACCATAAACTTTGTGAAATGATTCTCAGAAAATTTTTTAAGTAAATATCGTGTTTTAAAGTACTTTATAAAAATCAAAAAGATTAAAATTTTTAGGGCTTGTACATAATTTAAAATTGAATTGAATTTTATAATAAAAAAAAAAAAAAATACTTTGTCGGAGATTCGAACCCTGGACCTCTGAAAAATTTTTATTCAAATTATATACTTAGCTTATAAAACTCTAACTATGAGAATTGTAGCCACCTAGCGGAGACTTTTTAAACTAAATTTTTTATAAACCAAGAGCAGAATTTCTCGAAAAATTTTTACTTCGGCCAACACAACTTCGGTCTTCCTTCAGGCACCAGAAAATTTTCTTGAGCCAAGAATTTAGTTCTCCAGTCAAGAAATTTTTCTTTCTGATATTTAGAGCTAAAAATTGAAAACTCATAAGCCTGAAGAAATTCTGGAGCAAATCCCAGGTACTTAGAGGATTGGACATGGTTTAATCGTTAGCCTTGAATATCCTGACTAAGACTAAGGCTAGGGGTTCGACTGGGCCGCTGACAGTAAATATACTTAAGGCGGTGCCAGTGCAGCGGAAAGACGTAAAAAAATGGTTGAGCCGAATGGTATACCGAGTGGGTGGGTGTTGGAGAAGAGTACCGGGGCAAAAAAAAGGGTTAAGTTCTTTCTCTCGACTCGGGACTCGGGACTCAGGGCGGAGGAGTCTCGGAGCCCGCTTTGCATTTGTTTCGGCTATCACTTTTCTCTTCTCTCTCCTTCTGATCTGGGATTCTCTTGGTTGTTCTTCGCTTCCCTTTGAGCTGTCGCCCTTCGTTTCTCCTTTGCCCGTGGACAGCCGTCGGTCCCTAAATTACCAGGCGGTACAGGGAGACCCGGGACTCTAAGGGCCTCTCCTCCCTCCTCTTTCGGGCAACTTAGTTATATATTCCCAATCCAACTCCCAACTGAACGTTATTCTTATTTCAGTGTCTGGGACTGAGAGACACTCCAGGACAGCCACCAGCCCAAATACATTCGGGTTTCCGTGCTCTCGTTAATTGATAACTGATATCTTTAATCTCCTTCCTTCACGTTGTCTTTCTCGTAAACACACCCGAAGTTAAAAGAGCCCACGAGTTAAGTAAACGATATACATACGGACCTTCAATTTCACCATCTACAATCTCCACATTTATTCTCCAAAACATTTATTTATTCAAGTTACTCTTATTGTGACATTTCCCTTGATCATGATTTCGGTTAATTCAACACCAACTTCAAATTCTCCCTCAGTTTCAGGCTCAGCTGCTATAAGACACGTCCCAAGAAGACTTTTATGTTAACGGGCCTTTTGTGACTTCAACAGTCCCAGGCTTTACTTACATCCGATTAAAACTTTTCTTTTAATGACTGCCTTCGATCCCACTGTCCAATTCACAAAATATCCGATCGCGGCGATCAACATAAAACTCTTCAGGTTTGGTATTTGTTTCTTTAATTAGGGAATTGTCATATGAACAACATTTTTGGCTCAAAAAAATTTTCGGGTGCCTGAAGGAAGACCGAAGTAAAAATTTTTTGAAAAATTCTATTCTTGGTGGTAATTTTTTATTAATTTATCATAAATACTTGATACGAAATTTTTATATTTGATCAAGATTTTTAGATACTTTAGGGAAGCAGCGCCGATAAAGAAATCATGCTCTGTGATATAGTCAATAATATCTGACATATTTTTAGGGTTATCAAAGCAATGAGGATGAGTTTATTTATATAATTTATATTGGGGTATCTTCTAATAAACTAAAATTATTAGATCCGAGTTGGATTTTGATAGTTTTTTTTTTCATTATTAAATTCATCAAAAATTTATGTATATATATAAAGTTACTCAATCATAACAGGGGACGATAAAGGTATTAAAATTACGATAACTCAAATAGTGACAGTAGCGACACAAACGTCTTATGATTTATTTCAAAGGAGATTTGTTAACTATTAAAAATCTTTGAATGAAATAAATCGGCGAATTCAATCAAATAAACCAAAACAAAATAGTATTTGGTTGAAAGTAATCCTAATTTATATGAAACAAATTTGTTCATATTAAATACGTATTTTTAAGTTATTTTAAAGAAATCTACAAATTTGAATCAAACAAACTGTTTTCTCAGTATGATAAGATTTTTTATAAGTTAGTACTTGGTTTCGCCGCTAGGTGGCCTACGACTCTCACAATCAGAATTACCAAATGAAACTATAATAGTCGATTCAAAACATTCTTCAAAAGGTCTAGGGTCAACTATTTAAGGCACTTTTGACTTTTCCCACTTATAAAGGAGTTAGTTGCAGGTAAAATTGAGAATTCAAAGGATATAAAAAGCCTATTTGTGAAAAATGCAGTGAAATTCTGTAGTCATGTGTTTAATGACTTTTCCTCGGAGAAATATTATTTTGATTTGTTTTCACACTTTAAGGACCCATTTGGAATATAGTTAGCAGAGTTAAGTTATGATGTGAAAATTAGCTATATATGACTATAAATAGTCATATTAGAGAATTCAAATGGACTCTTTCTATAGAGAGTTAACTATAAGGTTTTAAGATGCAGAATAAAAATATTGTTTTAAACTTTTTTAATTAAAATAGCTTATCTGATATGGATATTTAGTGTATTAAACTATTAAACCAAATCATCTGCACGAGTTTAATCTCAATGTTTGCAATGATACTTTAAAATATCCGAGTATATGTACGTCTGTCTCTAACGCGGGTAAATATAAGTTCAATGTTAAGAGCATCATGGGAATTTGCATGAAAAAGCAGTAAATAGTTTAAGAAACACGGCTGGCTCGTGGTAGGAAAATAATAACAAACAGGGTTTATTCTTGTTGCACTCCTCACCAGAGTTGTCTATTGAAAATCCTCTAGTGCTAACATTTCGAGGCTGGATGAGCACAAGTCCAAACTAAATATGTCGGTTCTAGGAATTGACAACTTTTGTTGGTGGTTATCGTCTCTCTTAATGATGAATCATTTATTTTATTGGGGTACTTTACCAAGTTCGGTGGTGACACTCCTCTCAAGTAAAAATTTTATTTCCTGTGACAATCTAGCAACCAGATGCCAGTAATCTGGCGACGCCTTTAATTTTTATAAAGACACTGATGATGACTCTTACCTGGAACATAAAAAATATCACAAGATTAGTAACTTGCCGGCAATAAACCATTAAAGGGGAAGAAAGGTTGACAATCCCGAGAAAAGCTAAAAACTTTGGAGGTTAAATTGTTGGAACGACTGAAAATCGCGCTGGGGCGTTAAATTTTGATTCCCATTCGACGAGGCTTATCTGGAATCCGTAAAAATGATGGAAATGTAACGACACCTCGGGAAATTTATGGCATAAATCGGGTCCTCTCGGACAGCAAACTGGAAAGAGTTGGGCTTTAAAGTACCGGGGGCTGGGATGGGGGACTTGTTTTTAAATGCGTTTTGTATGTTTAATGCGTTCGTTTGTTCGAAAGAGGAGTAGTCTATCTCGATCCCGGTTTGTTGGTGATCTCTCCTGCGTTGAGTCTCCGCCAGAGTGGCTGAGCTGGATATGTGTGTTGCCATGTTGTGTGGATGTCGTTGTCGTTGTCGTCTTTGGGCTGCTCTTATATCTGTAGCTCGTCCTTTTCGTGTGACGCTCAAGATATTTACGGTCCGATAGAATCTAAGGGCGACGACGTCCCCGAATAACGCGTTCGACGTCGAGAACCAGAGGACCAGAGGACCAGAGGACAGAGGACCGAGCAGGGGATCCACAACCCAGTCCACCGGGTGGCCCGCTACGTACAAGGGGGAAATGAAAAAGGATCGGCTTATATATGTTCCTTTGCCCCGAATTCAAGGATGTGTGTGTCTGGATTTCTGAATGTGTTTAGAGCGACACACACATACATATATATATATATTTATATATATCAGAGAATGGTTAAAGATGCTGCTCGGTCCACAAGCGGGTGCCCCAGGACTTTTTTTGCGGCTTGAATTTGAATTGAAAAAGGCTGTGTGGACACGAGGACAATAGGTTCCAGGAGGCTCCTCTCCAGTCGGCTACTGGCGTCACAGTCACTCTCTTTTATTTATTCCGGAGGATACTTTACTTTTTTTGTTATCATTTCTCCATTTCACTATTTATTTTTTATGCACCGCCGCTGAGAGAGATCCGATCAACTTTTGGAACAGGTGTGAGTTATTTCTATTAAACAATCTACTGACTCGCTCTTTATGTAGTTTTACTTGTAAGTGTATGGACTTGAGGTTTACCAAAAAAATTCATAAAGAAGCATTATCTGCCCCCATGAAAAAAAAATATAAAAAATATGTATTTTAAAATATATAAAAAATATATTTTAAATATATTAAAAATCTATAAAAAATATATAAATATATAAAAAATATGTATAATAAATATATTTTTAATAACTAATTTTTGGCCGATTTTCATATATATTTTATATATTTTAAATATATTTTAGATATATATATTCAAAATATATTTTTTTTTTATTTTTAGCTATGTATGTTTTATGTATTTGAAAATATATCTTGAACATATCTAAAATATATTTAAAATATATAAAATATATATGAAAATCGGCCAAAAGTTAGTTATTAAAAATATATCTATTATATATATTTTTTATATATTTATATATTTTTTATAGATTTTTAATATATTTAAAATATATTTTTTATATATTTCGAAATATATATTATTTATATTTTTTTTTCATGGGGGTGATGCACTGATAAAAGAATTTGTTAGAAAAATTATTTATTAACTCTAGACTTCTGCAAGATTTTTTAGTGTTAATAAATACCCAAATTTTATAATTCTAACTGCGAGAAGTGTAGCCACCTAGCGGAGACTTTTTGAAATAATTTATAATCTATATTTCTATACAAAACTAATTATAAAAATATTTAATTTTTTCGCGGGAATAATTTATTAAAGTTAGTTCTTAGTTTCGCCACTAGGTGGCTACCCCTTCTCGCTAGTAGAAAAATCTTATTAGAATATATGTAAGGACCGAAGTTTTTTATCATTCAAGTGAACGATTAGTGAGTTATTGACGGAAAACTTACTTTAATTACAGTGCGATAAGTCCTAATAGTTCTTAACTTAAAATTTGTTTCAAAAAAAAATTGGAAGGAATAAAAATAGCCTTCTGCGCCACCTTAATACTTTAATATTGACATGGGTTGAATAGTATAAACTCATTCATACTTTGGTCGATGACTTGGAAGGTTTAAATGAAATATTGGCGAAGCCTCACCCAAAAGATGGTCCTCATTTATTTTTATCATGATTCCGTGTTCCGTCCAGGACTAACAAATCCTCTGCTAGTCTTACTTAATCAGATCTCTCAGTGAATTCATGATAATTAACATATTCCCCACACAGTGACTCTCACACTGACACTAGCATACGCACAGACCCAACACAGCATAAAAGTTAAGTACATTGGGAGCGAAATTAAAGCCTTACTCGTATTTCTCTTATTCGGTCTGTAATCGATGGCTCGAGAAATTCAACGAGAATGTACTCGCTTTTTATTATTATCATCATTATTTTTATTATTATTATCCCTCTTACACTTGATAATAATGACTATGATGACTCCAGAAGAAGCAAAATAACCTACAGGGGTATTACATCAATGAATATATCGTTTGTCTGGCGATACCGCGTCGATTTTATTGCTAATAGGAATCCAACGGTATGTATGTGCCCTCCAATGTAATTTCCTGAGGTTTTATCCTTCCATACCTCCTTCCTCTCTCGGCCCTTTTTTTGTTTATCCACTATCCACTTCCAGATTCCATCCTCATCTCCATCGACATTTCTATCCCCGGTTTTCGCACTTAGGACGCCCGAAAGAGTCATTTTCCCATTTCGCATAAAATGTCCTATTACTTCTTTTTTTAAATAGTTTTAGAGTAATTTTTTTCAAGCGTTAGGATTTTTTTTGGATATCATATGTTAGTTCAAACTAAGGCAGGTAACTAAGGTTCGTGTAAAAATTCGATGAAACTTTATCCCTTGAAGGATAAACCAATCTGGGACCAGACAAAGAAAGAGAGGCGTGGTGCTTCTGAAAGACTTTTAAAATAGGTACGGGCAATTCGAAAATGCGGGTGTCGATAGTATCGAATTCGTATCTTAGTGTCATGTACATATTTGGTATTCACGCTTGGAATGTAAATATTTAAGAATTTAACAACAATAACAATTAATAATAGTCCGGGGTAGCCAACCGAAAAAGTTGTGATCAGCCCTACGGCTAGGCTCGTTGATCCAGCTCCTGATCGGGTTAAGACACTCGCTTCTGTTTTACGAATAAATGCATAGCACGCGATCGTTTTCTCGCATGCTTGCACCTTCTTGGACCACCTCCTTAGCTATCACAGGCGCTGCTCATCACCAATTTACTCCCTTAAATTATACACTCAAGCTTGCTCTTATAACGAACCTGGTCCTCATCCACGACATCCAAAATTGTTTTCCAAAATCGCTCGTGTCTATTTCGCAAATGTCGCTCCGGCTGCATAATGTAAGAAACGCAAGACCATCAAGTGGTGCATGAAGGATTCCTCGAAGGCTAATTTTAAATTCCGGGAAAGGGTCTCTATTTTCGAGGCACTGATTTATTTTTGTTTAAAAATTTCGAGGAACTACGCACTTAAAATTTTTAGAATTTTAACAGTTAAAATTAAAATTCTAGCTTGCATTTTTAGATCTAGACTTGAAATTTAATTGGAGTATTGTTTTAATTTGCACAGATTCCAAATGAGCATTTAAAGTTTTAGTTAAAGTCATTGCAAGTCTCATAAGTGAACAATATCGATTTTAATATCCAATCTTATATATACTTTGGCAAAATTTCTCTACTAGCGAGAGAGCGTAGCCACCTAGCGGTGAAACCAAGAACTAACTTCTAATAAAAAGTACCAATAAGTTTCTTATCATCAAAACTAAACTAAAAATAGTTTTAATCTACAAAAATCTGGAATTAAACCATTAAATTTTCTTTGAAATAATTTTTTTAAAAATATTTCTGTTATGCAGAATTTTTTCCGGTTTTAGTTCAAGAGGATAAAAGTAAGATTGGAGGTTGGTTAAAAACGATCTAAATTTCCCATGAATATGAAATCAGGCACTAAAATTGAAATATAAATAACATAATTGCAAATGTGTATTACAATTCGCATGGTTACATAATACTTATTTATCTTGGTATCTAAATCTGTATCTGCAGAGAGTAAATGAGCAGAGAAACCGATAAAAGGGCAAGAATAGCCAGCCGATTAGCATGAAAATCATGGAATGATTCAACACACAAATCTCATCAATCTTGCGTGATAGATTAACCAATATACCAGTTGGACAGAGGAAACCAATTACACAAGTTAACCGACGCGACCGCATACCTTATCTTCCACGTCTTTACCTCTCTATACCCACACTCATAACACACATACCATATACTTCTCACAATATAAATACATGAATATCCAGGGGCTGAGTGAAAATATCCAACTTTATTTTTTATGGTACTTCCTCCGTAAAAGGAAATTTATCGAAATCGAAAGATAAATTTTTCCTCAAAACGCTCATACTCGCTTGTTTTTTATGGGCTTTACTGACTATTTTTCCAATAAATCTTCCCTTGAATATTCCTCTGTCTTTTATAAAACAGACTGTCAGATAGCAGGTGATTTACAAACTTTTTTTCTGATTGTATCTGCACGGGCGAACCTAAATTTTAAAAAAAGTTTACTCAATTCACTCAATACATTATTTTCGATTAAAATTACTGTACATAAAAAATAAAAAAAATTTTTTTTTTTTAATTAAGCTAAAAAGATTTTTATTTCCAAGTAAAATAGTTGGAAATTTAATAAATAATTATTTTAATTTAAAAATTTAATGTTTAAATAAATATTATTAATTTTATAGGCTTTAGAATATTTATTTTTTGTTTAAAAATATATTTAACCCAAGACTGGGCTCGAACCCTGATCGGTCTCGGCTCTTAAAAATGAGTGATACAACGTCACCACTACGTTCAAGTATCGAGTAATAGTAATGTAATTTTGTTCGAATCCCAGACGAAGTAATTTTTTTTAATGCAATAAAAAATAAATTGAACGATCAAAAACATAAAACCCGATAAATAATGACATAAAAACAGAGAAAAGTCATTAGCCGGCTCCTGAAAAAAAATATTAATTAACAAGCTATAAATATTGAAATTAATAACGATAAATTAATGACGTGTCTTAATTTATTGGCATATGTATTAATGGGGAATAAATTAGACTAATACCTTTGAGCGATTTGAATAATTTAAATGAGACGTATAACAATGCCGATGAATTAATAAAAATCTTAAGTGTTTATATACGCCGTTGAGCGTGTGATCGTATTGCAAGATAATCATTTCTATATATAAGATCTAAGATATGTATACATATATATATCGTAAGAACTTGCGTAAAATACGCGTGAGAGCTGGCGATCTTGCGCACTAGTAGCCAAGCAAAACCGTATACACAATCGTGGTCACGATCGGCAGGTATTACTTAAAGCTTATATGCTGTCTATCGACAAGTGAACAAGAACTACGAGCAATACTTGACCACTGTCACTGCTCAAATACTAATAGCTCATAGATAATGTAACTGCAACAAGTTAAATATATTTTTACGAGTACTTTGTTTTCAATGAATATTTTTTTTTATTTTCGGTCAAATTAAACATACAATATATTTGGTGTTTTTAATTTTTTTTAATTAATTTAATTACAAACAAATATATTAAAAATACCTATTTTTTATGCCTATAATTCTAACCTTTTAAATTTAGCAGCACAAAAATTAAAAAAAAATTTTTTAAATGTATAATTTGAGACTTTTAGCCTTTTAACAAGTGCAATTTACAAAAAAAATACAAATATAATTTACAAATATACTTAAATATTAAAATTTTAAAATTCCAACTGCGAGAACTGTAGCCACCTAGCGGCGACTTTTTGAACTAATTTTTTTTTTTTTTTTCAACCAACTGACAGCAATTTAAAAGCTAATAATTGCTCTTCATTAATAAATTATTTAATCTTAAAAAAATAATTAATAAATCTTACTAAATATTAATATATAAAAAAAATTACTTTGTATGAAATTTGACCCTGGACCTTTTAAAATTTTTTATTGAACTTAAATAGAAAAATTTTAAAATTCCAACTGCGAGAATTTTTAGCCACCTAGTGGCGACTTTTAGGACTAAATTTTTTTTTTTTTTTTTTCAAAAAATTGACAGAGCAATTTAGTAATTATTAATTAATAAATGAGTCGTTGATTATTAATAAATCCTTTAATCTTAAAAAACAATTAATAATACCAAATATTCACAAATTATAAGAAAATAACTTTGTCTGAGATTCGAACTTTGAAAATTTTCTAGAGAATTTAAATATCAAAATTTTGAAAATTCTAACTGCGAGAATCGTAGCCACCTATCGGTGACTTTTAGAACTAATTTTTCTAACCTAGTAAATAATTTTCCCGTGTAAATAAAATTGAACGATAAAATAAGAATAATATTGAAAGTGAAAATGATAATTAAAAATAAATGAATAATTCAAATAAAATGCCAGCAAGTAAAAGTAAAAAAAAAAACAAAGTGTAATTGTGTAGATGATAAGTAATGTAGCTACTGTGTCTCCGTTGCATAGCAAACCATCACATGTGTTACATAGGCGTGACGTGTTTGTACATTAAATACTATCGTTTATATCTGAGAATTGTCCTTTCTTATTGTTTATTATTATTTATTATTTTTTTTAATGTCTCACTCCATTCACTCACGCGCTGATTTTTTACGGAAGGTATAACATATAGTACCCAGTTGCAGTTATACTATATAAGATTACATATAAGAATTTTATTATTTTATTTCTCACTACAGCACAACAGTACTCGAGCTCACACACATGCACGTGTATCTTTAAAGGCCCTCGACGTGCCTTTCTTGGCTCGAGGCATTCCCCAAGAATCGCCGCTCGGGATTTATGCCTCCGACCTCGTTACCGACTAAATACAACCGCTTATTTCACTTTTTTCAAACGGTTATTGTTCAATCACCGGTTGGATTATTCAATAATTATCTAATGCAATATTTCGCCATAATTTTGCTAATATAATATTTTTGATATTTATTTTAGTTATAAAAAAAAATAAGTAAATTTTATTCATAAGGTAGAATTAATATTCCTAATTAATCTCTTATCACTTAGACATTAAATTCTAGACTAAATATGAGAGATATAGAAGTATGATAAAAGACTTTTTTATCCGAAAATTCTCTATTTCTAGATACATAATTAAGAAATGACCTTGTATCTTGAGAACTATTGACATTTTTAAAAATATAAGCTCATCCCAATGTTACACTCATCAAGACCTTTCATTTGAGTACCCACATCAATTGTTCATATATTTTATATATTTATATATATATTTTATATATTTATATATATATTATATATATGTATAAATGAAAAATATATCAAAAATGCATGTGACTACTCAAATGAAAGCTCTTGATGAGCGTAACATCGGGATGAGCTTATATCTTTAAAAATGTCAATAATTAAGAAATTTCATTGTTTCTTGTGAACTCATGACATTTTTAAAGATATAAACTCATCCCGATGTTACACTCATCAAGACCTTTCTCTTGAGTACCCACATCAATTTTTTATATATTTATATATATATTATATATATATATATATATATGTATATATGAAAAATATATAAAACTGCATGTGTGTCCTCAAATGAAAGCTTTTGACGAGTGTAACATCAAGATGAGCTTATATCTTTAAAAACGTCAATATTTAAGAAAGTACAGTGCAGTTTAACAAAATTAATTATTAAATAAAACAAAATTTTATTTATTTATAATTTACAAGTCACGGCAGTCACATAGTGACTGTAAAGTTGATAATATTTAATAATTAATTTAAAATCAATATTTAATAAAATTAAATTCTCTAATATTCTCTAAAAAGGCTAGTTAACATGCAGAATGGTAAATATTACTATTATTTTTCTCCGTGTTTGATACACCGCGAAGATTTTATTTTAGTAAAAAATAAAGCTTAAAAAAATGACAACTGAAAGTACAATAATGAACAAAGAAATTGAAAATCTCTTGAATGATTTTTTTCGCTTCACCAACTCCACTAACCAGGGGATTAATGGCACAAAGAGCAGCCTCGAAGAGAAAATTCAAAAGAAATGAAAGGTATATCCGAATAAGTTTTACCAGAGAAAATAATTTGCGGGTCTCCGGTCGTGGTATTTGCGGTTTACGTCAACGCGGGATATACTGCCCAAGTATAAAAGGGAAAAATCCGCGGCTGTGGTTTTGCTTGTAGATGAGCACTGCCTATATAAATATAACTATAAATATATAAATATATATAAATACATAAATGCATAAATACATAAAAGAGGTATAGTAAAGGTTTGAGTGGAGTTGAACCTGCAACAAAAAGGGAAACTCGAAAAAATACAAACTTGCGGATAGAAAATGCCGAAGGAAATGATCCACGGACACGACCTCAAGGTTTATTAACTCCACTGTGTAACTCTATCCACTATATCTTCTTTATGTCAAGTACTGAGGAATTTTTTCCTAACAACTAATAAATTTATACGAGTATTTAGAGAATATTAAAGTTGTTATTTATCCGGTATTTAATCATCCAAGAAAAATAAAAAGAGAGGAAGGAAATTTTGTTAGGTAATTAGTTATTCAATAAACTTTTTCAGATATTATACTGTGGTGAATGAGAATGAGAATTTAATCTTAATGTTTGCGGTTATACTTTAAAATATGCGAGTTTATGTACGTCTGTCTCTAGCGCGGATAAATATAAGTTCAATGTTAAGAGCTTCATGGGAATTTGCATGAAAAGGCAGTAAATAGTTTAAGAAACACGGCTGGCTCGTGGTAAGAAAATAATAACAACCAGGGTTTATTCTTGTTGCACTCCTCACCAGAGTTGTCTATTGAAAATCCTCTAGTGCTAACATTTCGAGGCTGGATGAGCACAAGTCCAAACTAAATATGTCGGTTCTAGGAATTGACAACTTTTGTTGGTGGTTATCGTCTCTCTTAATGATGAATCATTTATTTTATTGGGGTACGTTACCAAGTTCGGTGGTGACACTCCTCTCAAGTAAAAATTTTATTTCCTCTGACAATCTAGCAACCGGATGCCAGTAATCTGGCGAAGCCTTTAATTTTTATAAAGACACTGATGATGACTCTTACCTGGAACATAAAAAATATCACAAGATTAGTAACTTGCCGGCAATAAACCATTAAAGGGGAAGAAAGGTTGACAATCCCGAGAAAAGCTAAAAATAAAACTTTGGAAGTTAAATTGTTAGAGCGACTGAAAAAACGCGCTGGGGCGTTAAATTTTGATTCCCATTCGACGAGGCTTATCTGGAATCCGTAAAAATGATGGAAATGTAACACCTCGGGAAATTTATGGCATAAATCGGGTCCTCTCGGACAGCAAACTGGAAAGAGGGCTTTAAAGTACCGGGGGCTCTGGGATGGAAGACTTGTTTTTAAATGCGTTTTGTATGTTTATAATAAGATTTTTTTTAATTTTTTTCAACTGCTTAAAATTATGTTTAAAGATTTATATAATTAGACTTACACGGTGAGAAATTTCCAATGAATTTTACTATGGGCGATTTTCCATCCATACACGCTGGTTTCTTATAGTTCAGTGTTACTATGCGCCCATAGTAAAATTCATTGGAAATTTCTCAGCGTGTATGGATGGAAAATAAAATTAGATTGAAATTCAAGTTAAAATTTTAGTAATTTTCAACAATATTTATTGCAGACAAATTATTGTTACAAATTTAAATTATTAACCCTTATTTCTTGAGGCTCATTTATTCGTCCTCCTCCTCCTCAATAATGCATTTGTTATCTATACACTCCATATTATCTTCGCATGGTTCGGTTTCGTTACACTGAAATGCATAATACCAATACATTTAAAAAACAAAATTTTGAATTAGTTAACGACGGAATTGAAGTTTAGTCTGGTGATAAACTCACGAAAATATCGAATGTATCATCATCGGGCTCGACACTCGTAGTGACCCATGCCCCTAAAAGGATTGCGAACACCAGTAACAATAATTTTAACTTCATTTTTTATTAAAATTTTATATCCTAAAAGTAAACAAAGTATTACAATCTCAATAAATACAATTTCCGCGAAAACTCAAAAAACTTTGACTGAAGATTAAAAGTAGACAATTAATTTTTTTCATGTCTTCGCCGGCATTTTAAGCATCCTCAGGATCTTAGCTTTGAGATACACTATAATTTTTTTCAATTCTGACTATTTTTCGTCAACTTTTCAGCGCCCCCAAGTAAAAAAATTGGTTTTTTCTATGATTTCCCTCGTTTTTATTACTTTAAAAATCAATAACTTTTTTTCTAATCAAAATTAAGAAATTGCACTAAGTTCATTTTAAAGAAGACACCTTTAACCGTCAAAAATTAAAAAATTCCCAATAAAAATTCTTCATATCTTTTACTCACTTAGAGTTTAATTGCTCTTAATGACTGCTGGATCGTGAATATATTTTTATCAAAATTTCCTAATATTTATACTGCACTGTATCAAATTTTCGCTAAAAATTGACACATTTAACTGATCAGTTAAGCGTTCCAAAGTAACCAAAATTAAAAATTCAACAGTCTGCTTGATATTTATTCAATTAAAAAAATATTTTCAATCAAGTCTGTAATTACTTAAAAATTTCACATCCTATAAAACATATTTAACTTCATTTTTTAAATAAAAAAAATTCTGAAGAAGCCTTGAAAAGGCAATGACACTAAATTTCACTAAAAAAACTGATTTTATCATATGACTATTCTGGAGACAAAATTTTTCTTATTCTCTTAATAATAATGATAAAAGTAAATATTGTGATTTTTTTGTTGAATTTTTTCTAAAACAAATTTTTTCTCACGAGTTAATAAAATTATTATGAGAATGATGAATAATGCCGTACAGTTAAGTAAATGATGAGAGGTTTATCGAATAGTTAACGGTCATTGAAATCCCCGTCTATGTCTACGTCTACGTCTAATTCTATGAAATATTCGATAACAAGTTGAATATGAATATGAGGATGGATCTGAGGATGATCGTGATCATTGAAGAAATAACACCGTGATTGAAGCGCTTTTCAACTTGTTCTCTACCATATAAATACCCCCCGCGGAAATCGAAACGCCTCTCTCGTGTCCCTATGATCGCGCATCGTCATCGCCGAGACAATATTCCTCTTCTTCCTTCTCCTCCTCCTCTTCCTCCTCTTCCTAACTTCTTTAAACAGTCTACAATGTACGCTGCTACAACCCATACAGTATATTACCATTATAATAAATTCTATGTCCTGCATGAGCATCAGGATGATCCAATACAACCTGAGACCCTCCCAGACGCCTCTTCCCTCAAGAATTTAAATAAATAAATAATAATAATAACAATAAATAATAATAAATACTTCAAGAGTTATCATTTTTTTAGTGAAATTTTTGTCTCTTATGATTTTTTGATAAAATTAATATTTCAGGAGTTATAGCCATTTAAAAAGTAATTAGATAATAAATTTTAATTAAAAAATTCTTTTCAAATTATAATAATAATATTTGTAAAAAAAAAGATGTTCAATAGGTCATCGAACCTTTTTTATCATTTTTCCGAGGACAATTATTTTTACTGCTTCCTTGTGCTCCGTCTTCTTGTTTCCCGAGCATTCTGCACGCAAGCGCTAAACAATTTGAGCAACTAGTGTATTACATGTGCAGAGCCTCAGACTTTATTTTTAGTTATGTTTTCTTTAGACTTAGACCAGTGTTATGATAATAATACTCCTGGTTTTTGTGTACTTAAGGAATTTGTTGGAAAACGATAAATAAGTATTGTAATTTGTCTGCAAACTTTAAGTTTTTCTTTAGAAATTTTTTAATCAATCACCAGATATTTTTAGATTTATTTGTTTTGAAATTATGTTAAGTAAAGTAAAATTTTTCTAATTTGCAATTTTAATAACTAAAAATAAAAAATCGAATAAATTAGATTTGAAATTTAGGTCAAAAATTCGCCACTAGGTGGCTACAGTTCTCGTAGTTAGAATTTTAAAAATTGGGTATTTAAATTGACTGAGAATTTCAGAGGTCCAGGGTTCAAATTCCAGGCAAAATAATTTTTTTAATGCACTGACAGTAAAATTTGTCAATATTTGATAAGCTGTAATAACTCTCAATGAATAATCTATACTATTAAGATAATAAGAAAAATTTTTTAGACTGCATTCGAAAATGCTCTATCTCTAGATACATAATTAATAAATAATCTTGTATCTTGTGAACTATTCAAATTTTTAAAGATATAAGCTCATTCCGATGTTACACTCATCAAGACCTTTTATGTGAGTACCCACATCAATTTTTCATATATTTATATATAATATATATATGTATATATGAAAAATATATCAAAATGCATGTGGGTACTCAAATGAAAGCTCTTAATGAGTACAACGTCACGATGAGCTTATATCTTTAAAATATAGATTATATACATATGTATATATAATATTGACATTTTCAAAGATATAAGCTCATCCCGATATTATACTCATCCAGACCTTTCATTTGAGTACCCACATCAAATTTTCATATATTTTATATATTATATATATTTCACAAATACCAAATATATAAAATATATCAAAAATGCCATGTGGGTATTTAAATGAAAGCTTTTGATGAGTGTAACATCGGGATGAGCTTATATCTTTAAAAACTTCAATAGTTTAAGAATTACAGTGCAATTTAACGAAAATCATTATTTAATAAAGCAAAATTTATATAATTTTATTTTGCATAGTGACTGCACGGTTGCTAATTTAAATTAAATCCTAAATTATAAATAATAAAGAAAAAATATCAAATTATATTTAATAAATGATGAAATTTTTTAAAAATAAATCAATGAATAAATTTCTCTCTCAACGTAATATCAAAAATCAAATTAAACTAATTGCTTTTAGAATAAAAAGTTTAATTATCTCCCAAGAAAATTTTCTCGAGAAAGTAAAATAAACACTTATTTGTATCTTACTAATAGTTAATAGTAATGTATTAAGATTTCTTACGCAAACTCGGAATTTTGCAGGTTAATAAAACTAAATAAAAAGATAATGAGGAAATTAATAGAAAAGTAAAGCACTTCTCAGCGGTCGTTATTCCTAAAGCGGTGAAAATACTCTTTAGCGATGCTGAGTATCTCCAGATAATTAATTTACGGGATCGAGTTCGTTCCTCCAAAAAGGATTTTATAAAATATCTTAAATAATTTACACACACATGTCTCTAAATTAACTATATCAAGCATTCTTCATTCTGCCCCTTGAAGCCAGAGCGAGGGTTTCACTTTTCATTTTATCTCTAGCTACACAACTTTGTGTAAACAAGGCCTTTGTGTAAACACGAACTTGCTCTAATTAAAAGCAAATCGCGACATGTCTAGAAAATATATATTATATATGTAATAATGAAAGACAAGTGAGAAGTGCAAGTATGAGTATAATAAAAAAGTTATAATTTTCCCGAGGCTACCGACGACCTCAAGGAACATTTTACATTTAACATTTAACTTTTACTGTTACTGTTATATACAATGTTAATGTACACACATGTATATGCTATGTATTGAGCAAGTATGTAGTATGTAGTATGTAGTATGTAGCTGAACTATTATATGTGGTACGACCAGCTCGAACACGGTTGGCCAACACATTAATAAGCCGTACACGTTCCTCTCACTCTATATCGCGGGTTCTAACTTAACTCAGTCTTATGTTGTGTGATATGTGCTACGTATGTGTAATACAGTGAGTATAAGGATGTATAGGCATGTATAGATCTCAAGCGAGGATAGACGTTCGCTAATTGCATCAGCATACCAGTTTACCGTGTCAAACAGACATACACCTGTGAATATTATTTTACACTGATTTTTTAGATTTTTACTGTGATTTATGCCCGGCTTTTGCAGATCTTGGGAGCTTTTTGACAGCTGGGCTGCAGAAATTAGAATTTAGTGCTCAAAGGTTTTATTGTATGCTTAAAAAAGGGTTGGTAATGTTTTTAATCACTTTGTAGATGATTTTGTACTTCAATTAGGGAAATCTGAGCGCCCCACCACGTAAGATTAGTCTAATGCGCAGGTCTGCGCAGAAAGATGCGTAGTAAGCGAAAAGTGGGGGGAAGTATGCGACGGAAATTAAAGTCTTGAAATAAGGTAAAAGCCCCTATTATTGACAGGGCCCTTATGATTGACATGATGTTTTATTTGATTGATTATTTAATCAATTTTATGATTAAATCACAATAAACATTGCTTTTTATCAATTTTTAGAAATTTTTTAGTAAGAAAAAAGTAAAATTTTATGCCTGGGTATTAATTATTAACTGCAAAAAAATTTTATTTTTCCGAGTAGACCACTACGGCTAGTTTATTTAAAATTTCTTAACAATTTCGCTAAGAGAGAGTGTATTTTAAATAGCGAAATTTTCTATATAATTCTGATAAAAGCCTATCATCCAAAATTATTTAAGGTTATTTAAACTCTAAACAATCTTAGATTTATTGTTTTAAGCTGATAAATTTTAATTATGATTTAAAAATAGCGGGTGTCAATAGTAGGTACATAAAAATTAACATGTGTCTAACTAGCGACAGCCTACAATTTTAAGAAACTTAACCTTTTTAACATACATAGCGGATATGTTTACATGTTGTCTCGTGTAATTTTATAATAAAAAAAGAATTGTCTGAGCAAAATATTGATGTTTACTAGTAAATAATAAATTATATTCGAAGTTCAAATTTCAATTAAACCTGAATAATAGGGTTGACACCTGTCAATAATAGGGTCTATGGGTGTCAATAATTGGCTCCGATACCATTTCACCCTGTCAATAATACCTACACTTAAGTTGCTGATTTCAAATTAATATATTTGTCATTTAATTAACGATTATTTAAGTATAAAAATTAAAATACACAAGTTGATGAATCAAAAAAAGTGTCTAATAAAAAAAAAAGTTAGTCAGATTAATTTGAATACGGTTAAAAAATTCAAATGTTCGCCGTCACTCTTATAGTGTCAATAATGGGGGCTCTTACCCTAATATAATTTTGTTTAAGATTCGAGAAAGTTTATATTGTTACTCCGAAATGTTTTATGATTAAGGAGATCCACACGAAGTGGTCAAATTCCTGAAAATTTGTAAATTTCATCTACGCAGCCTAATAATTAATAAAACAATTACAAGTTATATACTCAGATTATAAAACTCTAACTATGAGAACTGTAGCCACCTACCGGATACTTTTTGAACTAAATTTATGTCTAATTTAAATCTTTAATCTAAACACTCTTATGAAAGAATTTATTAACAGAATATATTTTAATTGTTTTTAAACAATCATTAAGGAGATCCTTAAGAAGAAATTTTACTGTAAATTTTTCTTGTAAAATTTTCTTGTAAATTTTTTGTATCTCCAATATTCTAGAATTTCAATTCTAAATTGTTGTAACTTATTTTCTTAAAAATATTATAATTAAAATAATGCATAAAATTATAACTATAACCATTATAAATAATCCCGACATTTCTATTCAAAATAATATATGCAGGTCTTAAAAAAAAAAGTAACATTACAATAGTATTTATGAACTCATTACTTATTATGAGAAAAGAATGCAATAAAGAAAATAACCGTCTACTTACCAGATAAAATTGCGTAGGAAGATCACTATCTCGCTCCTACAATCTTAATACTGATAGATAATACAATAAATAATGGTGTCTATTCGATAATAATTAATTATTCGGGTTTAGGTAACTCGCGCTTGAATAATTCATCGTAACTCATTTAAGTTCCCGGCAATTACCGTAATTAAGTAATAGAAGCAATAACTCCTTTTTTTTTTGTCAAAACAATATAAATCGACGTTTGAATTTTAGAAACTGAGGTACGCACCTGAGAGGCATAATTCTCGCGTGGCTGAGCCTCTTTTTGAGCCATATACCCGGAGAATATAAAACCTGGACTAAAGGGGTTAGAAATGAGCCTGAATCACGAAGAGGAACAAATGCCCTCGGGAGATATTTCTATAGGATATCCCTCAAGGAACTAAGAAGCCTCGTTTCTTACTTTGCTCTTTTTTATTAAATTTTCCTTCTTATTCTGTGGGCATAGTAATGCCGCATTCTCTGATCTGAGCTACGACATCAAGGGCATGTAATAAGATTCTTTTTGACAGCGATCCAGTTTTGCACGAGTCTTTATATATCCTATCATTAATAATTACGCTTTTATTAGCTTCGCCTGCGTATCTGTGTATGTAACGGAATCTTTGAAGTCGACTTCAAAAAATCAGATATTGAATAACAACTTTAAACTTTATTTTTTTTTCATTAAACCGTCTTATTATTTTTTATACAATTATTTTTGCTGGTGGAATCTCTATTTACCTACATGTAAAAATTACAATTTTCAAACCTAATTAATTCATTAAATATCCCGGAAACTTGTTTTTTAATTTTTTTAATAATTATTAGGCTACGTACATTGAATTTACAAATTTTCTCCATAAGGATCTCCTTAATGATTCTTTAAAAATAATTAATAAATCATTTGTTGAATAAAATGTATTAATTCTTAATAAATTCTTTCATAAGAGTGTTTAGATTAAAGATTTAAATTAGACAAAAATTTAGTCCAAACGGTCTCCGCTAGGTGGCTACAGTTCTTATAGTTAGAGTTTTACAATCTGAGTATTTAATACTAAAAATTTTTTCTTGCTCTCCTAGCCGAAAGTACGCTCATCCTGGACGCACTTTACTCCAGGAAGAGCAACATTTATGGCCGGCTCAGCCGGCTCTCTACGCATGCGCGCTACGCATATTTTCTGGCCGGCAGCACAGAGCCTCGCTTTCTTTCGTACTTTCGTGGTGCGACCGGCCTATACAATGAGTTTCGACTGTATATAACAGTCACAACATCGTCTGTATGTAACATGTCAACACATAAACTAACCAAAAAGTGTCAAATAAATAAAAAATAATTTCTTACTAGATTATTGTTAATGAACTATTTAATAATATAATACTGCACAAATAATTTATATAAAAATTTTAGAAAATAAAATATAAAAGTTTTGTAGATTTTATTTGCTTTCTTTTATATTTTGACAGCTATAGTAAAGCGATTTGTTTATAAAATAATCCATGTACTCTACAAGCTTCTAATAATTAAATTTCAATCTTTCTTAGCCGTCTAATTAAAAACTAATTTTTAATCAACTTAAAAAAATTAATTCTATTATTAAATCGAGTTTAAATATTTGTGACAAGTTCTGTGCATGTTATCTCTCTTAATCGGAGCGTTTGTTAGTAAACTTTAAAATAACTTATTTTTTTTTTATTTATTAATTTTTACTTATTTATTATGCCCGCCCCGACCAGTGAAACCTCGGCTTCGCCTCGGCTTTACAAAAGTCGGGCAGCGCCCCCCTCACCCCCGGTAAAACCTCGTCTTCGCCTCGGTTTTGCAAAACCCCTTCCCCGGGGTTGCGTACTTTCGGCTGGAGAGCAAGAAAAATAGTATACAACCCATGACCAGAATGTTGGATGCCCTGACGTATGTGATATGATAGCCTCGGCTACGCCTCGGCCATCATATCACATACGCCAGGAAATCCAACTTTCTGGCCTCGGGTCGTAATATACTATTTAGAGGTTCAGGGTTCGAATCCTAGACAAAGTAATTTTTTTTTTTATTATTATAAAATTCAATTCAATTTTGAATTCTAAACAAGCCCTAAAAATTTTTAATCTTCGAGATCTTTGTCAAGTAAACTTTAAATTTAAAATTCAATTGTAAGAGTCATTAATTATGGCGCATGTTAAAAAAGTTTAAGATCAATATTTTGGACTAAATATAATTTAGTTAAGATTTGTTAAGATACAAAAAAATGGTAAGAAACTTTTTTTGTAGGAAATTAAATTTACTATGTTTTTCAAAATTTTCCTTTTTTTTTTTTAACAAAATTCTTTAATAAATTTTCTAGCATTGTTAAAAAAATCTACTCCCATTTTTGAATATCCAGCAAATGGCTCTTATTATTCATTTTAGTTGGAATGAAATAATACAAGACATTAACAAAAAATAATACCTAGCAATAAAATTGTATTTGGCGTTTGTAATTTAAAAAATATTAAAATTTTTACGATCACTCAAGCGAGTCTCTAGAGTCGAATTTATATATCTGGGAGTATAACACTCAGTTGGAAGTCGGACTAAGCATTACATCGAAGTTCGCGAGACATAACAACACTAGGCATGAGGGAGAAAGGAGGAGGAAGGAGGAGGCTACCCGGCAATGATAATATAATCGGAGTTGCGGAATCGAAACTCGAACTCGTAAGCCCTCGGGACACACCGATCGTTCCTACCGATCTGTGTAATGCGCCGAATATTTGCCAAATGACTACTGTCGATTCGTTGGCATTTTCGAGGAGACACGCGATTTTTAAAAGTAACCCCCGCATTATTCCCTAGGCAAGCCTACTTCTACGTCTAGCTTTTGAGCAACCATCTAGTGTGTATGTGTGGTAAAAATTGAACGATAATTGTATTGGTAGAAAGGAGTCGAATCGTGGAAGTGATGAAGGCTGCTTCGCTGGAGATTATACCGGGCCAGAAGGCAGGTGATCCTCAAATGACACGGCCCAAAATTACAGAGGACTGCCAACATTTCGCTCTCTTATTCTTTCTGCTCTTATTGCTCAAAATATATATGTTCTTAAATATTTTTTTAGGCTAGACTAAATCCAGTTACTAAATTTTTAGGATTTCGTCCTCGGTATAATTATTATCATTTGTTTCCGTTCCCTTTTTTTATATTAGTGTCCAATTTTTTTTCACTCAAGGTTTTACTG
This sequence comes from Cotesia congregata, assembly GCA_905319865.3. Classification (NCBI taxonomy): domain Eukaryota; kingdom Metazoa; phylum Arthropoda; class Insecta; order Hymenoptera; family Braconidae; genus Cotesia; species Cotesia congregata. The sequence goes on from CAJNRD030001114.1 coordinate 1,499,764, forward strand.
AGAAAACAGTTTGTTTGATTTATATTCGTAGATTTATTTGAAATTATTTAAAAATACGTATTTAATATGAACAAATTTGTTTCATAGAAATTTAGATGACTTTGTACCTAATACTATTTAACAGTTTAAAATGACTAAACCCTGCTAATTATATCCCAAATGGGTCCTTAAAGTGTGAAAACAAATTAAAATAATATTTCTCCGAGGAAAAGTCATAAAACATATGACTTTAAAGAATTTCACTGCATTTTTCCCAAATAAGCTTTTTATACCTTTCGAATTCTCAATTTTATCTGTAACTAACTCCTCAATAAGTGGGAAAAGTCAAAAGTGCTTTAAATAGTTGACCCTAGACCTTTTGAAGAATTTTTTTTATCGACTATTATACTTTCATTTGGTAATTCTGATTGTGAGAGCCGTAGGCCACCTAGCGGCGAAACCAAGAACTACTAAAAAATTTTATTACACTGAGAAAACAGTTTGTTTGATTTAAATTTGTAGATTTATTTGAAATAACTTAAAAATACGTATTTAATATGAATAAATTTGTTTCATATAAATTTGGATTACTTTCAACCAAATACTATTTTGTTTTGGTTTATTTGATTGAATTCGCCGATTTATTTCATTCAAAGATTTGTTAATAGTTAACAAATCTCCTTTGAAATAAATCATAAGACGTTTGTGTCGCTACTGTCGCTATTTGAGTTATCGTAATTTTAATACCTTTATCGTCCCCTGTTATAATTGAGTAACTTTGTATATATACGTAAATTTTTGATGAATTTAATAATGAAAAAAAAAACTATCAAAATCCAATTTGGATCTAATAATTTTAGTTTATTAGAAGATACCCCAATATAAATTATATAAATAAACTCATCCTCATTGCTTTGATAACCCTAAACATATGTCAGATATTATTTACTATATTACAGAGCATGATTTCTTTATCGACATTCAAATATCACATTTGTTTATAGTTAACAAATCTGATTTGACTGAAACAAATGATTTTAAAGTATTAAAGAAATATTTGTTCTATAAACAAATAACTATTTCATTCAAATAAATCCACTGAAACCATATCTTCATCTCAAATAAATTCATTTGATTGTATCAAATAAGTATTAGTTGATAAGTATTAATCGAAGGATTTATCAAAATTTAATAAATTGTATGAACTGTTAAATTTAATAAAAATTAAGAACAATTTTGTTAGGAAAAAAAATTTCAAATCTGTTCATGACTTGAATTCATTAAAAAACTCGGTCGAAGAAAAGAAAAGAAAAAGCACTGCCAACAGATGTATGGCATGAGTAATATCCATCAAAATACCAATCGATCGATTAAAAATCACGTGCCAAGTTGGCATTACGCGTGTTCAAAGGAACGCGCTGTGGATGTGGTGTACTATATAATATATATACATAGCACACAAAACACTTACCATACCGCAATACAATCAAATCCTGCATAACCATAACACACTCATCCGCTCTTGAATAGCGAAGAGAACTTAGAGCTCGAGATGGTAGACAACGGCACAGTATCATGCTATCAAACTCTGTAATTATTCACGTTTTCTTTGCATACTTTTACGTGTAATATAATGTAATACTCGCGAGATTCTTGTTTATAAAAACGTCGTTAAACTTTTTGCTCGACACATCCGATCAAAATAATAATAATAATATTTTTGTCTTAAAAGAATATTCTAAAAGTCAGGGTCATTTTTAAAGTAACCACTGAGCACTTTTCAAGACCCTGTATTTCCTGAAATATTGCAAATAGACCCATAGTATAAAAACGTTATTGTTAGGAAATTTTGTGAGCAACAATTTTTGTCTTATAATTTTTTGCTAAAATTAATATTTCAGGAGTTATAGTCGTTTTAAGAATTACATAACAAATTGGCATTTACAAAATTTTCTTTTTAAATAATAATAATAATTATATAGACTATTGTAATTTTATTAGACAATTTTCACTACAATAAATTACAAAAAAAAAAAATAAAGTCACGTGAAAGCATTTATCTTAAAATTACTTTGGGTTTACAATCTTTTTCTTTTATAATAAAAATAACCCTCAGGATATCATTCCAAGTGATTCCGAGACGTATTCTTAAGACACCGTAATAAAAACGTCTTACAGAGAAAAACAATAATAAAATAAACCGGATAGAGATAACTAGAGTCTTTAAAATTTTTTTTTATTTTTATTTCGGTAAACTTGTTCGTTTTTTTTCCGAAAAATAGTTTTAATAATTAGAATTATCAGTATAAAATAATTTTTCGGGTTTGGATTGGTTAATAATCCTCCAAAACACTTGTGATTGGTTAATCGTATCTTTGGAAAGCCTCTGAATGGTTAACGAGCGCGTGAAGTTAGCTGGGTCTGAGCGCGCATCTAGGCGGGAAATTTGAATAATTTAAATTGCGAAATTGTGAAGTTTGAAAGTCGGAAGGTTTTTCAGTGAGTTATTAAAAGCGGAATATTGTTTTCAAAGTATAATTAGTCCCCGAGAATAGTTCTACGAAACTAAAAGGATAAATTGGCGGGTGTAATGACTCGAAACGGTTTACTGGTAAAGAACGGGCAGATGATTTAAAGAATTTGAGAAACCGAATAAAGAACCTGAGAATAAATGTTGGAATAACTGAAACGGAACCCAGGGTAACCAACAAACCGAGGAGCAACCAACGGATCCGAGTAGAATTGAACCCGAACTTAAATCGTAATCACTACAATTACCTTACCATCATCGGGCGACTGTTTCTCAGAATGCGGGGACGACAAAGAAACTCGGGAAAAAAAACTTTAAGAAATATAAACCAATGGTAAAAAAAATACGACGAAAAACTTTCGATGGAATTGCGCGGTCGAAACTCCCTAAAAAATTACTTGCTCCGGTCAGCAAAAAATATTTTATATATATAGATATAAATACACTTCCCTCGGGCATAGAAGAGATATTCAATTCTGCGTTATTTCAATCATTACTTTTTTTCTTTATTTCTAACAGTACTTTTTAGATTTATTGAATTTTAATGAAGCTGATCAAATAATTGTGCTGAAAAAAATTCAAAAGAAATATTGTTGAGTTGGGAACAAAAAATTTTTCCGTTCTAAATATTAAAAAAATTTTGAATTTTTATACAAATAAAATTTGTGAAGCAACTGTACAGAAAAATTTAATTTAATATTGTGAGTAAACATTCATTAGATTAAAAATCATAAAGAAAAACTTTTAGAAAATTGAATTTTCTACAAAATAGTCTTGAAACATTTTTTTGTAATCCCAATAGTTGATATTTAATCTTTCACAATCATAACAAGTTTCAAAAAATTAACTAATTTTGAACTATAGTTTCCAGACTTAAATTTCAATTTCCAACTAAACAATTAAAAATATAAAAAAAATTATAAGAGACGAATTTTATAGAGAATTAAATTTCCTTTCCAATGACCCCTAACATCAAATCTTGACCTCAACTTTCTTCGAGATATCGTCAGTTAAAAAAAATCTCCGAAAACAATAACGCAGCATACATTCATCCGAACAATATCAATAAAAAGAATCATAATATTTTCCAATTAAAAAGTAATTAAATCAAGGTCGTTAAATAAGGCATTAAATTAATTGACAAAAATAATATGATGTGCAATTAAATCCAGTACTGTGGTATTCTGCGACGGGCATTAAGGTAAACACACTACCATCAAGAAAGAATTTAAAGGCGCTCGTAAATAATTTGTAAGTAGTGGGTTCACTAGATCCTTACGTAACACATCAACACATCAACAAACATCCACACATCCGTATGTAAGTGACTTGACATAGTATTACGTAAGGAGCACTTCCTCATGGCTAAAAGATTAGTTTCTTCCTTTTTCCTCTCTCTCCTCGGATTGGCATCTTCATCTCCATCTTTGTCTCCGTCTCCATCTCCATCTTCATCTTCATCTTCATCTTCTTCTGCTCGCTTATAAGTTCACCGGAGGACTTAGGTGTAAACCTAAGACCTCAAGCTGTGGAGCACGGCTATAATAGAACGCCGTAAAATTATGGATCGTTAATCGGTTTTACGAGTTTGTTCTCCAGCGTTCCGCCTCTCTTACATTACGATATTCCTCTCTTACTTTTTAAAGTTTACTTCTTACTTGTTCTCTTTTATCTGGTGCTTTCATACCTCATTCATTTTTAATTCTCCGGAAAATTATTTTAGAGAATAATTCAATAACCACACTGATGCAACTATTTATTAACTCTTAATAAATTTATTTATTTTTAAACAATTTGTCTATCACTGAGGAAAAAAATTTATTTCAATCAGATGAGACTCTTTTATTATAAAGAAATCTCTTATTTAAATACCACCAACTAACACTTATGTGACACGATTGAATGAATTTATTTGAGACAAAGATATGGTTTAAGTGGATTTATTTGAATGAAATAGTTATTTGTTTATAGAACAAATATTTCTTTAATACTATAAAATCATTTGTTTCAGTCAAATCAGATTTGTTAACTATAAACAAATGTGATATTTGAATGTCGATAAAGAAATCATGATCTGTACTATAGTAAATAATATCTGACATATTTTTAGGGTTATCAAAGCAATGAGGATGAGTTTATTTATATAATTTATATTGGGGTATCTTCTAATAAACTAAAATTATTAGATCCAAGTTTTTTTTTCATTATTAAATTCATCAAAAATTTACGTATATATACAAAGTTACTCAATTATAACAGGGGACGATAAAGGTATTAAAATTACGATAACTCAAATAGCGACAGTAGCGACACAAACGTCTTATGATTTATTTCAAAGGAGATTTGTTAACTATTAACAAATCTTTGAATGAAATAAATCGGCGAATTCAATCAAATAAACCAAAACAAAATAGTATTTGGTTGAAAGTAATCCAAATTTATATGAAACAAATTTATTCATATTAAATACGTATTTTTAAGTTATTTCAAATAAATCTACAAATTTAAATCAAACAAACTGTTTTCTCAGTGTAATAAATTTTTTTAGTAGTTCTTGGTTTCGCCGCTAGGTGGCCTACGGCTCTCACAATCAGAAATACCAAACGAAAGTATAATAGTCGATTAGAAAAATTCTTTAAAAGGTCTAAGGTAAAATATTTAATCTCACAAAATTATTTATTTACTTATTAAATATTAACAAATTCTTCTATCAGTGCATAACAACCATACTAACTGTTTATTTATTTATTTACTCTGCTAATTATTGTTATAAAAGTAAATTGGTGGTATTCAGAGCGATCCGATCCGGTGAAAAATTCAATGGAATAGAATTATAAAAAATAGTTTTATCTTATCAGCCTTGAGCTTAAATAATACTTGTTATATATACAAGATCCTCGTAAAATTAAAGTTGAGCTTGTATATGTATAAATGTATATGCATAAGTGTTTACTCCTAGCAAGTACAACTTACAAGAACGGGATCTCTCTATCTTACCCCGTTATTTCTCCTCCCCGATTATATATTCCCGATGATTATTTTTATGCTATTGAAACGCCTTTTTAAAATATAATAATCTTATATTACATATAATACTAGAAAAGGAACAATTTGTATGAATGTTTCGATTGAAATCGTCCGGTTTTTTAGCCCTCGAGGGATTCACTTTTTTTTAAGATCAACGAGGAGTTTTTTTATCGCAATCAACTGACGAAAAAAAATTTTTAAGTTTATTTAATTGTCTTCTTCACTGTAAAAAATTCAAGAAAAATATCTCGAGAAAATTTTGGTCCTCATAAGAAATAAAATTAAACATTTAAAAATTTTATTAATTAAATTAACCAGAAGTAAGTAATTTTCCAGGGATTAAAAATCACAGAAAATATAGCACACTTTCTTAGAATATACATCAAGTACTAAAAATAAATTAGTGAGTATTTAAAAGCAGGTATAAGTAAAAAAAGGAGGATAAGAAAATCATTAGCCATATTAAATAAAAAGTAAAAAGAAAAAGGCAATAAATGAAAATCCCCGTGGACTTTGAGGCGATAGGAGTAAAAAATGTAAAAATCTTATAAGGAACTCGATTGAACCGTAAAATGAGAAACAATTAAGCTTTTATAGAGTTACAATCCGTGGGGCAGCTCACAGGCAAGATCCAACAGCAGCTTACCCTTCATCCTCCTCAGCTGGACTCTTAACTCGCGGTGGAACTCGTTACAACCCTTCAAGGTCGGCAATCTAAAGTGTACATGGAGCACATGTAATGAGAATAAGCGAACGAGAGAAACCTTAGTACTGGAACCAGCTCAATGCAACTTAACATCTAACCGACTAGAGGAGAGAGGAGCCTGAAGATACCTACCATACATATATGACTAAGAAAGAAATAAAGATAAAGAAAAGGGAACAAGACATGAACAAGTAGACGTACGAAGGTAATCGTGTGTATATGTGCGTACTTTTATTTTATTATCTTATTTTATTAAGCTTCTCGTCTGAATCCCTCGGCCCCCCGATCTTAGGAGAAACAACCGATAGATACACGCGTGCATCAAAAGATCCATGCTGAGGATCTAACGCAACAGGAGGCCGTTAACTATCAACAGAAATAAAATTAACAAATAACAAAACATACCAATGTTAAAACAAGACAGACAAACTAACCAACATACATTTAATTCGTTTAGTCGCCTTCCTTTTTCACGGAGAACACTTTTCATCATCTTTCTTTTTAATTCGCTGCCGATACCTCCACCTGGGGAGTCTCCGGCTTACCCCGACAATTATTTTTCCCGTTTTTAAAAGCTGATCGATCTTACTCCGGGAAATAAAAGGATTTTTTATAATTTGCTTTATTTAAAAACCATATTAAAAAAAAAAAACTAGGACTGTTATTATTGCTATTTAATTATAAGAAATTATTAAGAGTAAAATAGTGAATAAAATCGTGTAAGCACGATAATTTAAAGAAATATTGACCAATTGATCTGATTTTTTGTAGGCAGCTTTGTTTTGTCATTATAAAGGACCCTTTAAAAAATCAGGACCTAAATCCTTGTAGATTAATTACAATAAATAGTTTGGAATTAAAAATTTTGTAATAAATAAAGAAAATCTGAATGAAACTTTGTAAACACGATATCTTATAAAAATTTGGATCGATTGAATTGATTTTTTGTAGATAGCTTTGTTTCGTCATCATAAAGGACCCTATTGAAAATCAGGACTTAAATCCTTGTAGTTGAATTACAATAATTAATTAAAAGTAAAAAATACGAAAAAAATCAGTTGTTGCTTGTTACTTGTGTCCTACTAATACTAATGCTCGAATTCAATCTTGATGAATTGAAACCAGACGTCTAAGAAGTTGATTAACGGCGACACTAAGTCTTGTTTCTCTCAAGTCTTTCAATGACGATTTCTATTTCTCGGTCTTTTCTGCAGTAGATCGCGCGGAAACTTCAGCTGTCACTCCAAATCGACACTTAGTGTCTGATCTATAAACACTAAAACTAGTTACACATCCTACATGCTGTATACAACTGATGACCGGTCCGGATTAAAACAAACAAGGTCCCTGGAATCCTGAATCCCCAATCGAACAATTATACCAGTCGGTAGAGGTCTCATTACATTAAATTTCCATCTTTATCCATAAATTGCTAAACTCGTTATGATTTTTCAGGCTATCGGGTTTAATATTTACGACGACAATAAATGTCAATAACAATTCTAAAAAAATTATTAAGCTACTTCTATTAAATTTATATATATAAAATAATAATAAAATTGTAATGATCGGATGATGCAAATGCTACGGTTTTTATCGAATTTATTAAACAGAGGATAAAAGTTTAAATGAATAAAAAAATGAATTAATTTTGCTGGGATCTGGGATCTCCGATATGTGGGATATTATTATATTTATTTTATTTTGTATCCTTGGATTATACCAATCCTGGAATCGGAATGCGATTAACTTAAGATCATTCCTTTATTTTTGCCGAGGCATTTGAATGGAGAACCGCTGTACCAAATGGAGCTGCTCTATAAACATTCAATGTAACTTTGTATTTATTTTAAAGTCATACCTCATTCATTTTTTTATCAAATTATTTTATTTTATTTTTTTAATTTTAAAATATTTTTTTATATCAAAGTCAAATTGATTTTTTAATAATATCTTGAAAAATAAAACTAAAAATTTATGAGATTTTTATTCAATATTTGTCTTATAATTTTTTTTATTATAATTAAACTGCAAGGATTTAAGTCCTGAATTTCAATAGCGTCCTTTATGATGACAAAACAAAGCTATCTACAAAAAATTAGTTCAATCGATCCAAATTTTTATTAGATATCGTGTTTACAAAGTTTCATTCAGATTTTCTTCACTTATTACAAAATTTTTAATTCCAAACTATTTATTGTAATTAATCTACAAGGATTTAGGTCCTGATTTTTTTAAGGGTCTTTAATAATGACAAAACAAAGCTATCTAAAAAAAATTAAGTCAATCGATAATTATTTTCATTAGTTATCGTGTTTGCAAATATTAAAAGGAAACTTTTAAAAAAATTCTCTTTAACAACTTAATTAAAATTCAATTTTATTAAAAAAATTTCAAGAAAAAAATCAGATCGATAATTTAACAATTATTTTAATACAAAAAAAAGACAATAAAATCTTCTAATATGTTTTTAAACTGGCGATAATGTTCTCGGCTCATCAATGGCACGATATCTAAGTCCTTTTGATCAGAACGTGGGTGTCTGAATGTGTACACCACCTTGTCTTTTATTTTCCCTGTCATCGCAAGAGCCGGTTTGATAGTAAATAGATATAGTTAACGACAGGAAAAGTCAATGGCACCGTCGTCGATGCCAATACAAGGGAATTCTGTCATGTCGGTTCTATCCATACATATGAATATCAATATGAATGTAAATATAAATATATATCGAGTCAATCCGGCATTATTTATATTAGCCACATCCATATTATGAGGATACATCCACACAATACTGGATCTCCCTCTAGACTATTTATATTATATTGGATATCCAAGTTAGTGAGATGCTCTGGCATTCCCATTTCGGTGGTAAAGATTGTAAAGAACGCGCTACACGGTTCACGGCTTAAAATTCCTCTTATGGCCTTCGACTTTACCTCTTCTCTTCCCTTCTCGTATTGTGTCGTGACTTCAAGGTTTATCTCTCTTATGCATGCAAGTAAATAAACATTTTTGTACACTTAAATTCAATAAAAAATTATTTTTTATGCCAATAATCAAGCGGAGAAAATAAAATAGTTATATTTTGCAAGCTCAATAAGAGATATGGAAAAATTAATAAGAAACTTTTTTGTAGAAAATTTAATTTTCTACGAAAAAAGCTTTCTTGTAACTTATTTGTATCTCCAAAATTTAGCCCAGAATAATTGATTAAAAAATTTTAACAACATGTATTAAGAAATTAAATTAAACAAGCTTACGATCAAATTTTGAATTTTAATTATGGATAAATGATAAGAGATAGGGCACTCCATGCAAAACGGGAGAATGACTGAAATTTAAAAATTTCTCTAATTCAGTCCTAATTTATTATTAAAAGTTTATATTTTACTAATTTGTAAAGAAAATTTTTTTAATTAATAAGAAAATCTCATTTATTTATATACTTCTGGTAAATAAATTTCATCAAATAGCTTGACAAGCCCATAAATGAATTTTTATAAAAATTAGTTCCAAAAATTTCCGACAGGTGGCGCATGGTCGTTAAATTTTCTCGCTATTAGAGAGTTAATTTTTTAAATATAAGTAAAAAACTAAAATTTTCTTTTTACTATTTTAGAGAGCCTGTTCATCTAACTAAAATCGTTACCATACCATGGCAACGGTTAAATATTAATAAGTAAAATTTGTAAAAATATTGATTAATTGAATTGTCGATAATAAACATTTTGACAGAAGCGCGTTCAATTTTCTAGTAAGATAAATTTTACTATATCATTAAAAATGATTTTATCCCATATTATAAAAATTAAAAAAATCAATTTTTTGATAGCCGTAAAAAAATGATCGAAAATGTAAAACAGAACAAACTCCCCTCTGACCTGAAATAAATTTCGAGCATGTACTTAAATAAACATATAAAAGTATGAGGATATATATCTCGGTATTTGTTCGCGAGGTTGTACCTAGGCTAACGATAGAGACACACGGGGCACGCGGTTCCCGGGCGATGCGTTATCGTTAACGGTATACACTAGTGTACGTAATGTTATCGCTCTAAGCACCTTCTATCACATGTTGTAACGCGAGCCAAACAAGTACATACATACATACATACATTGAGACCGTATAGTAACTCTGTACCGTAGTAAAGTCTATGACTGTTCGGTCTGGGGTTGATACCGCTCTATCTTATCCGAGCATCCAGACAATATTCTCTTAACCTGTCATTTTGTTCGACGTCACTGCACTCCAACTCTACATAACAGCAAAAAAATCCTAACAATAAAAATATTTAAAAATTACCCAGCTTAAAGTTCTATCTATCCTCCTTGGCGTTTTTGTAGAGAAATTTAATTACTGGACTTGCTATTATAAGAATTACTTTTATGAGAATTTTTTTGGTTCTTTGGGATCACGATAATTAAACGTCTAAAAGTTTGTTATTTTTTTTCACCGCTAGAGTTCCTCCCCTCGGTATTTTTATTTTATCGTTTTACCCACGTCCTACTCTAGAGACTGAGACTGAGACTCTTTTACTTCTCATACCCGGTTTAAATCATCAAGCATATGTGTAGTGTAGTCTTCTGGCTGTAGACTGCACAAGATCGGGATAAAAAAAAATATTTTGCTATTTAAAAATCATAAAAGTAATGCCGGCAATTAACCTTCGGCTTCATTTTTTGTTAATTTTAATTAAAGCATCATTATTTAAATTATAATTAAATGAGTCGTTGGCTAAACTTTTGTTTATAATTTTAATTATAATTCTCATTTTTAAGGTGAAATATTTTTAGATAATTTTTTGTTGTACTTAAGTGTTATTTAAATTTTTAGATAAATATTTTGGGCTAAATATTGGAGATCTAAAAAAGTTACAAGAAAGCTTTTTATATTTTTTGTAGAAAATTTAATTTTCCCAAAATTTTGCTCTTTTACAATTTTTTCTTATCTTTGACTGAAATCTTTAAATAAAAATATTTATTAAAATTTAATAAATTAAATAATTAATAGTTAATAAATCCTTCTATCAGTGCATTTTTTTATAATCGACTCGAAGGAAAAAAAATCACATTTTTTTGCGCTGCCTTTATATATACTTTAGTAAGGTTTTTCTACTAGCGAGAGCCGTATGCCATCTAGCGGCGAAACTAAGAACTAATTTCTAAAAATTCTTATTAGGCATAAAAATACCTAAAATTTCTCGCTTTTTTTTTTGACAATTTCAATTCTTGTCAATAAATAATTATAATTACTTATCAATAAACGCGCGGGTAATTTATTTACTTAAGGCTTAATGATTGGCTATAGTAATTTTATACAATAATTTTGATTAATACATATTTATTGAATGTTAAAAAATATTTAATAAATTAAATAATTGTCTTGAAATAAATAAAATTATTAACAGTTAATAAATCCTTCTATCAGTGTATATATATGATTAAAAAAAAAATCTTAAACTGACGAATTCACTCAGACTTTGTAGGCCAACTTGTCTTACCCTTTTACTACATTAAATATATTAGTTTCGTCACCTGAACGAATTAATATTTGATGACAGTTTTGTCGAAAAAAAAAAAAAGCATTTGCGACGAGACAGACCACCTGGACTGCTCTCCATTCCTTCGGATAAAAAAATAATGGTGGTTCACCCGAATGAAAAATCTGGGCAGGAATAAATTTAGTTTTTGTAGTAAATGTTGGCTTATTTTATATATTTTTATGGAATAGTGATGCTGGAGGCTCAGGTGCTAAATACACGGGTCGTAATGTGTTATGTGTTGGTCAGTAGAGAATGTGTAGACCAAGACATCGTGTGTGTATAATATAATATGGCTGAGACGAGACGAGAGGGGGAGGGGGGTTGGATGATGATGATTCCGTGAGTCGGGGTCGTTTTAAGTTGCGTGTACCAACCAAAAGGACGCGTGTGGATCTTCCAGTCACCGGTAGCCACGCGAACGCTTCCAGCAATTTTTTCCAGCCCTTCTTATCTTTTTTTAGTTAAAAAGTTGGAAAATAATAAAAATAATAATTATAAAAATGAGATTGCCGATCGGTAAGCTTTTTTAAAAATATATTCTTATATCCTTTTTAAATAATTTGTTAATTTAAAAATACGGGCGGGGATTGGGAGGCTGGCTGAGATAATTCATAAACGTGAGGATGCAAAAAGATGCATTAGTCACTCGCAGACTATTTATCAAAAATTAATTATCCATCGGGCGCTTGATCGGGTAGAAAACTGTAGCTTTGTTATGCACAATAGATCCCCCGATCCTTAGGCCTTTTTCAGGTATAATATATATCATATATATATATATATATATATATATATATATATATATATATATATA
>CAJNRD030001114.1:1522122-1563449 GCA_905319865.3 Cotesia congregata
AGAATTATATAGAAAAATTCGCTATTTAAAATACACTCTCTCTTAGCGAAATTGTTAAGAAATTTTAAATAAACTAGCCGTAGTGGTCTACTCGGAAAAATAAAATTTTTTTGCAATTAATAATTAATACCCAAGCATAAAATTTTACTTTTTTCTTACTAAAAAATTTCTAAAAATTAATAAAAAGCAATGTTTATTGTGATTTAATCATAAAATTGATTAAATAATTAATAAAATAAAACAACATGTCAATAATAGGGGCTTTTACCTTAGTAGGAGTTAATATTTTTGTATAGTAAGTAGTACAATTAATTTTTCTCCGTGCAGATATTTAATTTGGAAAAAAACTTTATTAGACTTATTTGTAGAAAATTTAATTTTCTAAAAATTTTGTCTCGTATCATTTTTTAATATTTTTAATATTTTAACCAGAAAATTACGTTTGTCAAATTTTTGTTGAAAAGATTTTTAAAGCGAAAAAATAATTAAGAGAAAAAAAAACGTCAAGTTCAATCGACGTAAGTAATTTAAAATTTTTGTTCGCAAAAAAAGTAAAGATTTAATTTGATCGAAATAAATAACTAGTGCGTATACATATATAAGTGCATATGCCGGGCAACGTGAATGCTCTTCGCACTTGGAATGCGGTCCAGTGTAATGTAATGTAAGAGAGAAAGGCCTCGTACTCAGTATCGTAGTAGTTGTAGTAGTTGTAGTAGTACTAGTAGTTGTAGTATATTTATATATATATATTATATATAGTAGAGTGTAGTAGGTAGGCAAGTCGTGAGTACGAGGATCGAGAAAAGGAGATAGGGACACCGGTGAATGAGGAAAGGAACAAGGATGGACCCGTATTGCAGGACTCGCTGGATAGAATGAGAAGATACTCGAGCTGAGATACAAGAGGACTAAAAGAGCAACGGCATTACATAGCGTATACGTAGTCAGCATATCAGAGACGGCAGCAGCCGTAAACGGCAACAATTGCTGCGGGCGTTGCCACTCCAAAGGCGAGTGCCTAATGCCAGATGTCAGACAGTGGTTAGAATCATTACGGTCATCACTTTGTACCCCCTTCCCCTTTTTTGATCCTAGGGAATCCACAAGTACCGAGTACCCAAGTACACTCTGTATACTCGGGACTCGGAAACTTAAACATGTGCCTAAGCCAATCGATCCTCGAACAAAAAATCCAACCTTTAGCGGGTAATTTCGATAAATCGACTCCAATGTGCAAACAATTGGTTGTAATACCTACGATTTATATGCGTGCTGTTATTTTCTTAAACAGTTAGTTTTTAGAATTTTTTTCTCTGGAGCTTTTTTGTAGAAAATTTAATTCTCTAAAAATTTTGTCTTATGAATTTTTTTTATCAAAGGTTTGAAATTTTGTGGAAAATTAAATCTTGAATTTTTTTAGAGAAATCGTTGTAAAGTTTTTAAGATTAAACATTAGAAACACTTGAAAATAATCTAGTAAATTTTTTTAGTTGAAGAAAAAAATTGAGTACGAAAAGTGATAGGTATTATGATAAGGACCTTTTTTTTAGAAATTTTAATTTTCTAAAAAAAAAAAGGTTTTTTTTTTATTTCTGATAGTTTAGTCGGAAATTTTGAGTCTAGACAATTATTCAATTTATTAAATTTTAATAAATATTTTTTAACATTCAATAAATATTTATTAACGGTTAATAAATATTTTGTTGAGTAAATTTGTTTCGCTTGCAATGTCATATATGATATGAAGATTGTTTATAAACAAAAATCATCTTTATAAATTATTTGCATTAATTATATTACATTGTAATAACGTTTATTGTAAAATACCAAATTCTATCATAGCTCATAAGCAGCGCCTCCTACTTCAGCTGAGAAAAAAATTTTCTCACGTTGAGAAAATTTTTCTCGAGAATATTTGATACCCCTTTTATATTATTTTAGCGTGCAATTATATATATTGAATTAAAAAAAATGATGAAATATTATTTGATCTTCCCATTTGACATGTTAATCAATAAAAATATTAATGAAAATTTACTTCTATCTTTATATTTAATTTTTTGGAGCAAGAGATAATTTTTCTCAAGACAAGAAAATTTACTTCTATCAAGAACTAAATTTTTTGGAGCTCGAGGCTGAATTTTCTCAAAACAACAAGATTTTCTTGACTTAAATAAATTTTCTTGGATTAAGATACATATTTCTTAAAGCAAGAGAATTAATTTTTAGAATAAGTGAAATTTCTTGTAAAAAAAAAATTTTTTTTCGCTCAAGAAAATAATTAGGAAGAAAAATATTTTCTTGCTTCAAGTGAACCTTTTTTCTTGAAGCCGAGAGAATAAGTATATTTAATAAAATACGCTTGCAATTTAATTTAAAATTAAAATTCTGACTAAATGATACGAGACACGGAAAAATTGATACAGTTAATTAAACTTCCTACAAAAAAAATATTTTATGATTTTTTTGTAAATTACATCTAAGCAAAAAATCAAAAAAACATCAAAATTAATGTCAGTAGTGAAACTTTAAGGAAATTTATCGCTTAGAACATTTGAATGCCCTATTGCAAATGATGCCAATCCGCCAATCGTGATTAGGTAATATAAATAATTCGCTTTTGCGAAAAGAAACTCAAGATATAAGTGATAAGTCTTTGTTAGAATGTTAAAATGTTTTCTCGCAAGTTTTCTAATAGACCAACAATTAGACAGCTAGGTTAGCAAATCTGGCGATAGAATGAATCCTTTCGATCGTTGGTACTTGCGAGGCAAAAAAGCGTCCGGTCCTAGGGGGATAAAGGAAGAGATTGGAGTTTAGAGGCTTCCATACCCCTGAATAAAGAAAAAAAAAATAGGGATTGAGGATGAAAGGAGATGAATAAAAATAATTTAAAAAGTTTAAAAATAAAAATTGTAAAAAGTGGACTTGCTCACTGATCTGCCGATGTGGTTGCGGTTGTGACAGAACGGCTGTCATTCATAACCTGCGTATCGGCGTATCCACGAATCGCGATCAGCAAACGTGTGAAAGAGGGAGATAAAATATTTATAAATGTAGAGCCAGTGATGCAGAATAATTTTTTTTATCACGGTTTAGATTTTGTCAACCCGAGCCCCAGACGGAAATTGGTTCTGTAAATTACAACATTTTTCAATCTACATTTCATCCAGGACCTCACTGATGCAACATCCTCAACACATTAATACATTTATGTGTGTTATATTTATATCCATCCACATTCACACATATTAATATATATAATATGAGTTTACGGATCGTTAATGGCCCGGTTGCCACGATATTTTATTGAGTAACGTTCTTCGGCAACTCACCATTCAGCATAGTACAATGCTGATTTATAATTGTTGTCCACGCGGCTGTAATTATTATAATTACAGATTTTTCATCCGTCCATTTGCCTTTATATATTTAACATTTTTTTTATCTCTCATCTCTGTTGCTCCGGCGATTTTAGGTCGCGGTTTAACAGTCCATTCGACGGCCCGTTCCCGGCTCAAAAACTAAAAACTCCACCCCTTCGTTCGCCTTCCTTCGTTTCTACATCAACTTTCAAACGAGTTCTCGAGAACGTTTCTTCTCATAGACGCACAGGATAGCTTTGAAAAAATTGTTACAAAAAAAAAAACTAGATTTTGAGTTCTATCAATTACATGCTTAAGGGCTAAATTTAGTTTTCTGATTCAGAATTTTATTTTTGGCTTAACTATCGAAGATATCAAAACATTATAAGAGTCTGATTTTTTATAAGAAAGTATTGAGTTTTTTTTTAAATATAATAATTGACAAGATATTTAAAATTTAGCATTCATAATGAGAATGAGTTTTCAAAAATTCTACACTGATAGGATTTATTAACTATTAATAATTTAATTTATTTAAAGACAATTATTTAATTTATTAAATTTTAATAAATATTTTTAACATTCAATAAATATTTATTTGGGAGAAAAGGACATTTATTAATAGTTAATAAATATTTATTAACAGTTAATAAATATTTATTAAATCCTGTGATGTTAAAAAATCCTTTTATCAGTGTAAGAAATTTTTTCTCTAAACTCAATATTTCCGAAGATATTTAAAATTTCTAAACTCAAAATTAAATTTCCGTCCAAGCCATCAAAAATAAAAAAAAAAAAATTTTTTTTAGAAAGTTAAAATTCTAAAAAAAAATTTCTTATCATAATATCACTTTTCGTACTCAATTTTTATCATTATCAATATTCGTTATTTTTCTCAACCAAAAAAAATTTACTAGATTATTTTCAAGTGTTTCTAATATTTAATCTTAAAAACTTAACAACGATTTCTCTAAACAAATTCAAGATTTAATTCTCTCAAAAATTTCAAACTGATAAAAAAAATTCCATATTTTTTTTATGATCACTTTAAAAAGAAATCCTCACCATAAAATACTTAAAAATGTCTACCTAAAAGATAACAAAACTCGATAGTAAACTTAAAAACAGCAAATAGTCTCCCCAAAATTAAGACTACAACGTCCCTAAAATTAAAATTAAATCCTTTTCTAAAATCCTTTCCATCTTATAATTTATCTCCAAAATTCCTCGCTTATCTCCTCAGTAAACAAACTCATCAAACTCACCTTAATAAAGCAGTGTCCGACAGGCAAATCCTCAGGTACACTAGTATTGTAAAGTGGTTTTTCAAAAATAGGCTCATTGTCATTAAGATCATGAACAGTAACCCTAACAATAGCAGTCCCGGTCAAAGAAGGCCTACCAGAATCGGTAGCAACAACAACGAGATTAGGAGCAGGATCAGTTTCACAATCCACATGTGTCACTGTACTGATCAGCCCAGTGTCCTTATCAATAGAAAACCAGGTGGTGTTCTTCAACGAATACTTAATAACCGAATTGACACCTTCATCGACATCCGTGGCCTTAACTTTAATCACAGCAGTCCCGGGTTCGGAAGCTTCCAACAAATGAGCTTCATAGAGTTCCTGTTCAAAAGCAGGCGCGTTGTCATTAACATCCGTCACCATGAGCCTGAAAGTTCTGACAGCCCTAAGAGGAGGCGTTCCAGCATCAGTAGCCTCCACAGCCAAATCATAAACCGGCTGTTCTTCGCGGTCTAGCGGACGTTCGACCACCACCAGGTATCTAATATTGTCACGTGTCGTTAAACCAAAGTGGTTCTTTCCCCCGACTAAAAACACTTTGGCATCGGAATACTCAGTCCTCGAATCTGGATCACTTACCGAAATCCGAGCGACAAATTCCCCTGGTTGGGCACTTTCACTTATTTTGGGTGTCGCGTCGTCCGAGAGGAATATCACCGTTATCGTCGGCTGGTTGTCATTCACATCAGTCACGTAAACCGACAAAAAGGCGCTTGCTTCAAGCGGCTGAGCGCCCAAATCTCGGGCCACTATCACCAATTCATGCCGTTCTTTGGATTCAAAATCCAGAGCCTTGTTAACGAAGACCATACCAGAAGAGCTGTCAATCCTGAACATCTCCTCGCGGTCGCTCTGCCTGCGATTAATCGAGTACTCGATCATCCCGTTGCTTCCAATGTCCAAATCAGTGGCGTTAACTTGCAACACAGGAGTTCCTACGGTAGCATTTTCAGGAACACTGGCAGTGTACCTGGTCTGGTTGAAGATCGGCGGGTTGTCATTGACATCCTGGACGATAACGTTGACCTTCAACCTGGACCTCAGCGGCGGCGAACCGCCATCCAAAGCTTCAATTATCAACTGATAAGAAGATCTGGCTTCCCGGTCCAAATTTCCAGAATTCTGCAGATCCAAATACAAAACTCCGTCCCTTCCTCGGTGTTGGGACAATCTGAAGACATCTCCAAAGTTCCCGCTGACGATTTCATACCTCTGAGTGGAGTACTGCCCTAAATCTGGGTCCTTAGCGGGGGGCAAGGCCCGCTTTGCGTCCCGCGGAGAATTCTCAGGAAATTCGATGTCTACATGATCAACGGGAAAAGTTGGTGCGTTGTCATTTTCATCCAGAACTTTGATCACCACACGGATGTTCCCTCGCTGTGGCAACGCTACAAAGCTGTACGACGGATTAGTTTCCCGGTCCAGCGGCTGCCGGGTCTTTATTTCCCCGGTTGCTGAATCTACGGTCAAGTCACTGATAACCGGGGAACCTGCTACCGGAACAATGAGATACGGCGGGCCTTCAAGGTCGATGAAACCAACTCTACTACCTGGTGGGGCATTCTCAGATACTTCAAGGTGTCGTACTTGCTCGGTATTTACACCGCCTGGGGTTAATAACGTGATCAGGATGCTGAGAAGCAGTAGCTGGATCATTCGTGATGATTGTAACCTGACTACACCTCGAAATCCACCTCCACCGTCTACCATTATCATCGTCCCCTCCTCCATCTCTCCTCTTCTACTTTTATTATCTTTGATGTTTCATTACTGTTTACTTCCGAATGCTTATTAACACGTGGAGGTGCTGTTACTTTTGTCTTCTTAGCTATTGTCAAATGATTATCACAATATCTATTTTTGCCGTTTATACTTTCACCATTTTTTTTCACTCTGATATAAATAACACAAATAACTTATTTATTAATTAATAAACACTCACATTGATCACTAATCACAACACAGATCCACAAATTGACGATTGATTGGAAAATTGTAGCATTTCCTTGCTAACTACAACCAATAGGCGAATGATAGTTAAAATAGCTTAAGGGCGGGAAAATTCAAACTTAAAATTGCAAAACTTGTTGGATTATAACCTTGGAGGTATATCTTAGGTATGAGATGATATTCAAGGTACCGTATGCACACAAGGTAAGAAGAACAAGACGAACGAACCTCGAAGAACGTGTGTGTCGTGTGTTCTCCTTTATTCACTGGTTCTATCTCTTTTCCTCTTTCTGTCCAAAGGACAGCTTTCTGTCGTTTAATAGCAGAAACACATGGGCTTCATTTCCCAAAAATCATCAACAAATCCCGTTTTTGATTCAACCTCAAAAGTAATTTGCAATAACTCAACAATTTACAGACTCACTTAACGCAGAGGTCACTCACACAAATTTCTTTGTTTATGTAAAAAAGCCTGCTCCAATCCAACAACTGGTAGTCTTAACTTGTTAGGAACTTTTTTGGAATAACAGTTCGGATAGGCGGTAAATAATCGCTTAGCCCGATAAATAAACAAAATATTTGGGATGTAATCGATGGTATAGTCGCGGCAAAGCCTATCGTGAGTACTACGCGGCTGGAGGTTAGGCATGCACTGACATGGCGGCACCTGCAGACCCAATCGGGCCCCTATTCCCCACCACTTCCCACTACCTGGCTAACAGCGGCCATCTTTTAGTGGGGGTACAGGGCCTGTTTTATGGTACGCTCACTGTTGCTGCTGCTGCTGCTGCTGCAGTCCACGCTTGAGTTTTAAACTATACCAAAGTAAAGCTTAAGCTAGTACTTGTACTGGTGTAGCGCACCTATACAAAACCTTTCCTTTTACCTCGATTGAATTGAGACTCTGGATCTTCTCTCTTGCTCTTTCACCTGATCCAGGCCCACGTTATGGAGACAAGATGACAATACTTTTATTTACTATTTTTATAGAGTCAGGTTCCAACTTTTGTTGCTAAACCCTATCCCGGAATTTGTGAGACAATTAGACGCATGATTGACTTTGGCGACACCCCAGTTAGCCTTGGGGCCTCAGATTACTCGGATAATATCGCGTTTCATGAAGAATTGGCTTGTTCAAGTTGGGACAAACCCTAGAGCTGGGATTGATAGGCTCTAATAGAAGTCCCAATTTTATTCGACGTTAGTTTCGGACACTTTGCTGGAATTTTGTCACAAGGTGGTCTATCTTATCCGGAATAGAGATTTAATTGATTCATGAGAAGATTGTTCGGAGGAATTGGCGATCTTGGATTGAAATTTTTGTAATTGTCTAAACTAATTGATTTTGAGCTATTTTAGGTAACCCCGTGCTCTTTTTACACAAAATTTTTAGTTTGTATGTGCGAAAAAAAAATTTACTTTAATCAAAAAATAATTAAAACTTCATTTTCTTCATTTAAATAGGGAAATTCTTAAACTAAGAAATTGTTCTTGATTTAAGTGAATTTTACTTGGTTTAAAAATTGTTAATTTTGATTCAAGACAATTAAAATCTTCAAAATTATATTTTTGGTTCAAGAATTTTTCTCTTAATTAAAGTTAATTTTTTTTCAATGTAGATTTTCATGATTTAATGAAAAAATTACGGAAATTCCGGATTTTATAATTCAAATTTTCATAATTGCGTAATTAAAAAATAATTTGACAATTTTGGATAACGTAGTGACGAATTTTCGGTAATTATGCAGAAGTAAGGCTCCACCTATTTTAGAAAAAATTGAAATGAAATAAAAAATCGAAAAATTGATCTTTTTGAATATTTTTTTTCAAATTGTTCTTCCTCACCGTGGATTTATGATAAAAATAATAAAAAGTATGAAAATATTTGGATGTTTTTTTTTCATTTGAAAGTTCAAAAATTATGAAATTATGATATTCTAAATTTTTAGTTCTAATTTATTCTATTTTTATCGTTCTTGAAGAAAAAAAATATTTCAATAACCGGAAGAAATTGCATCGTCACCATTTCATTGAAAAAAAACCTAAAATCGTAAATTTTGAACTTTCAAACTTAGAAAAAACATCAATAAATTCAATTTTCATATTTTTTATAATTTGTATCATAAATCTGCCGTGAAGAAAAACAATTTGAGATAAAAAATATTAAAAAAGATTAATTTTTCAATTTTTTACACTCAAAAAAAGATGGAGCCCCACTTCTGCATAATTACCTAATTTTCTTCTCAAAAGCATACACAGAAAAAAAAATTTACTTCAATCAAGTGACTAATTTTGAAGAACTCCATCTTTTTTATTTAAGTAAAAAATTTTTTGAATTGAAAAATTTTTTTTAGTTTAAGTAAATTTCACTTGATTTAAAAATTTTCGTCTTGATTCAATACAATGAAACTTTTCAAATTAATTTTCTTGGTTCAAAAATTATTCGCTTGATTTAAGTTAATTTTTTTTTCTGTGTAAATATTGTCTCTTTAGACTAGACTATCATAAATATCCCATAAAATGAAGAATTTTTGTGAATAAATAAAAAACTTATAAAAATTTAAAATATCTTCGGATTTTTAGATTAAATTTATCTCTTTGTTTTATTGACAAATAAAATTCAAACGTTTCAGTTAACTTACCGCTATTCAAAAATTGATAAATATTGTCTTTTGAGTCTTTACACAGAAAAAAAAATTAATTTGAATCAAGAGAAAAATTTTTGAATTAAATAAAATTTTATTAAACCAAGAAAAATTTCTTAGTCTAATAATTTTTCTTCTCAATTCAAGAAGAAATTCTTCAAAATTTCTAACGAAACGTTGCAAATTGAAATAAATAAAAAGAAAAACATAAATTATTTGGTCTACTATATCCTGATTTGATCCTTTGAAATTCTTCAAAATTATTTACTTAATTCAATTTTTTTTCCTGTGCAGCTATCACAAATAACCAAAAAAATTGGAAATTTCTATGATTGCTTACAAAAAATTTAAAATATCTTCTGATTGACCAATTGAACTGCCTTATCAATGTTAATTTATATTTACCAAATAATTTCATGTTAAAAAATCATTGATTAAAAATTAAGCTTCTCAAATTTTAACAAACCCTTCTATCGTTGCATAAAAACACCATGTTTAATTATCCAAACCGAAGACTGTCACAAATGTAACTAACTTAAAAAATAGTAAGGTATCATTAGTGTTGGCACTTCCTTACTTCGTTGAGTGATACAACGGAATAAAAGGTACAGGATAAAAATGAAAAAAAATAATAAGAACAAAGACGTGAAGATTTATCGTACGATCTATTCTATTGTCTAACTATACAGAGAACAAGCTGACTTGGGCTTTAATGTCGGTTAAAGAAATGATCGTCATGTACACATTTAACCCTGTTCTACGAAGGGATACCACTTCACCAATGGAATAAAACAAAGAATAATAATAACAACAATAATAATAACAATAACAGCAATCTCAGCCCAAGAGCCAAGACTTGAGACCCTCGATTCTCGGCTGGAAGGGAAAGGAATAAGAATTAAGCCGGGTATGCGTAAAAGTGAGCACAATGAGAGGAAAAACCGCGAGAGCCAATTCGCTGTCCGATGGCTTTCGCAGAAAAGTCTACAATGCTAAACACAAATGGAGTTTCGGGATGTGTAGGTGGTCTAGCTCGGTCTCTCTTTTTGAATTTACCAGCAATAATTTCGGGCCGTTATTTAATGACCAGCGCCAGGGAAGAGCAACTAAAAATGAGATTAACCAAACTATCAACATCAACATCAACCTCTTCTTCACTTCTATCCTCTTCCTTCATTCTTTATTCTTTTCTGGTTTGGTCATTATTATCATCATCATCCTGGTCATCATTTTATATTTTCGGGTTCCTGTAATTTACGCGCCTACCGAAAATTGCCATCAACGCTGACGCTGATAATTCCCGGAATAATAAAATACAATTATCCTTTTTTATTATCAATCATGAGTCTTCACCACATAATACCTAATGCAACAATAAAACAATTTACTCAATTTAAAAAAATTTTATCAATTTATTCTATTCATTTTTCATAAAAATATTTTCCAAAATTCAATTTCATCGCAAAATATTAAAATATTTAAATTTTGAATGTTTTGAGAGCTTCCGAAAAAAAATTGACTTGATAAAATATTTTATTGACTTTTGAAGTATGAAAATAATAGTATATTGAAAAAATAACTCTTAAAAATTCCACAATTTACTATTTAAGTGATAAATGTTGAGAATGTTGTCTAATAAAGTTTTTATTAAGTTAGTTCCTGGTTTCACCGCTAGGTGGTCTATGGCTCTCGCTTCCAGAAAAATCTTACCAGGGTATATATTACAACGCTGTAAAAAGTGACAATTTTTTTTTTTCCTTTAAGTATAATATCAAATTATGTTACTTTTTTATGTTTTGAGAGATTTTGACAACAATTAGCTTGATAAAAAAACTGTTTGTCATTTAAAGTATTAGAACAGTTGATAATATATTAAAAAAAAATATTTCTTATATATTTCTCCTCTGAATTTTTATATAAAACTCATAATTTACTATTAAGATAAGAAATATTTCAAATTTAATGTCAAATAAGATTTTTTTTAAGTTAGTTCCCGGTTTCACCGCTAGGTGGCCTGTGATTCTCGCTTCCAGAAAAATCTTACCAGTTTATTTATAACGGCGCCGCAAAAAACTGACTATTATTTTTTGACTATGAAAATATGTTACTTTTTTTATGTTTTAAGAGCTTTTGACAATATTTAGCTCGATAAAAAAATTTGTTAACATTTAAAGTATTAAAATGGTTGATAATATACTAAAAAAAAATATTTCTATTGAATTCTACCTCTGAATTTTTATCTAAAATTCTATGATATACCATTTAGATAAAAAATGTTGGGAATTTTATGACTACTAAGATTTTTTAAAAGTTAGTTCTTGGTTTTGCCGCTAGATGGCCTACGGTTCTCGCTTCCAGAAAAATCTTACCAGAGTATTTATTAAAGCGCCGGAAATAACCGACTATTTTTTTCTCCTGACTATGAATATGTATTAAAAAATTTTTTATAATACAAAAAATTTTTTTTTCTCAAGAAAATAATTAGTAAAAAAAATATTTTCTTGGCTCACGTGAACCTTTTTTGAATTGTTAATTTAAAAATATTTATCCGGCATCTGAAAAAAGTTTCAAAAAATCCTTACCGACTATTGAAATTACTAATATTAAAAATTCAATTTTTGACATTCTAAACTTTCAAAAATCTAGAGCAGTAAAAAATTTTCCTGACCTTTGAAAGGAACTTTAATCATAAAAAAAAACTATTTCAATTTTTTTTTTGTTCTCAAGATAAATATCTCGCAATAAATAACATTAAAAAAAACTTCCTTGAATGCTACCTAGGATTATTTGTAAACGGTTCCTCAATTCTACATTACACTCAATTTGACTGGAGAGATCAAAGATCGTTTCTCCAGGCATTCTTCTCCAGCTTACAGTACTGGTACTTTTAAAAATACATTCAAGTGTCCAAACTAGTAAGCTCGATTAATATTATTTACCGAGTTTCCCATTGGTATATATGTATATATAAGAACATATGGGGTGAGAACCGGTACCTGGGTCTCGGGCCTCTAATTTATCCTAAAGGAGGAGCGGTGTGGGTTCTAGTGCAGGTAAATGAAAAGATGTTGAAGAAAAGTTGAGGCACACATAATATAACACAGCATACATTTGCCGCCTACTTCTTAGTTCTTAGACGGACAATGAGTCGTTGGTACACGGTGCATCATCGATCTTATTGTTTGCCTATAGGACTATGAACAACCGAGTAAGGCTTTTAACGGTCATAAAGGAAGTAAATGCGGTCTGGTCTAGTCTACCGCCGTTCTGGTGGATGCTTCACTTGAGGTTTTGATGGACCGGATGATGATGATCATCATCATCATCATCATAATCATCCTGGAGGTCTATGAAGAAAAAGTTATGCCGCTTTGATCGTTTTAAATTATAAATCGCGTGTAATATTATGTTGTAATTTGTAATGTACAGAAGTTGTGTTGTAATTATCACAACATTTATACGTATTATTTTACCGACATTGTTTCAATTGATTTTCTAGAGGATAGAGAATGAAATTGATAGAGTTATTTTTTTTAATTTTAAATACTGAATCTGAATTTTGATAAAATTAATTACAGCTATGGAATAAAGAGGTAAAAAAATAATAAAGTTTGTTGTTAAATTGAATAGAAGTAAATAAAATTTTTAAGTGAAGAATATTTTAATAATTTTTTTTATTAATAATTTTTTTCATTGCAATAATTTAAAATTAAATTCTAATTTTTGATAATACTAAAGTTTAAAATTGTTTGAAAAGAATATTTTGGACTCAATATTGAAGATATAAAAAAATGATTGAAGAATTTTTTATAGAAAATTGAAATTTCTATAAAAAAAAGTGCTCATTTTTTTCGTCTCTTATCATTTAACCAGAATTTGAATTCAAAGTTAATTTCAAGATTATTTACTTATTTATTCACTATGTGACTGCCGTGACTTGTAAACTATAAATAAATAAAATTCTGCTTTAATAAATAATGATTTTTGCTAAATTGCACTGTAGTTATTTAATTATTGACGTTCTTTAAGATATAAGCTCATCCTGGTGTTACAGTAATCAAAGAGCTTTCATTTGAGTACCCACATGCATTTTGATATATTTTTCATATATACATATATATAATATATATATAAATATATGAAAAATTGATGTAGGTACTCAAATGGAAGGTCTTGATGAGTGTAACATCGGGATAAGCTTATATCTCTAAAAATATCATTAGTTGACAAGATACAATGTCATTTCTTAATTATTGACATTTTTCAAAATATAAACTCAATTTGATGTTACACTCATCCAGACCTTTTATTTAAGTACCCACATGCTATTTTTTATATATCTTATATATATATGATATTTGTGAAATATATAAATACATAAAATATATGAAAAATTGATGTGGGTACTCAAATGAAAGGTCTTGATGAGAGTAACATCGGGGTGAGCTTATATCTTCAAAAATGTCAATAGTTCATAAGATAATTGTTAAAATGCCCTGTACTTTCTCAACTATTGACGTTTTCAAAGATATAAACTCATTCCGATGTTAAACTCATCAAGAACTTTCATTTGAGTACCCACATGCATTTTCATATATTTTTCATATATACATATATATAATATATATAAATATATGAAAAATTGATGTGGGTACTCAAATGAAAGGTCTCAATGAGTATATTATCGGGATGAGCTTATATCTTTAAAAATGTCAAACCTTAAAAAGACACAAATTCAAATCAAGACCTTTGCAATGACACTAAATTTCACTAAAAAAAAACCGATTTCATCATTTGACTATCCTGAAAACAAAATTGATTTAAAATTATTTTGATAAAAAAATTTTAATAATTTTAAAAAGTCTGTTCATTTCAGTAAAATAATTCTATCGTAAATCTCTGTTGAAAATAAAAAAAATTTTAATAATTTTTTGAACATCAAAAATATTGAATTTTTTTTTTTTCATAATAAAATAATAGCAAAGAATTGAATAATAAATTTAAATAGAAAAGTTAGAATATATTTGTTGACAAAAAATTTGAGATTTAAAATAAAATATTGCAAAGAGTATTGTGAGAATTTAAGCGTTTCTGAGATTTAAGATGTGACTAGGAAGCCGAGATTTAAAGTAACGAAACGAAACATGATTGCCGAGGCATATAATATAAAATAACATAAGAATAAGATAACAGACGGAAAGACATTGGTGTATATCAGGTGTAGTAGAGAATGATGAGGTAAAAAGGGGATGTAGAGGGGAATGATGAGGACCAGCCGCATAATGACAGGGTTCCTCGTGCCAAGGTCTCGCTAACGAACCCGGTCCATGGTCCCTGCTCTCTTCTCTGTGGCAGAGAGATGAGATCCGTAGCACTAAAGCTAAAGCTAAAGCTAAAGACACACAAGAGTGTAGCTGTAGCTATATAGGAAGAACACGACACTGTATTATTTTAGCCATTCCAAGAGTCTGCAGGCATCATCAGAAATCATTGTCGAATCCATATAATCAGCAGACGATTACGTGCAACCGTGATTTTAAAAGCACTCTAATAACAACAAGAACCACCAGCTCTCAACTGTGGTAGTGCGTATCAAACTCAATAAAAAATTAGTTTGATGAGCTCATCGAATTATAGAAATTTTGTTACTTTTATTTCGCAAGTTTTTTTTTTCTTTTATCCCTGCTAACTTTTGTTTATTATTTTCCTCAATCAATTGATAACTCCAGGGCATACATAAATTAGGCTCGCTCTTTAAACAGAGATTAGGTCAGTAGACAATGAACCTCACGCGCAGGAGGAAAGATAGTAAGCCTAATTTTTGATGAAATCACAATAATATGTATAACAGAATTTTTTATTTTTTATGATAATGAACACCTGGTGTAATTAAACTAAAATTTTAAATTATGGTTAAATGAGAAAAGATACGGAAAAAGTAACAAGGACCTTTTTTGTAGGAAATTTAATTAAATTTTCTTTTGATTTTCAATATTTAGTCTACAATTTTAATTTTAAACTTTTTAAACACCTAGATATGTCCGAGCATATTTAGAATCGAATTGAAGATACATAATTAAGAAAAGACCTTGTATCTTGTGAACCATTGACATTTTCAATGATATAAGCTCATCCTGATGTTACACTCATCAAGACCTTTCATTTGAGTACCAACATCAATTTTTCATATATTTATATATATTATATATATGTATATATGAAAAATATATAAAAAATGCATGTGGGTATTCAAATGAAAGCTTTTGATGAGTGTAACATCTAGATGAGCTTATATCTTTATAAATGTCAATATTTAAGAAAGTACAGTGCAATTTAACAAAAGTCATTATTTAATAGAGCAAAATTTTATTTGATTATAGTTCACAAGTCACGGCAGTCACGTAGTGACTGCAAGATTGCTATAGTCTATATCATTAAGAGAATAAGAGAAATTTTTTATCCAGGATAGTCATATGATAAAATTGGTTTTTTTCGTGAAATTTAGTATCATTGCAAAGGTCCTGATTTAAATTCATGCCTTTTTAAAGTTTCATTTAATTCTCAGCGATAGTCAATTTATTATGATAAGTATTTAGGCTGCATTCGAAAATACTCCATCTCTAGATACATAGTTAAGAAATGACCCTTGTATCTCGTGAAATATTGACATTTTTAAAGATATAAGTTCACCCCGACATTACACTCATCGAGACCTTTCATTTGAATACCCACATCAATTTTTCATATATTTTATATATTATATATATTTTACAAATACTAAATATATAAAATATATAAAAAATGCCATGTGGGTATTCAAATGAAAGGCCTCGATGAGTGTAACATCGGGATGAGCTTATATCTTAAAAAACGTCAATAGTTAAGAAAGTACAGTGCAATTTACCAAAAGTCATTAATTAATAATGCAAAATTTTTATTTATAGTTCACAAGTCTCGGCAGTCACGTAGTGACTGCAAGGTTGCAATTTTTGAAAAATATTTTCAAGCTTAAATTTATTTATTAATTATTAATGCCAATTTTAATTTATTTCTTTTAGTAATTAAATTAAAAAAATTACACCCTCTACTCTAGGATTAAAAAATAAAACCATACTAAAATATTATATACAAATATTTATTCAATAATAAATTTATTATTCAATAATAAATTCTAATTATAAAAAACTTAACCTACTAAAGTACCAAATTAATAAGCTTATAGTGGATAATTTAAAAATTCAGTCTGACGAGCCAACTCGAGCAGCATGGGATCGTCGAAGAATTTGTTAATAGATACATCTTCAGATAATCCTTTTCTTCTTCTGGTCTTGAGCATGAACTCTCGAGCCAGATGAGTAGCTGGTTGCGGCTCGAGAGGTCTAATGGTGATGCTCTTGTCCAGCGGGTCTCCGGGAACGATTTGCCAGTGATGAAAAACTGACAGACAGAAAGCTTGCCCTTGAGTGTGCGTTCTCAAGTCAGTCTCGAAGCCAAAGCTGTCAATAGCAGGAATAAAAGCCTTGATGGTGTACAAAGGGCTTCCAGGAACTGGAGCGTCCTGAGTAACGTGACCTCGGCGCTTGGCTAGAACTGTGTAGACTGCAGAGACACAATCTGCTGGAGCTTGGACCTCGACGAACAAGTAAGGCT
This sequence comes from Cotesia congregata, assembly GCA_905319865.3. Lineage (NCBI taxonomy): Eukaryota > Metazoa > Arthropoda > Insecta > Hymenoptera > Braconidae > Cotesia > Cotesia congregata. Next base: position 1,539,043 of record CAJNRD030001114.1, read on the forward strand.
CCATGAGACGAGGAGTCGCCATTAAAAACGCGGAATATGCGACTCTTCTGGCAGTTGGAATTATTTGACCACCTCCTCGGTGCAATGGCTCTTGCGCGATTACCGCGTCCAGGATTTTGAACTTCACGTTTCTGATCGGTTCCTCACATAATGGTCCTTCGCGAGTTCCCCACTGGAACCCTTGGACAATAGCATCTCTCGCGCTGCTGAGTAACGTCTTGTCGACTTCGGATGGCAAGGTGTCGTCTACCAATATGTTGGGGCCGGTGGCGTCTGGGCCGAACGCCCAGATTGAACGAGCTGCTAGCAAATCCCAGTCGTATTTTGTTTGAAAAAATTCTCCCAGGCGTTTCCTGTAATTTATTATGATAATTAGTGTGGGATTTAATCATAGAGGGAAAAATTTATTACTATGAAAATATGTTTTAAAAATAATCTACAAAGATCAGGATAAAAAATTTTTTAGATTTTTAGAAGTTCAGAATGTTAAAAATTGAATTTTTAATATTTTTTAGTCAGTCTAAGTATTTTGTAGAAATTAAAGTCGAAATTTTTTGTTATAAAAGTCGGTAAAAATTTTTTAAAACTTTCTTCAGATACTGTATAAATATTTCTAAATTAAAAGTACAGTAGTAATTATATATTTTTCAGATTTTAATTGCTGACGCAATTTTTAGCCCAATAGTAACCAAAAATGTAATTTTTTTAATTCTTAATTTTTTTTCAAATTAATAAAAAATTTTTAATCAATTTAAAATTGTTCAAAAAATTATTAACATAAATTTTAAGAGCACTTTTGGTAAAAATAAATATTTCACCACTAACAATGTTATTATTTTTTAAATAATTAATTTTTTCATTAAAATCATCAGTTTTATCCTTCTAGAAAAAATTATTAATCAATATTCAATTAAAAAAAATATTTTTCTTAAAACTGTCTTTTTTAAAACGATACCCACGATTTATCAAATTCTAATCAACCGAATTTCTTGAAATTTGGTGTAAGTCTTCTGTATAAACTTCTCTATCGCATGAACTATCCTCATCCCCAAATTTCAATATTTACTATTTTTAAAAAATTCGGAAAACTCGAAAAAAGTGGCACAAAAATTAATTTTTTTTCAGACAGTTACCATTTTGTGAAAAACATTTTTTTAGATAGTACAATAGTGGCATTACGGTAAAAGACCCAGTTATTGACACTGGCCTAGTTGTTTGACACTTGCAATTTTATTTTAATTAAAAAAAAATAAAATCTTAAAAAATCAATTATCTTAAAATTTATAATTTAAAAATTAAATTCATTAGTTTATTTTTTTTTTTAATGAAAAAAAAAATTACAAGTGTCAACAACTGGGTCTTTTACCTTACTCTAAATTAATAATCTGTTTTATTCCATTTTTTTTTGTGCCAATTTTTTGAAACCCCCCACTATATTAGCTGCTAACTTTTTGAATTTTTTTAATGTATTCTGGAAATATTAATAAATATCTTATAAAAAAATGAATAGTAAAAATATTGATTTTTTTTACGATAGTTTAAAAATTACCTTAAATTCAAGCTTCTACACCGGAATACCCCCTTAATATTGACAAATCAAGATGAAACATTTTAAGTACTGTACTTTAAAAGTTTTAAAAAATTTTTACTCTTTATGCGTACTTAATTAATTACACGAAAAAATTTTTTTAAAAAAAAATTTTTCAAAATTAATTTTTTTCTCTAAAAAATTTTTAAATTCTCTTTGCAAATTTAATAAAAAAAATATTTTCAATCTCCAAAGAATCCACCTCGACAAAATAACTCAATTAATCAAAACCTTAATAAAAATATTTCCCAATCCTGTAATTTTTTTAATTACCCCCCGTAAAAAAAACCTCAAAAAACTCACTTATTCCAAGTAATCTTGACATGCTCCGCCTCGATATCCTCAGCCAAGCCCCTCTCAAGCGGTTCAGCAATCATAGTCAACTTGTTCCTCTTATTCGGCGTCTCGGCAAAGCACTTAAGCGAGCTAGTCTCCACAACAGTTTCCGCAAAAGAAACCACAGGATCCGCGACTTTGATATCAATTTCCGAGTACATCCTCCTCAAGTCATGCATAGCGCAATCCAAATAAAGCTCTCCAGTCCCCAGAACAACATGTTCTCCACTTTCCTCTACCCTGGTCCCCAGAAGAGGATAGCTTTTATTAACCTTCCTCAGTCCATCCAACATCTTTGGCAATTCCGAGGGATTAACTGGCTCAACCGCAATCTTAATCACACTCTGAGTATTAAATTTAAGCGGTCTAAATATATGAAGATCATCAGAATTAATGAGATCGGTTATCGTGCTTGTTTTAACAATCGACCTGTCAATACCTTCAATTAAAACCCAATTACCCGCAGGAACGCGATTTAATTCAATCTGATACCTCGCCTCGCTTATCCAGAGCCTTCCAACGCTCAGAACTCTCGAGTCTTCTTCATCAGCCCTCGAATAAGCTTCTCCTAGCACCCTAACCTTCTGCCCAGCTTCCAAAGTCCCGGACATAACTCTGCCCAGGACATGGAAGAGCGTGCAATCTTCAGTGGGGTACATTTTAGTACTGTGGATCATCAATCTTCCATCTGGGTTGCAATTTACCATATCTTGCGCCAGAGGAGTGTCAATTGGTCCCGTATAAATATGCTGGATCTTTGTAGAAGCGTGATCTTGCGGACTTGGGACGTGTGTTACGCACATATCAACGATTCCTGATAAATCTCCGAGGAATCTAGTGCACACCAGCCTCAACAGCGGTCTGATGTTCATCTTCATTTCTTCTGAAGTCAATCTGATCCCCAATTCATCAAGAACATCTGGAAGAGTTGAATCAACATCTCCAACAACTTGCGCAAATATTTTGTACAAAGGTTCTAAAATAAATTCTATGAAACTCCGCTGAGCTGTATTATGTGGCGGCTTTTTGGTAAATTTCCTGGTCTTGGAATTAAAATAAACATCTCCCCAGAGCCTTTTAGCGAATTCTTCAACATTTAAGGACTCATGAGTCCGTTGATATAAAGCAACGAAGGATTTTAAAGTAAAACAGACATTATACTCTGAACTTGCAAAGCAAACGTTCCCTAGAGCTGGAGAAACAAAACTCGGATTTTCTGAATCTGAGTACAGAGCAATTAAACTGTTTACTTCTTCAATAATATGACGAAGTTTGTAATAAGCGTCTAAGGGAGGAAGTTTAAGTTCTAAGACTAATCTGTCGATTTTGTTGATACAGACAGTAAGAGCGAGCTTCTCTTGAATCGCGTGCTTTAGAAGACGCTCGGTGTTGAGCATGACTCCTTCTGCGGCGTCGACTACTAGGACTGCGCCGTCGGAGAGACGGATTGCTGCTGTAGCTTCGTCGGAGAAATTCACGTGGCCTGGGGTGTCGAAGATGTTCATTAAGTAGGACTTGGACTTGACGTCTTGGAGGAGTAAAGTCACTGGAGTGGATTTTGTTGATACTCCTCGTTGTTGCTCGGTGAAGAGTGTGTCTGTGTAGCGGAGAGGCTTCTCGTCGGTGACGTTGTGCATGTATGGGTGAGTTTGACGGACTAGGCAGTCGACTAGGGTTGTTTTTCCGTGGTGGAGGTGGCCCAGGAGGACTATGTTGCGGATTAGTGCTGGAGTGTCCATCATGTCGGCTAAGAACTCGATGTTGTAGGTTGTGTCGGGGAGGTCTTGTTGTTTTATTTGGAATTTTGCACGACGGGTTGGGGCTATTAGAGGCTTGTCTAGGGGTTGAGCGTCTTCTTCTTGGACTAGTGTTTCTACCTGGAATTTTTATTTTGAAATTATTAGTATATTATTTTAATTAAGAAAATTTTGATTTTTTTTTCAGTAAACTAGCAACCCTGTAGTCACTATATGAACTATAAATGAAATTTTGCACTATTAAATAAGGACTTTTGTTGAATTGTACTATACTTTTTTAAGTATTAAAATTTTTAAAAATATAAGCTCATCCTGAGGTTACGCTCATCAAGAGCTTTCATTTGAGTACCCACATACATTTTTGATATATTTTTGATATATACATATTTATAATATATATAAATATATAAAATATATGAAAAGTTGATGTGGGTACTCAAATGAAAGGTCTCGATGAGTGTAACATCAAGATGAGCTTATATCTTTAAAAATGTCAATAGTTCACAAGATACATGGTCATTTTTTAATTACTTGAAATTAATTTAGAATATATTTAATAATTTTTTATAATTTTATAACGAATATATGGCAAAAAAATTTTTTGAATGAAAAAATGAAATTTTTTTCTTATAAATTTCCTTTTAAATTTAATAACATGTTAAACTTTGATATATTTTTCATATATTCATATATATAATGTATATTTTTAAGATATAAGCTCATCCTGATGCTACACTCATCAAAAGCTTGGATTTGAGTACCCACTTGTATTTTAGATATATTTTTCATATATAGATATATATAATATATATAAATATATGAAAAATTGATGTGGATACTCAAATAAAAGGTATCGATGAGTGTAACATTGGGATGAGCTTATATCTTTAAAAACGTCAATAGTTAAGAAAGTACAGTACAATTTAACAAATTTCTAGAATATTTTTTCAATTGAAATTTATTCTTTTTAAAAAATAAAAAATAGCTTTGAAATCAGCTAACAGCTGAGAATTTTCAGAGATTTTTTTATAAAATAATTATCAAGAAAATTTTGTTTTTAAAACTTGATGAAATTATTATAAATATTTTCTTTGTAATTATTTAATTGCTTAAATAAAACAAATTGTAAATTATTAAAATCATTTTTAGCAAATAAATAATTATAAAAAAAAATTGTATCCTTTTTTTTGCAAGTTATTAAAAATTAAATTTATAAATATTTATTCGTAAAAAAAATTCTAAAAATTATTATTTATCAACTGATATAAATATTATAAAATAAAAAACATTAACTTACATCAGGACCGTAAACTTCCATGGCACTAGGATAGTACCTTTTATCCTCATGTAGAACAACTTGTAAGGACTGATCTATAACATCTCTAGGCTCGTCCTTATCCTCGTCCATTTCCTCATCGGAACGATCCTTGTCCTCTGTTTCATCGCCGGCGTGGTCATATTCATTCTCTTCTTCACTTTCTGAGGCAAGATCCGGACCGATGTAATTTCCGAATTCATCATATAAATCAGCGTCCATTTTTCTACAATTTTTTTTTTAAATTAATTTAAATTACAATTATTTATTATTATTTATCAAACTAGCTTTAAAATTTTGAATACCGGTGTAACCTCAAAATTAATATTATTTAACTTGTAAATTATTTATTATTATTTATCAAACTAGCTTTAAAATTTTAACTACCGGCGTAACCTCAAAATTAATATTATTCAACTTATAAATATTTATATTAAAAATATTTACGGATTTTAGTCTTGATATTTTATTAAAAATATAATGTGATAGTTTTTATAAAAATAACTTATTATTTATTTTTTAATCACACTATTTCACTATAATCACTATAAACGTTTCAAACGTTGCGTTGTGTCTATAATGCTAGCACACGGAGTCACGGACGTGTAACGAGTATTTATGTACTACTTGTACTACACTCATTGCAGTTGCACAATCGGTAAAGTAAAATTCAGTACTTCCGACTGTAATGGTAGCGCTAAAGTCTATTTCTATTTTTTGAATACTTAATTATTAACTTTGAAATTTATAAAAATATTCTACTTATTTATAAATATTTTTTTTTTCTATTAAAATTTTATTCATTGACATTGATAACAAAAAAATCAATGACTTGTGATTTATAAAGCAACATGGTAATTATCAAATTTAAATTTTGGCGCCAAGTGGCGCTTGTTGTTATGGCGGCATTTTTAAAAATTAAAAATTTTGTTATTAAAAATTATTGTAATTATCTAAATCTAATATCCGATAATTTTAATATAAAAAATTAATTTATATAAAAAAATTCACTAAAAATTATCAAAACTTTTTATGACATTAAAGTTAGCAGTTCCTGGATCTTTTTTTTATTTTTTTTAACAAACAAATTTGTTCCAAAATTGTCAATTTTTTTTTGCAATAATTTATTTCTTAAAAAAATTGTTAAAATTATCCAAAATCTGCTAAATTAATTTTCATGAAATTTTCTCATTTTTTGTAACAGACATCTAATTATTTTACAAATAAAAATAATAATAAAAATTAAATACCTGGAATATATTTCAAGATGTAAAAATGATGTGAGCAGCAATATTAGGAAAATTTGTGATCTTACCTAGAACAATTAAAAAAATTAATGTAAAAAATTAATTTGAATTATGGATAAAAATTTTTTTAAGTACTGAATTTAGTAAAATACCTTGACAGCAGACAGCAACAAACATGATGCCCTCAGGATTCAACAGCAAACATGGAACTCAATCACCAAAGACACTCACTCACTCACAGAACTCACTACTTGTACTTAGACACTTCACAATTAAAAACACTTTATTTACTTTTATTTTATTTACTTTAAAAACTGAACACATCATTTATCACTTACACATAATAACTGACTTACTTTTAAAACTAAAGACATCACTTATCACTAACATTTAACAACCGATCGTATTTAAAAAAAGACTCACTTATGTATCAGCAACCAATTAATTTTAATTATTAATAAATTGAGTATGATTTTATTTAATTATTGACTATTTAATTTAAGACGAAAAAATATTTTATTAGTTAATGAATTTATCTATTAATTATTAAAAATTCAAGAATGAATTTACAACTATTTTTATAAAAGAAAAATTGTCAATGAAAAATGAAAATTAACTTAGCCGACATCTGAAAATAATAATTATTTTTTTTTCATTAAAAAAATTATGACAAAAAAATTAAAAAAAAAATTTATTGGTCAAAAACTTGAAAAACTGTAAGTGCAATTTTAAAAAAATATTTTTTTGTTCTAATTTAATTATTGAAAAAAAAAATTAAAAATATCGGCTAACTTCAGTATTAAAATGAAAAACTAAAATTTCAAAATAAATAATGCAACGAATTAAATAAATTAAAAAAAAAAATGAGTTTTAAAAATTTAACTAATTTATAAAATCTAAATTTTATTATTTTTTTAATTATTTAATTATTTAATAATCAAAATCATAAACTTTTTTTTTAATTCCACGACAAAATCAAAATGGCAGACATTGTTAGTCTTATTTAACTATTAAAATAAAAAAAAAATTACTATTTTATTTATTCAGTTTTCTATTTTTGTTTAATAATCGAAAATTAAATACTAATTTGATGCCTAATATTTTAAAGATCATCACATTAAATCCGAATTACTTGTCATTGCTTGCAAATACATACAATACTAAGCTCATTCCCGCCATTTCGATAATTTACTCTATTCCTCATTTATCCGCTGAAAATTTTTAAAAAATCCCTAACTAATAATAAAAATAATAAAAATCCCTCAATTTCTTAAAAAATCATCATTAAATACAATTAATTACCAAAAAATACTATACAAACCTTCAAACAACGTTCTAGAACCTACCCGACGCGTCATGGCTGCAGGTATATGACCGTTTGTCGACAAAGCGGGCACCTCACCGTCTCTCCGCTTCTGCTTTTGCGTCGTATGACTTTAGCGCGTCTGCGCATGCGCGGAGTCCGCGCATGCGCACAAGCTTTAAATTAGAATAATAAAATTTTGTTTAATAAAAAAAATTCTTTAATCAATAATTTCTTAAATAAAAAATAAAAACTACTCATTTTAATTAAAATTAAATAAAAATCTTGCTTAATAAATTTTCTTTTAAAAAAAATCCAAATAAATTCGCCTAGAATTTTTTTAAAACAATTGTCTGGCAATTTATAATACTGAAGTTAGCCGTCAGCTGTCAATTTTAAAAATTTTAATAACAAATCAATTACAATAAAAAAATGCTTCTAAAAATTTTCACTTGTCATTTTTATTAATTTGCACATGTGAAATTTTTTAATTGAATTTTTTAAATAGTATTTTAATTATTATAAAATTCTAAAATAACTTTTAATGTCTAACTTCAATTATAAGACAATTTAATAATACTAAAGTTAGCCGACATTTTTAGTTTTTTTTTCTAATATTAAATTAGAACAAAAAAATATTTTTAAAAAATTGCACTTATAGTTTTTAAAGTTTTTTACAAATGATAATTTTTTTTTTATTTTTCTGTAATGATTTTTTCAATTAAAAAAAAAGTTAGCCGACAAGTAAAAATTTTTAGAATTTTTTTTAATTGAAAAAATCATTACAGAAAAATAAAAAAAAAAATTATCATTTGTAAAAAACTAAAAACTATAAGTGCAATTTTTTTAAAAATATTTTTTAGTTATAATTGAATAAATTAAGCAAAATAAAAAAATCAAAATTTATTATTATTAAAGTTAGCCGATATTTTTAATTTTTTGATTTTGCTTCATTTATTAAATTAGAACAAAAAAATATTTCTAAAAAATTACACTTATAGTTTTTCAAATTTCTTACAAGTGAAAATTTATTTTTAATTTTTTCATAATCATTTTTTCATTAAAAAAAATTCTAATAATTTTTCAATGTCGGCTAACTTAATTTTCATGACAATTTATGTTTTTTAATTTATTTTCTGACCATAAATTTTTCAAATAAAATACTTATGTATAAAAATAATTCTATTTAATCCTAATGACAACTCTGCACATTTCATTGTTCCTAAAATTACAGCGCATTCTAATCCCAAACATCCCGGTCATAAATTAGAGACAAAGACCCTATTGTCTATTGAATAGGGTCACTGGCATTATACTAACCCCAGAGCCATTAAGGTACTTAAACTTTATGTACTTAATATCTGTCATTACAATAACTTTTTACCTGCAACAAAAGCATTAAATAATCAATAATTAATAACAAGTAAATATTTGTAAAATTAATTATCTACTTACATTAATATTTTTTATTCTTTTTCAGAAATTTAATACAAACGGAGCGCATACCTGTCATAATCTGCAATGTCACTCACAAGATGGCGCAGGTGTCCATTTTGCGCCGTCTTCAGGTGAAAATCCGAATGAGGTTTCCGTCAAATCGATATTCTCTAAAATATTGACTTGGCGATTGCTGTCGCAGACAAACCATAGTACAAGACCAGACGTATAAAGTTATAAAGAAGTGAAGAGAAACGAGAGCAAGTAAACTAAAAAACGTTTGTAGTAACTTGGTACGAGTATGTGTTGTAATTTATAAATTTACTATTTTTTTTAGCTCCAAAAAACAACCCGAACAATTAATAATTTTTTTTTAACTTCTCGGACAATAATTGAGTTTAAAAAAAATTATTTAAGTGGCAATAAACGACCAGAGACATGTTTGTGTTAAGTGGTGTGTTTATGCTATTGCTATTTGGATTTTCACATGGATCTCCTCCAGAGCCCTGGTCGATTCCGACCTCATTTAATGATCGAGAAGGTACTTTTTATTTTTTAATATTATTTTTTTATTTTAACTCCACGCTAAAGCGTTTTGTTAAAAAAAAATGCTTGAGTTTTTTTAGCTGTTACCTGTTATGGCGATCCACTAAAAAAATTTCACCAATCAATATCTTACAATTTAGATTTATTGTTTTAAAAAAAAAAAAAGGAAAAAATTTTATTATAAAAATTTTAAATCAATAATTCTGGTTGGAAATAATTGATTTTATATTCGTGCATTAATTAGTTGTCAAACAAGTCAAGATTCAATTAATATGCCTTATATTGCACAATGTATACCCAAGTTTGGTATTTCATTTGCATTTCACTTACTGCACATATGGACGAATTTAAATAATAATGATAATGATAGTTAATATAAAGTGATGATAGGGTTTTATATTTAGTATGATTATAAAATGACATGATGGGAGATGAGTTATTTAAAGAATTTTGTTGGATTTGTCACTGTTCTAAAAAATACAGACTCTTTTTTTATATTTAGTTTAAAATTAACATTCTACGAATTAAAAGAGGTCTTTAACTTTTACGAAAATATTTTTATTTACTTTTTTTAAATTTCTATCCGGTGATTTGAAAGTTTTAGCGGAGATAAATCAAATTTTAAATAAACAAAACTTTAAATCATACTTAATCTCGGATACTTTGAATAAAAAAGAGGATTGAATTATTAATGAGAGTTTTAGAGGAAAAAAAATTTTTATCTACTCTAATAAAAATAGTATTTTAAACTTGATTTTTATAGGATTTTTATTAGATTAATATTAAACATAAAATTAAAAAAAAAAATTTTTTGGAGTTTGTAAGAAATTTTAATTAAATTAAAGTAATCTATATTATTAAGAGAAAAAAAAAAATTTTGATTCTCGGGTAGTCATATGATGAAATCGGGTTTTTTAGAGAAATTTAGTGTCATTGCAAAGGTCTTGACTTGAATTTAAGCCTTTTCAAGGTTTAATTTCATTCTTACCAATAGTCAATTCATTATAAGTATTTAGACTGCATTCGAAAATATCTCTAGATACATAATTAAGAAATGATCTTGTATCTTGAGAACTATTGACATTTTTAGAGATATAAGCTCATCCCGATGTTACACTCATGAAGACCTTTCATTTGAGTGTACCCACATCAATTTTTCATATATTTTATATATTTATATATATGTATGTAAATATATAAAATATATAAAAAATGCCATGTAGGTATTCAAATAAAAGGTCTTGATAAGTGTAACATCGGGATGAGCTTATATCTTTGAAAATGTCAATAATAAAGAAATGATCTTGTATCTTGTGAACTATTGACATTTTTAGAGATATAAGCTCATCCCGATGTTACACTCATCAAGACCTTTCATTTGAGTACCCACATGCATTTTCATATATTTTGTATATTTATATATATGTATATATGAAAAATATATCAAAATGCATGTGGGTACTCAAATAAAAGCTCTTAATGAGTGGAACATCAAGATGAGCTTATATCTTTTAAAATATCAATAATTAACAAATGACCTTGTATCTTTTGTTAACTACTGACATTTTTAAAAATATAAGCTCACCTCGACATTACACTCATCGAGACCTTTCATTCGAGTACCCACATCAATTTTTCATATATTCTATATATATATATATATATATATGAAAAATATATCAAAAATGCATGTGGGTACTCAAATGAAAGCTCTTGATGAGTGTGATATCGGGATGAGCTTATATCTTTAAAAACGTAAATATTTAAGAAAGTACAGTGCAATTTAACTAGAGTCTTTATTTAAAAAAGCAAAATTTTATTTATTTATAGTTCACAAGTCACGGTTGTCACATAGTGACTAAGGTTGCTAGTAAATTTTATTAATAAGATAATAAAAATTTTATAGAGAAAATTTACTTAAAATTCTTCTCCAAAATTTTTTACAACCAATATATAAAGTAAAAATTAATGTCAATCTTTTAAAAAATATAACATTAGTAAACAGTTTTTATTACCCATGAAACTTGAACATTAAATCCATAAAAGTAAACTTTTAATTACCGCAGAAGTTTTAATCCACTGAATCCTTACAATTTTTAGGAAACAATCGATTCTGCACCCTTATTATATTTTAGTAAACACAGGTGATAATAATTACAATGATGATAATAATAATTACAATATTTTTCTTATAGTGCCACACTTGGACCTGGAGAGCGGGGAGAACGGTTATCATGGACTCGTTAAGGAAAACGAAACTCGGGTCGAAGTAACACCTCAGATACGTGCCGTGGGTGCGAAAATTTGCTCATACAAGATCGCCAACAAACATCACGGGGATGCGCCCTTCGAAATTATTGTTAAAGAAAAAGGAATAGCAGTATTACGTGCTTTACGTTCGTTAAATTGCGAGAAGCGCCGCAATTACAAATTCGACATCGCCGCTGTTGCCTGCAATGGATTACAATCTGAAAAGTATGTTTTATTGGTTCTTTAATTTACTAATAAATAAAAAAATAACTAGCTAATTAGGAAATAAGACTGATATTTACTGGCAATTTTTAGCGCCAAGATTTTTGCTGCAAATTAAAAAAAATGATTTGTAATGAACGATTAAAATTTTTGATAATACGGCGAAAATATTAGTCCTACAAAAGATTTTTTAAACAAAAATATGGTTCCAAAATTAAGATTTATAATTAACGGTTCAAATTTTTTGATAATTATGAATCTTATTTTTGAAATTACATTAAAAATATTAGTTTTTAAATAAAATCATAAGAAACATTTTTTTTTTTTCAAAATTAAATTTTGAACTTTTATTTAAAATATTTTTTTCTAGGATTAATATTTTTATTGTAATATTAAAAATTTAAACCAGTTATTTTAAATATTGCAACAAAAATTGTGCTCCTACTAATTTTTATTTATGTATAAAGAAATAATAATAATAATAATGTGTAAATTGAGTAGATAAGATTTTTATCGCTTGTGTGTTAAAACACACTCTCTGCTCGTTACGCCAACCTCTTCATAGCCAAAATCCCCCCTACTAAGTTTAATATACTAAAATGTAGTGTCAACAAGTGACGTTGCATTTTTTATAAGTTTTTTTTTAGTAATTACGGGAGAGTAAGCTTCCAGCTTTTTCTATATTTCCATTAATAAAAAAAATTTTCTTTATTTTTAGTTTTTTTGAGTGAAATTTAATGTCATTGCAAAGGTCTTGATTTATATTTATGCTTTTTTAAGATTTCATATTATCAAATTATTCTCACCGATAGTCAATTTATGATAATAAGTATTTAGACTGCATTCGAAAATTCTCTATTTCTAGATACATAATTGAGAAATGACCTTGTATCTTAAAATCTATAGACATTTTTAAAGATATAAGCTCATCCTGATGTTACACTCATCAAGACTTTTCATTTAAGTGTCCACATCAATTTTTCATATATTTATATATATTATATATATTTCACAAATATCAAATATATAAAATATATAAAAAATGTCATGTGGGTATTCATATGAAAGGTCTCGATGAGTGTAACATCGGGATGAGCTTATGTCTTTAAAAAGGTCAATAGTTAAGATAGTACAGGACATTTAAACAAATATTTTGTGAAATATTGACATTTTTAAAGAAATAAGCTCATCTCGACATTACACTCATCGAGACCTTTCATTTGAATACCTACATCAATTTTTTATATATTTTATATATATTATATATATGAAAATATATATGTATATATGAAAAATATCAAAATGCATGTGGGTACTCAAATGAAAGCTCTTGATGAGTGTAACATCAGGATGAGCTAATATCTTTAAAAATGTCAATAGTTAAGAAAATACAGGACATTTTAACAAATATCTTGTGAAATATTGACATTTTCAAATATATAAACTCATCCCGATGTTACACTCATCAAGAGCTTTCATTTGAATACCCACATCAGTTTTTCATATATTTTATATATTTATATATATTATATATATGTATATATGAAAAATATATCATAAATGCATGTGGGTACTCAAATGAAAGCTCTTGATGAGTGTAACACCGATGTGAGTTTATATATTAAAAAACGTCAATAGTTAAGAAAGTACAGTACAATTTAACAAAAGCCACTATTTATTAAAGCAAAATTTTATTTACTTATAGCTCACTACGGCAGTCACTTAGTGACTGCAGGGTTACTAGTTGTTATTGATTAATTTATTTAACAAAATAAAATTTATAATTGTCAAATTTTATTAAAAATTCCACTCAATTACCTTAAATAAATTAAAAATCTCATGTCAATATCACGTAATCCTCTAACTAAAAAAAAAAATAAAAAAAAGTAATCCTATCTGATATAATAGATAAATAAATTTATTTTCCAGCGCAACTGTTCACATAACAGTGATTGATGTAAACGAATACGCGCCCCAGTTTCTGCAACCAGCGTACGTGAGCACCGTGGACGAGGGCCGTCTGTACGAGGAAGTGGTGAGAGTAGAAGCTTCAGACCGTGACTGCACTCCTAAATTCGGGGACGTCTGCAAGTACGAAATACTGACCGCAGACCAGCCGTTCGTGATTGACAATGAAGGCGCGATCAGGAACACCGAACCGCTGGACTACGAGCGCTCGCACAATTACATCTTGAGCGTGGTCGCTTATGACTGCGGAATGAAACAATCCGCCCCGGCGATGGTCACCGTTAAAGTAAACCGCGTGTGCTCTCCAGGATGGCGGGGAATCCCCGAGCGAGTCGATTACGCAGCTGGAGTTGGACCTCAGCCACTGATTCCTTCTGCTCGTCTGGAATTATGCGACGCGCCTTGTTTATTGAGAAACTTGAGGACCACCTTGACTTTGGCGACTGACCACATCGGCAAAGGCTGCGACCGCGACACTTACGGCGTCAAAAGCCAGAGGAAGTTGTGCGGAGCCTCTCGCGACAGTGTTGACTTGCTCCCGACTCCTGGACCTACTACCACCTGGACTGCGAGCTTGTCTAGGGACGAGGGCCGCGAAGCTGATGAGATCTTTGAGTTTGATGGTAGCAATTCTGCTGCTATTATCCCTGCTGATATCCTGGACCATGCTTTGGCTCAGAAATTCACTATTGGAGTCTGGATCAAACACCGACCCAGGCCCAGGCAGGATCCTCATGTTAAGGAACATATTTTGTGTGCTGCCGACGATCACAGTGAGTTTTTTTTATGATATTAAAGTTAGCCGTCATTTGACAATTTTTTAATTTTATTTAATAAAAAAATTTTTTCCGAAGAATTATTTTTAAAAAATTTATTTTTAATTAAAAAAAAATTTCTCCTTATTTAATCTCAAAATAAAATTATTTTTTTTAATTTTTACATGTCAATTTTTTTAATAATTTTTTTTAGTCATAATTTATTTTATGACTTCTGTTATCATCCATGATTTACAAATATAATAATGAAACTTATCAGGAACTTGGACCATAAAAATAACTCAGTGTTAGATTTTTAAATGTTGCAACGTTTCGTTGTATTTCACAACTTCATCAGGCAAACTTAACAAAAAAAAAACACATTGTTATTAACAATATGACAATAATTTATTTTTACAAAATTTTAAAAAACTATTAAATGTCTGCTAAATTCATTTTCATCATTAGAGTCAGCAGTCACTTTAAAATTTTTTAATTTTATTTAACAAAAAAAAATGTTCCAAAAAATTATTTGTACAAAATTGCATTTTTTATTTTTTAAAGTTTCTACACGGAAAGAACAAGATGACACTAGATATCATCCTAGATTATACTTAGTGATATCTGTGGTGAATAAAATTTCAGATATTAGATAAAAAAAAAAAATCCAGATTATACTGCGTGAAATCTGGATTATACTCATCGTAATCTTGATTATACTAGCTATAATCTGAAATTGTTTTTAACTCACTATAATCTGGAATAAGCTATAAATATGTGACTGAAATACTATAGTAAAATTTATCTTATAATATAGAAGAATAACTAATTAACAACAAATTTATTTATTTTTGTACTGGATACTTTACGTTAACAATTCATTTTGTCGAAGTGAATATTTCTCCTTGACAGAAAAATATCATGATCATAAATAAAAAAAATAATTCTAGAATTTTTTACAACGAAGATAAAATATAATATTTATTTTTACTGCTAAAAAAAAACTATAACTTATTATAACAATTTTTTTTTTTACATTTTTTTATTAGAAAATAAATAATGATTTTAATCTAATAAAATTATCTATTTAAATTTTGAAGCTATAAAAAATCAAAATTTAATTTTTCTACTTATTTTTTATTCAAGAATCTAAAAAAAATTTCTTTACAATTATAACTGTTGAAAAAGTTTTTTTATTATTGAAAAAAAAATACAAAATTTTTTTATTAAATAATTTAATAATAAAAAATCATTTATCTTATCAAGTACTAACAAAAATGATTTTATAAGTGTACTCAGTTGAGATTTCAGAGTTTTTTTTAGAGTTTTTAATAAATATAAAGTCAATTTATACTTAATATATCCGGTGGCTTTCACAAGAATTTAATTTTGAGGAAAAGAAAATCAAAAAAGGATAAATTTAATTAAATTTATCGTGTCACAAGAGTCTGTACTATTTTTTTGAGCAAGAAGTCGGGCTTTATTAGTTTACGAGCGAAGTGTACCGAAAGTGAGCGCGATTATCGATTCGATGACTAAGCTTTGCTGTCCCCAGTATGTTTAATCTTTATTTTTTCGAAAACTAATAAAGAAGCCGACGTGAATCAAAGTAAACTTATGTTGTCTAAAAAAATACATTTCTGTATTTTAAGAATTTTTTTTATTTTTTTATCCTGACTTATGATGTTAAAAAAATTTTATTTTAACTTTTAATTAAAACTGAAATTTATATTATTATTTTCTACAGTTTGGAATGATTTTTTTTTTATTTATAAAACAAATTTTAAGGTTTCAGCGTAACAAACTTTGAACACTAAATTAAACAAACATTCTTGATTATTTTGTAAATTGATTTTTTTCTTTTGTTGGGATAAAATTTCTCATCGCGACTGAAAACTAATTTAAATTTCTTAATATAAGCAAAAGTTAAAAAAAAAAAAAGACCAACATATTTAAGTTAACAAAAGTTCACTACATCTTAGTTGACGTTCTCTTTACGTTCTCTTCTAAATAAATTATAAAATAAAATAATTCAAACTTAACAACGTTATGAGAAGCTTTTAAAAAAATTTTTAACTCAAACATGAATAACTTTATTACCCAAGTACCGAGTTGCGATTAGGTTAATGAATTTTAAACATCATATAAAAAGTAATTAGAAATTCTTCGTCAACTATTCAAAAGCTTTTCTTTATTTTTTTCTTTTATAAAAAGAATTTTATTATAAATTAATGGAATTTTTATTTTTTTATTTTTAGAAATCTAGTTTTTTATAACAATCTTTATTTTAAGACAAATTTTTTTTGTTTATACAAAATTTGAATTTCAAGCTTTTTTGTTCTTAACAAAATTTCAGATTAAAATTTTATTTTATTTAAAAGTAAAGCTTTAATTTAATTTTTTATTTTGTTTCAAATTAAATTTTTGTTTTTTTCAAAGTTTTTATTCAACCTTTTTTTTCTAAAAAAGTTAAGATTCAATTTTATTTAAAAATAAAGCTCATATTCAAAATTTTTTTCAAACAAATTTTATTAAAAAAAAATTGAATTTTAGTTTAAAAATTTTTTTTTTAGTTTCAAACTACATTTTTTTTCTCAAAATTTCTTTTTCTAAATGAAAACTAAAATTGAAAATTTTATTTTTACTTGAAAAACATTTAAAACGAAAATTTTTTCTTTAAACTAAGGTAAAAGACCCAGTTATTGACACTGACCTAGGTGTTTGACATTTGCAATTTTATTCTAATTAAAAAAAATAAAATGTTCTCAAAAAACCAATTTTCTTGAAATTTATAATTCAAAAATTATCTATATTATTAAGAGAAATTTAATATCATTAGAAAGGTCTTGACTTGGAGTTGTGCCTTTTCAAGATTTCATATCATTCTCATCAATAGTAAATTTATGATGATAAGTATTTAGGCTGGATTCAAAAATGTTCTATCTCTAGATGCATAAATTAAGAAATGACCTTGTGTCTCGTGAACTATTGATATTTTTAAAGATATAAGCTCACTCTAACATTACACTCATCAAGACCTTTCATTTGAGTACCCACATCAATTTTTCATATATTTATATATTATATACCATGTAAATATGAAAAATATATCAAAAATACATGTGGGTATTCAAATGAAACCTCCTGATGAGTGTCACATCAGAATGAGGTTATATCTTTACAAATGTCAATAATTAAGAAATGACCTTGTTTCTCGTGAACTATTGAGATTTTCAATGATATAAGCTCACCCCAACATTACACTCATTGAGACCTTTCATTTGAGTACCCACATGCATTTTGATAAATTTTTTATATATACATATATATAATATATATAAATATATGATAAAATTGATGTTGGTACTCAAATTTAAGGTCTCGATGAGTGTAACATCGGAATGAGCTTATATCTTTAAAAATGTCAATAATTCTCAAAATACAAGGTCATTTGTTGATTATTGACATTTTTAAAGATATAAGCTCATCCCGATGTTACACTCTTCAAGGCCTTTCATTTGAATATCCACATCAATTTTTCATATATTTATACATATCACATATATGTATATATAAAAAATATATCAAAAATGCATGAGGGTACTCAAATTAAAGCTCTTGATGAGTGTAACATCAAAATGATCTTATATCTTTAAAAACGTCAATAGTTAAAAAAAATACTTTGCAATTTTACAAAAATCATTATTTAATTTTTATTTATCTATAGTTTACAAGTCACAGCAGTCACGTAGTGACTGCCAAATTACTAGTATTTATTAATTAATTAGTTGATTTATTTTTTTAAATTAAAATAAAATTACAAGTGTCAATACCTTAATATTTCAATTTTTTCTTTAAATAAAATAATTTCAACCAAATCTTTAAATTTTCTCCAATTCAAAAAACTTAAAAAAATACCAATAAATAAATTCCAAATTTTCACTAAAATTCCCAAATTATCAATTAAAAAAAATCCTACTAAACTAACCCTTTCTTTATTTCCAGAAATGAACCGCCACCACTACGCATTTTTCATCCGCAACTGCCGCCTGATTCTCCTGCTCCGCCGCGACTTTTCCGAAGGCGACCCGAACATCTTCCGCCCGGCCGAATGGCGCTGGAAGCTTCCCCAAGTCTGCGACGACAGATGGCACCACTTCGCAGTCCAAGTAGACTTCCCGCGCGTCTCTTTATTCGTCGACGGTGAAGAATGGACATCTGACGAAAAGAACCCCGAAGTAATCGACGACTGGCCATTACACCCCGCAAAAGGTGTCAACACCACCCTAGTAGTCGGAGCATGTTGGCAGGGAACCGATAACAAAACAAAGCACCACTTCCGCGGCTACCTCGCCGGTCTGTCAGTCTTAGTAGGTCGTAATGAAAAGCCCCAAGTATTGACCTGTTTACGTCGCTGTCAAGAAGGGATCCATATCCCGTCAATGGAACTCTTGCAACCCGGCACCCAATTGCGAACCAACTCGGACTTGACCGAGGTCCGAATCGACGGCGACAACCATACTAACGTCGAAACCCTTCTTCGTCGCGTAGGGTACACAAATACCCGCAGATTCCCTACTCCCGGTCGTAGAAACTTCAGAATTGACACCACAATTGTCTGCGAAGGCTCCGAGGCCCATCCCTTGGAAATCCGACCGGTTCAGTCCTACGTTACAGTGCTGCCCCCTCCTCGTCCTGGAATTACAGTCAATGGTACCTTATATGTCGCGAGAGAGTACTCAGATTTCCGTTTGGGTGTTAGAGTGTTCCCCGACGCGAAAGTAACAGCTGGATCAGCAGCTAGGCTGGATGCTTGCGCTGTTAGTGTCTACCCAAGCTTAAATCCTGACCATGAATCTTTAGGACTGCCCACTGATGCTCTGCACCAGTTCCATTCAATTACATCCAGGATTGACCGAGACGGAGTGGTTCTTTCTGGAGCAGACACTCCGTATAAGTACCAACAATTGATCCGGTTGATCACTTACACCAACCGCAAGCCTGCTTACTACCTAGACCGGGTATTCAAACTAACCTGCTCGGAGCTGAACGGCCGGTTCGCCAGCAACGAGTACGTCCAGACCCTAGCAGTGATCCACCCTAAGGAAAAGCCCACAACACCCCCAATAGTGTCTTACCCAACGCAAGAAATCCCGCCAATTGTAAAAATCCTGGAACCTATTGCTGGACACGTCCAGCTGTCTCGTCACCACGCTGATACTTCTGACGAGTATTCCGTGAGCCAGCTCCATGAAAATCGGGGCCTTGCTGCGGCGGGTAGCAGCCATGCGATCACAATTGTAGCTGCAGCGTGCATTGGGTTCTTGCTATTGATGGTGGTGATTGGGTTCGCGAGGGTCAGAGGCGCTGCTTCTGCTGCTAAGCAGAGAAGGGTTGTGGGTGGTGATGAACTCACCACGGAAACTGAAATGGCTTGGGATGATTCTGCGCTGGCGATCACGGTCAATCCGATGGATCGCTTGAATGATAATCATGCTAGGGATGAGGGAGATGATGAGTCAGGGTCGTCGGATTCTGATGAAGACTCTTTTCATGAAGATTCTAGTGATTGTGAAAATGATTGTGAGATCAACCATCCTCGGCACCATCGTCATCACAATGTGCCGAATGAGTTAGAGTGGGATCATCGCGATGTTTAAATTTAGGTTTGATAATCATTTGTATAATCATCATTATGGTATTAAGACGAGTACTTTTTTTTTGTTGGGGAGCTATTGCTCTCGTGCCCCTTTTTTTTAGACGAGTTTAGAGATTCATTGGTTTGATAGAGCTTTTGGATTTTTAGTGTCTCAATTTTTTGAAGAGATTTTTGAGAGACTTTCGGGCTAAAATAGATTTTTTTAGGGAAGAATTTTAATTTTTATTTGCATTTATTGTAACTTTTCTAAATATCGTGGGACAAATGCTAATAAGGGTGGAAAAAATTTTTTTTGACATTTTAAATGTTAAGAGTAATGGAAAAAATTTTTTTTAATTACTAAAGCTAAAAAGAAGAGTCTCTATGGGCTTCTTTGGTCTTAAAAAAAAAAATTTTAGAGCAAAAAGGGTGTAGAAAAAAAATAGATGTTTTTATTATAAAACGTGGAAAAGAAAACTCGAAAAATAAAGCTAGCCCTGATTCAAAAAGATGATTTGAAATGATTACCTTCATGTTAAAATAATACTCAGGGTAGTGATGTGAAGCACAGCATGTGTTCGTCAAATGCTCGTCAATTGACTAACTAAAAAAAAAAATGACCTCCGGTTATTTTTTGAATTTAGTTTAAAAACTAAATTTAAAACATTTTAAAAATGACTAAAAAATTTTTTACTGTCATTTTTCATCCAAGGAGATGAGCAAGTCAAATTTGCTTATTACCGTCTGAATTTTTAGATGAAATTTTTTTTGAATATTTAAAATATTTCGAAGGTACCCAATTGATTAATAAGAAAATGAAATTTCTATAAAAAATTTATACAAGTAAATAATTTTGAAGAACTTCATTTTCTTGATTTGAGTAAAAAAATTCATGAGCTCAAAAATTTTTTTTGATTTAAATAAATTTTACTTGATTCAAGAATTTTTCATCTTGATTAAAGACAGTGAAATTTTTCAAAATTATTTTCTTGGTTCAAGAGTTTTTCTCTAGATTCAATTTAATTTTTTTTCTGTGTCATTTTGGCTTTACATCACTAAATTTTGAAGTTAAACTTAAATTATACACTTAAATTTTGAAAAAGTATGTTCTTTTGGCTTAAAAAAAATTTTTTTTTTCATTTTCAAACTTAGAATGTTTGCAAAGTTATTTGAAAAAAAAAAAAAAATAAAAAATTGAATCAAGTAAACAATTTTAAATAAAATCTTCTTAATTTTAATAAAAAAGTTTTTGAACTAAAAAATTTTTTTTGATTAAACACTTCAAAATTATTTTCTTGGTTTAAAAATTTTTTTCTTGATTCAATTTCTTGATTAATTTTTTTTTGTGTGCAATTTGACTTTAGATCACTAAATTTTGAGATTCTGAAAGCCAAAAAAACGTAAAATATGCCCTTTTGGCTAACAAAAATTTTTTTTTATTTTAGAGCTTACAATATATTTAAAAAGTAGCAAAAAATTTTTTACATGCTCTTTTGGAATTTGTCACGCGATATTTGAATGAATTAATTGATAGCTAGACTTGAAATGAAAATGTGTTTGAAAAATTGAGATACTTGGTTCAAAAGCAACCAAAAAAAAAAAAAAGAAACCTAAATGCTGAGACTATTTAATTTTTTACGACGTTAACGATTAGACTAGTGGGCACTAAACCGAGAAGACAAAACATGATGATTGATGAATGATAAGAGATGTAGAAGCGTCGTATATCCGTCCCTATAGATGGAATTTTTAAATATAAAAGTAATGAATTAATAAAATACCACAAAGTTAGTACTCTGCTTAAGCACCGAATTAAATAAACTAACTAACGTAAAAGTTAAAAATTTCTAAGTAAAGCACACGCTTATTTCATTAGATTTCTATTCACTCGTCCTACGGCGATTAACTGACGCGATAAATAAAACTATCAGAAATAAATAATCGTTAAGTCATCCATATTTACAACAGCAAACTATAAAATTTCATATAATTAATTGCCTTTTTACAATTCATACTTGAGATAAATATTTTTTTTATGCCTCAATATTTACTTTAGATAAACAAAGGGTTAACTTTTAAATCTATAAGTAGAAATAATGAAATTTATAATTGCAATTTATTTTTGAGTACTCGTTATTATTTTAAAAAATATTTACGAACAAAAATGATTATAAATTTTTAAAATTGATAACATGACACGACTGATTCACTTGAAATTACATTCAAGAGAACCGACGCTTGACCTAAATGTATCTCATCGATTGTCCTCCATTTCGACATTATTGCCTTTTTATTTGCTTAGCGATTTTAATTGGAATCATAATTATTATCATCATTAATGGGTTTAATTTTTTTTTTTTAATTAATAATTATAATTTTTTAGTTTCGGGAAAAATTGACTGATGTTAAATATTAGTAAGTCATTTTTTTAATTTAAATTATAATTATGAAAAAATTTTAATTTAAATTTTCCCGCCGCGGCCATTTTAAAATTAAAGTCCCGCCATTTTGTTGTCTATCATTTCTTCATTACCAAATTTCAAATTATCATTTTAATTTATAAAAAAAAAAATGATTTTTTATTACTAAAGTCAAAACAAAATTAATAATGATAATTTTTACCCATTTTAATGGTAATAATAATTAATAATTACTCATTAATTGAGCAAAAGGTTGAATTAAAATTTTTGAATGTCAAAATTTTCTCGCCGCGGCCATTTTAAAATAAAAATCCTGCCATTTTGTTATCTATCACTTCTTTAACAAATTTTAAATTATCATTGTAATTTATTAAAAAAATTAATTTTTTTTTCACTAAAATCATAATTAAATTAATAGTAATTATTTTGATCCATTTTAATAATAATAATTATTAATATCAGTAATAACTTATTAATTGACCAAAAAGAATAAATTAAAATGTTTGAAATTCAAAATTTTCCCGCCGCGGCCATTTTAAAATTAAAATCCCGCCATTTTGTTATCAATCATTTCTTCATCACCAAATTCCAAATTATCATTGTAATTAATAAAAAAAAAAAATGATTTTTTATTACTAAAGTCAAAATAAAATGAATAATGATAATTTTTACTCATCTTCTAGGTAATAATAATAATTAATATCAATAAAAATGACTCATTGAAGTAAATAACCGGTACGGAGAAGCAATCGTGTGATTTTATTTGAACAAAACGGTGTTGGTAGTAGGCAGAGCCTTGGCCATATTTAAAATATTAAATAAGAAGATAAAAAAAGAAGAAATAATAATGAGTATTTAATTAAGGAAGATAATCAATAATAACAAACGCTTGCCTATTAATTACTTGTATTGAGTTGAATCTCGCATTTTGCACGGTGTTACTTGGTGAGTAATACTTCTAACTCTTATTAGCTATAGTTAGTAATATATTATATATATATTATATATTATATATGAGTATATATTACTATACTATATACATAAATAATATATGACGGCGTATTGTCGGTCTTATATACGATAGTGCTTTACCGTCAAGTATGGTATAATGTCATATCCATATACATATATGTGTATAGCGTATATATGCATTTATAGAGTACTGCTCTTTTTATCATACTTATCCGAGATTATATCATTTTTATCTTATCAGGACTTTTTGTAGTTGCTTGTATATATAATCAATCTTGTCATTTATGTTATATATTTGGTAAATCCGCACCTTTGAAATCATATTTTTCATGTGAATATATTTATTATTTATTGGATCAGTAGTTATAAATTTCTTCTTTAATTAATTTTATTTTTTAAGTAAAATTTACTTATTGGTTTTAAAAAAAAAAATTATTTTCAATAAAATTGTAAATAATTTTTTTGTTGATTTCAAGAAAAATATTACCATTTTCGAAGATATAAGCTCATCATGAGCATACACTCATCGAGACCTTTCATTTGAGTACCCACATGACTTTTTCATATATTTATATATGACACATATATCAAATACATTTATATATAAAATATATAAAAAAAACCATGTGGGTACTCAAATGAAAGGTCTCGAT
>CAJNRD030001114.1:1575678-1606963 GCA_905319865.3 Cotesia congregata
ACTCATCGAGACCTTTCATTTGAGTACCCACATGATTATTTTTATATATTTTATATATATATAAGTATTTGAGATATATATGTATATTTATGTTATTTATATAAGTCATATATATAAATATACGAAAAAACCATGTGGGTACTTAAATGAAAGGTCTCGATTAGTGTAACATCAAGATGAGCTTATATCTTCGAAAATGTCGATATTTAAGAAGATACAAGGTGAAATAACAAGATATAAGCTCATCATGATGTTACGTTAATCGAGACCTTTTTTTTGAATACCCACATGGTTTTTTTTTATATATTTTATATATATAAGTATTTGGAATATATATGTCATATATAAATATACGAAAAAGTCATGTGGGTACTCAAATGAAAAGTCTTCATTTGTGTAACATCATGATGAGCTTATATCTTAAAAAATGTCAATATTCAAGAAGATACAAGGCAAAATAACAAAGTATGAAGCTCACCATGATGTTACACTAATCGAAACCTTTTATTTGAGTAAATATTAACATTTTCGATGATATAAACTCATCATGATGTTTCACTCATCAAGACCTTTCATTTGAGTACCCACATCAATTTTTCATATATTTTGTATATTTATATACATTACATATATGTATATATGAAAAATATATCAAAAATGCATGTGGGTACTCAAATGAAAGGTCTCGATGAGTATAACATCATGATGAGCTTATATCAGTAAAAATGTAATTATCTCAAAAAATCTTTATAATTTTCTTAACAAGCGACCGGATTTTCTTAAATTGCCTCAAAAAAAAAAAATCTTAAAACTGAATAAATAAATAAATAAATAACAATTATCAGCAAACAACAATAGTAGTTTGTTCTGAACTATTAGGAGTAAACAGTTTAATGTTCTCAGCATTCCAGTGTAACAACGCACACTGACAAACGACACTCCATACATAAGGTATAAAAAATTCTTCAGGTTGTTCTTCTTCAACATACCTAAACTTGAGCTCAGGAAATTTCCTGAGCCGGTCTTTGGGCCAGTGCAAGGTTCCGTCTTGAATCGTTGTGAGCACTTGGCTCACTCCAATCTGAGACTGGTCAGTCTGCTCGAGTTTATAAGAGAAGAAATTAATCACCGAGTAAATATTCTGAATAATGTCCTGAAAGGCGGAATGTGTCTGGAAGGGTTGAAAAATGTCCTTTTTGTAGAGCAAGGTGTAAATTAAATTGGGATTTTGTGCCAGACGGTGAGTCAGACAGCTGTTTATTATCTCGAGCACCATCCTGAGGACTTCCTCGAGTATCGTCAAGTCTTGGATCAAGTCTTCGGTGTTGATGACCTCGCCGTTGGACAGCGAGCTCACCGAGGTAGACGGTGTAGTCTTTTCTGTAGGCTGGTACGGACTCGTCGGCTGGGTACGGATCTTCACTTCCAGGCGGCCATGCTTCTTGGCCAGTGTCTCAAATAAACTTAGCAGACGCTGACTCACGTACGGGTGCAGGGCGTGAAATTGCGCAGACATGTTCGCTAATGCTGCCAGACAATTTGTATGCAGATATTTGTCCTGAAAAAAAATTAGAGGTGATAAAACTATTTGAATGTAAATTAAGGTTGGATTGCTGTTTAAGTTATACATAATTTACAGCAAAAAGCACTTTGGTAAATTTATATGGTAATTTTTTTATTTTTTTTTTTGTACTTAAAATTATTAAAAAAATTTTTTTTTTGTAAATTACTAAAATATTCCATGCATTTTTTTATTTTTTTATCATTTTGTAATTTTATTATTATTTTTTTTGTACTTAATATTATTAAAAAAAATTTTTTTGTAAATTACTTAAATACTTACACGCATTTTTAACATATTATACTGTATCGTCCGGATTACAACAAGAATTAACAATCCACCTAATGAAATTTCACTTATGCATCTTTCAGTGTACCAATGAACTCCTTTAAGCATCTGTAATAAAATTTAATTTTTTTTTTTTATTTATTTATTTATTAACTTATTAGAAGAAATAAAATTAAAGAAGAAATATGAGACTTACTATATCATGAATTCTTTTATTAAAAGTCTCGTCTTCACTTAGTATCAAAAGAATAATTAATGACATGTAAATGTGGTGTGAAGTATTATCTGGAGCGTGATATAATATCTGTAAAATTGGTGTCACCTGAAACAGAAAAATTTTTTTTTATTTTAGCGCTGTGTTAAAAAAATTGGAATTTTTTTTTCTAGACAAAAATTTTTTAGAGCTCGAGATTTTTATATGTTAAAAATGTCAGAAATATAATTTTTAATATTTTATATCATCCGTTTTAAAAAATTTCTTCAGATGTCAAATGAGGAATTTTAAATTAAAAATACGGTAATAATAATTTCTTTTTTTACTTTAATTGGTTTAATGGTTTATTTCTATTGTTTAGGATGTCAATTTAGTATTGAAAAATTAAGAGAAAAACATAGAAAGTTTTAAAAATCTTGAGCAAACCCTAAAACAATTTTTTATCAAACCGATTTTTGTCTAGGGCTCTTAAAAAATTATAAACAAACATTTCTTCATAGTAAAATAAAGAAAAAAAAAAAAATAGTTCGTTATTTTGCGCCGCCCTCATATATACTCTGGTAAGATTTTTCTGGAAGCGAGAACCGTAGGCCACCTGGCGGCAAAAACAAGAACTAACTTTTGAAAAATCTTATTTGGCATAAAACTCTAAATATTTCTTATCAAAATAATAAATTGCAGAATTCAAATTCTTCTAAAATTTTTAAAATGAACTTATTGAAATTTTTGAAAAATAAATTTATGAAATACTTACAAGTAACTGTATATCTGGCTTCTTGATAATATGTTCCTTAACAGCAGGATTTCGATGCAACAACATGTACAACAACAGCGTAACTTCATCAGTATTAGTAACTTTACAAATAGTACTGTACAATTTGTCTAAATTGAAGCGAAAAGGCGTGACAGCTTTCGTAGAAGGCGTCGAGTGGGAGTTATCATCTTGGATGTTTGTAAACGAGAATAGCGCATCGCGGTAAGGATTGTACGTCGTGGTACAATGGTTGGTTAATACTAAAAGTAATAGTAATGATTGACTAGCCAGCGGTGTCTCGATGTCTCTTTTTTTTTCTTCATCTTCCACAAGACCGTTGCTCGACACCTGGATATTCTTGAAGCTGTTGCCCATTCCGCGGGTTATCACATTCCACAGTCCAGCTTAAAGTTTTATAATTTAATATTTTTAATTAATGATTAATATATATTATAAAGAGGATAAGAAAAATTTTGTGTCCAGGAGAGATTTTATCTAAATTTTATCTATTTATAGTTCACTACGGCAATTACATAGTGACTGCAAGGTTGCTAGTTTTTTATAAAAAAAATTCAATAAAAATAGAAAGTTCAAGTACCTGCGATGCTAAAAACAATACTACCACCGGCCTCACGCGCTAGTAAACCAGGCGGTGCATGTTCTTGTTGCGCAAAATTGTTGAGTAAAGTACAAACGACAATTGGTGCGTGTACTGTGTGTTCATCACTCATTAGTATTCTGTAAATTGGACTGTAGTCGGCAGATGTTTGGGAAAATAGTTGGACTGACAGGAGTACTAGTAGACAGTTAATTGCTTCTAGATGTACGACGTATGTGAATTCACTGGAAAAAAAAAAAAAAAATTATTGTAAATTTTTGTTGAGTTGTAAATAAAATTTTTTAGAAATTTCATAGAGTTTTGAATTGGGAGATATTTTAAGTAAAGAATGCAAGATACGAAAAAATCGATAAATTATTTATTGTAGAGAATTAAATATTTCTTCAAAAAAGATTTCTTATGATTTTTTATTATTTTTAATATTTAACCCAGAATTTTGAATTTTAATTTTATAAGGCGTGATGTGATAAAATAGTTTTTTAAGAGAATTAAAAAAAATTTTTTTGAACAAATGAAAAGAGATACGTAAGAATTGATGTAAAATTTTTTTTAAAGAATTAATTTCCTACAAAAAAGGTCTTTTTTTCTTGTATTTTTAATATTTAGCCCAGAATGTTGATTTTTAACTTTATAAATTCTTCTAATCAAGCTCTTAAAATTGAAATAGAATAAAAAAAAAAAAAACAAAGTGTACAATTAAACAATTCAATTACCAGAATAAATTTTAAATAATTAATTATAAAAAAAAATTAACAGTAACTAAAATATTATTTTAAGGGGCACAACTAGTGACAGCCTAAAAAAGGTGATTTTTGGAAATTGGAAATATAAAAAAAAAATCAATTTTTTTTAAATCTCACACTAGTTGTGCCCCTTAAGACTATAAATTATTAATCTAATTATAAAACAAATACTTACCATAAAGGCACATCTATAATTATTTCTAAAAGAGCTTCAACAAATGATTCAAGTCTTCCCGAATAAACTTGATTTTCATCTATATTATCAGGCACAGCTTCTGTATGTTTAATCATCTCGTCTTCTCCAACAGTCTCCACTAAATACTTTAAAATACACCTTACAGCAAACAGCGCGTTGTATGTTTGCCATGCTGACATAATACTGCTTTATTAAAAAAACAATTATTAAAATTAATTAAAAAAATTCTTTAAATAAAAAATAATAAAAAAAAAAAAAAAATAAGAGTATTGTCCAATTTTTTAAAAAATCAACTTACTTTTGAGTCTGTATAGAATTCAACAGTTCATTAGTCCTCATCAACGCGACAGTTATCAAGGATCCAAAATTGCCAGTGGTTAAATTATTAGCAAGCAGCCGCTGGCAAGTCGAGTCCAACCTTGCCCCGAGTTCTATCTGGTCATTCCTGGTCACCGGGGGCCGAATATTGAATGACAGAAATCTGTTCCAGAATGTGTCATTGGGTGCTATTGATTCAATTCCACAAAATTGATCCAAGCATACATTTTTTGATAAATCATCATACCGACTCTGAGTTGTTCCCATTTTTTATTTTTATTTTCACTCTAAGCCTCTTCAACTTTCCTGCAAAATATTTTGTTGTTATTAAATAAACAAACTGACGTTTACTGAGTACTTGTCAAATTTTTTAACCTACATGTCAACATACGGAATTGAGTTATAACAATAGTGATAATTTTGGTTAGTTACTAAAACTTTTAATTCGTTTATTGATTGTTATTATCAGTCAGTCAATAAATTATTGTTGACAGGTAATTAAACTTTAATTATGTTTTTAACTTACAATTATTATTTGTAATCCAAAAAATCTTGCCATGTCAATGGTACATTATTGTGGTTTCTTTTTTTTGACACTAGAGGGCGCGTGGATTATTATTTAAATATTTTTTATCTAGTGTTGGTACTGTCAGTTTTTGTTTATTATTATTTTCAACGTACAAAATTACAAATCAATTTTTTTAATTTAAAAATGTAAAATAATTATAGTAAATGTGAAAAATTAATTATAGAACAAAAAAAAAAATAATCATTAATAGAAGTTAAGTTAGCTGACATCAGAAAATTTTTAGAATTTTTTTATTGACAAAAATTATTTTTAAAAAAATAAAAGAAAAAATTTTAAAAATTCTAGGTGTAATTTTTGAAAAATAATTTTATTGATTTAAAAATCAAAAATTGTAAAATGTCTGCTAATTTTAATATCATTAATATTTATTAATTTCTTTTTTATCATAAAATCTAATTGTCAATATTTATTTTCAGATTCATGAATAAAAATTTAATCTATTAACTCGCGCCATAACCAAAAAATAGAGACAGGTATATAAATAACTAAACTTTATTTTCTGTCACACAAGCACGTTGGAAGTGGAATTGCTGACGAAACAGCAACACATGTTTCCTAACTTAAATAATACTTGAAAAAACATAATAAATAATAAATAATCCATCCAAATCTGTAAGTACCATCAAAATCACCAAAAATTTCAATAATAAAAACCATAAAAAAAAATATTAAAATTAATTGAGCAGAAATTTGATAATTTTAATAATTAATTACGGCAAAAAGAAATTGACATGTAGGAATATAAAAAAATAAAAAATGCAATTTTTATAAAACAATTTTTTCAACAAATTTTTTTTTTAAATTTTATAAAATAATCAAGTGACTGCTAAAAAACCTAATATCTAAAACATAACCTAAATTCACCCAGCACTTTTCAGAATAATGCGAGAGAAGTTACCAGAGACTATAAACTTCCCGAAGGAAGAGGAGAAGCTGATAGAATTCTGGACAGAAAATGACGTCTTCCAGAACAGCTTGCGGCTATCAAAGGGTCGTCCACGTTTCTCATTCTACGACGGACCGCCATTCGCGACAGGTCTGCCTCACTATGGACACATCTTAGCAGGAACCATCAAGGACGTGGTGACTCGCTACGCCCACCAGAGCGGGTTCTACGTAGAACGGAGGTTCGGGTGGGACACCCACGGCCTGCCGGTAGAAATCGAGGTAGAGAAGGCGCTGGGGATCAAGGGACCGGAAGACGTCGCGAAGATGGGGATTGATAATTACAACAAAGAGTGCAGGAGCATCGTAATGAAGTACTCTGGAGAGTGGGAGCGAGTCGTGGGAAGGATGGGTCGGTGGATCGACTTCAAGAACGACTACAAGACACTCTACCCCTGGTACATGGAGTCCATCTGGTGGATCTTCAAGGAGATGTACAACAAGGGACTTGTCTACCAGGGAGTCAAGGTGATGCCCTTCTCCACGGGCTGCAACACTCCGCTGTCAAACTTCGAGTCCGGGTTAAATTACAGGGAAGTTATTGACCCCGCTGTGTTTGTAGCTTTCCCGCTGAAGGACGAAGAAGGAGTCTCGCTGGTCGCCTGGACCACCACTCCCTGGACCTTGCCCAGTAACCTCGCCCTCTGCTGTAATCCTAACTTTGAATACGTCCTGGTCAAGGACAATGTTTCTAAGAAGACTTACATCATGCTGGAGTCTGCGTTGTCTCAGGTTTATAAGTCTGATGATTTGTATGAGGTTGTTGGCAAGAGGATGGGCTCTGAGCTCAAGGGCAAACGCTACGAGCCGCCTTTTGACTACTTTGAACATCTTAGGGCCAAGGGAGCTTTTCAGGTGCTTAATGATACTTATGTCACTGCTGAGACTGGTACTGGGATTGTTCATCAGCTGCTGTAATCCTAACTTTGAGTACGTCCTGGTCAAGGACAATGTTTCTAAGAAGACTTACATCATGCTGGAGTCTGCGTTGTCTCAGGTTTATAAGTCTGATGATTTGTATGAGGTTGTTGGCAAGAGGATGGGCTCTGAGCTCAAGGGCAAGCGCTACGAGCCGCCTTTTGACTACTTTGAACATCTTAGGGCAAAGGGAGCTTTTCAGGTGCTTAATGACACTTATGTTACTTCTGAAACTGGTACTGGGATTGTTCATCAGGCTCCGTATTTTGGAGAGGATGATTACAGGTGAGGTTTCATTTTTTATGAGGGTTTTTAATTAAATGATGTAAAGGTGTCACGATAAAATCGTAGAAAAAATTTTAATTTTTTTGCTTTAACTTTTTCCTTACAAATCATTAAAATTATTCCAGATGTAACTTGCAAGCCGGAATAATAACAAAAGACCAAGAGCCAATCTGCCCAGTAGACAGTTGCGGAAAGTTCACTGACCCAGTCCGCGACTTTAAAGGTCTGTACGTAAAAACAGCAGACAAAGAAATCGTAAAGACTCTTCTAGCCAACGGAAAGTGTATAAAATACTCCGGGTGCAACCACAGCTACCCTTTCTGCTGGAGATCAGACACCCCGTTGATCTACAAGGCAGTTCCTTCCTGGTTCATCAGGGTGGAAAACATCAAGGACCGGCTTCTAGCCGCGACATCAGAGACCTACTGGGTGCCAGACTACGTAAAGGATAAAAGATTCGGAAATTGGCTGCGCGACGCCCGCGACTGGGCTATCAGCAGGAACAGGTACTGGGGGAACCCGATCCCTCTGTGGATCTCCGAGGACAAAAAGGAGATCGTCTGCGTGGGAAGCATCGCTGAGTTGGAGGAGCTGACTGGCACCAAGGTGACGGACATCCACCGCGAGAGCATCGACCACTTGACCATTCCTTCCAGAAGAGGCCCGGAGTTTGGAGTTCTCAGGCGCATTCCGGAGATATTCGACTGCTGGTTCGAGTCTGGCTCCATGCCTTACGCACAGATGCATTATCCCTTCGACAGAGTCAAGGACTTTGAAGAAAGCTTCCCCGCGGATTTTATCGCTGAAGGCATTGACCAGACTCGCGGCTGGTTCTATACTCTCTTGGTAATCTCCACTGCGCTTTTTGACAAACCACCTTTCAAGAATCTGGTTTGCAACGGCCTTGTCCTCGCGGCTGATGGTCAGAAAATGTCCAAGAGCAAGAAGAACTATCCTGATCCCATGGAAGTCATCAATCGCTTTGGTGCTGATGCCTTGAGATTGTACTTGATTAATTCTCCGGTTGTTAGGGCTGAGAATTTGAGGTTCAAGGAGGAAGGAGTCAGGGATGTTATCAAGGATGTGTTTTTGCCATGGTACAATGCTTTCAGGTACAGAAATTTTTTTAATTGTTTAGTGAAATTGAGTGTCATTGCAAAGGTCGACTTGAATTTGTGCCTTTTCAAGGTTTTATATCATTCTCACCGAAAGTCAATTTATGATGTATTTAGGGTGCATTCAAAAATTCTCTATTTCTAGATACATAATAAAGAAATGACCTTGTATCTCGTGAATTATTGTCATTTTTTAAGATATAAGCTCATAATGATGTTACACTCATCAAGACTTTTCATTTGAGTACCCACATCAATTTTTCATATGTTCATATATATAATATATATGTATATATGAAAAATATATGAAAATGCTTGTGGGTACTCAAACGAAAACTCTTGATAAGTGTAATATCGGGATGAGCTTATATCTTTAAAAATGTCAATAATTAAGGAATGAACTTTTATTTTGTAAACTATTGGCATTTTTAAAGATATAAGCTCACCTCGCTATTACACTCATCGAGACCTTTCATTTGAGTACCCACATCAATTTTTCATATATTTTATATATTACATATATTTCACAAATACCATATATATAAAATATATAAAAATGCCATGTAGGTATTCAAATGAAAGGTCTCGATGAGTGTAACATCAGGATGAGTTTATTTTATTTTTCATATATTTTATATATTACATATATTTCACAAATACCATATATATAAAATATATAAAAATGCCATGTAGGTATTCAAATGAAAGGTCTCGATGAGTGTAACATCAGGATGAGTTTATTTTCTAAAAAATGTCAATAGTTAAGAACCGACATTGCGATCTTGTCAACTAATGACATTTTTAAAGATATAAGCTCATCCCGATGTTACACTCATAAAGAACTTTTATTTGAGTACCCACATCAATTTTTCATATATTTATATATATTATATATATATGTATATATGAAAAATATATGAAAATGCTTGTGGGTACTTAAGTGAAAGCTCTTGATGAGTGTAACATCGGGATAAGCTTACATCTTTAAAAACGTCAATGTTTAAGAAAGTACAGTGCAATTTAACAAAAGTCATTATTTAATGAAGCAAAATTTTATTCATTGATAGTTTGGAACAGGTTAAATTTTTTTTAGAAGTTAAAAAAAGGGATTTTTAAAATTCTGGGTTGAATCCTAAAAATACAAAAAAATAATAAGAAAATTTAATTCTTTTCCAAAAAGGTCTATCAATTTTCTTCTATCTTTTTTCTTTAACCCAGAATTTCAAAATCAAATTCGGGTTTAATGTTGAATTATTACAAATTTTTCAACCAAGTGTTTAGAAAGTTTAAAATCCAAATTCTGGGCTTCATATTAAAGATACAAAAAAATCACGGGATATCTTTTTTGTAAAAAATTGAATTCTCTCTTGTTATATACCTGGAATTTCAAATTCAAATTTAGGTTAAATCATGTTAAATTGTTAGAAATTATTAAACCAAGTGTTTAAAAAGTTTAAAATATAAATTCTGGGTTAAATATTAAAAATACAAAAAAATCATAAGAAATTTTTTCTTTTAGAAAATTGAATTCTCTACAAAAAGGTCCTTATAAATTTATATCTATTTATCACCTTTTATCCATAATTTTCACTTAAACTATTTTAATTTCAAATTTCAAATAATCAAAATTTGATATTTTAAAAACAAAATAAATTTTATCCCAGATTCCTGATGCAGAACATCGAAGGATTTGAATCCTCCGAAAACCGTGAGTTCATTTTCGACGACAGCTGTCCTTCATCAGACAACATAATGGACCAGTGGATCTTATCATTCACCCAAACACTCTTAAAACTCCTAAAAGAAGAAATGAAGTTCTACCGGCTGTACAACGTGGTGCCCAAATTAGTGAAATACATCGACAACCTGACGAACTGGTACGTGCGAATGAACCGAAGACGCCTGAAAGGCGAGGGAGGATCCAAAGACTGCGAGCTAGCTTTACGAACCTTGTTCAGCGTGATCTACATAATGGTCCGTATAAACGCGCCGTTCACTCCGTTCCTGAGCGAGTTCATGTACCAGCGGCTGTTGCCTCTGCTTCCCAAGACCAAGAACAACGAGAGTGTCCACTACCAGATGATCCCTCAGCCAAAGGAAGAATTAATCAGCGAAGAAACAGAGCGTGCTGTCTTCCACATGCAGACAGTCATTGACCTGGGTCGGATTGTCCGCGACCGCAAGACAATTCCTGTTAAATACCCGCTGCCCGAGGTGGTGATCATCCACCAGGATGAAAAAATCCTTAAGGAGATAGTCAAGCTGGAAAAGTACGTCCTGGAGGAGCTGAATGTTAAGGAGATGACTGTCACCACTGACAAGCAAAAGTACGGAGTGGTCCTCAGAGCCGAGCCTGATCACAAGACTCTGGGTGTCAGGTAAATATACATTCTTCTCTAAAAGAAACTCGTGCGTGGCATATAATATACGGAAGTAGCACTGTGATTCTTATATATTATATAAGGGTTTCTAACTTCACAATAGTAACTATAAAGTTTAATTTCTAAAAACAATATAATTTTTCAGGCTACGTGGAGAATTCAAAGCAGTCACCCAAGCGATCAAGGAGCTCACTGATGCCCAGTTGCAGGAATTCTTAATAAAAAAAGAGATCGTAGTCAATGGCTACGTCTTAGGCGAGCAAGACTTAAGATTGATGTTCAGCTTCTCTGGTCCCAGGGCTGACGAACTGTCTCAGAGGTACGAAGCCCACTCCGAAGGCAATATCTTGATTCTCCTGGACATTACTCCCGATGAATCCATGCAGAATGAAGGAATTGCTAGAGAAGTCATCAACAGGGTCCAGAAGTTGAGGAAGAAGGCTCAATTGGTCCCCACTGATCCAGTTGATGTTTATTATAAAATCAAAGACTCTGCAAGTGTGTTGAACAAAGTTATCCTGGAGTACAAAGGATTCATTGAAGGAACCACCAAGACTCCCCAGTTTGAGCTCGCGGAGCTCAAAGGAGACTCTGAGGTTATTATTGAAGAAATTCAGAAGATCAAAGGCTGGGATATGAAGCTAGTTTTGGTGAAAAGAAGTTCCAAAAATAGAGACAAGCCTTTTTTGAAGTTTGTCAATATTAAATTAGGTGATGTTGAGTCCCAGGATGCTAATCCTGGAGATATTGGAACTGTTTTGCTGGAGAATCCTAAAACTGGGAAGATAATTGATTTTGAGGGATTGAGGGAAGAAATCACGGTGGTTTTTAGAATTTATGGGAAGAATTTTGAAATTTATGACGGAAAGAAATTAGTTGGAGGAAACTTGGTGGGTTTAGATGGAAAAACTGTTTTGGTTTACAAAAAACTTGGTCCTGTTGGTCAGGAGGAAGAAAAGATAGGAATGCCGGCTTGCAAGTTTGTTAATTTGAAAAAAGGTGAGAAGAAAGCGACGCTGATGCTGGAGAATCCGAAAGGAAGGTACGGACTGGGCAGAGGACAGCTGAAGAAGAAGATTGAAGAGATTTTTGAAGATGAAGTTGAGGTTCCTGAAGTTGAAATATTGGATGGAACGCTGCTACAAGTATGAGTGCTGGAGTTTGACTTGAGTAGAATAAATAGTGGACTTTTATAAAAAGAGGGAGTTATCAAATAAATTATTCATTTCTACTCTAAGATTTTACAATGAAAATAATTTCTCAGTTACAATAAATTTAATTTAATCTATTATTTACGGTCAGGTCTTGGTTTTATTTATGATTATCAGTTTATTTCAGGTGTAAACTGATAGAAAAATTTTTTTAAGGTACTAAAATTTTTTTAATTAATAAATATTTTTTTTGGAATAAAAAATATTTATTGAGAATTTTTTAGATATTTTTAACTGTTTGATTTAATTTACTTTTTATTTTTAATTATCTTATTTATTAATACACTGATAAAAGAATTTATTTAATTATTAGTAGAATTATTTATTTAAAAAAATTTTTTCATTAAATATACAGTGCTCCCCCCCCCCTAAGATATCCCTCTGATAAGTTATCACTTCCCCTCATTTTACTACCATTTCCCCTCAATTCAGTATACCTACCTTTTTCTTTAACGCGATGATTTTTTGTTTAAAATAACGAATGAAGCACGTCTCGGGTAATTAGGAGCACTCATATTGCCCGAAATTTAAAAATCTTAATAAAATTAA
This sequence comes from Cotesia congregata, assembly GCA_905319865.3. Classification (NCBI taxonomy): domain Eukaryota; kingdom Metazoa; phylum Arthropoda; class Insecta; order Hymenoptera; family Braconidae; genus Cotesia; species Cotesia congregata. The sequence goes on from CAJNRD030001114.1 coordinate 1,588,365, forward strand.
TACACTGGGTAATTTGGAGCATTCATATTGTCCAGAATTTTGAATTTTAGTTTTGAGGAGGTTTTTGCAATAATTCTAATGATTAAAATAATTTAAACATCTAATTACTAAAATGCATTTAAAAATTATAAGATTGTGAGGGTACAGGGTTTGAGTTTTTCGACGGATGGTAAGAATGTTACGTCCAATTATAATTTTATTTTCATGTTGCCAACTTAACTTTTTATTTTACGCCATTTTGATTGGTAATTGGATGGGTAATTTGCGCCATACTCAGTTTTCCCACTACAGGGTGTCAGTTGAATTCACTCGCGCATGCGCTTGAGCCGCTACTATAAGTCAGCTGTTTATATTCACGTATTTAGATAATGTACACATTAGCCCTAAGAAGAAATTATTATTAACGGCTATCCAAAAAGAGAGACGAATTGTTGAACAGCTGAAAAATAAAGTTTTCCATCAAGAGGAACTCATTAATCGTATGCAATGTTCTACGAGCAGTGGCATTTCGTCGACAATAAACAGCACAGAGCCTCCAGCATTACAGCAAATGGTTCAAATGGAGCATAATAACAGAAGTAAAAAGCCACAAGGCCGTCGGTATTCTGTAGAACAAAAAATTTTGTCTCTATCTGTGGCGAAACACGGAAGTTATGGCTATAATCATCTGCGTGATTTCGTTCCATCGTTGCCTTCAAAACGAACGATTAATCGATTATTAACTAAAATATCGATCACACCAGGAACTACTGAACATGTTACTAAGGCTATCAAACTCCAAACACTCGATCCGAAAGATAAAAATGTTTTATTGGTTATGGATGAAACTAAACTGAAAAAAAGATTAGTGTTTACTCCTGGTTCTTCATCTGTTACTGGGTTTGCTACCGACGGCTCAGGAAATAGAACTTCCGACATTGCTGGATCTGTATTAGTTGGCATGATATCCGGTATCAACACTACACTTTCTCACAACCAATTTGCTACTATTTTTCTAAATCAGGTTTTAACTCTGAAGAGTTGAAGAAAATAATTGTTAAAACTATTCAAGATGTAGTTGATGCTGGTCTAGATGTTGTTGGCATCGTGACGGACCAAGGAAAACCAAATAAAACGGCACTTGATTCATTACGGAATAAAACAGAAGGCGGGAAAGAAGGTGTATTTTTCAAAATCACTGACTACGATAAGAAAATTTACATTCTGTTTGATATTGCTCATTTAATAAAAACAACAAGAAATTGTTTCATGGGGGATTGGGCTGATTGGTGGCGAAGCCAGACTGAGGAAGATAAAAACAAATGGTTGTTTGATGGTAATGTCATCGAAATAAATGGCAAAAAAGGATCATAGCTCTATTTTGCTATGCTCGCGATAATAATGAAGCAATTAACATTACTGAAGAGCATGTCTTTCCATCTTCCAGCAATAAAATGAAGGTGTGCTACGCGAGCCAGGTATTCAGTTCTACTTTAGCTGACAGTATGGCAGAATTTGCTAAAATGTTTCCAGAGAAATATCCTACAACTGCTGAAACTGCCGAAGTTTTAAAATTTTTTGATGATGCGTTCGACCATATGAATGGTAGTAATTTAAAAAAACCTGATTCCAAGCGTGATACAAGTCGACGCAATGTAAACGCAGCATCAGGACATATTCGGAAATGGGTAGAATTGGCTAATATATTTCAGACATTAAAATTTAAGTACGGCAACTGGAAGTCTTTGAAAAATTCTGTCAACCGAACTATACGAACACCTACATCACAAGCTTTTAGCGATAATTTAACAGCATTAATTGGTTTGACATCGTATTTATTTTCTATAGGTGGTTTAACGGAGTTTAATCTCAGAAACACTACTCAAGACATGCTTGAAAATTTTTTTGGTATATTAAGACATGTTCAAGGCGATGATGACAATTTATGTTGTGCACATTTCGAAAATGTTTTTAAAACATTATTGTTATCGAGATATTCTGATTTAAAGTTAGATAAACAAAACAGTGAAAGCCACAAAACTAAAAATTTAGTTGATTTAAGTAATTTAATTGATAGTTCTAAAACGACTTGCTCTAATGATTCTTTAAAAGAAGCAATATTGAGCAATGAAACTGAAAATGTTAAACTTGGAACTAGTCAAATGATATGTGAACCGATGCTTCCAAATAATAATGATAGTTTGTATTTCAATCAATTGAGTTTCATCGAGGAAACTATTGATGATTCCGCGATACAGTATCACATTGAAGAGGGTGAATTAGATGTTGACGAATTGCTTTCAAATTTTCTTTCATCTGATTCCAAAGGTCCTCATATAAAAGTCGTGGAGAACTTATTATTAAAAAGTTTACGCAAAAAGTCTAAATGTAAAACCTGTGATACATATTTATATATAATAGATGCAGATGGATCAGTATCTAAAAATGGATTTTCTAATGAAATTAGTCAATCTATTTCGCATGCAATTAGTCTATTTTATTGTCAAATTAGTCCATCGTTACACAATTTAAATATTTACAAAGATACTGTGATAATGTTAGATGTATCTTTTAGTATCAAGTGCAATGTATTGTGTAATGGAGAAAAGCATGCTGAGATCATGAAAGATTATTTCGTTACGCGTTTAGCCACTGTATTAATCCAGGTTGAATGTCAGATACGTAATAAAGAATTGAAATCCGCGGAGGTACGATCTGGCAGTGCAACTAAAATTGCTCAATTAAAAGGTGTAGCTAAATAATTTATTAATTATAGAACGTAAGTTTATTTATTTTAATTGTTAAACTGCATATTACTGTATAACAAAATAAAAGTATAATATTTAATACCCTACACCGGATTTCCTTCATTTTTACCACTTGAAAATTAAAAAATATTAAATTGCTTATTATTATTATTATTATTATTATAACTGGTAGATCCTCAAATTAAAAAAAAAAAATGTTTACGCGGAGATTCGATCCCGCGTTCTCGTAACTGAAAAGCCATATCAGTAAGCTTTTAGCTAACTTCCAATATCAGGATGAAATAATTTTTGTTATTCTTAAAGTGTGGAGAGTCCACTTGATTTGTTGGTCTATCAGTAGAGTGTGCTACGAGAAAACAAGGTTACCACTTTATCTAGTAAGAAACTAAAAGTATCTGCGCGGATTTCGAGATTTTACTGTTAAAGTCAATTGGATTGGTATTGCTACAAAACTGATGTGTCGAATAAGCTCCCTATCCTTATACATTGAGTGGCAACCCGCTGTACACATTACACAAGCACGTTGGAAGTGAAAGTGTGAAGTGTTGACAAAACAGCAACACGTGTTTCCTAACTTAAATCATACTTGTAAAAATATTACAGAATTAATTTATAAATATAAACAATCCATCCAAATCTGTAAGTATTGTCAAAATCACCAAAAATTTTAATAATATAAAAAGAAAATACATTAAAATTAATTTAGCAGAAATTTAATAATTTTTTTTAACAAATCGCGTTTCAGATGTCATAAGGGCATATACCGGCAAAAGGTCCTGGTGAAAAGCCATAAGGGCATATAAAAAATTTTTTTTTGGGAATCGACGTAGTTTTGTCCGAAATGTGGAGAAATGCGAAAAAAAAAATTATATGCCCTTATGGTTCCCGGGTGCCATAAGGGCGTATAATTTTTATATGCCCTTATGGCATCTGTAACACGAAATAATTAAGGCACTTCTCATGATAATTAATTTACCAGATATTTGATCATTTTAAGAAGTTTTTCAACAAATAAATTATGGCAAAAAAAATTGACTGAGAAATTTTACAAAATTTTTAAAAATAATTTTTTGGAACAAATTTGTTTGTTAAAAAAAAATAAAAAAGTTGTCAAGTGACTGCTAATTTTAATGTTGTCACTTTTCAGATCAATGCGCGAGAAATTGCCGGAGACAATAAACTTTCCCAAGGAAGAGGAGAAGCTGATAGAATTCTGGACAGAAAATGACGTCTTCCAGAACAGCTTGCGGCTATCAAAGGGTCGTCCACGTTTCTCATTCTACGACGGACCGCCATTCGCGACAGGTCTGCCTCACTATGGACACATCTTAGCAGGAACCATCAAGGACGTGGTGACTCGTTACGCCCACCAGAGCGGGTTCTACGTAGAACGGAGGTTCGGGTGGGACACCCACGGCCTGCCGGTAGAAATCGAGGTAGAGAAGGCGCTGGGGATCAAGGGACCGGAAGACGTTGCGAAGATGGGGATTGATAATTACAACAAAGAGTGCAGGAGCATCGTAATGAAATACTCTGGCGAGTGGGAGCGAGTCGTGGGAAGGATGGGTCGGTGGATCGACTTCAAGAACGACTACAAGACACTCTACCCCTGGTACATGGAGTCCATCTGGTGGATCTTCAAGGAGATGTACAACAAGGGACTTGTCTACCAGGGAGTCAAGGTGATGCCCTTCTCCACGGGCTGCAACACTCCGCTGTCAAACTTCGAGTCCGGGTTAAATTACAGGGAAGTTATTGACCCCGCTGTGTTTGTAGCTTTCCCGCTGAAGGACGAAGAAGGAGTCTCGCTGGTTGCCTGGACCACCACTCCCTGGACCTTGCCCAGTAACCTCGCCCTCTGCTGTAATCCTAACTTTGAGTACGTCCTGGTCAAGGACAATGTTTCTAAGAAGACTTACATCATGCTGGAGTCTGCGTTGTCTCAGGTTTATAAGTCTGATGATTTGTATGAGGTTGTTGGCAAGAGGATGGGCTCTGAGCTCAAGGGCAAGCGCTACGAGCCGCCTTTTGACTACTTTGAACATCTTAGGGCAAAGGGAGCTTTTCAGGTGCTTAATGACACTTATGTTACTTCTGAAACTGGTACTGGGATTGTTCATCAGGCTCCGTATTTTGGAGAGGATGATTACAGGTGAGGTTTCATTTTTTATGAGGGTTTTTAATTAAATGATGTAAAGGTGTCACGATAAAATCGTAGAAAAAATTTTAATTTTTTTGCTTTAACTTTTTCCTTACAAATCATTAAAATTATTCCAGATGTAACTTGCAAGCCGGAATAATAACAAAAGACCAAGAGCCAATCTGCCCAGTAGACAGTTGCGGAAAGTTCACTGACCCAGTCCGCGACTTTAAAGGTCTGTACGTAAAAACAGCAGACAAAGAAATCGTAAAGACTCTTCTAGCCAACGGAAAGTGTATAAAATACTCCGGGTGCAACCACAGCTACCCTTTCTGCTGGAGATCAGACACCCCGTTGATCTACAAGGCAGTTCCTTCCTGGTTCATCAGGGTGGAAAACATCAAGGACCGGCTTCTAGCCGCGACATCAGAGACCTACTGGGTGCCAGACTACGTAAAGGATAAAAGATTCGGAAATTGGCTGCGCGACGCCCGCGACTGGGCTATCAGCAGGAACAGGTACTGGGGGAACCCGATCCCTCTGTGGATCTCCGAGGACAAAAAGGAGATCGTCTGCGTGGGAAGCATCGCTGAGTTGGAGGAGCTGACTGGCACCAAGGTGACGGACATCCACCGCGAGAGCATCGACCACTTGACCATTCCTTCCAGAAGAGGCCCGGAGTTTGGAGTTCTCAAGCGCATTCCGGAGATATTCGACTGCTGGTTCGAGTCTGGCTCCATGCCTTACGCGCAGATGCATTATCCCTTCGACAGAGTCAAGGACTTTGAAGAAAGCTTCCCCGCGGATTTTATCGCTGAAGGCATTGACCAGACTCGCGGCTGGTTCTATACTCTCTTGGTAATCTCTACCGCGCTTTTTGACAAACCACCCTTCAAAAACCTGGTCTGCAACGGCCTTGTCCTCGCGGCTGATGGCCAGAAAATGTCCAAGAGCAAGAAGAATTATCCTGATCCGATGGAAATCATCAATCGCTTTGGTGCTGATGCTTTGAGATTGTATTTGATTAATTCTCCGGTTGTTAAGGCTGAGAATTTGAGGTTCAAGGAGGTAGGAGTCAGGGACGTTATCAAGGATGTGTTTTTGCCCTGGTACAATGCTTTTAGGTACAGACATTTTTTTAATCAATATTGTTTGGAGAGGAAAAATTTGTTTCAAAAGTCTTATGGTAAAATTGGTTTTTTTTTTTTTTTTAAAATTACAAGAAACTTTTTTTGTAGAAAATTTAATTCTCTACAAAAAAAGATCCTTATTAAGTTCCCTCTATCTCTTATCTTTCCTCCACAATTTAAATTAGAACTGTCTTTATTCCAAACCATCAAACTTTTAAAATTTTTAAAACAAAATAATTTTTTTTCTAGATTCCTTATGCAGAACATCGAAGGTTTCGAAGTCTCCGAAAACCGTGAGTTCATTTTCGACGACAGCAGCCCATCATCAGACAACATAATGGACCAGTGGATATTATCATTTACGCAAACACTCTTAAAATTATTAAAAGAAGAAATGAAGTTTTACCGGCTGTACAACGTAGTGCCCAAACTAGTGAAATACATCGACAACCTGACGAACTGGTACGTGCGAATGAACCGAAGACGTCTAAAAGGCGAAGGAGGATCCAAAGACTGCGAGTTAGCCTTGCGAACCTTATTCAGCGTGATCTACATAATGGTCCGTATAAACGCGCCGTTCACTCCGTTCCTGAGCGAGTTCATGTACCAGCGGCTGTTGCCTCTGCTTCCCAAGACCAAGAACAACGAGAGTGTCCACTACCAGATGATCCCTCAGCCAAAGGAAGAATTAATCAGCGAAGAAACAGAGCGTGCTGTCTTCCACATGCAGACAGTCATCGACCTGGGTCGGATTGTCCGCGACCGCAAGACAATTCCTGTTAAATACCCGCTGCCCGAGGTGGTGATCATCCACCAGGATGAAAAAATCCTTAAGGAGATAGTCAAGCTGGAGAAATACGTCCTGGAGGAGCTGAATGTCAAGGAGATGACTGTCACCACTGACAAGCAAAAGTACGGAGTGGTCCTCAGAGCCGAGCCTGATCACAAGACTCTAGGAGTCAGGTAAATATACATTCTTCTCTAAAAAAAACTCGTGCGTGGTATATAATATACGGAAGTAGCACTGTGATTCTTATCTATATATATATATATATATATATATACGATATCTCGGGAACTATAAGACCTAGAGACTTGAAATTTGGCAGGAATATTCCTTTCGCCAAGTAGAGGTCAGCTGAGAACGGATTTTACGAAATTCCACCCACAAGAGGGGTTGCGGGGGCGTTAACAATGAAAAATTCCCGTTTTTAAACTATAGCTCTCATAGACTCCAAATCGGGTAGGAATTTTCTGTAAGAGATGTAGAAATAATATACGATTGAATTTTACGATAGCTCACCTCACAGGGGTTTGTGGGGGTGGGTGTTAACAATTATAAAATTTTTTATTTTCAAGATATAGCTCCTATCGTCCCTAAATTTGGTAGGAATCTTCTATATGTGATGTAGAAATAATCTAAGAGCGGATTTTAAGACGAACCACCCCCAATAAGGATTGCGGTGGTAGATGTTAACAATAAAAAATCTTAATTTTCAAAATATAGCTTCTAAAAGTTGTAAACTTGGTAGGAATCTTTTATTTGTTATGAGAAGATTAACTCGATACAGATTTGAAAAAATTCTACTTCCGATAGGGATTGCGGGGTCGGGTTTTAAAATCTAAAATTTTTATTTCCAAACTGTAACTTCTGCAGACTCTAAATTTGGTAGGAATCTTCGCGTATGATGTCAAGTTCAGCTAAGAATGGTTTTCTCGATTTCTAATCCCAAAAGGGATTGCGGGAGCATTAACAATGAAAATCTCTTATTTCCAAACAATAGTTTCTATGGACTCGAAGTTTTGTAGGAACCTTCTATTTATAATGTAGAAATTATATCTCGAATAGGATCTTACGAAATTCCTCCCCCACATAGGAGTGTGGGAGTGATAATTGTCAAAAAATTCATATTCTTCAAATACAGTTCCTACAGATATAAAATTTGATAGAATCTCAAGAGAAACAAGAAATTGCAGATATGGCCTCCGAGGTCAACAGATTTCATTATTTTTCTTTCTTAATAATGACATTTTCTTACAACAATCGTCCCTTTGGCAGCGGCGAAAAAAGTCATTGTAAGGTTTTCAAAATTTAACTTTACATGTAGCCATTCAGTCAACGGACTAAGAATTATACATACATTTTATTTTTTGCTGATCACATAACCGATGAAATGTTCTTATTACGGGATCACGGGAAATGTAACAGATTGTAATGAATGCATTTTCTAAACACTTGGGGTGTGGAAAAGAAATTTGGCTACTTATTTTAAGAGAATTCGTAAAAAACATGTACAAATAATTTTCTATGAAAAATTTATGTCACGGAGGAAATTTTAATTAATAGCAAAATTCGTCGCACTTTAATTTAAGCTAGGCAGATTTCAACTTCACTTATGAGACCTGCAATTAGTTTAACTGAAAATTTAAATGCTCATTTCAAATTTTTTTCTTCCTGTCAATTATTATTCATTTTCGGAAGAAGGCCACGGGAATGTTATAGTGATTGCAAATTGAAGTTACAGTGAATACTAGCTATATAGAATAATCACATGGATAAAAGGTACAGGTCACTCCAATGAAATTTAGAATCTGTGCAAGTCAAAACAATACCCCAATTAAATTTCAAGTCTAGATCTAAAAATACAATTCTATAAAGTGCCCAGCGGAGCGGGCGGGTAACAGCTAGTATATTATATAAGGGTTTCTAACTTCACAATTGTAACTATAAAGTTTCATTTCTAAAAACAATATAATTTTTCAGGCTGCGTGGAGAATTCAAAGCAGTCACCCAAGCGATCAAGGAGCTCACTGATGCCCAGTTGCAGGAATTCTTAGTAAAAAAAGAGATCGTAGTCAATGGCTACGTCTTAGGCGAGCAAGATTTAAGATTGATGTTCAGCTTCTCTGGTCCCAGGGCTGACGAACTGTCTCAGAGGTACGAAGCCCACTCCGAAGGCAATATCTTGATTCTCCTGGACATTACTCCCGATGAATCCATGCAGAATGAAGGAATTGCTAGAGAAGTCATCAACAGGGTCCAGAAGTTGAGGAAGAAGGCTCAATTGGTCCCCACTGATCCAGTTGATGTTTATTATAAAATCAAAGACTCTGCAAGTGTGTTGAACAAAGTTATCCTGGAGTACAAAGGATTCATTGAAGGAACCACCAAGACTCCCCAGTTTGAGCTCGCGGAGCTTAAAGGAGACTCTGAGGTTATTATTGAAGAAATTCAGAAGATCAAAGGCTGGGATATGAAGCTAGTTTTGGTGAAAAGCTATTAACCAGTCGGTGTGAGAAACTGATATTTATTATTATTTTCATATATTAAATTTAATATTAAAAAATAATTTATTAAAAAATTAAGTAAAATAAATAGTGGATTTTTATAAAAAGAGGGAGTTATCAAATAAATTATTTATTTCTACTCTAAGATTTTACAATGAAAATAATAATTTCTCAGTTACAATTAATTTTATTTTATCCATTATTTTTTACGGTCAGGTCTGGGTTTAATTTATTATGATTATCAGTTTATTTCAGGTGCTGATAAAAGAATTTTTTTTAAGGTACTAAAATTTTTTTAATTAATAAATATTTTTTTTTTTGGATGAAAAATATTTATTGACAATTTTTTAGACAGAATTTAATTTACTTTTTATTTTTAATTATTCAGTTTATTTATTAACACACTGATAAAAGAATTTATTTAATTATTAAAATCATTTATATCTAAAAATTTATTTATTTATTTATTAAATATAACTTAATGTTTTTTAACTAGTAATAATTGTATTATTAATTTTTTTTTGAAAAATAATTAATGATTCTGATCTAATTGAAATATTTATTGAAGAAACTAAAAAAATTTAATGTTTTTTAACAATTAATAAATAAATTAATTTTTAACTTTTGATAAATTATTTAATATTAAAAAGTAATTTAAAGCTTATTAATTTTTTCCAAATTCTTCTATCAGTATTAAAAAAAATTTAACTTGATTCAAAAAAAATAAATCGAACCAAAAAGATCATTTTAATTTAATTTTTTTGAATTAAAAATAAAAATTCTTAATTAAATATTTTTTCTACTCAATTAAATTTTATTTATATCAAGTTAATTTTTCTATCAATATCAAAAAATCAAACAATTATGTGGTAATTATTTACAAGTAAGATCCACCTTATATTATTTTTGACCATATCTAGGTGAAAAATTAACATTTGTAAATTTTTTTTCATTCTGCTTGTTAAAAAAAAAATAAAGATTTCGATAGCTTTTTTACCTAAAAAAAATTGGAAAAAATTTTGTTTTTCATGTTTTTGAATAAAATTTCTATTTTATCTTTTTTTGATATATTTTTTTTTTTTAAATTGTTCATTTTTTTTATGTATTTTTCACTTGTAAATAATTACCATTTTTGTTTTGGAAAATAAAAAAATTTTTATTAACAATTGATAAATTGATAAATATTTATTATTAATAAATTATTTAATATTAAAAAATTAAATTTTATCAATTTGATCCAAATTCTTCCATCAGGTATAAAAACATTAACTTGATTAAAAAAAACTTTTTCAACCAAAAATATGATTTTAATTTAATTTTTTAATTGAAAAAAAAAAATTTTTAAATAAAAAAAAAATTTTTCTACTTAATTAAAAATAATTTTTTTAAGTTAAAAAAATTTTATTTAAATCAAATTAATTTTTCTATATCAAAAAATCAAACAATTATTTTTATTCAATAAAAAAAATACTAAAATTGTTTAGTCTGCAAATTTCAATTAAAAAAAAAATAATCAACCAAAAAAGATTAAAAAAAAAAAATTTAAGACTATTTCCTGCTTAATTAACAATTGACTCGTTGGACAGTACGACTAAACAATAAAATATACAACGTTACATTTATATATTAATATATATTAATTGATCAACATAACTATTGAAAAATGAGATATCTATTACGAAACAATATATATATATATATATATATATTTATATATATTAATATTAAAATTAAATAATAAATCGTTGATCATAAATCCAGTGACCAACGATGTATCTTTTTTTGGCCAGTAATTTATAAACTTTTTGACTTGTAAATAAACATATATAAATAATTAACCATCGATGATTTACAACTAAGTACAACAAAACAAACCGTGCTTTGTTTTATCCAATCACAAATAATAATTTTTTTTTTTATTATTTAATTTAATTTAAATTAAATGCTTCGACAGAAAACAGGAAACCCAGGTGACTTTTTTTCAATAAAAAATTTATCTTACATTAGAGAAATAATTTCTCCGGGGAAAAAAAAACCCGGTAAGTTTCCTGGAGTAAATCAAAACCAAAATCAGTCGTGCAAGTGTCTGGGTAATAAATAAATTTAATCCGAGAATAATTTATAAATAAAAATTACTCGACTTCCCTTAAGCTTTCTTGGTCCGGAAAGAAATTGCCGAAGAGAGCGAGAGTGAACAGCGCAGTGAGGACGTAGAGCGCTAAAGTGGTCGACACTGTGAACAGCTGAGTGTAGTGATACCTGCAGTACCACGCAAAGGCTAGCAGCATGGTCAAAATACTGACTAGCAGTCGACTGAGGTCCCACTCCTGGTGCAGGGAACTGATCCCGCTGTCGCCGTTGGGCACGTTCTGGAACGCGGGGTTGCTGTTGCCCGAATACCGGGAGGAAGTCGAATGCGAAGGGGTCGGTAGTAGAGGCTGGTGGACTAAACAGTGGACCACGCAGTTGTGGAATAGTCCGCATTTCTCTAGAGTTTCGCTGTCTGGTTGCAGAACTTGGCCGTTGAACACTAGGCGGACTCGCTTTTGGGCGTCTAATTCTACTTGGAAATGTCTCCTGTAATTAGTTAATTAATTAATTAATTAATTAATGAGCAATCTTGCAGTCACTACGTGACTGCTGTAATGTGAGCTATAAATAAAGAAAATTTTACTTTATTAAATAATGACATTTGTTAAATTGCACTGTACTTTGTTAACTATTGATGTTTTTAAAGATATAAGCTCATGCCATTGTTATACTTATCAAGAGCTTTCATTTGAGTACCCACATGCATTTTTGATATATTTTTCATATATACATATATAAAATATATATAATATATATAAATATATGAAAAATTGACGTGGGTACTCAAATGAAAGGGCTCGATGAGTGTAATGTCAGAATGAGCTTATATCTTTAAAAATGTCAGTAGTTAATAAGATATAAGGTCATTTCTTAATTATTGACATTTCTAAAGATATAAGCTCATTTTGATGTTATGCTCACGAAGACCTTTCATTTGAATACCAACATGGAATTTCATATATATTTTATATATTTGGTATTTGTGAAATATATATAATATATATAAAAATATGAAAAATTGATGTGGGTACTCAAACGGAAGGGCTTAATGAGTGTAATGTCAAGATGAGCTTATATCTTTAAAAATGTCAGTAGTTGACAAGATACAAGGTCATTTCTTAATAATAGACATTTTTAAAGATATAAGCTGATTTTGATGTTATACTCATCGAGGCCTTTCATTTGAATACCCACATGACATTTTTGATATATTTTATATATTTGGTATTTGTGAAATATATATAATATTTATAAATATATGAAAAATTCATGTGGGTACTCAAATGAAAGGTCTCGATGAATGTAATGTAGGCGTGAGCTTATATCTAAAATAATTTCGAATTCCCGGTTAGTCAATTAATAAATTAAAAAGAAAATGATGAAATTTATAAAATATACCTTTTAAATTCGCTCAACATTTCCTTCAAGCGGCCAGTTACTATTTTTTGGTCGTCGTTGATGAACTTCAACTTGATTGTTATTTCATTGTCTTCATCGCAAGTTTCTTGAGCACTGTCTGTTGGTTCAGATGGAGCTGACTGGTCAGTTTCTTCTGACTTGGTAGTGTCGCTAGATGGTAATTTAACGGGTCTGTGCAGTAAATTCGTATCTTCGTTTAATGAATCCATAGCTTCTATCAATACTTGTTCAGAAGTTCCTGTTGCTAATGAGCCAGTTGCTTCTGGTGTAGCTGTCAAATTTATTTTTAATTATTATTCATCAAAATTTATGATGAAAATTAAGTTAGCCCACATTTAAAAATTTTTAGAATTTTTTTTTTATTGAAAAAATGATTATAAAAAAATAAAAAAAAAATTTCACTTGTCAAAAACTTTAAAAACTGTAAGTGCAATTTTAAAAAAATTTTTTTTTGTTATAATTTAATTATTAAAGAAACATCAAAAAATTAAAAATGTCGGCTAACTTTAGTATCATAGATAATTTAAATACTAATCTATTTAAAAAAATTAAGTAGCAAAAAAAAATTTTTATAAACTAAATAATTAAAAACAAAAAAGTAATTGTACTACCTGGACCATTATGAATAGGACAATTTTGTTCAGCTTCATTGCTGCTGTCAGGACTGTCACTCTGTACAATAGTCTCTTCACTAGACTCTTCAGCACTAGAGTTCCTGGTGTCAATTCTTGAAGTGTTCGCCCTGAGCTCTGCGATTCTTGTTCGCGTTCTGTGCTGGAGTATCAAAACAGTCCGGATCAACGGTTGCTCGGAAATATTCGTGGAGCACCATGCTATGTAGCCGATTAATATTACTGCTGCAACTATGAAAAAGTCTGTAACTTCATCGCCTACTCCTTCTATCAAAGTCATTTTAATCTTCTGATTTTTTTATTTTTAATCCACCTGAAAAATTAATGAAAATAAATTTGGCAGATATTTAATAATTTTTAGAATTTTTTTTTTTTTTACATAAATTATGGCAAAAAAAATTAGAAAAAAAAATTGACATGTATAAATTTTAAAAAATAAAAAATGCAATTTTTTAAAAGTAACTTTTTTTAACAAATTTGTTTGTTAAAAAAAATTAAAAAATTCTCTAGTGACTGCTAACTTTAATGTCATAAAAATAATTAATTGAAAAAAATTTTTACACGAAAATTAAAATAAAAATAAATAAATTACTGTCAAAAGAAAATGAAAAAAAAAAGTGTGAAAACACCTGACATATTTCAATTAACTCGACTATTTACAAGATAAAATATGTGTACATAATAATAACAAAAATAATAATAATAATAATAAATGAAATGAAAGGCCAAAAAGTGGAAACCTTCTACCTACTTACTGTAATTGTAAATTCAACCTCTGACGCACAACAGTAATTTGTAATCACTATGAACAATATTTATGATTAATAATTATCACTATGAGGTATTAATTATAATTATTAATTAAAATTTATAAATATTTATGTCTGACAGAACTAACTGTATTTTTATGTATACTTATACTAATTACGATACTGATAAATATTTTTTGGTTTTTTTTCTATAAATAATTATTCAGCCATAGAATTTTTTTGACATGACAGATGAGTCAGATGTTTAGTGTAGTTTACTTTTTCGCCGTTAGCGCTGCAAGTACTTTTTTTAAGATGGCGCATATTCCCGCCGTAGATGTTTCCGCCATTTTGACAGTTCTTTTATTTATGTAGTGTTTACAAAAATTTGATCTTGCAAATTTTTTACTAACTTGGGATTTGTAATAAAGTTTTTTAATAATTTATGCAATTGTTTTATGTAAATGGAATTTTTCTTTAATTTTATTATTTTGTTCAATAAAAAAAATTAACAATACCGGTGAGTTGTCAAATAATCCTGACTAAATTAGCAGCCACTTGAAAATTTTTTAATTTTATTGAAAAAAAAATTGTTCCAAAAAATTATTTTTAAAAAATTGCATTTTTTATTTTTTTAAATTTCTACATGTCAATTTTTTTTGCCATAATTTATTTGTTATAAAGTTCTTAAAATTCTTAAATATTTGCTAAATTAATTTTAACTGACAGCTGACAATTTTTAGATTTTTACAACAATAAAATTATGAAGAAAAATGATGACACTTAAATTAGCAGACACAAAAATTTTTTGATTTTTTTTGAAAAAATTTAGTTTTTAAAAATAACACCGAAGTTGACAGATATTAGAAATTTTTTTTTAATTTTATAACAATTAAATTGTCATGAAAAAAATTTAATTAAAAAATTCCACATGTAAAAATTAAAGAAAATTATCAGTGAAAATTTTTGGAAGCACTTTTAGTATTATAATTGATTTGTTATAAGAATTTAAAAAATTCACTGCAATATCATTCTTAAAGATGGAATTTTTAGAATAAATTTTTATTGTTATTATAAATTATTAGCTGAAAAAAATTCTAAAAATTATCACGTTCCTCAATTTCAATATCATTATTTTTCTTTAAAAATAAATTAGGTCTAGAAAATTATTTTTGAAAAATTGCATTTATAATTTTTTGAAGTTTTTAAAGATATAATTTTTAAAATCAATAGACATTTACAAAATTTTTAAATTTTTTTTATCAAATTATTTTTAGAAGAATGACAAAAATTGTCAGAAAAAAGTTTTTTAAAATTAACATGACATTAAAATTACCAGTCTCGACCATTTTTTATTTTTTATAACTAAAAAATTTGCGCCAAAAAATTATTTCTAAAAAATTGCATTTTTAATTTTTTAAAATTTCTGTCAATTTTTTTTTCTAATTTTTTTCTTTGCAGAAATTTATTTATTAAAAAAAAATTCTAAAAATTATCAAATATCTGCTACTTTAATTTTCATAAAATTAACAGTTAAATTTTCTACAATAATTAATTATTTTTAATATTTTTCAGAATTATCTAACCCATGCGCAGAAGATCAACGAACACAACCTAGAAATTTAAATAACTAACCAAGTTACATAAAAACAATAATATATTTATAAACAATGAACAACGCAGTAACAATATAAAAAAAAAGTGACATTAAAAAATTAAGTTACAAAATAAATAATAATAATAATAATAATAATAATAAAATAAAAATGTATCTTCTAGCAAAACTGATCCGGAACAAACAGCTGAAATTGCTGCTCCGAAATTGTTCAACTGCGGCAAAAGCAAACAAAAAATACGCGGAGGAGCTTGAGCTCCTAGGAAAAAAATACACCACCGACGACTGGACGAATTTAACTCCGAAAATCATCTCCAAGCTGGACAAGAACCTGCACACGAGGCAGCACCACCCTCTGTCGCATGTCAGACAGAAGATAGTGAATTATTTTTACAAGAATTTCAGGAACAAGTGCGGGAACCCGACCTTCAGCGTCTGCGACAATCTGCCGCCAGTGGTGAGCGTGTACCAGAACTTTGACTCGCTGCTCATCCCCAGGGACCATGTCAGCAGGAGCAAGGACGACTGCTATTATGTCAACAGCGAGACGCTGCTGAGAGCACACACTACTGCTCACCAGGTCGAGCTGATAAAAATGGGCCTGGATAATTTTTTAGTTGTAGGTGATGTTTATCGCAGGGACGAAATTGATTCGACCCACTACCCCGTTTTCCACCAGGTTGATGCTGTCAGACTTTGTGTGCGCGAAGAAGTTTTTAAGAATGTTTGTAGTTCTGAGAGCTTGCAGCTGTTTGAAGTTAAGGGAAAGGAGAGCGAGGAGAAACAGGCGGTGCATACTCTTGAGGCGGTTAAAATTATGGAGCATGAGTTGAAGACTGTTTTGGTTGGTCTTGCTCAAGCGCTTTTTGGCACAGGTCAGTTTTTTATAATTTAAATTAGAAGACTATAAATTATTTTTTTAATTTTTTTAAATTAACAAATTTTTTGTAGAAAAATACTTTTAAGAAAAATTTTAAATATAGTTTTTTTTACAATTTTTACGTAGAATTTTTTTTTTATAAATTAGCGAAAACTTGGTTTCTTATTTTTTTTTTTTTTTTTCAATTAATTAATTGTAGAAAAAAAATTTTTTTAATTGTATTGAATTACCAGACTATTAATTATTTTTTGATTTTTTTTAAATTAACAAATTAGTTGTAGAAAAATACTAAAGAAAAATTTTAATCATAGTTTTTTATAATTTTAAAATGTAGAATTTTTTTTATAAATTAGCGGAAACTTAATTTTTTTTTAACAAATTGATTGTAGAAAAACGTTTTTTTTAATTTTCATAGTTTATCTTTACAATTTCTACATGTTGAATTTTTTTTTTTTTTTTTTTTTATAAATTATACATTTTTTTTTATAATTTATCATAATTAATTTTTAGATTATTTTTTAATAAATAAATTATTTGTAGAAAAAATTGTATTCATAGTATTTCTTTACAATTTTTAGGAATTAAATATCGTTGGAAAGACGAGTACTTTCCATTTACTCACCCATCTTGGGAGCTGGAGGTCTTCTACAACGACCAGTGGATAGAAGTCCTGGGTTGTGGACTCATCAGGCATGACATTCTCAAAAACTCAGGAGTGAATGACCGCATTGGTTGGGCCTTTGGACTCGGACTGGAGAGGCTTGCTATGTGCTTTTATGATATCAAAGATATCAGGTTGTTCTGGAGTGAGGACTCAGGATTCTTGAACCAATTTAAGTTTGATGATCCTGATACGCCGGTCAAGTACAAGGTATAGAGAGCAATAATCTACATTATTAAGAGAATAAGAAAAATTAGATAGTCAATTTATTATGACAAATATTTAGGCTGCATTCGAAAATACTCTATCTTTAGATACATAATTAAAAAATGACCTTGAATCTTGTGAACTATTGACATTTTTAAAGATATAAGCTCACCCCGATGTTACACTCATCAAGACCTTTAATTTGAGTACCCACATCAATTTTTAATATATTTTATATATTACATATACTTCACAAATACCAAATATATAAAATATATGAAAAATGTCAAGTGGGTATTCAAATGAAAAGTCTCGATGAGTATAACATCTGGATGAGCTTATATCTTTAAAAATATCAATAATTAAGAAATGACCTTGTATCTTGTCAATTACTGACATTTTTGAAGATATAAGCTCATTCTGACATAGGCGATTTTTGGTTTTTTGGTTTGAAAAAGAATTTTATTTTCAGCGTTTTCTTTATATATAGTTAAGTAATAATATTCTTATAAAAAAAACTTAATCACTAATATAATTTATTTTGATATGTCATCAGATGATGCTCTGATCAAAAATCGGTTGTTGAAAAAATATAAATATTTTCTTAAATTATTAATTTTCTCTTATTATAAAAAGTAAATTTATTAGTACTGTAAGAATATATTTAATGCTATGGAAAAATTTAAAATTTTAAAATATAAAAAACCATTGCAACTTTAACTTGCCTTCTCAAGGCGGTATGCAGGGATGGGAGAAGGAGTCAGGAGGGGAGTATTAGGATGGGATAAGGGTTAAAAATTTACAATATATACAATATTTACAAAATTCTGCGGTAGCAGAAGAGTTTACTGCCTGTGACGTCTTCGGCTGTTTAAGAGTGGTCGTACTCTTTGCTGTTGTTGGATCTGACATAGGCTGATTCTGGCTCTCCGTCGTAATTCATCTAAATGCTTAGCTTCACCGTGAAGCCACCAGTATTTTTCATTCAACCGGTCTAGGCTATCATGGTCTCTGGCCGGGAGTGCCATTGAATAAACTAT